>JAVHKY010000047.1:2400000-3000000 GCA_035079385.1 Aspidiotus rigidus | reverse complement strand
CATCATTTTTCCTGTGTGCTCGTCGCGTGAAAGCATCAAACGGAATTCTCATCAATACACGAAAACTCGAGGCATACGTTTTTCTTTCTGAAGATCATTCGGAAAAAAAGAGGATGCGCAGGAAAGACGATATTATATTTTTCGGGTTATTTCGTGTACCGTTAAAACCAATGCGGAAATGCCGGTGGAAATAAGGGGCCGCTGAAGATAGATAGTGATTTGTCGCAGCAAGCCCAAACCGACGTTCCCATTGGTTCCCAACGCTTTTTACCGTAGCTCCGCCTATTCGTCACCCAGCTTCGTGGCGACTCTTTTAAAGAAAACAACGAGTTACACATTCGTTCTATAATACAAATACGTTATAGTGGAAAACACTTTTTTCTCTCTATATGATTATCACGTTCGCACAATATTATTTTTCTCACGTTAATATTTCGACGTTCATTTTATCCTCGTTAATTTCGATTTATTTTTTCACGGCGCCTGAATTGAAATAACAATCCTAGAAAGACAGTTCGCGATTTACATCCGGAGTTTTTCATTTCGCGTGAAGTTTTTAAAATGATTTGAATTTCGGTCTAATATAATTTCGAGGCGTAATCTCGACAGCTTTTCGCGACATATTTTGCAGGCCATAAATGGCCTACGAGAAGGATTTGCCTAGTGATGAATATTCGCTTACTCTGTAAACGCGGAAAATTCTCTGTCGTCGCAGAAATGATGCTTGATATAAAGACATCATCTGATTACCTTAGTCGTCCAGGAACTTTTACCAATTTTTCTATGTTTTTTGGTAAGTAATCTAAGGCGGATTCCGCGATAATTTAATTTTTAGGCTATATTTAAGGACTTAACATCGACCGTCCTAATGAAAAACGAAATATAGGTGAATACAATTCCGTCAACTTTTATGCATGGTATAGTTTATTAAACATTCGGAGTATTCTATTGGTAAACCAAATCATTTCCTTAGGGATTTATATCATTAAATAAGTAATTAGCTTCTGTCAAGAGCAGCTATGACGATACACAAGTTTTCAAAAGTACAGTGAAAGTATAGGTACTGGTTTAATATTTTGAAGATTAGTTGTGAGAGTGCCGTGTCTTTGAGCTATTCAATTTTTTAAACCCTGCAAACAAGCAGGTATATCTACCCGAAACATATCGCCAATCCTCTGTATTGATTAGGTGATAACAGGAAATTGGAATGCTCCGACCGAGTAATCAATCAAAGCCTCAACAGATCTAAACGATTCTTCATTATTCTCAAAATTGATGAGCAATGCACTACAAGAATCTCAAAATATTGAAAGACGAAGTAACAGAGTTGGGCAACGAATTTTCTAAGAGAGAATCGTGTCCCGTCCCAAAGATGTTCAAACTGTAGCATTTCGATTTGATGAAGAGCTAGGGTCAGGTACGTCGCAACAAAAAGTTCGAAGCGTTGACCAAAAAGTGTTAATTGATCAACCTTACACATAATTATATCAAAACGTACTAACAGATGTTAGGAAAATTTTAAGATTAGCCCAAAATTTTGCTTCTCAACAACCAGAATTCCTATTGAAAAAATCATCCTAGAAGTAGAATACTTGAAGGATGAGCCAAGGAGAAGGTTCGACATCGGATTGCCTTTCATCTTGAGCGAGTTGCAAAAACATCATCATAAAAGTCACTGCGAGAATATTGATATTTCATGTATACCACGAGAGGATTCTTAAAGAATAATGACAATTCACTAATTCTTAAGGTTGATGAAGGTAGTGCCGTGATAGTAATGAAGAAAGCGACGTACAGACAAAAAGTCTTGTCTATAAATGTTCGAGGACAGTTTGACGTGTACGAAATTGGATCAGGACCCCATGCAGAAGCTTGAGCGGAAAAGTAACTCACTTGCCAAGAAGATGTATAACGGCAACCTGAATGATTTTGCGTTTAAACGTTACCCCACAAATTCTACAATTAGTCTTCTTCCAAAGTTCTGCGTTCTATCAAACCGGAAGTCCCACTAGGTATACGTCCTGTTGTTGCCTAATTACAAGCTATACAAATTTAAGTCCAGAATGCTATACATATAACATTATCTGGATGACAGTGATAATATATGGTCATATCAGACATGTTTTGTAGTCAATTAGGTCTAATATCTTCATCATGGTCTCTTTGACGCTGTGAGCTTCTTCACCACCATACTTGTAGTCCTTGTTATTGAGATAATGAAATAACGCTGGTCAGATCGCTACACTATTAAGGCTGTACATCATGAAAAGAACCCTCCTTCTACATGCCTTTGGATGTCCACAACTTTACCAAGAATTACCGTGGCAGTTTACAAATTTTGTCAATTTGTAAACAGCCTAGAGGCACTTTATATAGAGTACCAGCTGTTTGTAAGTGGATCTTGTATTCTGATGAACTCTCTATACCGTGAACAATCAAAACAATGAACTAATTTGAATAGGTATGGAAATGAAACGACAATATAGGTAGTCTTACTTATTCCTGATGCAAATATTGCTTGCGTGATATTTAGTTTCTTAAACGATGACACTGCACTGCTTTGTGGTACATTTTTGGGTACAATTGTAGTGTGTAAAGCTTTGTCTGTAACTAGCCACTTCTTCCAATTACTTTGTTGCTGCAGACCTCAAAGAAGTAGTACACCTTCTTTGGTCACAATGTTGTCAAAATACGTGTCAAAACTGGTGAATTGAGTTATCAATTTGCATACATTTGATGCAATGCGATTGAACTTGCGCAGATGGGAGTAATAATACTACCTTGAATGTGTATAACAATTGACCACATGTTGTCTGAAGATTCATAGGATGTTTATAAATAGTCTGGATAGTTTTCAAATAGTCCAGGGAGTTCATTAAGATATGAGATCCCCTGACAGCAGTTTATAAAGTCCTAAGCTATTTACAAACAGTTGAAATTTTAAACTGCTGGTAGCATATACACGACTGTTAAGGCATCAATTAATTTTGGTGGAGCTCCTTCAACCATCAAATTGCAAAACTTCAATGAAATGTGAGAATATATTGCATGGCAAGAAAATGTCGGTGGCGTGGTTGAGAACAAGCTTGCTCAAAAAGTAAAGAAAAAAACGAAAATAAGTGTATAGGAGTTGAAACGTGGCGTGGAAAAAAATATAGAAATAAGGCTATAGAAAAGACCTCAGTATGAAATTTAAACGCTCCAAATTGCAATTTATGAAAAAATACGTTTGCGCTATAGTGAGCTGTTTAAACATTATCTAACACGATTTTTTTTTTTCTATGTATGATTTCAGATACTCCATATAAGGGATCATGGAGTGCCCACAGTGTAGCACAATCTCAAGGTAGGTGAACAAATTTTCCCTATCAACTATCGGTATCTTTTCTTAACTTTGGGTAGTTATGAATAAAACAAAATTATATTTCTTTTTCCCAAGTTTTCGTTTATCTATCGAAATTTCGTTTGATATTATTTTGGTTTCAAGAAACTCAAACTTGGCCAAGTTGTAGTGTTATATCTGATGTTGTGCACCTGCATTTTTTTGACCATCGGATCAGTAGTTCTCCAGATATACCCAATTAAAAAAAAAAAAAAATCCCTACTCCTATAACTCTGATATAGTTCGTTCAATTTTTTTCAAATGTTGATAATTATATTGTAATTTACATGTCTAAAAATGTAATTGTGAACTTTTGGTGTTGATACGATGTCTGGTTCGTGAGAAATCTCAAACTGAAGCGTGAACTAATTTGAGGAAATTCGCAAATATTCGAGCTACTAAAATTTTGTAGTACTAAACTTCAGGTAGTCGCTTTCGTCATCAAAAGCGAAGGGTAACCTTTGATTACGTAGATTGTCAGTGTAGTTGTAGCATAGTAGTTTTATTCATTTTTTGGGTTACCTGTTCACACACGTAAGGATATGCTCTTTTTGAATGAATTTTAAGGATGTATTCGTTCGTGTTGAGTTTGTCATGAATGAATGTTGTGTTAGTATAGTATTAGTGCAACGATCCTTTGCGTATAATCTTTCATATTTCATTTTATTTCTTTTCTTATAATTTTTTTTCAATTTATGAGCTAATAAGAGCCTGTCATTAGGGAGTTATAAGGTTGGTGTTGTTATTGAGTTCAGATGTGGGAGAGGGATGAGAGCATGAGAGAAGCATAAGATGAGGGATGAGAAGTGTATGTGTGTGTGAGTCCAGGGTGACTGATTCTGTGGCTAACCCTTATTCACACTCGAGACTAACACATTCCAACATCAAATTCTTTTGAAATACTCTGGTTTAAGGTGGGGCGTATAATGACGCGATGTTCTCACTCCCATGCTTACCAAATAGGGTGGGGCGGTTGCTATTGCATAACTCTTTTGAGTTTTCATCCATAAGTGTGTGCTTTTAATTCTCTTAAAGATAACATTTTTCAAGGAAAAAGGTTTCTATACGTGCAAGGACGACACAGTTTTGAAAATAAAAAGAGGATTTTCCCGCCTCTTTTTATTTTCAATAACATTTTTCGGTTATTCTCTCATAGATTGCGGTGAGAGCGTGAATACAAATTATGGTTGGATGAAGAGAGGAGCAGCTGGAAATAACATATAGAATGATGCTCGGGAATTGGAGATGATCAAGAATGAATTATGAGTAGAGGGGCGAGAGACGGTGAGGATATATGTGAGCCTCATTGAGAAAACGATTTATAGAATAAGTTGGAGTTATGAAGAAAGGATTTAAGCGAAATGATGATTTGTAGGCAGAGGTAAAAATTATTTCATTTTTTTTATTTACATTTAGATTTTTTTTAAATTAACGAGTTACTAAGAGAGTGTCACAGAGCTATGAGCTCAGTGGTTTTGAAAAGTGAAGATGTGGAAAAAGGAATTTAATTGTTGGAAGAATTGAAAGATGTTGACAACAAATAAAGAGTCATCTGATATAGTGCTTCTACGTGATTGTGAGAGATAAGTCAGGAGTTCGGGAGTAAAACTAATTTGGGACAGGAAATGATATGTTGAATGAGGGAGGTGGGAGCAAGAAAGAAGGATAAGATAAGTGATGAGATGAGATGGGTGTATGTGTGAGTCTACAACAACCAACATTAAAAGATGCTTGAGAATCGGAGATGATCAAGAATGAATTAGAGAGGCAAGAGATGGTGAGGATGTGTGTATCTTATTGAGAAAACGATTCATTGAATAAATTGGAGTACTAGAGTTAACGTTTAAGCAAAAAACTTGATTGTAGGTACAGGTGAAAAGTCGTGTGTTGTTACGCGGCTGCGTAAGCATTTTTTAAATACATATTTAGTCAATCAAATTGTAATTTCTTCCTACCCCTAGTCGCTGACGACAAGGCTGATTTTCTTATAGGTGTTATTTTATTCTTTTCTGTCTGAATACTTGTATCATATTGTCATTCTAAGCATAGTACTTAGGTATAATTAAATTATCTTAACGAATATTCGAGTTAATTTTGTATGAGCAAACATTCTTGGTGAAATCATCACACATGAAAATATTGTTGCGCTCAAAACCGATGGAAGGAAATAATTACGGTATCTACAAATTTTCTTTTCATCGATTTCAAAGGTGTTTGGGTAGTAAGAAAACCAAAATTCCCATGTTATGGTATGAAAAAACAAAAGAAATAAAACATGAGACATGTCTCAGAGTAGAAATTGAAATATGCACATGATATTTCTATGAAAAATTTTCATTAATAATGTAAAGCCTTTGTTTTTACACGGAATTTTTCGATTATCAATTCGTGAAATTTTCTCCGAGAATCTTTTCCATGAATGGTATCGCCTTAATTTGCCTAACTCATAGAGAGATTCACTCCTACACCATAGCTATAATATTTCTTTGAGACTCGTCCTTTACTGAAAAAGTTGGAATGCATTTTTGTGGAAAAACGATTGAATAACTACACGAACTGGCGAACTGCTCGCTTGTTGAAAAGAGAGACGTGTATGGCAACGCTACAGTGAACTGGATTGTGAATGTGGACGTTAGTTACAGTCTTTCAAAGACGGCGTTCTTAATAGGCAGTTTTACTAACGTCATCACTTAATGGTTGAAAAGTGATACGAATTCAGTCTGTTCGCGTCAAGATGAGCATAAAGTTGGTGATGAAATGAAATAAGCAGAGTGAGGACCATGTAAAAATTGTCTTCACACAAACAATTTGAGTAGGTTTCAAGTAAATTTGAATTTGGGTAGTCGTTGGAAAATCACAATCTTCTATGCGATTTTGCTTTACAGTTCAAAGAAATTTTCAAATAAAGGATGGTCATCAAGCTCATTATATTCTGTTTTTCACTTTAACGTGAGCGAACTACTTATATTAGGAGAACTTTTTAATAGAATCGATACTGGAAGAATAGACAGAAATACTATCCGAGTTTTCTCACAATTATTTTCAAGACTTTTACAATCTAAAATAATCCACAGCGAAAAATGAGAAATTGTACAAATTTTGGTCCAGAATTTCTTGAACTATTTTTATTTTTTTTCTCTTTAGAACTTTTCACAAACGTTATTCATCATTTTTTCCACAAAATACGAAAGGAATTTGACATTTCAACCGGACAAGAACAACAAATGTAAAATAATGCAGCATTGGAAATATCAAATTTGCAGACACAGCCCCAATTATACGGGTGGAAGGAGAAATATGGAAGAAAATGATGATAATTTTTCGACAAAAAAAAAAAAAAAGATAAAAGAGGATCAGAGACGACGTGGGTAGCGAAATTTGAGAACAGTCGACATTGAATCGCTAGCATAGGGAAATGAAGACAAGTAATAACTTCGACGATTAATATTATTATTATTTTCTTAAAATAACATGAACTTATAATATGGAAAACGAAGAGAACTTGCAGCTTGTTCATGAAGTTTTTCACACATTAAACAGAGAAAAGACGCGACTTTTATTTCATCAATTTTAATCAGGTTATTCACCAAATGCGAAAACGAAACATGAATACAATTCCTTTCCTTTGGACCACCGTCATAATAAAAAAGCTCTTTTATCAATTTTCATTTCTTTAAATAAAAAACTTCCATGAAAGATCTCTAATGATCTGATATCTCTTAATTGACCAATCGGATAACAGGAAAGCTGAAAAATCGCACTTGATTCTTCAATTTAAGAAAAAAAGACCCTGACTCCTACGTGCACAAGCTCACGACCTCAATTTACGCATTTTTAAGATTTAGAAAACTTCCTAACCTTGAATGACTGTATTTATAGTTACGCTACAGATTTCAATGCATACGCATGAGCTGTGAGACTTGAAGAAGAAAAATTCAACTCTGAGTTGAAGACAAAAAATAACGACCTACGAGCTATACCATATTTTAATAAACGTATAAAACTGCCTCCTACACAAAGTACGATTTTTTCTCCTTGAATTTGACGAAGTCTGAAATTACCAAACTCATCATTTGATTTATTGGACCAATCAATAAACAGAAGAGGCCAGTAATTCGAAATTTCGTCTCCTCTTCACTTTGGAGGCATTTCTCAGGCCAATATCTTCTATCCCGCATAAATTATTTTCACTATATTTTTCATCAATTTCTCATCCCTTATGATTGAATTCATTGACGCAAAAAGTAATAAAAATCGAATATTTCGCGATAGTTCCTTCATTTTGTATCTCTTCTGACCTCTTTTGTACCTTGCCAAGTTTTAAAAACTGACATAAGTTCTTTCGAACTCTATGAAAATTAATACTAATTCTGCGAGATACTGTAATTTTGTTTAGAGATTACAATACATATTTCGATTATGAAATTCAGTATCACTATTTGAAAACCATACTAATTCTATGCCGTTGCTAGTCTCCTTACCATAGCCGCAAAAGATAGAAGCTATGACGAGGGTAAGAGTCCGAGAGCCGTCAAATTGATATTTTGGATGATACTAAAGTGAGGCAAGCTAGAGGAAAAGTGGTAACGTCATCTGGTCTCACTCTATACTAGATGAACCTGGATGAAGAGAGCAACTAATAACTACAAATGTACGCGTAACAATATCCACAGGAGTTGTTTCGAGATCGACAAATTTGACTAAGATCCAAAAATTTAGTTTCAACAGGGAACCTGTTTTATCGGGTGCTTTTTCGGAAAAAAAGAACGTCCGCCATCCGTCCGACCGACAAAGCTCGGAGCACGAATCCCCCTCCTATCATAATATATAGCTCGGTGGTCGGTGTATACATATAGCCTGAAAGATAGCCCCTTCGAGTAACTAGATAAGCAATGCTTTATACACCAATTGTCTTAGCCTCTTCAAAGAGCAAGATATGCAATGCTTCACACACCATAAGACTCGGAACGTCTTTCTAAGGTATTTTTATTGTGTTATTAAAAAATATCTAATTATCCTTGCATGAATAAAATTATCTTTATGTTGTCCTTCCAAGGTATTCTTCAAAAAACTAGATGAGTAATGCTTCGTACACCCATTCGCTTACTCCTTCAATGAGCCAGATATGCAATGCTTCAAACAGCATAAGACTCAAAACACCCTTCTCAGATATTCTAAGTTCCCTTTCTATCAAACATAGCTCGGAGGTCGAATCATAATTTTATATAGCTTGAAGGTTGGAAGCTTTAAAGTCCGGCCTGTGACGTCACAATCTGATGACATTATAGATCTGGTATGTCGACATTTTTTAGATTCCACAGGTTCCCTGCCACCCCTCGTTCACCACCGTTAAAGAACCCGTGAATCTTTAACCGGTTTTTTAATCTTTATAAATGACCGAGGACGAACCTCACTAATCTATACGAGTGGAGGGTGCGAGGATGAGTTCCAAGGTCGCATAGTATGCATTTTGAGCATGTTGAATATTATTCTCATTAGACAAAGACAGCTGCGCAGACATTCAGCAGTATGATGAGCAATTACACGTGATTTAGTGAATCAGGAGAAGAAAGTACAAAAAATTACAATGGTTGGGGACTAAAAACTGGTTACAGATGTAGAACTGCTCGACGAGTTTTCAAAGTATTTGAATCTACTGTCGTATATTTCTCTGATCAAGTTCCTTGTAGTTTTTCATCCTCAATTCCTTAAATCCCGATTAATAATGAGTAAGCGAGTTCGGAAGAACGACGACATAGGACAATCCGGGTATATTTTATGAAATACATATCACGCGGGGGAGGCACTCGCCAAAAGCCAGGTTGAGGAGAACATACTCCATGAAACTGTAAAAGAAAAAAAGATATAGAAAAACTTCTCAATCTTGAGAAGATACCAGTCACGAGAACATGTAGATATTCTGAGAATAACCCGCACAGTACACTACAGAGATTTTTCAAAAACTCTAACTAGGAAGAATAACAAACTATACGTTCGTCTCTGAGGTCAAATCGTATCGAACGATTATCTAATCCTTTTTACTTGCGGCTTATCCGCCGTTGACGAGCACACTTCGAATTCTTTGTTCAGAGGAAATTGCATTAGCTGGTAAAAATTAAAAAGTAAAATAACCTAAACCGCAGCTCACTGCGCGCAGCGTCGTCGTCGAAAGAGCGAAATTCGTAAAACAAGCGAAATAAACGAAAAAGGCATCAGAGCGCGAAGAAGCTCATTGTAAATAAGCTAAAGGGTACATACGTGTCAAAGTTACGGACCTTTGTCAATTGTGCATCGAAACGTGCAGAAATTTGTGATAACATTCCTTCGGGCAAGAGCTTTGATGTCTTGCGAACGTGTGTGCATGTTTGATGTACAATAGAAAACAAAATCGTTCAAATGCTCCAATATATCGTGTATAACACAACACGTTTTATTTTCGTCTCATCTTCGTAGATTTTTGATTTTCTCTTTCTCTCGCCCGCAGTAAAATAAGGAGGGTATGTTTGTGCGTAAATTGTCGTGAAGAGTATAATGAAGTACAGTAAGTGATGACATTGAGGATTGTGCCAAGTGAAAATATTTTCCGCCGAACATCCTTTTTTCGGACCACGAACGTTTCAAAGGTCGATGAGCGAAAAATTGAAGCAAATCTTGTAATCGAAGACTCGATTTTTCGAATTGCATTTACTTTTCAGTTCTCGTTTCAGAAGGGAAGAAAAAAGGCTAATGAGTAGAGAGTAATACCTATAGTCGAACAAAAAACACTACAAATGGAATAATGAAGCTTTTATCAGTCCTGCATAACGTGCCGCAGAATGTTTTGTATAACTCGCCCCACTCTTTACCGTTATTTCTCTTCTTTCTTTCCGTCCGTCCTTCCTTCCTTCCTTCCTTCCTCTTTTCCTTCCTGTTTCCTTCCTTCGTTCTTCGCGTTTTCCGTTTTATGTTATTTTTATGTTTTTCGTGTCATTGGGCGTGATATAGACTGGAGCCAAGTTCCGCACTAACACCCCATCGTCTTGTCGGCTTATCAATAATTTTTCTACCCAGAAATATGTTTTTATATTCCTTTTTTTTTTTTTTTTTACGTACTCCCTCTTATTACACGGTTTTCTGCAGTTAATTAATGCTTTCGACCGAAAAAAGAGAGAAAAAAAATTAGTTCACGACAAACGGGAAATTTTTTGTGAGCTCGAAAGCGAACAGAGAACATAATACGGTATAAATTACGTCACAGCCATTTTGTCCTCATGAACATCGCATTAGTTTCGGCTTTTATTGACTAATGATGTTTTAAGCGTCTATTTTCGTCACGCTAAATACTTTTTTCTCCTTTCTTTTCGTTTTGAATATTGTCACAATGTCACGGTGCTTCGTACGTAAGAATTGAAAATGAATTTTCAGTTTACCGTTTGACGGAAATACGTAAGATCGATAATTTTGTCAATTCAGTCTTTTACAAACACGGTAGACGTTGGAAGTAGCACATTTTATATTCAACTTTGACTCGCAGAGCTATACCAACGTTATAATATTTGTATTCGTTTTCCAATAATTTTCAAAAGATATATTTTACGTGAGAAATTTCAATCTATAAGACGGGTTACGTGACGAGGATTATTACCCTCGAATTTCGAAGAACTTTTTTACAAAATTGCTGAGTCAATAGTTGATTCTACAAGTACTGTATTTCTACCAATACACTTTGGTTTAGAGCACAAGAGCGGTTTAACTTGACATAATTTTTCAGTTTATAAAAATCAATACAAGCATTCAAATTCTTATGATGCGCTCAGACAAAATATGCTCTATGTCGATTTTGTAAAAGCTTCGCGATCACGAGTAGAGCCGACCATCAAATGAGAACTGTTTGTTTTGTATGCGCTTTAAATCGTCATCATAAACTTCTAGAATCCTTCATTTCGAATATTATATATAACCAATATCGTCCGCCTACTTTTCCACGTAGAGCTTTTACCAAACCAAATTAGGATATGGTTTGTCTGAGCGCTTCACATTAATTTTAATGAATAAACATAGCAACTTCAACTTTGCGGCAAATGATCACCAGGAAAGTTTGGTCTCATTTCGCTTATCCTATAGTTTAGAGTTGCTATACAATGCTGATTATGCACATGTTTTAGATACAAAATCATCCAAACTGATGAGCTTGTCACTGATTTGGTAGAGGTTCTGATTGTTTCAACTTCTTATAATCTCTAAAGATAATTTCCAGTCCCTCCTTTGCAGTCAAACGAAATTGAGTCCGGAGTCGTGTTTAACGATTAGAAAAGAAATAGACGAGTCAGAAACAAAAAACATGATATAATTTTGCTTTTTATTCCAAAGAATTGAATGAGAAGTTCAAAACCCTTGTTTTTGGGAGAAAGGACAAATGATTGGAAGAGGCTTCCTTGAAAAACAGTGAGCCAGTACAAAGAGAAAAAGAAGTTACACAATCTAGTCAGAATATAACATAAACAAATAGGTGAGCCTATTTTAGATCAAAAGTGTAACTGGGATTTGAATGTCAACAGTTTCCCTAATAATTATGAAGGAAAAGGAACTAGTACACAAAAAACAATAATAACTATATAATACCGGCACAAGGCAATTTAATGAATGCCTAATGTTGAACCAATTTCAAAAGGAGGGCATGGGTACGTTGAACTTGACTATATTGATCAACAACATACACAGCAATATGTACGGAAGAGAAGTTGAATGGAGATCTATGAGTAATGTCCAATTTATAAGAATTCAACACGTTGTCAATGCACAGAAGGTATTCCCATGATAAAAATAAATTTTTGCGTACGGCCTATTTTATTGTCTACGAAGCCTCACCTTTTCAAATGAAAAGGCTTAAAAATATAGGAATTCTATTCTATTCAATTGGGCGTATCACCTAGGTACTCAATTTCCGATTGATTAATTCAATAAAATTACATACACAAAGACCGACAGATCAGTGCTGCTCTATTCATTTCTTTGATGAATTTTTCAGTTTCTCTCACCATTTTGACGATAAATACTGGTATCAATGGTAAAAGTAATAATTTTAACAATAAGTAAATGACGGGATTAATGATGAAAATGAAAAAAAAAAAAACGTATACTGAGATGATCAACTTTTCCAATTAGAGAAGCAAAATACATAAAAATCGGAAACATTATCGGAGTTGTTCTTATGGAACATCTTTGAATTTGTATTAAATACAAAAACTCGTTTCTCTTTGCTTTCGAAATTAATAAGTAATGAAGAATAACACAACTGATGATCATAGGTAGGTAATTGATAAGAGAAACTTTTCGAAGCTCATTTAAAATTATGGTACATGTAAAAATGGAGTTTCGCACTATCATAAGTCAAGTAGCAAGATCAGAAGATATTAAACTCATGCAGTACCTACCTACAAAACACACGTAGATACAAAAATTTTAGTCAAAGAAACTGTGTGTAGGTTTAAATATTTTTATAAGATATTTGTAATAAGTATTCTACCCAAAAATAAAAGTTCAACTCTAAGTACTCAAAAAAAAAGAAAAGAAGAAGAAGAAGAAAAGAAAACGCAACGTAAACATCAGAATTGCGTGCATAATTAGTTCCATTTACTTTGTTTTTTGTTGGTAAACAATATGATTCAAACAAAAAATTTTGTTATTAGATAGTTGACAGCAGGATAACTCTCTCATTTAAAATTGGGTAAGTACATAATATACCGTATTTTCTTCAATTTGATTGCAGAGGGGTTAAGATAAATATTATCAGCATCAGGTACACATTAAGGTGCGAGCATTATAATACCTGTAGTGCACTTATGAGCTGAAAAACACAAACAACAGCTGAAGCTTTCCCATATTATCAACATGTAACATTACTCGCCTTCAATAGGTACTAGTAATATGGTATATAAGAAGAAAAATTTTCAAAACTGAGATTCTATACACCAACAATAATGTGATCTGTACAATCTTTTGGTGTACTTACTGCTAGATCAGAATTCATTGTTGTAATATAGATGAGAATATGTGATTTTGAAAAAATATACAAATTGGATAGATAGCTGCCGGTCATCAGGGATACGTCGCAAAGTAGTTATTTGGAAAGCAGGTATTGCTATATAACACCTCTTTTTCTCAAGAACTCAAGTTTATCAGTCCTATACGGTTAGGTACGCTCCTCATATACTTAATCAGTGATATTTTGTCAGAAAAACACGGGTGGAAAAACCGTCCATGTTCCAAACGGTACGTCCACACCTCCTGAAGTTTCATCAATTTTCAATCAAAATACATCGATTTTATGAATATACAGGATGGGAAATAATTCCCCCACGATCACGCGGGCGCCAAATTTGCCCACGTCAGAAATTACAAAAAATAAGCACGTTTTTCCTATTCAGTCAGAAAAAATTCATGACAATCGTATGCGGTTTACAGGGTCTGTGATGCCGACTTCTGAGCCTTTCCAGAAAAATTACTTCAACCTTTCTCTCTGTGTTTCTCATGTAGGAGTTGAGACCTACCTTTTTAAATCTTGATAAAAATGGTGTTATTGAAAAGAAAGTATAAAACTTATAAGTAGTCTACAAATGTTTATAAAATTAGAAAAATATGAATGCTTGTGAGAGCTACATTCCGACTCTCCTAAAATACGAGAAATATAAGAAATTTCCTTCTAGCGCACTTCCTAATTTCTCTAGCGCAGAGCACAATTTACTCATTTTTCAACCGCTCCAAAAATCCTAGAAATATTTTAATTTTTCATCGTGAATATTTAGTTGTATCATTCGATCGGTGTATGACACATATTTCTTCACGTACTCGTAATCGTACACGCTAGTCTCACACGCTCATTCGATCGTTTGCATACATTATCTAGTTCAGTCCGCACATGCATTTCTGACTCATCACATGTTTTTCGCGTTCATATCTTCTCTCTTTTCAACGGATGGTAAAACACTATAATTCTTTCTCTGTCTTACTAATAGCGTCTTATGGACAGAACTGTTAGTTCGGTTTGTATACAGTACACCCAGTATGAATTTCGTATACCTACGTCATGAATTTCTTCTCTTTTCAATGCATAGTGTAGCGTCAAAATTACAGGTGCCGGGGAAATCTGCCTCAAACACTAGACCAAGCCTAAAAACGGGGTCTCGCCGTAAGAGGGAGAAAAATCCAGGGATGCCAGAACATTTTTTTTTTAGTATGAGTCTAGAAATGCTCAAAACTAGGCCGAAAGAAATAAATTTTAGTAAATACGGGAAAAGCTCTGATCCAGTCTCTGAGAGAAAGTACAGAAGTCCCGGACGTAATAGTGGCTACAATATTTGCGCTTTCAGGGAAGGAAGAGTGCGCGTAATCAATAAAATTCCAACCCCTAGCTGAATTTAAATAGGGCATATTCAGCAGACCTAAAAAACGGTAAAATAATGAATAAAACATAGAGTAAAAGGGGGAAAAGAGAAATAAATTTATTCGGTACCTCACGAATAAAATGAATAAAACAAATAAAACAAAATATAAAATGACAATACATGTCGGAGGATGACAACGCCAGAATATTCAGAGAACTGAAATAAAATGATAAACGTCTAATGACATAAAGCCCGCAAAAGGGGGGAAAAGATACAAATAATTTGCGTGTCAGCACACCACAAATAAAAATAGAAACATAAAAGGCCAAAGCCGCTCAAAAAATCCCTGGAATCATCACATCAGCGATTTTGAGTATCGAAAGAGAATTAATCTTGTAATAAACTCGAGGGAATGTAACCCCCAGTATAAAATTATCCCACGTAGGGAAAAGTGGATAGGAGATCGAACCTCCTCTCACGAAATAGAGAAATAAAAAGATTACGGGGTGAATAACTCAACTCGGAGAAATAAATAAATCAATGAAATCAATAAAATCAATCAATAAAAGTAAAAAAGGAGGGGTGCGCAAATTAGCGACTTAGCCCAGCCCCGAAGTAATAAAATGTGGCAATTAATAAGGCCAGTAAAATCAATAAGAGGGGGGGGGGCACATCCGATCAGAAAAATAAAATAATAAAAATCAATAAAAGTAATAAAATCAAGTAATCGGGTAAAAGCAATGAACGAGATGTGCCCCAAGCTCTGAAGTAAAAGAAATGATCGTCACGAGTGAGTATTCAATAATCCCGAATCGTAAATAAAAAGCGAAGAGAAAGAGTTCGATCTCCGCCCCAATAAGAAAGAATAAAACCAATTTAGAGGTCAAGAGAGTGACAGAGCACAAAAATAAAAAGTACGTACCGTACGTAGCATCGGAGGCGAGTTGTGCACAAAGCGACGATCCGGTAGCTGAAAAGTAAAAGTTAACCCTGAGGAAGGGTGCTTAAGATGTTCCGAGGATTTAGAGAGCAGAACTTAAATAAGAAAATAAGAAATCATAGGATATAAGTAGAAAACACAAAAGACTAAAACAGAAAGTAATTATAAAAGAAAATCCAGAACATGACGGTCAATAATAAGAATAATAAAAATTGAATCTCCAGTGGCGGCAACGGCAATTGATCGGTAAAGATGACCAAAATAAACATCAGCACGGCCTCCTTGGCCATCGGAGACCGGCTGGATCGAATGGATGGATGAAATCACGGCATGGCAATCGGAAAGGCGGGATGGTCCCGCAAAAAATGACTTAGCAAGCCATAATTAAAATTTAAGTAAATATATGAAGCGCATTAACATCACAAGACGAATTTGAATCGAATGTTGACACTTGGAAATAATGAAGTCGGCGTTTCAGATTGATAGATACGCCGGTTAATTCCAGAAAAATGAATAAAAGGAAAAAACGCACTCGAGTTAGATTTCCAACGTATAAAAGATAGTGGGTGACTCGAATTGAGTCATACCCAAATTAAAAAGCGGCCAAAGGCCAGAAAATTTTAAAATATGTGCCGATACCGATTTTCACATGATAGGAACGTTAGCGAAAAATATCAACGTGAGAATAGAAACATGCTGTAACGTAAGGGTTTCGAGAGAGAGAGTTCGCGAGATCTTCGTCGTCTTCTTCTCGATGATGCAAGATTTACACCACCGAGAAAGAAACGCTGGCCGTTAGGGTAGAACAGCCAATCTTCAGAATTTAGGAGCACGTGGAAGTGTAAAAAAGGTTTTGATTGGTTGATCAGAAACGCCCTCGAGAGTGCTCGTACCTCGTGGACTTTAGAAAAGAAAGATTATTATATAATGAGACAGAGACAGAGAGAGGAAAAAGAGAGAGAAGAAAAATCAAGAATTAGAACTACGAAGCGCCGTTGGAACGACAGCAAAAAACCGGCGACATCCTGACGCTCTCGCCAGGGATGCACCAGGTAAATTCGAAGTCGTCCCAACGCACGTGTTCACGAGCAAAATCTATTCTACTTCCTTTATCTAATACTAGCGGTTGGCGACGCGCCTCCGGCGCGCCTGACCGCTAGCTGTGTGTTGAGTAGATATCTGTGTTTTATAGGTATCTGTATCTTGTAGGTATGTGTGTTTTGTAGGTATCTTGGAATTCAGATGAATTTTTAAAAAAGAAACAGTGGAAAGAGTTTTGCAAAATTCACAACTATTCAGTTCAAAAATAAGAAAATAGACACCAAAAACTGCGACTGTACTTATAAAAATATATCAAAGTTCGGAGTCGCACAAAAATAAAATCACCAAATTAAATTTTTTACACACTAATTCACTTGAGAGCTGACTTAACGCGTGAAGCCTGTATTCATCGCAGCAGAATACAGACAAATCCATTGACATTTTGCCAGTCCCTAAGAAAACACACGGACAACAGGTAAAAAAAAGGGTAATTTCCGCTAGCCCATACGCAGTGCGCACCGTGTCTAGACATTGGTTCTTGTATGAGATACCGGATGTAAAATCCTTCATGTAGGTGTTTTTAAATCTGTGAATAAAATAACTTGCTTAGTATGGAAGTACAGCGAATACTGTAGTCACAAAATTTCCTCCTAAAAATCTGGAACCGGGCTCATTCGAAAGGAAATTACAGGGGCTACAATTTTTGTTCTCTTCAATTTTTCATAAAAATGAGTTATACTCGAGTTATCACAATAATTCAATTCTCGAAACTGCGCCACTCAACGCGCACTGCGCCACTCAACGCGCGTAGGTCTAACATACATGGCAAGCTACACGACCACGTTTTTTTATATTGAAAAAAGTCATTGTTTTCGCCCTTTTTTGAAATTACTCAGCACCTCCCCGTCAAATTTTTATTTTTATGAGTCTATGTGCTGCTCTGGGATGAGGACAATATATCCTGAAAGTTTGAAAGCGATCGGCCCAGTAGTTCTCGAGTTATAAACGGACAGGACGACAGACGGACAAACTTTCTGGGAGGTAGCGAAACGTAGCGTTTTTCGTTCTGTATTATTTCAATGTGGTAATAAAGCAAACATCAGTTAACTTGACAAAGCGTTAGCGCGCTGGTACCGCTGCTCGTATAAAGTTCATCACCAGTGACGTCGCAATGCGATATTTGACTACAATATCACGCTAATTTCTTCCAGTGAATTATCGATTCCCATAAGAATAGCATTGGTAACATTCGATCATAGGTACATCAGTATTCAAAAATGAATAATAAATAAGGAATGAAAAGTTGATTCTCAAGTACTGGATAGTTTCTGGATTACAAATATAAACTTTTTATTGCTTAATTATTCTTCATTTTGGAATACTGATGTATGATCGAATGTTACCCATGCTATTCTTATGGGAATCAATGTTTGCTGAAAGCTGCAGTACTGCATTTTTCTCTGTCATCAGTTGACGTGACGTCAGGGTGATGGACTTTATAACGTCAAAGAGTTGTAATCACGGTACTGCGATAGACCAATTTTATAGGAGCGTCTGTTGACAGAAAGGTTCGCGTTTGGATCCATCACTTGTAAATGTGACTCGCGTGCATGCCAGTGATACCGCGGGACTTGGAAATATTTTCGTACTTGTTGGACTTGTAAAATTTTTCATTTTCAATCGTCAAACTTGGAAATATTTTCAAGTGTTGGACTTTGAAATATTTTCAACTGTGGGAGACGATCAAAAATGAAAAATTTTACAAGCCCAAGAAGTATAAAAATATTTCAAAGTCCAACAATTGAAAAATAATTCCAAGTCCAACAGTTGAAAATATTTTGAAGTCCGACAATCGAAAATGAAAAATTTTATGAGTCCAAGAAGTACAAAAATATTTCCAAGTCCCGCGGCATCACTCTTACTTGCCTCTTACTCCGAGCATGGCAGTAAGCCGACGAGTTACCGCACGCGAGACACGTTTGCCAGTGACGGATCGAGCTGTGAATGGATCCAAATGCAAACGTTTCTGTCAACAGACGCTCCTAATTTTATTCTCTGAGACGTCAACATCTTCAATTTTGGTTGAATGCTTGTTCTGTGCTGCTGGCTTTGGGGCATTATATAGAATACATAGGGAACATTTTGATCATTCACTACTATTCAAAAACAAGAAGTTGGCAATTGAAGCTACGTATTTAAATTCCGCAGAACTTTTAGATTCTAAACAGTAAAAATAGAGATTTTTCTAAATTCGAATACATAAGAAGCACCTTATTTTTGTATAATCTGTATGTAATTTTTTTCCAACTCCTTGAATTTGAATAAAATAGGACTTATTTGGAAAAAGATTTCAAACACTAGAAATCAACACTTTTATGAAAGTCAATACTTTTAGAGAGACACACATTTAAAGTTTTTTACTTTTTTCTTCCGCAGCAAGCATTATTTTCATCCTAGCACTGATAAAGCTAAATTAAGGTGCGACGCTAGCGCGCCACTGCTCCGTCATGTCCAAATATTAGCCATACACAGCGCTAAGTATCAACATTTACTATACTTTGTGTAACCCAGACGTACAGTCCTATTGTTATTGATGGTTGGCAAACTGACATCACGTCAGATGTCACATGTTTGTTTACTTTTTCACTTGGTCGGAATTTTTAGCACGTACCTTATGGAGCGCGTCACGTTTCTTCAAATTATTTTAAAAAACATGGAGTTAAATGAAAAATTGAAGAGAACAATATTTTTCCCCCTTTTAATTTCCTGTACAAAGAGACCAAATTCAAATTTTTATGTGTTGAGTATAGAGACACTGATAAGAAACTCCGACCAAGTTGAAATGTAAACAAAACATGACGTCATAATTCCAACGATCATGGTGTCGATTTCTTGGATTATGTTGGAAACGAATAATAGATCGCGCCAGATGTTAAGACGTGGATGTAACAGAGAGGGAACGATGTTCAGAGATGCTTTTTCTCTTTTACTCTACTCTACCGGTTAACACGCAGCGCACTCACGTTGTCGTTTCCAGCAAAACGACACCGTTTATAACAATAGGACTGCGTACGTCTGGCCGGTTAATGTATAGTCAATGGTATCAATTACATACACTCTCATATATTATTTTTTGTTTGAAGCGCAGGAATCAGGATGCCAGATGCCGCGATGCGTACAAGCTGTGCAGTGGATCGCTAATGGCAAACTGAGAAATAGTATAAAATATTAATCCATCATAATGAGTGATTTCAATTTTTCCGTGACCCAGTCGTAGAACATGATGTAAGATAATACAAACGAGAATAAAGAGATTGGTAATAAGTGATTTATGAGGCACTAGGTGTCTACAATTAAGTATAAATATATGCAATTCTTTTTTTTTTTTTTTTTAATTCATTCCAACCAGAAAATAATATGTGACCCCGTCTACAGAAACCCGGCTTAGCGTTGAATATCGATCAGGAGGAAAGGATCTTTTACCGAGGAAGGAAGATTCCTTTTCTCCTGATTGTAATTGAATTCTAAGCCGGGTTTCTGTAGACGGGGTCACATATAACGAAACATAAGAACAGAATGTACCTAAGTACAAAAAATAACAGTAACAACTGAAAAAAATGAAAAAATTATAAAAAATAAAAAAATAATAATAGTAATAGGAAAAAAAAAAAAAAAAAAGGATATAAAGAAAGAAAAAACATGGGAAGTTTTTTTGTTTTTTTAAATAGTAATAATAGCAAAACTTAAAGGAAAAATTTTTTAAGAATTAAGGGGGAGAGAAGAAAAAAAAAAAAAGAGAGGTTGGATTAGAGGGTGGCTACTAGGCCTTGCCTCGTCTTACACCGTATTTTAAAAAAAGAGAGTATATAGTTATTGTGAATAGCTTAAATGGTTAATGCTTATGCAATTATTGGCGGAATCTTTATGTCATGTTTGTACGAGTTCTGACAGAAGTGAATTGTCAAAACACTGATACGGTCAAATTTTTTCACTCGCAAGATGAAAAATTTGAAAATAACTGGTAATAATGAAATTACTGCTTGTGAATTTTAGGTATACATGTAGGCCGACGCAGTGCCGGACTTGAATCATTGGCCGCCCTAGGCAAAAAACGTCCTGCCGCCCTTATGTAAAAGCTCAAAGCATGTTATCAGAATTAGAAACAAAAATTTTGTCTTCGAAAATTTTGCCGCTCTATGCATATGCCTATGTTGCCTATGCCTAAATCCGTCACTGGGCCGACTTCTCATTTAATCAGTATTATTGTACATCCTCAAGTCTATATTCAGTGAATTATAATAATGTACTTATATTCCCAAAATGAGTAGGTAATACTATAAGAATGGAGAGAAGATCAGTAAATCTCAAAGTAAACGTAAATGTGTAAGAAATAAAGTTCCAAAGAGGTCGAGAGGTTTGTTTCAACTCAGTAGCAATATAGCTTCCCAGGAAAGTATTTTCTTGTTTCAAAAACGCATCAACGAACAATGTAAACTTCCAATCTTTAATTTGAACCCTCTAAAGAACGAGCGCTGAATCGTCGATATCGCGTATTCCGAGATAAAATATTACTTGTACGTTTGAAACGTACTCGTCCATCAAGCTTTTCACTTCTCTCTCTCTCTCTCTCTCTCTCTCTCTCTCTCTCTCTCTCTCTCTCTCTCTCTCTCTCTCTCTTTTTTTTTTTAAATACATTTTCTCCTAGTCGTAAGCTCAGTACCAATATTGAGAAATTGTTAAAGAAGCAAAGTTTTGGGGAAATTCCAAAGTAATTCCATAAAATACACATACACACAGAAAGATTGAAATTAAAGAGGATTCCATAAAGAATATTTTATGAGGATTTATTCGCATTTGAACTCAAATGAATTCCATTCATGCAAAATATGAAAGCGGCTTTTTAAATTCCTTTTAATTTTTCATCTATCGTGTGGTACATATTTTATGATGAGTAGACATGTGAAACGTAGTTTAAGTCTTAGAATTCCATGATGATATTGATGTTAAATTGGTAACGTACCTGTACATCAACGAAATGTTGATATGAGAGTACTTTGGTTGTATCAGGTGTCAAATATCGTGCTCACCATTTCACTTAATTATTTTATGAAATTTTTAATGTTCATTTGTTACAGGTTACGCAAATTCTCTGAGTGGAATGGCCAAGTCTTCCTTAGATCCTCACAGTCATCTTCGCCAACCAGGTAAGACAAAGTCAATTTCTCAAGACTTAATTACCGTCAGGTTGAGATTTGTCGCAAGAAATTAATAAGAAATTAATAAGAAAAAAGATGCCAATTCGGACTGTGCAAGCAGCAACAACAACAAAGATTTTTCAGTTTCGCATAATTTCCTCAAAATCTATTTTCCTGAAAGAGAATTTTATGCTCATTAAACTTTGTTCTTTGCGTTTTTTCTTTAAATTCAGTATTTATTGAGAAATTTAAGAAAAACTGAAAAACTGTATACTCGAATTGTATTCGCATGTGGACACAAAGTAGGCGCCCTCTATAAAAACTGTGGTGGCCATTTTTGGAAGCTGCCTGAAAAGGGGATGTTACAGAAAATTGTTGAAATCTTAATTTTTTCTTCTTTTAGGTTATTCTATGAATGAAAATAATAAAAAAATGCTCCTACTACTTTTTTGTATTTTTCAATATTGACAAAGATACAGCCCGTTTTAGTTTTATACAGGTTTATGGCAATTTTTGCCGAATCCCCTTTTCGGGCATGACTCTAGCGCACCTACAGTTGTGTCCTCATGCGACCCTTTCCTTATCAGTACTTTTTCATATAATAGATATAATTTTATATGGGCGACGCTAGCGCGCCTACAATATGCACACTCTGAATCGCGGAAGAGTTTATTTCTATCTTTCACCTTTTTAAAATTTTTCTTTTATAGTCCTAAATTGTACCTACCTTTTGAAAAGGAGTCTATATAATTTGACTAAAAGTAGGTATACCCACAGAAGAAAGAGTCTAGCCTGAAATTTGTACTGTTTTTGAAAAGATTGCCAAATTCTTCACATAACAATTGACTACGCCCACTTTTCAAGATTTGATCCTTCAGAACGCTTAAAGAATAGCAGTATTTTTCCATTTTTTGCAAAAATGGCATTTGCCATGGCATTGACAAAATTTTTCCCGGCGGACACTTAGCAACAGCCACAAAATTTTCAAAATAATCTTTCGTCAACCTTTCGAAAACTCAAGGATCTGACCGACCTGAATTTTTCCACGAGGTGAATTCTCATCAAATTTTTACACATCTGAGTGCGCGATTTAAAAAAAATGAAGGATAATGCTGCGGCGAAGGAATAATCAAAAATCAGCTGTTACATATTATGTAGCCAACTATCAACAATGCAAAAAGCGTCGAACTGTGTAGACGATGCATGTCGCATAGAGCGTCGTAACAACCATGTCGAAATCTGACTGACTTTCGAGCCCTCACTATGGAGGGTGAGTTTAAATTGTTAAGTTGAGAAATGCAACGAAGCATGTAAAGTCCACGTGCCGATAATGGACGATTCAACAATATGCATCAATCCGAGCCTCGTCACGAGACATAAAAAAAAAAATAAAATAAGACAGAAAGTAATACAGAGTACAGCTAACGGAGGAGGAACACCAAATACGAACACTCAATTGAAATAACTATTTACGAACTGTTACGGCCTTCTAGCTTCATCGTCCCCAAATTGCTAATTCATCTGCAAGGGAAGCGTGCCGACGGTATATTATTAGAAAAGTTGATAACTTGTAGAATATGCTGACGAGTTAATGGAGTCCAGCGGAGAAGTAAATCATGCGCGAATAAAAATATTATCGCTTTGCTATTTACGCTAATCCATAACGAGGCTACATGCGCGTACCTATGCGATAAATTTTTCATACTGGAGATCATTCAAAAGATTGTGTAAACGAATACCAGTCCCAGAATTAGAGATATGTATTGTAATTCGCTCAATTTATCATCTATTATCTTCTAAAGGAAATACACCTAGATGTAGAATATGCAAATGATTTTCCGTCTATTCTTTCGTAGTAAAATTACTATATGACTTCACTGTCAAAATATGCTATAGCGTACCTTGCATGAAATGAGGCTGCTAAGCGCGAACAAGTAGATCTGTACACATTCTGAAACAAATCACGCAATAAAAAGAGGGTCCCAATAAAAGACGAATTTCCTGCGACCCCATTTTCCACGCTGTGTGACATCGTAATGTTATAAAGTAGCCGAGGTCGAGGGAATAATGCTCTAGTTTACAATTACGAACGCTGATGGAGTAAATATTGGCGCTTACTATGTATTAGCGTACACCACGTAGACCGCTGGTATTCGATCACGACAGATTATAGGACATTTCTATTTCCCTTATTTCCCTCTGTGGAAAGAAAACGTCGCACGATGACACCGACAAAACGCTTCCCTTGATGTTCGTTATTCCTGCTGTGAGGGCGAAAATCAACCCATCGTCATTAATGCCTGATTTTAATGAATGTTCATTTAAAAATCTAATGCAGTTTGAAAAGCGCTGGAACACTTGTAATGACCAAAACAATGACAAGTAGAGAGTGTGAATGGTCTGAAGATGCCTGAGGGCGTGCGTGGGAAAGACGTGATGTCCAAAATTAGATTATCTGTCCAAAAGGGGTATGTATCCCTGTTCTATGAGGTGAGCTAATTTTCATACGAGCTTTGCAATGTCATTGCGTACAAATAAAATGGGAGGACACAAAGGTCATAACTAAGTAGTATGAAATATTAGACTCGCTATCTTTAAAAAAAATTACTATCCCTTCGCGTTCAACCGAGAGATTTGTTGCGGTGTACAGATTTTATTACCAAATATTCGAATTTCCCATAAAATTCCACGAGATTATGATTCTTTTTAAGCGAATAACATTTATCGCAGACGCAAAGAGACACATTATAGAAAATTACTCCTATTCTCAATAACGACATCATCGTGGTCTAATGTCGAGGAAAAATTATTTTTCCCTCCTACTCTCGTACCCTCCCGTTCACTGATTCACTGTATATCGAACATAAATCAGATTTAGAATAGAAAACGGAATTCGCATACAAAGGCGATGCAACAAAAGAGAATAATAGCGTATAACGAAGAGCGAAAATAGCTTTCGGCGTTTGCGGTCATTACGCGCGTAGTTAGCCGTATCATCCTCTGATTGCGCGATTAAATTCCATTAAGAGTTGCTCGGTCGACGAGAGTCAGCTAACACACTCTCGCATACTAAAGAAAAGAAGAAAGAATCCTTTAATGAAGGGATCGTGAGCTAACAAGAACACACATAGGCAGGATGAAGAAAGAAGTTGGCGTTCCGAAGGAGGGATAGCTTTTAGGTTGGTTTTCAAACTATAAGAGTATCTTGTAGATGTTGACTATTGCCGCTTGTATCTGTATTATGTAAACATCTAGAGACGAAATCTAGACGAGTCTGCTGCGTTTTGCTTTCACTCGTGATTGATTCGCTTATCGAAGGGATCGTACCTTATAAGTAACTAGCTATTTTCATCACATCAGTCTAAGGGTAAACATAAGGCTATAGAAAAGCCTTTACCACTCGTAAAAACCTTGAATAATTTTCTGCTTGAAAACGTGTCGCGAAAAATTTGATACTCTTGAAATATCTAATAAAGGTCAAGTTTTCAAATTCAAAGTAATCAGATAACTTGCCTGTGGACGATATTGACTAATTGGCCTATCACTCTTAGGAGAATCCATTTTCTAAAACGGTGATGATATCTAAGGTCACTTAATACTTCCAAGCATGGAAGAAAATCCTAGCTGAAATATGTTTCGCTGGACATCTCGGATGATGGTTCCGCAACAATGCGTTTGTATTACTTGTTTGTAATCGTTGTGCATCCGTGACACGCTTACAGGTAGCGATGAAAGTCAAGGTCATAATCAGACGAAAGAAGTTGTTGTTTACTCGAGTGGAACGTTTCACTCCTTTGCGAATTACAGCTGCTTTTCCATAGTGACATAATATCTTGGTTTAAAAAAAGAGAAAGATAATTTTAAGCTTTTCATAAAATTTCTCCTTATATATAGGTAAGATTCCGTCACGCCGCAATCTCGGTAACTGCGCAACTCGCAGAGAGGTTTGGCAGGCGTAGTTATATTAGTTAGTAGGACAGTTGATGTTATTATCTTCCGAGCTACAACATGTTGTTAGCACACAATCGGAACTGTGAACTTTTTGTTTATCACTGCAATCTCAGAAGTATTGTTGTACATATTTCGTGAGCTGTACCACAGTACAGTCTTACAAATCAACAAAAAGCAGTTTTCGAAATATGACGGAACATCGAGCACGGATTAATGCCCTGCTGGTTATACGAGGCAAATTGACCCGTCAGTGATAAGAGGCGCCCGCCGGTTCTAAGGGAAACTTAACTTTTTACCCGCCGGTTTTCAGGGGATCCAGCCAGATCTTGGTAGTCGATGACTCCCTTCCTAAAATGGGGGATGTAAGATTCCGTCACGCCGCAATCTCGGTAACTGCGCTACTCGCAGAGAGGTTTGGCAGGCGTAGTTATATTAGTTAGTAGAAAGGTTGATGTTATCATCTTCCGAGCTACGACATGTCGTTAGCACACAATCGGAACTGTGAACTTTTTATTGATTCAGTGTTTATAACTGCAATCTCAGAAGTATTGTTGTATTTCGTGAGCTGTACCACAGTACAGTCTTACATATATAATAAGGAAATTAATTATAATTATGATGTTTGAGTCGAAGTTTTTTCAAGTCCCTTTTCCCTAAGATGTAGTGATCGAAAGTTTCGAATTTTCCAAGTGAGGCTCTCCTCAAATAAATGACTTTAAAATCAATAGTTTTTCCAAATTTGCTGACTCAAATACATAGCTGGAGAGTCGACATTTTCCAACTGTCTGAAGCAAGTCAAGGTCAACAAAACCGTTGCATATTCTGGGTCGAAAAGATGGAAAAATCTTAAGCGCGCAAATTTTTATTTCAATCTTTGTTGAAGGGTATTTCCACGTCCAAAACATGGACGGCTAGTCTGCTTCGTTTCTTAGTAGTACGAGAAAACGATGAAGGAATTCCATAAAAAATATCGTGGAAAATAATTGTCTGAGGACTAAAAAAGAAATTTTTGGGATTTTCATTTTGTAGGATAGGCCGATATGCTTTTTCCTCAGGATTAGTATAATAAGGAAAGAAATTGATTATCCTTTCAACTGAATAGTAAAAAAAAATATATTTTTTGTTCCAGATCCGTATCAAATGTTCGGCGCCACAAGCAGCAGATTAGCTAGTTCAGGTTAGTTTAATCATTTTACCCTCTAAATAGATTGATATATTTCACATAACTTTGTTATGATCGTTTGGCGGCGAAAAAATATCGTGCAATAAATCATAACGCTACTCGAGGGAGCAATCAACACTCCCCGAGGAAAATTACTTTTAACCCCAACCTTGTGTACATGGTAGTTCTGTACACAATTGCTAATAATTGTTAAATGCCAAAAAATATTTCGATTGCATTCTGAACTGTTTTAAGATTATGTCGACGTCTTATTATTCTTCATTATGACTATATTTTTATTTTATATTTTATCGTTATCATTATTAGGTATTCACAGAGAAAACTGAAAAAAAAAAAATGGAGTGGCACATGTGAGGTTTTTGTTTAAGGTGTGTGGCGTTAAAATACTGATCATTCGTTTGATAAAAAAAAAAGAGGGTTAATTAAGGTTAGTTGTTAGCTATACGCTTGGCTGAATTATTCCCAAGGAAAATATGCACAGAGCGTCATAGTTTGAAAATATTAAAAGTCCTATGTGCACGCGCGCACCCTCGACGGTACTTGAGCGACACCCTCTTTTTTTAAAATAGACTGAGGCCGAAAAAAGTGGCCTAGCAGAGGCGTATAATGTAACGCACATTATAAGTCGGTATATCGCCAACAAATAAAGGGTAAGTTTTCCGTATGTATCATGTCATATATGCAAATCAGGTATCTGTTCACTTAACCCTGAATAACCTGATACACTTTGGTACAACACGAATGAGTAGCCTCTCTATATCGCGGATTGAACCGAATAAGATTATCGTGATTTCTTACTTGTGTTTAGGGTGTAGACCGCTACGCTGACATCGGTATAACACACGTGCATTCCATGTATTGTTTTCAATCACGTTAACACGTCATCGTTTTTCTTTCCAATTGTTTTTAAAGGTTCTGGACAAATTCAATTATGGCAATTCTTATTAGAATTACTATCTGATTCTAATAACGCGAATTGTATAACGTGGGAAGGTACCAATGGAGAGTTCAAGTTAACCGACCCAGACGAGGTAGCCAGACGTTGGGGCGAACGTAAATCGAAACCAAATATGAATTACGATAAGCTGAGTCGAGCACTCAGGTAAGTTCAAACGTCAACTGATGCTACAGGTTATATCGTCAAATGATATTCTATGCTCTTATTCTTTATCAAAGACAAATGAGAAAAGGATTTTAGTGGAGGGAAAAGAACATTAGAAGTTCACTACGAACAACAGTTGTGTACATACACGAGAGAAAACCTCGAAATATGGAACGGTTGTCACTAGCGGGGGGGAGTAGGTGTCCTTGTCGGATCTCAAAGAACAGATTATTTATATGAATTTTAATTTTGAATTTGGTCCTAGCTCTAGCAACACGACTGTCAACTACATTCCTCACAATATGGGCCATCTTTATCCTGATGTACTTAGAAATATACTAGTGGGACGTTTCGTCATGAGCCATGAAATTTTCTCACAATAAAAATACTGTTTAATGGTTTCTCTATGACGTTAGAAGTTGAAGCATTGCCGTGATTTTATGAAAGGCTTTCATACCGGCACCTCTTGCGCTCGGAGTAGTCTTCAAAACCATTCGGTCACTGAGGTGTGTGAAACTCTTGAATGCATTTTTTGTTCCTTTCAATATTTTTCTTCCCTCAATTAATATTACTAGGAGTGTCTATTTTCCTGATCCAATTTTCACATTTTTAGCACCTCTGAGAGATCGGGATGGCTGCAACATAACAATATGTACCTCAATGATAACAAAAATTTGAATCAATTTGAGGCGGTCCTCCATTTTTACGAGTTTTTATTAAATAAAGGCAATTATCATTGAAGAAGGAACCTTTCTTACCTTCTCGGTGCCACTCCCACAACGTTCAGTCTTGATGTTCGCAACCGATAAGTTCAGACAGTCATCCTAGAAGCCAATCTTGTAATACCAAACCAATAAGGAACACGATCTACTTTACATTATGGACAGGACGGTTTCACGGTTATACAGGCAAATACAGACCCACAAAGACGGCTTTTCAATCCGGTCAGTCGTCGGATTCTGTATCGAATGCTCATACAAGCTTGCCAAGTTTCTAAACTGTAGGTTCCGGCTGACCACAGACTTCAAATCCGCTTTCTCCATCCTCACCTTTAGGAGCTTACAGAAAAAATAACTTCTTAATGCAAAACTATCGTCATCTGATATAAAATCGATGTACACCTACACGTACTGCGCAGTGAAAGGAACCGTCTGTCAAATGATTCTGCTCCTCGAGAAATGCGGTCTTCGTCGTGATGTGGTTGCTGAGTTCAAATATTTAATCAAAACCTGCTGAGAAAAGAATCTCTGATCCTTTGGAGGATTATTCTATAAATTCCTGGTGTTTTCATTCTTCATTGGTAGATGACATACATATGCAAGTGTTTGAGGAGAAACTCTTGAACAACCTTCTTAACGCTCATGTGTAGACGACATTCATTCTCTCCACCTTTTCAAGATCAAATTAAATTTCCCCCTCTCACAATAGCTAACTACCCGATCCCACAAGTCAAAACTACTAAAGTTCTTGGCCTCAATTTCCACAACCGTCACTCTTGGATCCCCCATATCAAACTAACTAAATCAAAATGCATTCGAGCACTCAATGTCCTAAAATTCCTTTCCCACCATAAGGAAGGTTGTAACCGAAAAAACCTTCTCCACCTCTACCAGAGCTTAATCCGATCCATCCTCGATTACGGATCACCCATTTACGGTCTCGTCCCTCCCTCTCATTTAAAACTACTCGACACCATCCAAAATTCTTCACTCAGAATAGCTACTGGAGCATTCCGAACCAGTCCCGCTGAAAGCCTCTGTGCAGACACTGGCTTCCCCCCACTTCACTATCGATGCCTCAAACTGAGAACCAATTTCCTCACAACTGTCCTACAATATCCGCAAACCCCCGTCCACCATCGCATATTCCCCCCTCATAATAACCAAAATTCCTCGACCAATCTACGTTCCAACCCAGAACTCCAACTAGCACGCCCCTTCAAGTTCCATTGCCTTAACCACATCGCTCCCTCAACCCCTCCTTGGCTCTTTATTCCACCCAAAATCATTCGCGACCTAAAACGCCTCCTTCGTCTTTCAACTTCTCCCGAAGAATACCAAGCACAGTTTAACAAAATCCTGGGGGGCAAGGGATGAGCCTCCACGCATGCTGTGATCCAGAAAGTAACCATAAATACGAATATTAAAGAAGGAAAGAAATAATAAAGCACGTTACACAGCTGGTGCCCCCCGGGCAACGGTAAAATATTAAATAAAGAAAATTACCGGCAAATCATCCCACTCCCGGTCGACAAAATGAGCTCTACATCCGAGTTAAAAAGGCCCTTTTCAGGGCCAAGCACCAAGACGACGACGACCCCTAGGTCGTTCAGAATTATGTCTGTAAATATCGAAGGATTAACACCAGCTAAGGAATCCATACTAACAGAATTGACCAAGACTTACAACATAGACGTCCTCGCGATTCAGGAAACACACCGAGCCGCGGATAAGCGAAAACCTAGAGTGGAAGGTATGAAACTGGCTGTCGACGTGCCACATGAAAGACACGGCAGCGCCCTCCTAGTGAAACACAACATTGACACACTGCGCGTTGCAAACAGTGAGGCTAGCGATATAGAAGCCCTAACTGTTGAGATCGAGGGATGCAGCATAACATCAGTCTATAAACCACCTAGCGTGAAATTTGAGGCCATCAAAATTGAGAACAGTGACACCTTTAAGCCTAAAATCATAATTGGCGATTTTAACAGTCACAGCATAAATTGGGGCTACGCAGAAAATGAGAGTAATGGCAATTTAGTGGAGGAATGGGCTGAGAATAGTGGTCTACAACTGGTACATGACTCGAAGCTACCGGCATCTTTCAACAGTGGCCGCTGGAAGCGTGGATTCAATCCTGACATCATCTTTGTCTCGGAGGAAATTTCCCAGCTTTGTGCTAAACAAGTAGCCAAGCCTATCCCGCGCACTCAGCACCGACCAATAATATGTGAAGTAAGTGCTGTAATCAAACCACACGTTACAGACAAGCCTTTGCTGCGATACAACTTTAAGAAAGCGGATTGGCCAAAATTCAGAAAAACGCTCGAAGCCACCATTGTAAATATACCACCGCATCCAGAAAACTACGAGGAGTTTGTTGCAGCAGTGAAGTCAGTGTCTGGGAAAAGCATTCCACGCGGAGGTCGCAAAGAATACATTCCGGGCATGAAGAAACACCTCCAGGAAAAATACAAAGAGTATTGCAAAAAATTTGACGAGAACCCTTTTGATAGAGATGTGACAACGATGGGCGAGAGACTGTCCGCAGAAATAGATGAACAGAGGAGAAAAGACTGGTGTGATACAGTGGAGGACCTAAACTTTAGCAGAGACAGCCGAAAGGCCTGGAGCCTGTTAAGAAAAATAAACTGCGAGAAGAGTAAACCGGAAACTGCAACAACAGTAACGGCAAATCAGGTTGCGCATCAGCTTCTGCTAAACGGAAAAACAATAGGTCGCAAAGAAAGAAAAACCATCACCAGGGACTTGAAAACAGAGAAAGAAAATTTTAAAGAGGCCATTACTCGCGCTGAGTTAACCACAGCAATTAAGAGAGCCAAAAATAGAAAAGCGGCTGGCGTGGATGGGCTGTTTGTGGAACAGATAAAGCATTTTGGAACAGCTGCAAATACTTGGCTCCTGCTCATGTTCAATAACTGTATATCAAAAATGAAAATTCCAAGGCCATGGAGGCAAGCCCAAGTCATTGCCCTGCGGAAGCCTGGCAAAGATGCCAACGACCCAAAAAATTATCGCCCTATATCCTTGCTATGTCACACATACAAAATATTCGAGCGCGTAATCAAGAATCGTATGGAAGGAAACATCGACCAGAGACTCATCTCGCAGCAAGCAGGCTTCAGACAGGGGAAGTCATGCACCGGGCAGATCCTCCAGCTAACCCAACATATTGAGGACGGCTTTGAAAATCGAAAAGTCACTGGCGCCGTTTTCGTTGACCTTACAGCGGCTTTTGATACAGTCTGTCATCGCATTCTAGCGTGGAAAGTTTACGAAACTACTAAAGACTACAGATTTACAGAGATTATATCGATGCTGCTGAAGGATAGACGATTTTATGTCACACTGGATGGCAAAGACAGCTCATGGAGATGCCAAAAGAATGGCTTACCACAGGGCAGCGTACTGGCCCCAACTTTATTCAATATATATACAAATGATCAACCTGTGGGGGAAAATACTTACCATTACCTGTACGCTGACGACCTCGCTCTAACAGCTCAATATGACACCTTTGAGGAGGTCGAAACTGCATTAAATAACATGATAAATGAGCTCGACACATACTACGTAGCAAACCACTTGAAACCAAATCCAACAAAAACGCAAACCTGCGCCTTTCATCTACGAAATCGCGAAGCAAAACGTCAGCTGCGAGTCAAGTGGAGGAGCACCGACCTACAGCACACTGACCATCCAACATACTTGGGCGTCACCCTCGATAGGTCACTAACTTACAGGCAGCACTGTGAGAAAACAAAAATGAAAGTTGCAACAAGGACTAATATAATAAAAAAACTAACAGGGAGTAGCTGGGGAGCCAGGCCAAGCGTCCTAAGAACGTCGTCATTGGCACTTTGCTACTCGGCCGGAGAATATGCTTGCCCTGTCTGGGCACGCTCAGCGCACGCCAAAAAGGTCGATGTGGCCCTCAATGAAGCATGCAGGCTAATAACAGGCTGCCTGAAAACTACTCCACTCTCAAAAGTGTACGAACTCAGTGGAATTGCTCCTCCTGGCATCCGACGGGAAGTTGCTGCAAGAAAGGAAAAGAGCAATGCACTATTGGACGACCGACATCCTCTACATGAGTATAAGCGACTGGCGGAGCCGCGACTGAAGTCTAGACACAGCTTCTTGAGAACTGTTAGTGAACTTGACTGCCCTGTAGAAGAAAAAAGACTCCAGATATGGAATGAAGATCCGGAGAGAGACAGAACTAGGGCCGAGGAACTTCCAAGTGGAGAACATTTAAAGTACAGGTACTGGAAGACCTTGAACAGGTTACGTAGCCGAACTGCGCGAACAAAATATAATCTATGCAAATGGGGCATGATTGACAGCAACCTCTTCGAATGCGGCGAGGTGCAAAATAACGATCATTTATTTGAGTGCCCACTCATTGATAAATGTGAATTTGAGGGCTTGTACGGTGAAATGGACGACAAATTGGTGAAGTTTCTGGAATTCTGGACCAAAAATGGTATATAAATTATAATAGTAATTGGAATATAGTCGACCGGACACGCGAATAATAATAATAATAATACAAAATCCTGAACAACTTTCACAACCCTATACTATGTTTCACCGATGGATCTAAATATCAAAACAAAACCGGCTTTGCTTACTCAATAGATCACATCACAGTCTCTCACCGACACCGCAACACCGCATCCGTCTTTACCACTGAACTACAAGCAATCTTTAGCTGTTTAGAACACATCCTCACCAACCTACCCTCCCGTCTTCCTCTCAACCCATTTATGGTGTACGGGGTTTTCGAATCGAGAATAGGTCGCTGGCCGTGACTAGCAAACGTCAGAAAAATAGCGCGATAGGAACATCATCGACAAAGTAACATCAGCGAAATAAAATAAACATCAATGATATCATAACATGCAACGAGGCGTTGGCCAGGGCCTATTCGCGAGATATATAAGGGACACCGGGGCATCGTATAATTATATCGTCGAAGAGAAGCCGCTCTAGCAACATAAGTTCGTGTATTTGTAAATAAGACCAGTTTAATTCGCGATCTCTGTATGTTTAATGTAATAAAAGTCAATATCTGAAAAAAGCCTAATCGTTCGTTTGTCTCGACCAGGATCCGCTGGTCAACCATCATACCATTTTTAGTCATTTCCGACTCCCTATCATCACTCGACGCCATATCCAACCACACTTCCTCCCACCCACTCATAAGTCGTATACACACTCTCATTAACACCTTCCATACCATCCTCATCCCATTAATCTTCATCTGGGTACCTGGTCATAAGGGTATCCCAGGAAACGAAAATGTTGACAAAGCAGCCAAACTAGCAACCCATAACCCATCAGTCAACCGCTCTTTCCTCCCCTCACGCTCAGATCTCTCCAAACACATCAACAAATTCATCACTCAAGCATGGTTCACTCATTGGTCTGATCTCAAATCACACTCAAACAAACTAGCCCAAATTAAAAATATTCCCACCGCATGGGACTCTTCAAATCTGTCAACACGCAGAGAAGAAATAGTCATCACCCGTCTCAGAATCGGCCACACCAGACTCACTCACACCCATCTCATCTCTCATCTTATGCCTCTCTCATGCGCTCACTGCGAATCTGAACACCCCCTATCCGTTCAACACATCTTCTGCTGGCCCAACTTGACCCAACTCCGTAATTCCTTATCCATTCCTCACAACCATACGGAAGCACTTTCAGATCTCTTTCCCTCCATCCCCAACATATTCAACTTTTTACAACAAGCCAACTTCCGCTCACGCATATAATCACACAATCTAGCCGAGCTCATAGCCCTGAAGGCAGGCTGCTAGTAGCTGGTTAATTAAAGAAAAAAAAAAAAAAAAAAAAAAAAAAAAATGTCCAGAATTAAATCTTAATGTTAACTTCATAACTATAAATTTATCGATCATTTCTTGTGTGGAAAGAATCAACAACCTTTGTAAACATTACGAAGACTTTAAATAGACTATTCTTACAATCTGAGAGGAACTCGTATTCGAGTTGAAAATGAATTTATGTACCTTTGGTCGTGGACACTTCAGCTCCCAAATTTGTGGGCAAAAATTAGCGATAAATAGCCATAGTTTCACTTTGAAAGATATTTCTTATTCGTAATATTAAGATTTAACTTTCACGATGGTACTAACTTTGATTTGAAAAAAGAATTTGGTATTCTAGTCAGGTTTTTCCAGATTACACGTTTGTCAAGGCTCCCTCGTCATTTTCCCAGTAAATAAGAAAAGAGAGAGAGCGAAAAAGAAAAACGCTTAAAAAGGATAAATTGAAAAAAGAACGGAAAGAAGAAACCGAATTCATTAGGCGTCGAGAAAAATTTCCATCCCTCATCCCTTTGGGAGTAAACGAATGCAAGTGTTAATTGAAGAACAGCGGTAAACTCTAGGGTAGTATTCGGTATACCGTCACCGGTAGTGTTATTAACGCGCAATCAAAGTCTGTAATCTCGTCGCTTTATACAATGTACAGAATACACCCTCCTGACTAAGAACAACTATCGGCACCGAGAGGTGAAGAAAATGTGAATATACGACCTCTACCCTGGGGCAGCGATCCCTGCAATTATTTAGTATTAAATGACGAATGCTACTAAATAAACGAACACCATTTCGGTATTCGTATTAACTGATTTCACACACCTTAAATTAGAAATTGTCGCCGCCGAAGTTAGGTTAGCGAGCGGGTGAAAAAGTTATTTTTTCAAAGATAAACTATGTAAATGAAATTCAGGCTTATTCAAACTTCGGTCACATCCGATGTGATTTACGTAGGTACCCCCAATTTAATACTTTATATTCGTTTTAAATTGTTAATTTCATTTTCAACCAATTTGTTACAGATATTATTACGATAAAAACATAATGACTAAGGTACACGGGAAGAGGTACGCTTACAAATTCGACTTTCAAGGACTGGCGGCGGCTACGCAACCAGCCGCAGGAGATCCAACTGCATATAAGTATCAGTCCGATCTATTTATGTCAGCAGGTTACCATCACTCAGCGGCTAAGCTTAATTTCATGAGCCCTCATGCCGGTATACCCTCTACTTCTGGTGAGTTTATTTTCGAGTGCTCTTCACAGACCTGAAAAAAATAAATAAATAAAAACAGATAAATGAATGCGAAAAAGCCTGTATTTTTAGCAGGGGTTCATAACGTCATGCGATATCGTAGTTTAGTACATTATTTATTTTATGTTGGCACGTTATAAGTGTGATTTTGAGGCAAAATCAGAATCATTTATTTACTTTGGTTTTAATCACCCACACTTTCATAATATTATGATGAAATATTAAAGAGAAACTATTGCCGGATAGTAAATGAAAATCACATAGTTTCATATACGATTGCATTATCCATTCCGTGTATACTTGGAGCTTAGCCTAAAAAAACTAAAATCCCGAATTATACCTACTAATCATTCAATAATAATTAATTTATAAAATCTAAATCTGCTTCAATATACTGAGATAAACTGAACGTCGACTCTGATGACATTCAGTTTACCGCCCAATGGAAGTAGAGCTTCAAAAAGAGTGGAGGGAAAAGAAATATTTTTTCGGGTCTGAATTCTGTGGGAAGCGTGTAAATTATCAAAATTTGTTATAAAAAAAGGTAGAATGATTAAGAGTAAATTAATTATAGAGAGAAACTCGAATGAGAATCCACGACCCGGTCTTGGCTCTGATTGTGATGCGTCAAATTCCGTGGAATAGCTGGAAAATTTTTAAGAAAGGAGGGTGGAACGAAAGAATGGCACTGAGACTCTAACAAGGGATGAGTTAAATTTAATTACATTGAAAGAGGGATTGTTTGTGCCGTATGTGCAGCCACCCGTCCGCGCCCTCCATAGTGGATAGGTGCGGGTTGTGTATGCATCAATCTTGTTCCCCGGAACGACCCGTTCGGCTATAACTTCAGTGTTGGAAGATCTCTTGGGCAAAACCTCCTCTTCTTGGCAACCGCCAAGTTGCAGTGTCCCTAGGAACGCAAACTAAGACGCACACATTCGACACAACTAAGAGCTAAAAATTGCTGTCTGAGTCTCTTCTTCTTCTGTCTTCATGTCCTTTTGCTTGGTATTCTTCCTGCACAGTTTCATCAGTATGTAGATGGCACACACGTGATCAATAGGCCATAGCGTGGTTCTGAATTTGCTTATTCCATTCCGTGAACATCTTCTTCTTCGTAACTGTGGCTGCAAATTAAAACATTTAGTTCCGTACTTCTTCGAGATTCATCTATTCGGAGCAAGCGCTCCATCAACCTCGAATCTCTTACAGTGGCCGTCCTGCTCATGCCTCAACAACTCACACTCAAATAAGTTGTACTATGGTCCACCAACCTGCCCTTGATCTCAATGCAAACACGTCACCTGCTCAAGTTTCTTCAACTCCTTATGAAAGTACTTTGAAGCAGCCTTGACCGCCTAACATCATCCACTCATATCGAGATCACATGTTAACCCACGTATCGCACATTTCCCTAACTCGCTCTTAACAATTCTTGCGTTCTATTTCTCAAGCAAGGAGTGAGTGTCTGGCCTCCTGCTTGACCCGTAAAGACTTTTCATCAGTCGTTGTCCTCTTCTTTGCTTTGAACACGACCGTCTCTCCTTCGCAAAGAGCTCGATTGGTAGTGAACATGCTAACACGCAGAGGGCCGCTGTCGAGACAGTGTGGTCCGCACTAACACAACTCAGCGCTACTCTTCGTTGGATATCTTTCCTTCTGTAGGCTGTTGTCTGCTCAACGACAATTGGGTGCTCATCATGATCACTCTTCTAGCTTCCCCGGTTGTTCTAGGTTTTTTGTCAGATGGCTTAGGTAGGTCACCTGCCATCAGGTAGTGCCTGAAACTGAGCTTTGAGTCAAACCAGCAACTTCTTGATCGGAGATTAAGGGATAATAGAAGCGAGTGTAAAAGTGAAATACCAACATTAATATTTTCATACTTACGCTTACAAGCGTTCGAATTTGGGGAGTCATCACTAGCTTGCAAATAACTGCGGATATCGTGTGAGGGAGCGGTAGTTCAGCCCGTTGAACATTTGATGGTAAAAACTCCTCCATTGGGGGTATTTTACATACATGATGGACATAATACGGGTATTTTTGCCATGAGTACATAATATTAAACGGGATCTGTAAGTCATATTTGATACAACTTTTTATGTATAATAATGAAAACTATTTCGTAGATATCCTGGTTCCGTCACCTGTCCCACAATTCATAATCAATCATTTTTCTTATAACTACCCCTTTTTTCCCCCTCTCCCTTCTCTTCGAAATCATCTCAGCGTATAAAAACTCTGGTGAAATGAAGACGAAACCTCTTCAAATCAATAACTGTGTATTTTCGTTAAAGAAAAAAAAATTCTTCTGTGGTACTGATTGGTTTATTCTTCCTATTTCTCGAGCAGCCGAAAACACTCAGACATTTTAACAGAAGAAAAACCTCTAACCAACGAATGTAATATCAAAATGGTAGTTATTTTTTTTTTTTCTTCGAGATAAAATAACGTAATCGGTTCGAATATACTCTTGTACGCTTTCATGTCAAACAAACCATGACAAGATGTTTACCACGATGAAAAAGAACGAGATTTATAGTCGATTGCAAAATATCTAAACGACGTATATGTGCTCGTGTAAGTGCTCAGACCCACCCATACACACCTAACGTGTTATAAGGGTAGCAAGAGGCCACGTTGAGAAAGATACGGAGAAATATAGAGGAAAGCACCTACATAATTTCCTGTAACGTCGTAACCGTTATTTACCCTGTGCAGATATCAAACCTTTTCGCAAAACGATGTTCACATTATTAGATATCGAGGTAAACATAATATTCGTTGAATGTCGTTCGCAGTATATCTATCTTTTTACACACTCCGATTCTCTCCGTCCTTCTCTCTTTGACACGCATTCGATTTTCATTTATACGTTGTTCATATCGGCCAGTGACGCTGTACAAAAATTAAATAGGTTCATATCACGTCTTCAAAATTACCGTCCGTATAACTCCCATACACAGAAATCACGCGCGTTTGAAAATCGGCAGAAAATCTCGAAGTCGTATCTCTTTGTTACCCCGAATGAAGTTAGATAAAGAAACTAACGCGCGGAGCTTACTGCAATTACATGAAAATTTATTTTACGAATTCAAATCATCGCGTGAGTGATGCACTTTTGACGCAATCATCACATCTACAACCCTCGTTCGTTTGACGCGACCAAATTCGTACAGTTAGGGTGACCAGCGTAGGCAAAGATTTATTTACCAAACGTGCGAGTAAAATCTCCTAAAAAATACAGTAAGCCGAATGCGTGAAGTTCCCCTTTTTTACACTACTAGTACCAATTACCGCACTCGAATGGCATCACAGTACCTATATCAAAAAATATTGTTTGTACGTATTTTATTTACTTACTGTCCGTCCATCATTTTCTTTATCCAATTCTTGCAATAATACTTCATTCTAGTCTAGGACGTGATTTCTTCGACACCTTTTTTTTCCCATTACTTGATACGAAGTTCATTTGGTAAACTGAATTGTAAATTGGAAACCCTATCATAAATTGCTAAGCACACAAACATCTCCAGTCTGTTTGCTACTTGTCATCTCGTTTTGCTTTCTTCGTAAAGCATTCGATGATTTGTCGCAATATCGTGTAAACATGAATCATGCTATTTGAGAAAACGTGCATGTCAAAAACAGAAAAGTTTCTTCTCTTTGTACAAATATCGAGAGATTGTCATTGATTTCATTATATAGGTCCACTTTATGGGGTAGTAGGTCAGATGACATGATCTAAAATCATTTATTTCACGGTACATATTATTTTAAAGAAAATTTGACATTTCTTCTGTTATGGGTATTCCTCTGAAAAATGTCCACTCTCGAATCGTGACGTCATCAGATAAGTTGAAGAAAATTTTTCGCTTAGATGATCTCTACGAAGGAGAGACTTTCACTTCAAGAAATTTTGAGCTTCGACTTATGAAATGAAGAGGATATTTATGGAAATTCAGTTGAAATAAAAATACAATTCCCGTATAAACTAGGTATACTGCGCGAGCGCTTTCGGCGTGAGCCATTGACGAGCGAACAAACTGAACTCAGACCTAACTTCGAGCTTTATAGAAGAAAAATAAAGCAGAAGCTATCATATCTTCTCCAGAGACACGTATTGTACCATTTTATATATACTTGTTACATCTCGAAGGTTAACTAGCTAATGGGCTCACCCATCTTGGGCTCGTTCGCCTCTCCCTTTCTTGGTATTATTGGGCTACACTTCGATATAATAAGTATATAGATTTTATAGATTACATCGATCACATCGACTTCTAAATCAGTGGTTCTCAAACTGGTGGTCCCAAAGGGTTGAAGTAATTTTTAAAAAATAGTGGTCCAATTGAGTAGAAATGGAGAATGCAAAGAACTAATCAAAAAAATGTGAATATACAATACTAGCGTCTGTTGCGACAGTCGCTAGCAAGGTGAGCACCAATTTTGAAATAAAAAAACAATTTCTTTCGATAAGAAATTTATGAAAAAAAAATGAAGCGAACCGGCGCGGTAATTAACACAAAAAAATGAGACTGGTAGAAGAGGGCCCCCTATGAACAGATTCAAGTATTTTGTTTTGTGGATTTTAAATTGCTTCTCTTCAGAAAAAAGAAAATTGCTCATAAAAACTTTCTTATTCTGAAACAGGCTGAACTCCTGCACATTCTTTTGTCTATATATAAGGGCACAAAAACATTGCTTACTTTAACCAAACCCTATTTTAAGAGTCACAATTTAAAAATAAAAAAACAAAAAGAAACAACAGATTGCTCCTATTTTGAATGAGCATAAGTTTTACTTCAGTTGCATTTAAAACAACAAAAAAATATTGCTCACCTTTAACCAAACCCTATTTTAAAGTAAGTTCTATAGCATTTAGGGATTTAATGAATTTAAAAAAAAAAATGGGATTGATTATAGAAGAGTATTAAAAACAGAAAGCACAATTTAATTCAGAATAGAAACAAAACAATTAAAAATATAAAAAACACAAGTGTTCAAAAGGTGGAATATTTAATCTTACAAAGATTCTTCAAAATGTTAGATTATTGAAGAATTTTGATCATTTTCACATTGAAGCATTCTAATATTTGAAACAACTTTACATTTTTCAAACAAACTCTACATTTAGTGTTTTGGCTTTTGTTCAATTCAGCTAGATACTCCTTTATATTTATCAATCAGATTTTTATTCCCCTACAAAGAGTTAAAAGATCGCCTCGAGAAAGAAATATTCATCAGAAATAAATAGGTACAGGTACTTAACGTGTGCAATCAGGTGATGAGTCTTCTTCTCCATTTGTCCATCACTCGTTGCTCGTTAAACCCATCTGAACGCAAACATTAACGAACAATCCCGTTTCGGACCGGGCAGCGCTAGCATCGCGCAAAATTTTTGAATTATTTTTAAAATCTCTCAAAAATATTTTCATTTGAAAGAAAATTTTGTTCCTTACAAGTACACGCCTAAATTCATTATTTTTGGAGAAATTTAAGAAAAACTAAAAAATCACCTTTAGTTTCAAGTCACTATCACCGTTCGCTTATCAGTATTTTCTGAGTATTTTACATGGGCGATGCTAGCGATCCTACAATATGCCCGGTCCGACATTCGTAGCGTTGTCCACGGTTTTCGTAGATTGCTTGTGTTATTATGGATGGATGGATGGATGGATAGTGAAAAACATTTCTCTCAACACTTAGGTATTCTTTTTAATCTGCAGCTATTAATTTTTCTTTCTCTACAGCAAAACCAAGTTTTTGAACAGTTTCGCTCCTTTTTTTTTTTCTCAATATCAATGTTTCCCCATTTTTATCACTCTGCAAGTCTGCCAAGGTTTAATGACTTTTTTGTATATGTATGCTTAACCAATATTGGAGCCACAATATCGAGAAAATTTTCTGACAAAAAAGGATAATTTATTCTTTTTTTCTGGTAGTTTTTTAAAATTGGTATTAAAGACAGTAAAATAAAGAATTTCTCAAGTGCCATCTACCTGTAAAGAAGTTTACATAATCAGATCCCTAAAACTTGTGCTTTCGATTTTTGCCTTGAATTTTCGGGGTTTGCACCATTTTTTTTTCTGGTTTTTTGACATTCAACATTAATTTTTTTTTAGGGGGCCACGGAAAAGGAAGAAGCCACTGGAGGGGGCCACAGCCTCCGAAAGTTTGAGAACCACTGTTCTAAATCATCTGTCTCCTTTCTCCTAGCTTACTGTCTGCTAGCGTAGTTGTTTATCCTGGTTAACTAATTTACAAGCTCCATCGGTATTTCTTAGTCTGGTCTCGTCTAAATACGGGGCTAAGTTGCCGAGCCTAGGGTCATGTATAAGCTAACTTATAAATTAGAAAAGTTCGAAATTGTCCCAAGTCCTTAAAGTAGCTAAAGGTCAGTCGTCTAGTAAAGCCTATGTTAGGTTCAGTACAAGGAAAGACTTTCCAATCTTCTGTATTAAGGTTTCTCGTGACGGTTTCTTCAAAAAAAAAAAAGAAAAAAAAAAGAAAAGAAAAAAGAGGAAAAAAAGAAAATGATTTTTGTGTTTACAAGACAGCGTGTTCTTCGTTCTTCTACAAATAGCGCAAATGTTCACAATTTTTTTCTAAGCAGCACAAGCTGACTTTGGAACTATTAGTTCATCATTAGAATTACAAAATTTTGAATGACGAGTACATATTCGTACTTTCAAAGAGAAACGTACTCGTAATAATACATATTATTCTGAAGAAATGCATTCAACTCGATTCCACGGAAGAGGATATTGGAAGACCTTATGGACGCAGAAGTGTCTGCATACCTGCTCCAGGTGATTAGTAACTATCTTAACTGCAGTGAAATCCAAGCAGAGACATCTGCTAACACCGTAAAACGACTAGTAACTTGTAGGGTTCCGCAGGGGTCGGACCTTAGAGCGCTCTTGTGGTGCGTCGCATTCAACGGGATTTTGATGAAGAAGCAGCCACCGGGCATTAAACTTGTCTGCTATGCGGATGACACTTGGGTGGTATGTACTACCGACACTACTGTAGCGATGGAGAGCTGGAGAAACCAGGCTCTAAAGGCAGTGAGTCCACCAGAATGGAACTTGCAGTAGGAAAGTCGAAGACCATAATATTCACTATTGGACTATCCCTAGGAGTCCATCCACCTTCCGCGTGCATGGTGTGGAAACCAGTAATCGAGAGGGTGATGAAGTATCTGGGCATCTGGTTTGATTAAAAGCTGAGCTTCAGGTTCCTGTTGGCAGCGGAAAAGGCGTGTCGGGTAGTGACCCACCTAAGCCGCGCGCCTGATGACAAACCTAGGGAAGCTAGAAGCATGACCGTGCTAAGCACCGCGGTGTAGTGCTCTAGTAAGGACTGACTCCTTGAAGATAGCCTACAGAAGGAAAGAGATGGAAAAAAGCCGATGAATAGTTGCGCTGAGATGGGTTAGCGCTAACTGCACTGTCTTAACGAAGGCTGTTTGTGTATTAGCACGTTTATCACCAATCGAGCTCTTTCCTGAGAAGAAAGCGGTGCGGTGGTGTTCGAAACAAAGAAGCGGACCACGACTGACCAAGAGGCTTCACGGGCCAGGCAGGAGGCTAGGCACTCCTTGCTTGAGAAATAGAAAGCAAGAATTACTAAGAGCGAGCGAGGACAATGTACGATCTGTGTGTTGATGCGCACCGAGACCATGGCCAGCTGAACTTTTACCTGAAGCAGATATTAAGTGACAATGCCTGCTTCAATAAGTATACCTTCCCGAGAAAAGTTGAGTAGGCAACTGGCATTGCAATCAAGGACGGGATGATGGACGACAGTACACCTCATTTGAGTGCGAGGCGTGAAGGCGTGAGCGAGGCAAGCAAAATCGGTTTCTGCAAGGAGATTGGAATCGATGAAATGGAATGGAGCAGGCAAATATACAGAGCCTAGATATGGCCTACTTTACACCTGTGTGCCATCCATACATAGGCAAAACTCTGCAAGAAGAAGACCATGAATTTGAAGGCTATATTTCTTTGATACCGTACCAAATTTTATAACACACAATACGATATTACGCACTTAATCTTGTATAATATTATTCATGGAATCTCTTTTCCATGAAGATCTTTGTTAAATCAAAATGTTGCAAAATTTTACTGTACTTTCTAATTCTAATAAAACTGAGTAAGTGGATCAATAGATACTTCACATTTCGAGTTTTCTCGAAAGATGGAGAAAAAAGATGAATTTTGTTGTATCGAGACATTCCTTCGAGACATCATTACATTCGTTAGTGAATGTAGACTAAATATAAATCGTTTTTTTTTCTCATTCATTGCGAATTACGCCGAGTAAAAATCATCTCACCAGTAAATAGATTTTCAGTTCCGCGAAAATCAAATTATGAACCCTTCGGGTAACGCTGTGCAGATCACAACAAAAAAAAAAACAAACTGAATGAAACATAAGGGGTAGCGCAAATAGAGTTGTTTCTACATTTCAAGGTTATTTTTTCCCTTCTCTACCCAATGATTATGATTTGATGTCTAATTTTCTGTCTATTTTATGTAAAGATAATTCCGACAAATTTTATTGATTTTCTTTTCTTTTCTTGTATTGCAGGAAGTATTTTTTCATCTCCATCGTCGTATTGGACGAATCCTAGTGCGAATTTGTACAGTAATATTGCAGCTGCTTCAAGTCACACCATGTCACATCACGCTGGACATATGACGTCTCATTTGAATTCATATCCGCATTATGCCTGACACTCATATTCGTCCTCACCGTGGACAACTGGCATTGACGGTCAAATTAAGGAAGAGTAAATAAATGAATACCTAGACGTTTGTAGTTATAGTTCCATCTTTGTAATATTATTGTTCATAAAAGAAAATGGTTACCAAGTTTGCGTCTTAGCAGATGTAAACTCAAACATGTTTTCTTCAGTACCTATGTACTCGTATTGTAATTCAAAAGTTATACTGTGTAAATACCTCTTAAAGTACCTATATGTTTTTTTGGCAGCCTTATGAAAATCAAAAAACTATTTTATTTGATCTCTACAAAAAGGTTACAATACTGATCTGTAACAAATATCAGCCAATCAAGTTGAATGTCGCAAAAATATTGATCGATTGATTTCAATTTGTGCGAAAGGGTAATGACATACTGTAATTGTATGATATCTATAAGTTTATTTTTATACAGGGGTAATTTGTGAAGAAAATCGTTAAATCTCCATCGATTATTTTGAGAAGTGCGAGTAATTAGGTCGCGATCTGTACTGAGTATCTGTAGTTATATGAATTTCATTGATTTCACCTTTTTTTTTCAATTTGAATATTTCAACATCTTTCGACAAAATGAAATCATTCAATACTTGAATTGCGAGTTTTTCGTGTCATTATCACAGTTTGTCTACCGAGAATTTTGCAATCCAGTTAAAAAAATTTAAGTAATAAACGAATTCGATCCTGAATTAGAAGATATTCACCTATATTTTTCATTCTTATACCAGAAAAATATTTTCATTCCTAGATTCACCGTTTCTTGAAAATTACCCTCGGAAAAAATGAACAAAATACATGATCTCCATCATTTATTATCATGAATTTTACTCACAAATATCCCCCTCTAAGATGAAAATTTGCCTCGAAAACAAAATCTGTGTCATATCTTAAAAAATTTCTATAGTCTACATCATATCGGAGAATTTTTTTCGAGATAAATTTAGCATTCTGATTCATTTTTAGATATTTTTACGGTATTTGTAACCTTTATCAAGTGCAATATTTGTTATTTTTGTTAGTGTATAGAAATTTTTTCTTTGTGTACAGTTATTAAATCTCTAGACACCTACCAATATTGTTTCTTGTAATTTCATGGGGAAAAAATTAGTCTCTAATCAAAATTTGTAAAATATGTGAATCAATTATTTTGTAAATATAATTTATAAGCATGTTCTCTTCATCATTGAGCGAACGTTTAGTGAAACTTAGACTTTTTTCATGTTTTCTTTTCTTTTCTTTTCTTTTTCCTTTCTTTTTTACGATTATGTATGTAATTCATCATTAGAGTCTCCCTCGAATTAACTGAAAATCAAATGAGGGGTAAGTAAATGAAAAAATCGTAATTTTATAATATTACACGTCTTATTATTAGAATATTTTTCTTGTAAATTTTTTCGCATTTTATTCATTCTCTTCTTTATCAAATCTACGTACTGTTTTAGAGGTGCTTTTCCATGAATGTATTGATTCTAGTTATCAAAAAGTTTCTCTTGTTCCTTAGTAGGTAACAAAAGTCATTTTAAATTAGAGTAGGTTATGATATTATTATTGTTGATACCTTATTTTATATTGGTACATGGATATCCAAAATAAAATATTCCAGACTACAAGTTACCGATGTTTCTGTTTTGTGTTACAATCTCTAAACTTCTTCATTACTTAGGACCTATTCTGAAATGAAAAACCGGGACTATTTTTAACGTAGGCCTATCAATTAACACTAATTGTGTCACACTCCTTTTTTTTTATGAAGAAGAAAAAAGTGAGCTAACTTAAAATCAATTGCTCGTAAAAAAAATAAAAAATAAAAAAAAAACTATTGACAATGCTTTTTCGAAAAGTGAACCACAATTTTAATTTAAAACAATATTCAAAGAAAATCTGCACTCTGAGATAATGAAGAATCGTTTCCGATTATTAATGCTGTAATCGTCGATGAATTTGGAAGAACAAAAATTCGATGACGTGAGTATAATCTCCTCCTCGCTCCATAGAATATAATTAAAGTTTGTGGATTATCCCAACTCAAATTTGATACTTACTGAAAAAAAAAAAACAAGTTTAGAACAACACTCACAGATTTATTATCACTTAATCTGGGAGATAAGATGTATTCTGTAAAAATCATTCTCATCATGGAAGTGAATTTAAAGTATCCATGTTACAGAAAACTTCTTCGGGCAATTTCTTATACGAGTGTAGTATGGTATCGTATGCAAGAATATCTTTAGAATCAGCCTACCTACGTCCGGAAAGAGCAAAGGTTGATCCTAGATGTTCTGATAATGAGCGCATAAGCGATTGTCAATCGCCCATTATTTTATTACAAATTAGAAAAATTGATACAAAGAAGAATGATCATGTATTGATGTAGGTATCATCCGTACTTTTTATTCTTGGAACTTGACAGGCCTATAATTATATAATTGGAAATATAGGAAATATAAATAACGTTTAATATCCAAATACCGGTAAGTACTCAACGTTTTGAATATTTAAACCTAGTTTTCTCTGAGAACTTACATGACTGGAATGACAATATTTTAAAAAGTAAAAATGGAATTAGTATCGCAAATGTGTTAAGTTCAGCAAGTTATTTAACGTTGGCTGAAAGATGCAAATTGATCAGTCCATAAGTAGGCCGTATTCAATAATATATTCCAAGTAAACCATCAAAACCTCCCAAAAAATTGACGATGTAGACATTAATTTTCAAAATCGATACCTAACTAAAATCGAAACTTTCTCCAAGAAACAGATTTCCTGTGCGCTAATTAAAAGTATTGAATGAAAAATATCCCGCGAACCATAAACGAAATAAGCTAAGAGTTCTTTTTTAATATATTTATTCTTTTTTTTAGTAGGCCCGCGTATAATTTCTGAGATACTGGTCTCCACTTTATTATAAGCTAGGTTATCTTTTTACCGAGCGAAGTTATCATGTTACAAAAACCGACACAGTCGAAGGAGTGAATTTTTACAATTCTTGTTTTGCTATCCTATATTATTTTAATTATCAATCTTTTCACATGAGCTACAAAACATCAACCTGTGAATCTCTTTTCTTTTCTTTTTTTTTTTTTTTTTTATTTTTATTTTCAACGTATGTACGATTTCGTTTTAGACTCCGGATTGTGAAAACTTCAAATCTTATCCTTTAGTCTCGATTTCATGTCATTTTCTGCAAAAATCCATTTTCCTGCAATTCTTTACTCAGTCTCTAGTTCTCTGTAGAACCGTCAGATTCAAACTCTCTGCTTCAAGATGCAAAAATTATTACATAGACACTAGGATTTCACTATCTCATGAAAGTGATACGATGTTATTTTTGAGACTTTTTAATAAGTCCACTCAGGCACTCTCACAATGTGTACTTTTCGTAGATACCAAAATTCTTTAATGTAATCGTTGACAAGAAAAGAAGTAAAAAAAAAAATCTATCTACATGTACATGTGCCTACATCGCGATGTCCAAGAGCTACAATTTAATTAATGGTTACAAATGTGCTGTTTTTTTTTGTAACCCGTTGAGAATGGAGTAGCTGTCGAAAATATTACCTTACTTGTGTATAAAATTAACTTTTTCGCGGAGTCTCTGTGTCGTGCGTTGAATATTTTCTAAGCTAAACTGACTAGGCTAATTTGAAGAAGTAAAAAAAAAAAAGTAAATAAATTTGAAGTGACCGAAAAATTAAACTTTGTATAAAATTCATTCATTAGTGTGATTTGTCGGACGTTTCACTTATGTTGGTATTAACCTACGAACGATGACATAGGAAAATTTTATTTTCATGCTCATCGCTAGCTCACGGTCTTCGATGAGACTGATATCTATAAATTACTATTACCTATTTATTTTGTAAAATATGTTTCCATTCCGTATTTTGTTCGTAAGCTCGTATTCGAGATAGGTGAAGCGGCCGAGACGCTTGACGTAAGTAAAATAGAAATAAGGCGTACTTGTAGCATTATTCACGTTGTAATTCTACGAACTAGTGATGATTTTAGGTTGTTTCTGTCCTCTCGTTGAGAAACTGTGCGTGTAACGTGTGAAAATAAAAAATCGTGGCAAAATACACCCTCGCAAATTTACAGAGAACGATAAAAATAACAAATGAAATGTTTCTACAAAACGATGACCAAAATTATTGTTTTAATGATTGAATCGTGAAGCGAGGTTGAGCAAATGATGTGTTGTAGACTGTAGCCTCTACTGTAGTCTGTAAGTAGTGATGACGGATCTCCATTTCACCCCACTCACTTTTCAAACATTATTTAGCCGTATTTTTTTTTTCTTCAAAAAATTAAGAGGTACTTTTTGCACTAGGGGTATTTCGTTGACTCTTAGGATTGAAGTTACTAAAAGCTTCAGAATATTTTTCCAAGTATGACTGACAAATATGGTAAGAATGATCCATGATCCTACTATAAAACTCGAAGCCGATGGTGCTAGACGAATGAAACGTCCTTGTCTAGTAGGCCTAATTAATATTGAGTAGCTAAATTTCTTAACAATGCAATACAATTAAAACTCTTGAGAAAAGAAAAACAACCGGAGAAATTGTCAGACGCAACTTCATTCACCTTATACCTACTTTAGATTGTGATTAAGAGCTCCAATGTTTGTCAAGATAATTCTGAACCATACTTTACGGTCTTGTGTATAGTAAAAGTTATTGTAGGTACCCAAAAATATTGCTGATTCGCGACCCGCGATCCCGATCAAATTTTTGCGATCCGTGCCCAACCCTGATGGTCGAGTACAACAGATATGATAAGGAAATAAGGATGCTGGCCGCTGGACCTCAATGAAGGTGACGTGGGTGAACGCAGATGCGGAGCAGTGAAACACACCGTACAACCGCGCCACCCATAAACTTGTAAACAAGGTCCGGCGCCCCTTATTCTCTTATATGAGAACCTATCTGTAAAAAGAGTGTTCGTGAAGAAAAATTCATCACAGAAAAATCAGTTTGAAGTTTCAGCGCGCAATGTCTCTGCAACAACTTCGTTGTGGACAATCATTATTTTGGAGGCAAGTATGAAGTATCAAAGTTTCCAACCAGCTTTGTTGTCCGACAGACACATGCCCTTTTTACAGATAGATCCTCATATTGTGTTTTCTTACCATGTTCTCCGTTTAAATTTCAAAGATTCAGCAAGGATGCTAAATCGATTGATAAAACTTTCACTTCCAATTTTTTTGTCTGACTTCCACTCCAAATTCCAAAAAAATATGCAGTGGTGCCATACAAAAAAAAATAAATAAATAAAAAGAGACTGACGAATATCCAAAATAACGATTTTTGAGAAAAATATTTATCTTTTGTGAAAAAGAGATATTTTTTGTCCGCACCGAATTGATTGGTGCCCCTGAATTTGAGGAATACGTCGACCGACCGGAAGAAGATTTCGCCTATAGAACGTAAGTTGATTTTGCTTTTTGTAAAATTGAGATATGTTTGATTATGCTTTTCGATGGGAATAATTGTTTTCTCTATAAGATTTTTGATAAGTAAGTGAGTTGAGATGATTGTGGTAGGACCATTGATATTGCCGTATTTAAAATATAAGCATCGCATTGAGTTCTTCTAATATGTTCGAGAAAATAATGATGATTCCATGCAGGGTAATTATTACGTCTTTAAGGAGAAAAAATTTAAATAACGCCAATTTTACTGACGTGGAAATTGATAAAACGAAGATGAAGGAAACTACGACGTCGAATAAAGCTTAGAATTTTTCTAGCGTGGAAAAATATTCATTATATCGTAGAAATACGGTTTATTCAAGAATACTGTATAATATCCGGTTTCCAACTATTATATAGGTATACGTAGTGCATTATACATCATTATTGGAAATACCCGAGTCCAACGTATACCCTTCTGTTGGTTGATATCGCATACTTCTAGAGAATTCACAGGCTATGAAATATTTTATTATGTTTCTTGGTATTGTCCACTTTATCTTGAATAATTCTACTCTCATGCTCGATTAGAATATTCTTTCGGCTTAATTCCCTCAAAACAATTTTTTTGTGGAAGTGGCCTTGTAAACCTTACTTATATAGTTTCGTAAGGTGCTTTAAAATTACAAAAAAAAAAAAATGGGTCGAAACAGGTGATAAAGGAATCTACTCCACAAGGGGGGTTATTTCAAGAGATTGGTTATCCGCTGTCCTTCTAGAAGATCGCGATTGCGAGGGGCTCTGACTTACTGTGAAGAATAGAAGGATGGTGAACATGTCCACTCTCATAAATTTACTATTCTGGGGCCTTTTTCGTCTCCGACCAACCCTTCTAACGAGACATAAGAAAGTTTCAAAACGATCAAATCACTTACAAATACAAACTTTGGCTCAAACATGGGTTGACATACGAATTTAAAATACCGCCTTCGAACAATGTAGATTATTGTCCTCGTCCCCCTTGATCAAACTTCTTTTAGGATTCAAACCACATTGGACTGACTACCAGAGTCTGATTCGGTCTAGTAGTGACTGGGAACGGATCCGCTAAGAACTTTTCTTTAATTTTGTACATCAACTCACTGACACGTTTGTACCAATGTCTGGACAACAACTGTATTTTTCGCCTTGTCAGAGATGTGAGAAACGGAAATCATACGCAAAAATCATGGAGATGCTCCGATGTTAGAATTCGTGACGCACACAACCTCCCCACAGCATAATGGGGTTGAGGAATCCAACTTTAGTCCATGAGCCGAGAGAAAATACTTTTTCATGAAGTATCTAACTCGTTTACGATCATCATATAACCATCTATGTAGAAGGTATAAAAAGACGCTAACACGCACCGAGTCTTGGAGACGTTGAGCCTCAATAGACTGAATGTGAATACAGGATAACGAGAGGAGAAGGATGAAGCTAGTCACTACACGATAACATGTGACTGGATTCAACAAAAATAAATTAATATACTTTTATCGTAGGTACCTATGCTAGCTTTGGCGGATTTGACTCACACAAATACTCTTACCATGAGAATCCAATCACGCACAAAGTTTGTGATGACATCACAAATTAGAAACAAAAGAACAAAAATTCAATCACTACGAACGACTTTGCCCTTTTTCCAATGTATGTTTGTTTGTTTTATCCCAATTCATACATCCAAAAATACTACAAATAAGCCCGGCTTAATCTTCCCTATCAACTCAAATTCAATCTCAATTCTAAATCCTTTCAAATTGTTCATTTAACAAACTTCAAGAAGAAAATTTGAATATATCCTTCGAATCACACCAAAGCGATTCTCTCCCTTACAACCTCCCCATATCCGAAAATGAACTTGAAACCACCATCAACAAAAATCTAAAAAACGCCTCTCCCGGACTGGACAACATACACGCTGCCATGCTAAAAAACCTTCATCCTAACTCACTTTCCTATCTCCTTTCCCTTTTCAACTCTATCTTTGCTCATAATACCTACCCACATTTTTGGAAAACAGTCATCATCCTTCCCATTCTGAAACCCGGCTCAGACACCCTCCTTCCGGCATCATACCGCCCCATAGCATTATCTAGTGTCCTCGGCAAACTATTCCAAAAAGTACTCAACAAAAGACTTCTTTGGTATCTAGAATCAAATAATCTTCTCTCACCCTTCCAATACGGCTTTAGAAAAGGGCGAAACACCACCCAATCTCTAGTTGATCTTCAATCACAAATTAATAACTCTAAACTTCAAAAATCCTGTCTTTACTCCATCTTTTTTGATCTCCAAGAAGCCTTCCCCCGGGTTTGGAGACACCTCATCGCAAACAAATTACACGAAATTGGCCTCCGAGGCAATCTCCCTAACATACTCGAGAGTTTCCTTCATGACAGAACATTATTAGTACGAATTCAAAATATAACCTCTCCCCCTCTCCCTGTACAAAATGGTGTGTCCCAGAGAGAAGTATTTAGTGTCCTACTCTTCCTTATAGCCATCAACGACATTACAAAACTTGTTAACCCTCCCCTTACGCAACGTCTTTTTGCTGACGACTTCAACATTTCCATCTGTTCTTCAAACCCTCAACGAGCCCACAGACTTCTACAGGAAACACTAAATCTAATCACTGCATGGACATCAAAAAATTGCTTCAAATTTTCTACTTCTAAAACCTACTTCATGATTTTTAAAAAAAGACGCCCTATACCCTACTTTCAACCTCTTTTCCTACAAAATTTCGTAATTCCATTCCGCGATTCTGCTAAACTTCTCGGCCTCCATTTTGATCAGAAACTTTCCTGGACCCCCCATATCAAATATTTAAAAGCAAAATGTATACGTACCTTAAACGTCATTAAATTCGTATCACACCCCTCTAAAGGATGCTCCAGAAAATTACTACTACAACTCTACAAAAGTCTTATTCGATCTACATTAGATTACGGGGCACCAACATACAATTTAGCCAACAAATCTGTTCTCTCGTTACTTGATAACATTCAAACCTCCTCCTTGAGAATGGCCTTAGGTGCCTACCGCACAAGCCCCAAACTTAGTTTATGTGCAGAAGCCGCTGACTCTCCTTTCGTAGACTCATCCCAACTTCTAATTTCTTATCCTCTGTCTCCCAATTCCCTGATCTTCCTATATATAACTCAATCTTTCTACAAAACACTCAACCCTTTTCGACTCACAATAAACATATCCTTCTCCAATTCAATCACTCCCTCAATAAGCCATTTCAAGCAAATCCTTCGCGACCCATTTACATTACCTCCCCACCTTGGACGCTCCCTGAACCAAACATACGTCTTGACCTCATACGATTCCCTAAATCTAACAACAACATGATTATCGAAACCATCCGACAGATGATACAAGAATATCCGGATTACACAATTTGCCTTTCAGACGGATCTAAAAAATTGAATAAGACTGCTTACGCTTATTCCATAAATGGATACCTTACTTCTCACCGTATACGCAACATTGCATCCATATTCACAGCTGAACTGATGGCTATATTCTCCTGCCTTTCTCATCTCTCCCAACTCCCTCCAAATGGCAAATTCCTTCTCCTCACTGACTCACTTTCTTCTTTACACTCCATACCAGACACGTATAGCACTCACCCTCTTATTCAACGTATTCACCTCACACTACTTATCCTTAAGTCAATCAACACCCAAATCACATTCATATGGATCCCTGGTCATATCAATCTTCCAGAACATGATGCAGTCGACAGAGCCGCCAAAAACGCCACTTCCTTAACTAAAATAACTGATGACACCGGTCTACCTGTCTCTGATTACAAAAATCACTACCGTCTTCTCATCCTTCAAAAATGGAAATCATTCTGGAAAAACCAAACGACTAACAAACTTCACAGTATTAAACGAACTCCCCTACCCTGGCCCTCCTCTTTAAGAAATACTAGACGTGAAGAGGTTGTTCTCACTCGTCTAAGAATTGGTCATACTCGTATCACACATTCCTACCTCATCAATCCCGATCTTCTAGCTCCCCCATCCTGTCCTTACTGCGAAGAAGAGACTTTAACAGTCAAACACTTCTTTTCCTGCCCACTACTCGCACCTCTCCGCTCTTCCCCAAATATACCCTCCTCCCACTCTCAAGCATTAATAAATAATTCAGACACAATAACCTCCTCCCTCCAATACATACGCCTCACCCAATTTTACTCCTTCATAAAAAAAAAAAAAAATTTATATATATCAATAAATAAATATTATACACATATAAAAGTAATAATTCGCACACTATTACCATCATCATATTCATCCCTAACTCATCATGCCAAGATGTAAATTACACCTATACTCATATGTAATATTCGTCGAGCTAATAGCCCGGTTGTGTAGCTTAAATGCTCGTTAAAATAAAAAAATAAAAAAAAATCGACGAAATGTCGACATCGCCGATCGTAATGTAGGCCAATTTTCAATTGACATTAAATTCATATGAAGTATGGACTTCCGGTTTATATGTTGAAAATTGCCAACCCTTTTGAAAGCCCGTGGCCGGGGAGCCATGGACCCGGGCCCCCATCGAACAAGGGTTCCTCTTCATTTGTTCTTAGACGGACATTTTTTAGCGGCGCCCCGCTATCTTCCTTGTTCAGGGACATTCTCAGGAAATTTTCAAAGTCTGTTCGACTTTGATGACGTCATCAATCTAAGGTGAGTTAGGTTACGGGACTCAGAAGAATTTTGTTTCTCAAGACAAGAGTGAGCTTGTCCGCGTCCGATTTGAGACCAAGGACAATTGAAAAACTTCAACTCTTAAGCTATCCGACGTTTGTGACGTCATCATTTTCAGGGAAAGGTCCAAAGACTTGGGATATTTTCGAACATGGAGCTTCATTGATATTATGAGGAGGAACTTGAGAATAGGATTTGGAGAAGACCTCATCTACTTGAGACGTCATTAATTAATAAAACAAGATACTGTAGTATGATTTGACGGTTAACGATAAAGAAAAAAAAAAAAAAAAAAAAAAAATCACAAAGAAATCAACCTTATAAGATTTATGTTGTAGAGCTACATTTTTGCAGTACTGAATTGTTCATACTGCAGAAATGTAGCTGCGGTATAAATCTCATGAAGTGTCGATTTCTTAATTTAATTTATTTTTTTGTAAAATAAATAAAATATAGTCGTCAACCAAATAAGAAGAACTTGTCTAAGTTATCGTATTATAGGAATTTTCCTAGGCTAGGTCAAAAGTGAAGATAGGGCTCAGGAGATATCCGTATCGTTTAACATGATAAATATTTCAGATAATACAGATTGCTAAGCAGATCAATATTTATTCTGACACGGCTAAAATCTCCCTTACAGTAACTTCCCTCTTCGAGGAATACACTCGCTTTCTTTGTCCTCGCGCTCTCCTTCCATCAAGACTTCGTTTTGTACATCTCAGAAACTCAATACGTTTACTCATTTAAATATAAAGAAAACAAAAATGAGAGAAGCTGTTTTCCACAAAGCCGAAGAGCTTGCAAATAGCCCCTAAATTTTTTTCTTTTTTCAGCGGTACGGTGTCTCCACCATATTAACTTTCCAGACCCGAGCCCGCTTCTGTGGCTTCATGCAGTGGACGGAGACACTTTTCAAAACATAAGCGCACTCACACAATAAGTTAGTCACGAACCTTTATGGACATAATTTCATACGTGGAGATACATCATCATTGACCTAGCGCGAGTTTTTAGGATACTCTTAATCAGGTATGTATACGAGTTCCTGATTTTTATCCGTGACAATTCTTTAGAAGAATAGAACGTGACGATTGTGAAATTTGTGTTACACAAATTATCCTCTTACTATCGTTATCGTAATCAGATCGACACAAATTTTTTTCAAACAACAAATCGTAAAATTTACGGATCGTGATTCAGAAAATTCGAGAGAAGAGTTATGTGGTATTTTCATTGGCCAAACGTCGGCGCGGATCTTACGCAATATATCACTGTTTCTCGCGCATACTATAGGTGCCAACGCATCATCACGTCTATTGCTGCAAACAATGACACATACAATATTTATTAGATGTTCTTTAACGTCGTATCCACAAAATGTTTACTCGGTATTTCTTCTAATCCGTCTCTCGTTCAAAGAGATACCACCAGTAACTCCGGAAAAGATACTACGTACGTGTACGGACATATTACGGTGCATATCGCGGGTAATTTCCTTCACGATCTGTGATTTTCAAGTGAGCGTGCAATCAGTAGCAAATCCAAAGTACAATACGTTTGTAAAACGACGTGCAGAACAAACTCATTCATTAATATTATCAAAATTGGATGTACGTCCTTGGCAATGAAACGACGACGCGGTGCGATTCCCTCACCATCCTACGCGCGGGTCATAGAAGCGGGACGTCGTTCACGAGCATCCGCGTGATATCAAACATACCCCACAGTCGTTCCCTCGCAGAAAATTTTCGTTGATTTTTGCCAATGCGGTATAATAGTCGTAGCGTAAATCCGCATATTTTTATCGTCCACCGTATAAGTCATCGCGCGAGTTCAAAGATCGTCAAAACGAATTCGCGATTATTTCTCCGAAAGTTGTTATTCGAAAAAATTCTCTCGAAGTGACCGAAGGTCAAAGGCAAATGTCACATAGAATTCGAGTTCGATTAACTTATTTACATGCACTCTTTTTAGATGTTCAACGGGTAGCTCATGTATGAATTCATTTAGTGAGATTAATTTTGTCCAGCGGTGGGAAGGTACAAGTCTGGAGTGAACTGTGCAGTTTATGCGAGCTAAGAAGCAGAGAGAAAAAAATTAAGCGATGTCAACGAAGAACCCGCTGATCAGTTATCTCCAAAGGTTAACTACCTTCCTCCCAGTACATATTTATTTGAAGACCCTCTCTTTTCCATATACCTCTTTTCATTTCTATACAGCTCAAAGAACCAAAATTCCTCCTCGAAATTCCTACAAGCTCCCAAGGCTCTTCTCGAAAAGCGACGGCCTCCTTAAAGAAGTTAGACGAGGAACGCAGGGAACCTGTTCTATGGGTAGAATTAGTTTCGTTATTGAGAATTCAAATTGAAATCTTGAAGAGTCTCAAGTTTTTTGGAGTCTCTTGTATCATGGTGTGTATGTACAGCCTGAAAGTTAAAATTTTTCCAAGTCCCCTTCCTATCATTTAGCCCCCCCTCGATCACATATTATGGTTCGAGAGTCAAAATTCTTTCAAGTCTCCCCCGCCTATCATATAATATGACTTGAAAGTCAACATTTTTCCAAGTCCCCCTCTTATCATATATTATGGCTCAAGAGTCAAAATTTCCTCCAAGTCTAACCTTTGAGCTATGTATGATAGAAAAGGGACTTGTGAGAATTTCGACCACCGAACTATATATGATAGAAGGGGGATTTGGACCATTTTTGTTTTGGTTGGACATCTTACGGCGGGTGGCGCCCGGCAAATTTTTTGAAATAACTCCCCATAAAACTGGTTTGCTGTTAAAAGGAACATTTTGACACTTTTATTGTCTTTATTGACACCCCCTCCACTTTCGGAAATCCGCAATGTCGGTTCCCTGACCCCCCCCCCTCGTTGGTGGACCTTAAATCCTCGAGCCCTGAGCCTAATCCAGAAACCCACTTGTAGAGAAATGAAGGGAGAGCCTTCTTCAGTCTGGAACAAGAAAAAGGTCACGTGTATTCAATAAAGTTAGATGAATTTTCATCTATCACAATGAATTTTTAGAAAATTTTCTAACAGGGAACCCGTTTTATGGGGGGCTTTTTGAGAAATTTGCCGTGCGCCGTCCACCGTGCGCCGTCCAGCAAAAAACTTGGGAAAAATTTGGACTCTCGAGCCATATAATTATGATAGGAGAGGGACTTGGAAAAATTTGGACTCTCGAGCTATATATGATAGAAGGGGGACTTGGAAAAATTTCGACTGTCGAGCTATATATGATCTAGGCTTCCTTGAATTTTCAATACCAAATCTCATTCGAATCATAAAACAGGTTCCCTGCGTTCCTCGTTTAACTTCGTTAAGGAAGCCGTAATTTTTTCCAAGTGCCTCTCTTATCATATATAGCTGGATAGTCGAAATTTTTCCATGTACCCCTCCTATCATATATATAGCTGGATAGTCGAAATTTTTCCCAGGCCCCTTCCTATCATATATAGCTCGAGAGTCAACATTTTTCCAAATCCCCTCTTATCATATATAGCTCGGGAGTCAACATTTTTCCAAGTCCCCTCTTATCATATATAGATCGAGAATCGAAATTTTTCTAAGTCCCTCTCCTATCATATATGGCTCGAGAATAAAAATTTTTCCAAGTTTCTTTCCGAACGGCGCACCGTGGACGGCGTACGGTAAATTTCTCTAAAAGCCCCCCATGAAACAGGTTCCGTGTTAAAATTTCGACTCTCGAGCTATGGACTTGGAAAAATTTGGACTCTCGAGCTATATATGTGATAGGAGGGGGATTTAGAAAAACGCCGGCTTCCTCAACGAAGTTAAACGAGGAACGCAGGGAACCTCTTTCATGTGTCAAATGAGATTTGCTATTGAAAATTCAAGCCTACACCTAGATAAAACTAGTATAAAGAAGGCCTAGACCTACTATATAGTTTGAGAGTCTAAATTTTATTCGAATATCCAGCTATATATGATAGCTCGAGGGTCGAAATTTTTTCCAAGTCCCCCTCCTATCATATATTCTCGAGAGTCGAAATTTTTCTAAGTTTTTCGCTGGACGGCGCACGGCGCAAAGCGCACGCCAGATTTCTCAAATAGCCCCCCATAAAACAGGTTCCCTGTTAAAATTTTTCCAAGTCCCCCTCCTACCATATATAGCTCGAGAGTCAAAATTTTTCCAAGTCCCCCTCCTACCATATATAGCTTGAGAGTCAAAATTTTTCCAAGTGCCCCTCCTATCATACGTAGCTCGAGAGTCGAAATTTTTATAAGTCCCCCTCCTACCATATATAGCTCGAGAGTCAAAATTTTTCGAAGTCCCCCTCCTACCATACATGCCTCGAGAGTCGAAATTTTTCCAAGTGCTCCTCCTATCATATATAGCTGGAGAGTCGACATTTTTCTAAGTGGCCCTCCTATCACATATAGTTGGAGAGTCGACATTTTTCCAAGTCCCTCTCCTGTCATATATAGCTAGAGAGTCGACATTTTTCCAAGTCCCCCTCCTATCATATATAGCTCGAGAGTCAAAATTTTTCCAAGGTTTTTGCCGAACGGCGCACCGCGGACGGCGTACGGCAAATTTCTCAAAAAGCCCCCCATGAAACGGGTTCCCTGTTTAAATTTCGATTCTCTAGCTATATATGATGGGAGGGGGACTGGAAAAATTTCTACTCTCGAGCTATCTTATATAGCTGGAGATTCGAGAAAAATTTAGACTCTCAAATTATATTATACTAGGCTAATGGTAGGTCTAGGCCTTCTTTATCCTAGCTTTATCTAGGTCTGGGCTTCCTTGAATTCTCAATACCAAGTCCCATTTGACTCGAAAAACAGGTTCCCTGCGTTCCTCGTTTAACTTTGTTAAAGAAGCCGTCGTTTTTTTTTTTTCAAGATGAGCGCAGTTACTGCGCTTAGGCACAGGAGGACGGCCGCCGCCACCCCACCCATCAGATTCGCGTGCAGATTACGGGATTGCGAAAATGGAGAAAAAAATTGACGTTAGAGAACTCGTTCTTGATTAAATTCCGAATTTAAGATGGATAGAGAAACACGTACTTAAATTAGATTTGCTCGCAACATTATAAAGCGCAAGATTTATGTACAGACTAAATAAGTCCGATAGGACCATGATAGATGGTGACAGTGGATGCATACAAATCTTGATGTTCTGGCAACAAATGAGAGATGTTGATTATGAACTTGTGGCATCCAGAATAGTGGATTAGCAGCTAGGAGGAGAGAAGAAGTGTTCGAACCTACTTCAACCGAGAAGTGTTCTCCCTCAAAAATTTTCTAGCTACACCTTTGAAGATCAGATTGACTTTCGTAGGGTAGTTTTAAAACGATTTTTCAGATCTTCCATGAATGAAAATATGAAAGTGAAAATGAATCGGCTCCTCATGGTCCAAAAAGCATCAGACAATATGGTGGTATTATGGCTTTTTATCAAATTGTCAATTACTCGTGCATAAAACTACTTTGAAATCGAATCATGCAAATGGGAACCCCTCATCAAACGGAAAAGAGCCCGAAGCAAAAAACTATTTCCACTTCTCTACTAGGAATACGATAGGTTACAATGCGAAATTCACAACCGTAGTCTCGATATGCCACGTCCATCTAACTCAATTGATGACTATTCAGCATCAGAAATAACGTCAAGGTATTGATGAATGACAAAACATTTTGAATAACTTCGTCTCATCAGTCAACTCATCAAGAATTATTCGAAGAATTTTCTTATTATTCAGACTTTATTTCTGGAGATTTCGTATTTCGGCATCAGTCGTATATCTGACGAAGAGAAAAACGTGAAGGTGAAGCGCGGAAATGGGAAAAATATTTGAAGTACAAGTACGGTTGTATTCACGCGCGTTTTCGACAGTTTCGGACAGATTTCGGTCTTCTCGAGCCAATGGAGCCGTTAATTTTTGATTGCCGGATGCGATAACACGTCATTCGCTGACTAGATATTTTTATATAAGTTATGAAAGCAACTTAGTAGGACTGTATCATCATGATCATTACTTCATTAGAAGGAAATAATATTATTGTATTTTATTTATAAACAATTAACGCAGAGGCGTTATATAATGAAGTCATCAGTCATTAGCATTAAAAAGAAGATGAGAATCAGCCTACGGTTATTTATTCTGCTACTACGTACGTCATCGTCATCTGATGATCTACGATTTAAACATTTCCTTTAATACAGAAATAATGTATCGAGAATACTATTATACATATAGATTAACTTTTTCATGTTTTCTGCAAAGAAACTATCAATAAGATAATTTCATTAAATCACAGTGATCTAGTTTTTTTTTCGTACTTTTCGGTATAAACAGATTTGTATGGACTAATATTACTTAATATTTATTTTTTTTTTTATGAAAAATTTACTTGTAGAAGAAAATGACGTCCTTATTTTGATCGAAAAGTTTGAAGAAATAAACAAATAACCTAAATTGATTTCTTTCTTCAACTTTTTGGCGCGAGATTAGCGGAGTAAACTTTTCTCTGAAGAGGTAAGAAAATTTTCAAAAAATTTGTTAGTTGGTTTTTTATTGATTTGCAATTAGTTATTTCACCCTAGCGTTAATTAGTTTTTTTCCGATTTTTTCCTCCCTTCTTGAGACAGTCAAGTGCCGTCGCGTCGTGCCTCCCCCACTCCGCCACCCATGTTTTGACGTACATTTTCTTATGAGTTATGTATTCAATGCGTCGTAATACGGGGGAAAAAAACTGTGACATCAGAAAAACGAACATGTTTCCTTCACCGGAGGCACGTAGTGTAGCGTGTTATATGTTTGCTTCCTATATTTTGATATCGATATATTGATTTTGGCGATCATATCGAATCGATTCCACCGATCATAATAAACCTTTGATACGTCTATCTCGGCCATGATGATATCATAGAAACGTCCCCTCCAGCAATATTCCTATGTTAGGCTAAGTAGCTGACGGACTCACTAGCTTGAATGGCTTACGAGCTTACTTCCTTCGCTCATTCGCCCCCATTATTAGTTTTGAATAACTCCAGTATGCTGCATGTTGTGCTAAATAGCTCACGGAGATCACTCGACGTTCCGCTCGTTCGATCGACCTTCTTCTTAGGTCACTGATGACATCAAGCGTGAATATTAAGCCCAGTATAGCCTCGTACACTGTACGTTGGACCTAGATTAGGAGAGCAGATGAGCAGTTTATCAAGCCTCTCGTATATTCTATGTTGAGCCTACTATGGCCTAGCATACTTTATGTCAGGCTCACTGCAATAAAAGTAACGAAAACCAACAATTTTTTCAAGTCCATAAAGTAAATCAAGGTTAAGTGCCAAACAATACAGCTCAGACTTACGGCTAAAGTTGACGACCTCAAAATATACAGTAAAAGCTTTGTGCTTCCCAGCAACCGAGCTGATCGTTGAGTTTGGTATCCATAAAAAAGTGTTACCCATTTAAATCTATCAAAATTTCATTAAAAACGATTTCCAAGCCACGTGTGACAAAAATTAGAAATCCAGCTGCCAGCCACTAGTCAGACACCCCGAAAAAGGATTAGGAATGGGAAAAGGAAAAGTTGATTTCTTGTATCAATTTGATAAGGAAAATCTAAGAAATGAAACGATTTAAAAATAATTGCCAACCAAATTCTCTTGATTTATATCTAACAACGATAATTAGGGTTACAAGATACATTAGACGCCAAAGAAAGCATACATTGACTAACAGCCGAATTTATACAGCTTTTTCAAAGCTGAAGCCTAGTACCCAAATATACGACTTATAATGCCACTTTTGGCGTTCAGCTGGCTGCAACACCCTGCTGAAGGTCATCACAAAAGACAAAAAACAGTGACGGTTTTTTCAAGAGTAATCCAACTTAAAAACCGTCAAAAAACCGTAAGGGTTTTTTTTTTTTGGTAGGAGTAGCCAAAACATTGTCAAAAAATGGGGCGGTTTTTTGTGACGATGTTCCTAACCTTGTAGGCTTATAATGTTGATATTTAGCAGGGCTGAGATCCGGAACCCGTATCCATAGAGAATATCCTTCAAAATTCCTAAAAATAGAGGATCTGTCAAAAAAATAACGGATATCCCTTAAAAAAAAATGATGGATATCCCCTATAAAAAAAAACAAAAACAACGGCATTCCCATATTTTTTTAAAGGGATACCCGTCATTTTACCGTACAAAATCTTTCTTAGTGCGCCAGGTGCACAACTTACAGTTTGGAAAGTTTTTTGGATGGATTGGAAGATGTTCTTACTCTGGTGCCTTTCAATCTTATGAGGACGAGCTCATAGCCTTCCTCCTCGTTCTTATAAAAAACTTCAAGTCAGCATTCACAGGACATACTAAGCCCGAGACCTGTTATTTCTCCATAGTCCCCTAAAAAAGTTCCGTGCTACCAGCGTACTCACTCTACAACGGTGTTGTGTTCTACGCTCGGCAAGATATGATCTACTACTCTACTGGCGTACGCGCTCTCCCGATGTTTTACTACTAGGTATCGCTCTGCTCTTCATAGAAATTCTGGTTGCAAGAATTGTAGAGAAAGCTGAGACGATGGTCATTTCGAGCTCTGTCGCGCCGCTTGCTAGGACGTTCGGGTAGACAAATTTAAAATGAAAGATACCGACGACAAGCCACATTGACGAGGCCCGGTTTGCCGGATGTCGAAAATTTGATCAAGGTCATCCCCTGAAGGGTGACGTGCGGGCTACCACCAAAGGCTATGACGCTGACGTGCGCGATAAGCGGAATCATAGCGTGAAAGTAGATGGATTTAGGGTCCCGCCAGGGCACAAATTCAGTAGTGTATTACGAGGTAAAGGATTGGGGACAACCCCCCCAGAGGATCTTTAGAAACCTGTACAATCATTAACTTTCAATTAACCGATAATATTTTTTTTCTGCTTAGTGGAAATTTTCTTCTCGAGAATTTTTGGACCCCCTCAAAGAGAATTTCCAAATACGCCATTGCACAGATTGCCGCTATTTTGTAGAGTGTCTTAAAGTGTCTGTAATTCATTTTGGCGAGTAGCCAACATACAGATAAACCCTTTTCTTTGGATGGATGGAAGACTTGTAAGCCGTTTTCCTTTCGGTATGTCTTCCGGGTCACGCTAACCGGTTTGAGAGTAGACCATATTTTAATTTATGGTAGAGCACACCTCAAGCGAGCACGAGGAAAAAATCGAAATTTTTGAAAAGCTCTGAAGTTGGTCAAGGTCTTTGATGACGTCATAAAGCGTCAAACGTTTTACAGATTTCCGACTGACCCCTAGCCCTCAGACTGATACGTGTCAAAAATGAAAGTAGCAAACGTCGAAATGTTTCCAAGACCATGAAGCAAGTCAAGGTCACTGGAGGCCTAGTAGAGCCTAGTATAATGGAAGTAGCAGATCACTGATTACGTCGTCAAGCGGGACAAAAACTGCGACGGTTCATCATGACGATTTTCCCAGGAGTAGTCCCTGACAAAAAACTCAGATGGCGGGGGGGTATCCGAACGAGCAGAGCACTAGTATACTGTGGAAACCTAGAATAATGAAGGCTAGTCTACTGTATGATTGTCACAGTTACAAATTTTATGACAACTTTCCAAAGAAAAATCCTAATCTTGAAGCATACATAAAATGTTGCGATCCATGAAATTTCATATTTGGTAGTTACGTTATAATGTAAGATACTTATTTTTCTTCAATTTTGTAACCACCTTCCACAGTCTTATCCCTTGAAATGGGCTCTTGTATGTGTATTGCGTCCCTGAGTGGAGAATTTTAATCTTCACTCATGCATTAAAGAGTTTTCCGCATTCACTACTACGAAAATTCTTCTATTATTTTGTCTTCTAAATTTTCCTCTTAATTTCCGGGAATAAAATAGGTGTTTGAAACCTCTGCAATATCTACAATCCTTTTCCAGAGGTAATCAAGCAATTATTTTTCAGTATTCCTAACGAGTGAAAATTCTAAGATTTCATTAGAAGTATTGAGATTATCTATAAACGATAGTACTTTACCGAAGGAAATGCCAGTTTATGTAAACGATCTCCTCCCCTCGAAGTTTAGATGCCATTGATAACGTCCGGTCGTTCTGTGAGAGTGAGTGACGTGTGTGTACATCACCTTGAACATGAATACGAGACCCATGCTCACCGCAGTTTATAAAAGCGAGCGTCTGAAATCCGTATGCGTATTCGTGTATCGTCTTCTTGTTGCGAGAACTTGAGTGCGCGTTCATTTTCAAGTGATTTATACAGCGATCAGTGACAAATTTGAAATTTTTTCTAGTGCTTTGCGTGCGTTTTTTTTTTTTTTTTTCCAAAATGAAAACCTTTCTAGTGTTGGCTGTTTACCTAACCTCGGTCTTTGCAGCGCCGACCAACAGTGAGTTTATTCCTTTTTCATATTCACTTATTTATTTTCCAAAAATTTCCCCAAATTTTCTTATTTTTTCATCGTAAAGTTTTTGTGCTTCAGAGGGTGATTTACGACAAAGATTTTTTTTTCTGGTCAATAATACCTCTTGCTCACCTACATAGAATGATTTCGTGTTTACGTCGAGTATACTCGTAATTTTTTATGATATAGACACTCTTATTTACACGTTCTACATTCTTTTAAGTCGTTCTACTCTAGTCGATACAGACGTCGTATTATTTATTTTTTAAAACGAGAGCCAACTAAATAAATATTGAAGAACGCGTATTTCTTGGAAAGTAAACGATGAGCCGGATATGGTTGAAATGTCGGTTTGTCGTGACGTGTTTGCATTTTAATTATTGTCGACTGTTATTTGGTTCTCGAATTTACATGCTATATAGTTAACGGGATGAAAGTTTTGAGAAGGAAAACCCGTACTCTCGATGCTGTGGATACAGAACAGGGAGGAGGAAAGGAGTCCAGTTAAAACAAGAGCGAGGGTGAATCATATTCATTGTTGCCTCATCTAATGCTACCTAATTCTATTAGGCTTATTTACTGTTGTAGTATTGCCTGATAAAAATAAATCTGCTAAGATAACACGATAAGGCTGATAATTCATAATTCAAGAAAAGCACGTTTCCTTATAACTGTGTACTCAATTTAGACGGACGTTTCTAGAAGTATTTCAACATTTTTCTAATATTGAAATAATAACAAATGGAATGTGGTTGTTACTCACTCTGACGGAATTCTTCATTACCCGCGATTAGACTCCTTTTCCGCAAGTCAATAATATGATCGTCTAATTTTTGACTCCTTGCGTGCGTTGCCTTTAGCACGTTCGCAGTTGTTTACGCAAGTAGGCCTGTATGACGCGCATCTCCCTTCAACGCAAAAATCCGGTTTCTAGAAGTTTCCGCGAATTTCGGTACAGTTTTTCAAACTTGACCCACTCGCTATCGTATCGGTAAACTCTAATATCTATACAAAGTATTTCCTATTTACTGTTGACGTAATTTTTTTTTACTAAAAAATCTAAATTATATTCTTGGAAAATGACTTCATCAAGGGTTTGTAGAGTTGTAAGAGCTTTCAGGATCTACTTTTTTACGTGCAGTTCGTACCCAGAGCTCCTACCAGAGAAGCAGTAACTTGCCTATTTATACTCTTGTTCTTCTCAAACTCCTCGCAAGGCGATCGGCACTATTCAAAACGGGTGAAGTTTCATATCACCTTGAATATCGAACTCTTTGGATGAGGCGACGGCCACCAAAATCAACTATTTTACGGGGTTTTTCGATAAGCTGTGAGGCACTTTGCCGGCTGAGGTACATATTTTTTGAAATTATGAAAGGAGCCATATTCTGTTTTCCCGCATGAAATTGGAAATGAGACTTCTCGTGTGAGACGATTGTCAGCCAGATTGAATGTCAGAATGATGTTTTGGAGATTATGAAGAAAGGCAGTAGTTTTTATTCCTCTGAATTTGCCAAAACTGCGAGACAGTTTTGAATTTCACAAAGAAAACAGAAATTTGTACATTCATATCGGAAAATCTTCCTCATTCTGTCCATCAAGAAAAGTAGCCCTTCTAAAATTGGCAGATTAACACAGATACGAAACTAGGCAGGATCTCCCCTTCTTCTGCAAATCTAGTTACACATGAGAAGTAGACTACGAAATGCTTTCTACAGACTCTAAATTTGAAGATAAACGAATTTTAGTTGTTATCTCACAACTTTTGTTTCACCTGATAATACAGTAAGAAAAGAAATAACGACGGCTGTTACCCTGATGTACACAGATCGATAACCGAAACCATTCCAAGTTGTTTCCCTGTCTGTATATTGCACGAAAGTCGAATTTTCAACGTTAAAAATATTGTAAGTCCTCCTCTCTTGTCATATATAGCTGGAAATTCAAAAGTTTTTGAAGTCCTCATCCCATTATTCATAGTTCGAAGTCTCGAAGCCAGCAGAGCTAGAAAAGAAAAGGAGAAAAAGATGGAAATGTCTCCAAGCTCTCAAGTACTTAGGGATGAAAGAAAACGCCGGAAAGTGAAAAATTTCGAAGAAAAAATATAGAACAGCTTCCCCCGTTCGGATAATTTCTTCTTTCTGGAAGGTGAAAGGGGATACATCTCGGATTTTATTTCACTCTTTAGCGATGAGTACGAGAAAGACTTGTACTCGAAAACTACCCAACCGAATGTCGCTTGGGCACCGTTTTTTCCATTTGTCGACCTTGAAATACATTCAAATATTTTTTTTTTTTCCCTGTAACCAGTCAATTAGACGAGGTGGGTGATCCTTTTCAAGGGTATTTTACGACTGGGACAGTAAGATGTGAAGAGCTCAGAGAAAAGTCGAAATATCTTTAGAGCTGACCTCGTCCTCCCTCTATATATCGAATAAAAGTCAGAGACTCGACCGGCGATTCTGGTTACTGTCCTATCAGGCCGCGCATACTAATAAATAATGAATATGTCACATGTACATATTCTTCACGCGCCTATACAAAATTCAAGGAAACAACGAAGGTTGACAAAACTTCATATCTAGTAGAATTGGCCAACATTTACTTTTTGCATCCAATATACGCCATAGCTAAAAATACGAGTTTTCTCGCGAAGTAAGGGTGAAGTGAGAGTAAGTAGGTTGTATACTCGTATATTGTAGATTGTTTACTCTTAATACGTGGAGAATTTATTTCTTCCTTCTCTCTTTCTGATAGTAAACTCGCCTTTTGGTACGTGCTTTTTTTTAATATTTCAAATTATTTACCATTTAGTGGCGCGTAAATCGTCTCGAAATTATCTAAACTAAAATCGGGAATTTCATTTGAGAACGAATACGATGCCAGAATACTATATTATCTCGCTTTTTAATCTAACGATATTATTTCTTGGCTTTCATCGCGGACTGTGTTCTCAAGAAACTATAACCGTACGATTTCAAAATCACCATTAATTATGTTACATTATTAGGTACATATTATGCTTTATGCTAATACGGTAATATTATCGGATGAATTTATCGTGTATTGATTAACGTTACATTATGAATCGGAAAATTACATAGTACAGGGATTGATGAAATTTCTCCTTCTAGAACCTACGAGAAGCGAAAAATCGACTAGAAATGTGAGGTCGTTGAAAGAAACCGACCCAAGAAAGAGCGTCAAGTTACTACTCAGTTAAAGAAAGGAAATTAGCACAGAATTCTTGAACTATTCTTGTAAAGATATATTGATGTAGAAAAAGACGTGCTTCAAGGATTGTCGAAAAAAAGGAGGGGCAATAATTTTAATCGATTCAGTAGTTGCTTCTCTCTCGAAGAAAAAAGTCAGTAACTGCCGAAAATATGGAGGGCGAAGGAAAATATTGAGAAAACTAAAGGATAGTAACAAATCGATTATTTGAAATCAAAAGTCGAGGATATTGTCAAATCAATTTTTATACATTTCTGGAAATCAGAATAGAGCCCCTGATACCTATTCTTTCATCCGTCCCACCTTGCCGAATGTCAGTTTCCCACCATCCAACCACATCACACATCAGAGCTTTACTGGCAGAATTTCCTGATCGTTTACCATGACTCACGGGTGGTTGCGAAAATCCAAACATAAAACTGGCTTTGCCTACTTCACAGATGGGGCCGTCACATACAGAACAATGCCTCAATCTCTCTCAACTTCCTTCGAACAACAAATACCAACTTCTCATGGCGTTCCCGGTCATTTACCTGACAGAATTTGCCTAAGAACCATTTGCCCGAATGAAAAAATCCTGTAAACTCAATACCTGACATTGTAATCCCTGACAGCCGTTCACCTGAACATTTTTTACCTGACAGACATTTGCCTGAAATTTTTATCCTGAAAACACATTTTCCTGACAGACATTCGCCTGACAATTGTTAACGGAAAAGTGTTTTTTTCACCTCGGCCAATCTATGTTCAGAAGGGTACTAGCCGAGGGAATCCAAGGTCGCTACAATGATCCCGACGATGTCTCTGTAGGCGGTTCGTACACATGGTGCTTTCATTGGCTTTTGTACCTGACGAGGAAGTAGGAGACGCATTCGATTTGTTGGCCGGTGAAGCGCCAGAAGAGCTCGAACCGATACTCGATTACTTTCGAAACACGTATGTAACCGGCAGACCAGCTCGAGGCCGCCGTAGAGCTGTCCCACCGCGATACCAGCCGACGTTATGGAGTCATTACCTGTCAGCCCTCAAGCCCTCAACAATTCACATAAAACCAATAACTGTCTCATGGACTCACTTTCTTTGCTTTACACTCTCTTGACATCTACATCACAAATCCATACACTCGACGAATCCATTTGACCCTATATTCACTTTCGTCAGTCAACACCCACATCATACTCTTATAGATTTTAGGTCATATTAACCTACCAGAACATAACGTTGTTGACAAGGCAGAAAAGCAAGCTATCACCCTAACGAAAATCCCCCGCCTATAAAAATCATTACTATTCCCTCATCCTCCAATTGTAAAATAATTTTCGGAAAATCAACTCCCTATCAAACTAAACAAATTTACGCTCCACAAGAGATTCAAGACGAGAAGAAAATAGGATGCACACCTCCTCAACAAAAACATTTTAACACCAACTCGGACAGTTCACCACCTCTTCTCCTATCCTCAACTTCTCACTTTCCGTTCATCACTCAACATTCCTTCCTCTCCTATTAAAGCCTTAAGAAACAACTCGGGCATCGTTACATGTTCCTTACAAAACTTACGCCTTACCTTCTGCTTTCTTTACATTTAATCTCTGTCCACCCGAGGAGATGGTAATCTTACCTATTGAATAGTTTGTAAAAAAAGGGAGGGGGAGAAAAAAAGGAGAGGCAAGAGAGGTCCGACTTCGGAATGAAAATATTTCAAGTTTTCTTATCCAACAAATTTTGAGAGCAAGGTAAAAAAATTTTCTTCCTCAATTTAAGAAATTTTTCATCATACGAGGTGTTCGGTCGTCAATAAATATACTTTCTTGGAAAACTTCATCAAAATGAAGAAAAAGTATGTTCTACATTATGTTATAGTTTCAACTATACAGAATGGTGGAAGAACTTTCCCACATTAAGTAGATTATTTTTTATTTATTCGTTATCAAATTTATAAGATCTTTCTTATTTGCTTAATTACAGTTCGAATTTCACCCTCTGGCAGCATCTGGGACTTCCATTCGAGCATGTTGGATGATTTTGAAGCCAATTTGAGGAGAATGCGAGGTAAATATTAATCATAAGTTTTAAATTCATAGCCCACCTCAAGCTCACATTTATATGAATGGAAAAACACTATCCATCTCGAGCCTCAGTGTTACCATTTATTTCGACCATTCGTGGGCCATTCTTCCAATTATTTCTTCATCAGCAGCTAAAATATTCGTTTCGGTCTTATTTTAATAAACTTTACTTTTAATATACATATTTTTTAGTCTCTCCTTTGGGCTCCTCTCTGCTCAAAGTTAGAATAACCTTTTCCAAGATAATTTTCTTATTATTTATAATTATTTGAAGTTCATTTTCATATAGGTTAATATTCGACAGCACCTGAAGCTCAAACAAATTCTGTAATTTTTTTCTTTTAAGTAACCACTTTTACGAATATTCAAAACTTTTCGTTCTGATAAAACCGAGATCCAATTCGCTTTCAAGCACTTCTCTTGAAAATTACTTTTCAAATTGTCTCCATTTGTTGACATTACTCGTAGCCTCCCTTCCGAAATTCTTCTCAATTTCTTTCCCTTGGATACCGAAAAATCCTTTAATAATATCAATGTAAGCCATTGCGAGCTAGAGAAGGAGAATAAAGAATGTGCGTATTCAATATGTTCGGTGACAGAGTTAAAGAGAAGCAGGCCTTTGAGAGATGAAGAATTTGGTCAATGATCACTTTTGAAGAAAATTAATTAACGATAGGGCAGATGAACCTAGGTTAGAATATTACTTGTACTCCTCTTTAAAAACACATCTACCCTAGAGGCGCAGTTTTAGGAGTACTTTTTTCTTGGGGGGGGGGAGTGATGGAAAGACGATATTTCATTTGAGTTTTTTTCGAAAGGTATAAAATTTGGGAGAAAGATGTACCCGTATCCTACCACGATCACCACCCCTTCCCCGTAAATTGACGTTAAATTCCTTTATTCTCATTTACAAAGATTCGTACTTCGTTAACATTGTCCCCATACTCGCATATTTCATTCGAAGTTACAAAGTTATGCGCTTTTCAGAATTATCTCGCTTGAAGATGTAAGAGGTAAAATTAGATTTCTGAACTTTGGCTTCTAGCTTTTGGTTCTTGCACCACATAGATCAACGCAATTTTTGGAACACAAGTCTTCAATTATTCATGAATACGTATAAATAAATGCATATCGTTTTTGGTATGCGAATAAAGGAAAATTTCTGTTTAACTTTAGTCGAGGAAATGTACCAATCGTTTCAAAATGCATCTGTGTCCACTTTTGAAATTTAAATTTTGGCAAATGACGCGTAGGTAGTATCAATTTAGCAGACTTTCGTCGCAACTAAATATGGCCACCTTGGTTTTGTTTTTCATCTCTCACTCACTCGTCAGTATAGGTCAGTCAACATTTTTGAAATTTTTTGCGCCACGGTTTTTGGACCTTTTCTAAATCGTCAGAGATCTGGTGGTGTCTAAATTCGATATCTATACGTAATACTAATTAGATTATAATTATATCCTCAAGTACAAAACAGAGATTTTCGAAAAACCTTTTCGAAATTCTTAAGGGTGGTGCGGATACGCTTTGTAAACGTGTCTTCTAAATGAAAAGAAATAGACGCAAGTTTTATTTTTTTCGAAGACATTCGTCTAAAATCCAGGGTCGGCAAGTTTGTTACGCTCAGATATCCTGTCTTTGAGGTTCTAGCCGATTGGAGGAAATGGTTACCGCTCTCGTTCTCTTTAAGGTTAGATTGCAGGCGTGGATCCACGGAGGGGGAAAGAATGGGAAAAATTCCTCTCTCTCCCCCCCCCAAAAAAACAACAACAAAAAATCTGTCGTAGGTATCGAAGAAAATGTAAAACCTTTAGACTTTTTTTGGATTATTTCCCCTCCCAAATTGTTCGTCTGGATCCGCGCCTGAGATAGTATTCCTATAGTCCCACAGTAGCGATTGAACGAAATTGGGGTATAAACTAAAGAGTCTGGTGAATGAAACTTCTGGAAAGTTCTAGATCAAAGTTCAATTTTTGTGTACCTTTTCATTCTCATTATTACATAATATGGTGAAGGAAACAAAGGAAAGGATTCAAAAGAGCATTCATCTGTAATTCTGAGTTACATGCTAAACCATTGCGATGAAGTGAAAAAACCAGTGGCGACTAGAATTTCCCCAGGTGTGACAGAGATTTTTTCTTCAAGTCCGTACTACTTCCCAAACCATTGCTAGACCTCAGATTTTGTTTGCTATACTTTGCAATACATAATTTACCTTTATCCTTGGAAAGATGGCGATCGGAGTATGAGTACTTTTTACAGATTAACGTAGACCTTGTTTTTGTATGCTTTATGAATTTATAAAATTTGATTGAGTTATTGGGCTCGGATTTATCATAGCGATACATTATCCTTGGTGAAGAACTACACTCGGCCAGAGAGAACCAAAAATCAAAAAGCTGAACTGATAGAGTTTAGACCTAGAATGACATGCTATCGGGTGTATTTTTCGCAGTTAGATTGTAGGTAATAGGAGGTAAGGAGGAGGGGAGTGTCTTTTCAGTTGTTTGATAGTAGGTACCTATTGTACGAACGCCTTCAAGGAAAACTTCTATCCATTTTTATTTCCGTCGCCTGAAGAATAGTGATTCAGGAATTCCTGTCCTTTATGGGTCCCAATTCTACGAATTTTTATGAATGAAGATTCTCTCGAATTTCAAAGTACACTCGGGAATGAAAATCAACGTCATCGTGGTATATCTTAGTATTGCATGAAGACGTTTCAATTTAATTCCCACGTATGTCGCGTAGGTTATTCAACTGAAGTTTCAAATTCTGACTGAAATCGTGCCAACGAAAAACTATCGTCGTGATTCATGAAATATCGTATTGTATAGCTCAAACAGACTCAGTAGGTACCTTTGTAACGTGAAGTCAAGTCATCGACTAATTTAGATAAGACAAATTTCGGCTACCGTATCGCGAAAATGGGTTCCTCATTATCAATGCAAGTTGTTATTTTCGTAGGTACACGATGAAAATTTTAGCATTTCAAATATTACGTATTTTATTCAGCTACTTATAACGTTATCTATAAGAATTTCTTAGAATGGCGTATCAAAGCGTCCGCATAATTTAGCTAGGTATACCGGTAAACACCTCGCAATATGGTGAAGGTCATTACCTATTTATGGGTCATTCGTCAGCGAGAATTTTTACCTTCTCATCAAATGAATTCATGAAAAAGGAGTAGCTTACAGAATAATAACTGTACTCGACAGACTACATTATTATCAAACGTTAACCCTGCAATGGCGTCCATATTAAATGATAGAAGTTGCGCAATTAAAAACAATTCATGTCCGCTCGCCGTGAATCATGAAAATATGCGTACTTTAAGGATTTGACGTGCGCACATCTTTTTAGATTCAATGATGCAGCGAAAAATTATGCTTACAGTTATTAATGTGAACTATTCGTTTTTCCCCGCTTTCAGATGAATTCGATCAGTTAGAGAAAACTCTGGAATCGGGTTTCAAATTCGACAACATCGACGGGATCGTCCAGAACGGTACAAACCTCTTCAGTCTCGATCCGAAAAAAATGAAAAATGAATCATTCTCCGACACGAAGGTAAATACCGCTAGGCTATATTTTAACCCTTGTCACTGCACACCGGACTTGGAAGGAAGAAACAAAACCTGACACGATAAATTAACACAAGTAGACTAGATTTGTACGATAAGACGCTTACACATCATTTTTCTCTTACCTGAGCTGCAATAAACACGCTATCTATAAAATTGCCTCTACATAACCTCTAATCTTCCTTCGCTTTTCGGAATAAAATCCAACGCAAGAGAGAATAACTTTACAAGAAGACTGTGATTATTTTCCAAGATAAAGTCTTCGGTTTTTGGACAGAAAATCAACTTGGCTCCCCGCCTTTGTCGTTCGTTTAGTAATCTGTTATCTTTATAAGATCCGAAGCTCCAGTGTGCTAGGCGAGGGTTGAAGTACTTAAGAATCTAGGATGTACCTTAAATATACGAATTTCTTATAGATCGTCGACGGAAAAGTAGTGCACACCGAAGAAAAGGTGATCGCTAACGGAAACTCGGTTGTTCATTTCAAAAAAGTGGAAATAACACCGAAAGGAAGCAGTGGCTCGCCAACGGCTGATAAACCAAAGAGACCATTTGACTCTCCAGCCTCGCCGTCTACTCCAGAAGCCAGCACTCCTAGTTCATCGAAAAACGATTTAGACAGCGAGCAAGTGGACAATGACGAAAAAACGAAGCCGATAGAGGGAAGCCTTTTCGGTGACGACAAAGAGACTCCTACTAGAGACGTTGAGGAAATTGAAAACGTAAGCTTGACACGATCTCAACCTACTCAAAAGATAATCCACCTGTGAGACATCTAATTTGTATTTAAGTCCTTTAGAGATTTTTTTAAGAAATCGTAGTCACGTTTTTATATCCTAAAATTTTATTCAATGCTTACTTTTTTTTTTTTTTTGTTTTTTGAGTGGCCATTTTTTTACTACACTTTAGAATTCGATCTCATATTGAACAGACACCGGTTTGAAAATCAATATAGATAGTACAGTTTATTAGGGTCTTAAGATATTTTGAAATATTGATGATAATGCTTTCATTATCTTTTTTTAAATTTTTTTTTTTGAAGATATTTTGTACGTTTTTAATTTATACTTTAGATGTACGACGCCGCATTAAGATGCTTTATTAATATTAATTTTATAATAAATTATTAACGTTCGTGTTGTGAATCGTTCTTCCTTCTGTCACTAACCCTCCATAATGGAACTAATAATCGCTGTTCTAAAGCAGCCTAATCTTGATTGGCTTCGGTACCCTTGTGGGTGAGGAACAATACCATTTGATATTACTGAACATGAGTACGACAGTAATACTGCGCTGCTTTTTCGAGGAAATTTATGCGGACGGCTGTTGCATAATACTTAATACATTCAAAGCATGGCAAAGTTGCACTTTAAATTTATACTTATGAGAAATTATTTTGTAAAAAGCAATAAAACATCATTCCGGTGTACTGTGACAGAAGCAAAATGTTCAAATATGGGGGAAAGTAGGCCTATTATCTCTTTAATCATAAAATTTACAACTTTTCACTCCCTTTTTCTCGACTTGTGACGTTACCCTGTCACACCAAGCAAAATTTAGAAAAACAACTCTGGCTTAGTAGAAATGATTTTGCATGGAAGAGCTGTACCATTAGAAAAGAACGCTTTTCCTTCCACACGAATTTCATTACGTCAATAATGTGGAAGGAAAAGCCTTCTGTTTCTTTCTTTTCAAATTGGGAGATTTAAATTAATTAGAATTATTTTCGGTTGGGTTCCAGAATAAAAGTTACATTTAATTAACGTTTGAAGAAAAAACTTGAAATGGTATCACCTGAAGAGACGAAAGGAACCACTGTTGGGTCAGAATTAGTCACACAGCTGGAAGACTGAAGTTTAATTCACAGTTTAATTTCAGTTCAGATTAGTAATAAGGTTTGGGTTAAGTTCATGTAGCCTAGCATATAAGTTAAATATGAAGGTGACTTCGAATTTCTTGTTCAGCGATAAACACGAGATGAGTCGTAGGTTCCGGTTGTTAAAACTGATGACGTTTGTCAAAATTTTCTTCCTTAGTATAATTTTCTCTGTTCGTCATGGAATGTCATCATTCTCGACTTCGTTGTCTTCTCATATTATAATTATTCATCTACGGAAGATGAAGAGATTTTAATTAGAATGGGCACGATTTTGTTAATCCCTTCTTGAGCCTCATCAGATTTTCGGTAAAACCAAAGGAGCAAAAATTTGAATTACGGTATAATTTTGATTATACGTATGTTCGAAATTCACCATTCGCGTAATTAAATTTGGCTGTATTGAGTATTGAAATACCGCGTGGATTTCAATTAATGCAAATTCTCACAATGAAATGGCAAAATTTTTTGCATGCGTGTCTTCCTAATAGTTGTTCAAGGCTGACAGCTACACTCAAAAAATCGTCTGTACTGTTGGTTTTTTTATTCTTCTCATAAAATTATATTTCATGTGTATCAATTTTACTGTTTGGCTTGTAGTCTCCAGGTTTATACTTTGCGAAAATTTTCCTATCGAATTTCGAGTTAAATCTGTCAGCATAATGTTTATAGATTCGTGCGAAGAATCGTGCGCACGTGCTTATGAGATAAAATTCACGATCTAATATTGTGAACACTGATAACGTCCGTTCAAACTTAGGTACGTCATGTCACCGATTAAGGTCCTGTACCCTCTTTCAAGTTAATATTCAATTTATAACGAATTTGACACTGATTTTTAATCGTCACACGATGCATACTTCTAAACCTCTCTGGTACAGGCTACGGTTGACATAGCTAACGTCAGGGTTATCTTTGTACGTACGTATATGTTTTTCACGGCTCTGTCGTCTTTTATTGAGTAATCGAATCGGGACCCCGAAGATGGTATACGTTATATCGAAACATCTGTCATCGATTCGATTGCTCAATAAACGACGGCAGAGCCGTGAAAAAACTTGAATTTTATTTTCATCTACGGATAAATTGAATCGTCGCTAACAAAGGTTATCTTTGGTTCAAAAGAAGTATAATAGAAATTAGAAGCCATTGCAGACGTTGCAATGGCAGCGGGGAACCCGCAATTCCTTAACTCGACCTCTCAGGTGGTGTGGAACTGAGTTGATAATCTTGTCATATAATTCAAATCGAAATTATCATTCTACATTCCCTCCTATCATATATAGCTCGAGAGTCGAAATTCTTCCAAGTCCCCCTTCTATCATATATAGCTCAAGACTCGAAATTCTTCCAAGTCCCCCTCCTATTATATATAGCTCGAGACTCGAAATTCTTCTAAGTCTTCTAAGTCCCCCTCCTATCATATATATCTCAAGACTTGAAATTCTTCCAAGTCCCCCTTCTATCATATATAGCTCAAGACTCGAAATTCTTCCAAGTCCCCCTCCTATCATCATATATAGCTCGAGTCTCAAAATTTTTCTAAGTTTTGGGTTGGACGGCGGACGGTAGCTCGAAAGTCAACATTCTTCCAAGTCCCCCCCCCCCCCCTATTATATATAGCTCGAGACTTGAAATTCTTCCAAGTCCCCCTCCTATCATATATAGCTCGAGACTTGAAATTCTTCCAAGTCCCCCTTCTATCATATATAGCTCAAGACTCGAAATTCTTCCAAGTCCCCCTCCTATCATATATAGCTCGAGACTCAAAATTCTTCTCGTAACCTAACCTAACCTGCGGACGCGGACGCGGCCGTTTTCTGAGGTTGTAATCTCCTAACAAAATGGATAGCGGGTTCCCCGCTAAAATGGAGGGCTCAAGTCTCGTAGACTCTCGATATTCGATAATTAGGGGATAGGGGTGTATATGTCTATTTTGTCGTCGATCTCGTCCCTGGATTTTGTCATTAACTTGGTTTTCTGCACTCCCTGAACTCTTCACGATATTACGATGAGATTCTTTACTACCCAAGATGCTCTTAGGGTGAGTCTAAGCTCCATTTTTTAGTACTTATCGGAAATGCTGATGTTTACCTGAGCAAAATAAGTTGGCAGAAGAATCAGATTGTCAATCACGATAGCAAGCTGCATTCAGGTGTGACTGGTGCGTAACGAGTGTAGAAAGAAAATGGCTTTCTGGAATTACCAAATTGCGCATATTGGAAAATTTAAAAAAATTAAACAGAAGTTTCTATCAAACAATGGTGGAGTTAATCATTTTTTTCACTGTAATCGTTTTTCGATATATAGTAGCATAGTCAAAAAATTTCGAGGAAGAAAAGTTTTGATGGGAACAAAATCTTACGCAATAAGGCTTTTCCAGTATTCCATATTGCAAACTCATTCTCCTAAGTGTTATTAATCTGGTAGTCTTTCTTAAAATTGATCTCATGGGTGTTGCTTGGTTGCATACTTATTTTCATTCCAGGAAGTTTGCAATCAGATCAATATTAGAAACGCTACCAGATTGATAACACGTAGATGAATAAGTATTCAATACCTTATACTTTATCGTTTTCTGTGATTTTGAAAGTATTTTGAAAGAAAGTTTTCCGCAACCTTACCCCACTCCATTGCGACCCCACTGCCTTCTGTCTTAATAGTCTTTCAATTTGATGCAGAAGAATTTCTCAAGTTCCACCGTTGGAGATGATGCTGGAATACTAATATCTACACGGAGAAAAAACTATAGTAAATTTGACTAAGAACATAGTAAAGCCGGTCCAGTCACGATTTTTTAGTAAAAACAACTGAGCAATTTCAGTAATATTTAGTTTTATTCACTACTTTTTCTTCGTAAATATAACTATATTTTGTAGTCGTTATAACCATAATCTTCGACTGGACCGGCTTTACTATGTTTTTTAGTTAAAAGTACCACCAAAATTTTTCTCAGTGTATCCACCCAGTAGTCTTGACTTCAACCTTACACCGTTATAATGAAGTCATTTTCATCAAAGTTGAAAAGTACATTACTTGACCGTTATTGAGTGCCATTCTTGCGGAGGCTGAATTGTCTATTAAAGCCTAAAGAGTATGACAGCAAACCCAGATTCTAATTTAATAATGAGTGGCGTCTTTTACAGGCTATGCATATTCTATTCAGGACAAAATTACATAACCTATCGTCTCAGCCTCCGTTTTCACTGAGCGCCATTCGCTCCTATCTTTTAAATCTTCCTCAGCGTCCTCCCAGACTGAAATACCGTCTACCATCTGATTCCTATACGTAACAGTAAAGAATTTTTTGTCATGACTCACAAATTATAATGTCAGATATAACCCACGTGAAACACAAAAAATTAGAAGCCATTGCAGACGTTGCAATGGCAGCAGGGAACCCGCAATTCCTTAACTCGACCTCTCAGGTGGTGTGGAACTGAGTTGATAATCTTGTCATATAATTCAAATCGAAATTATCATTCTACATTCCGGCCTATCATATGTAGCTCGAGAGTCGAAATTCTTCCAAGTCCCCCTTCTATCTTATATGTATAGCTCGGAAGTCACAATTCTTCCAAGTCCCCCTCCTATCATATATAGCTCGAGACTTGAAATTCTTCTAAGTCCCCCTCCTATCATATATAGCTCAAGACTCGAAATTCTTCCAAGTCCCCCCCTATCATATATAGCTGGAGTCTCAAAATTTTTCTAAGTTTTTGGTTGGACGGCGGACGGTAGCTCGAAAGTTAAAATTCTTCCAAGTCCCCCCCCCCTATTATATATAGATCGAGACTTGAAATTCTTCCAAGTCCCCCTCCTATCATATATAGCTCGAGACTCGAAATTCTTCCAAGTCCCGTAACCTAACCTAACCTTTTTTTTTTTTTTTTTTTTTTTTTTTTGGGTTCCCCAGTCCGAACTTTCTCGGTGGGGCGAGTATATTACGCGGAAAAGACAATATTATAAACTAGCCCTTGCAGTGAGATCGCTCTCTGCAAGGGGTTTTATCATCTTATATGTAGGTTATAGTTAGTGCTTCCATACTTGGGGGTTGCCCGCAGAGACTTGTCAAGTTGACTTATGCACTGGACGGGTTTCCCCCTCATACTTCGGCCATTAATCATACTCCCAGACGCCCTGAATTGATCTAAACAGTGATCTCGGGGCGGCTGTGAGGAGAAAAATGTTGGTTGGGAGGTACAATACCGGGGGGGACTCCTCTACTGTTCCCTAAACATATGGGGTAGAGGTGGCCTAATAATAATTACAGTCTAAGTGTTACATACATATTACAATTGTGATAATTATGTGTTGTTTATAATCTTACTCTATGTCTGGAATAGAAGAAAGGTTAGCTCCGCAGGGCTTGTCCAGTACTCCACTTTTGGTCGATGGTTACAGGGAGATAACCGCCTTCCCCAGTAACAGGACAGCCCATTGCGGTGTGATGGTGGTTGTGAGACATGTACATGCATATGTGGGTCGATTAACATCTTACTCTAAGCTGAAATAGTAGAGGTAAAAATGTTGATCCGCAGCGGATTGCCCAGTACTCCACTTTTGGTCGATGGTTACAGGGAGATAACCGCCTTCCCCAGTAGTAGGGCATCCGGATGCGGTGTGAGGGTGGTCATACCTAACCTAACCTTAGGTTACTAACTTCGCGGACGCGGACGTTTTCTGAGGATGTAATCTCCTAACAAAATGGATAGCGGGTTCCCCGTTAAAATTTGTGTTTTAACTAAATTTCTTTTTGTTTTTTGAATTTTTTGTGTTTATGTGGGTTATAATTGACTTTATAATTTGTGAGTCATGACAAAAAATTTTTTACTATTACGTTTCTAGTGCCTCCTCCTCCTCCTTTGTATCAATATGGATCGTACACTTGAGGAATCTGTTATTCTTATGTCTTACCAGACCCCGATTCGAATAACTCCATCACCCATCGCATTTACGTCACTAAACTCCATCAAATCATTAGTCACTTTCATCTGGATTCCGGGTCACATGGGTCACACTCAACATGAAGAATTCCACCCTCTTACCGCAAATTATTGACCCAACCCATTCATTCACTAGTGTACGATCTTAAAAACGGCGTATGTTCCAAAATCCTCGCTTCTTGGTATGGCAACAAACTAAGATCAATCAAAAGTATCCCTATCCCTTGGCCGTCGTCATCGTCGCCAAAATACGGTAGGCCGAGTGGCCTGTCGTTCGGGTTGCCGCTTCGGATGAACTGGACGTTTCGCACACCTTCTTTCGTGGTCTTCTTTGCGATCGTTTTCCTTTGGGCATATAGTTGCGGGCCAATTTCGGTGACCTGTCTTCCGCCATTCTATCTAGGTACGTGTCTTCTATGCGTCCTAATCTTCTTGATTATTGGTGTTACCGTCAACTCGTTCAAGATCTCTCCGTTCTTCTTCCTATCCTGTACCCGCTGTACCCGGAAAAAGCAGTCCTCCCGTCCTAGGATTGACCACACCAACTGTCTTCTCCTCCTCAATCTTCAGGCTCTTTTGTATCATGTAACCACCGCCATTCAAATAATCTCACAGTTCAACATCTCTTCTCATGCCCTGTCCTTCAAATCCAACGTTCCGCTTGCAACGTTACCTCATCTATAACCCCCGCACTATACAATGACTCTGTAACCTTCTCCAACCCCCTACACTGCTTAAGTTCTACCTATTTCCTATCTTTGATAGTAATTGAGTATATTGTACTCGTACCACTAGATTAACGTGAGTCTGAGCAGTCACATAGCGGGTTAAAAAGAGATGAATACGAGTAAAGTCTGTTATTTTATATCTATAGCACTTGATAATTTAATTTGGGGGATCCATGAAAGGTTGCGATCGAAAAGAACCCTCAAAAATTCTTTGGATTCGCTAATGGTTGTAACTAAAAAAATTCCGAAGACGGAGGTGAGGAATAGCGGGAATCCGTGTTTTTTTTGTTTTTTTTTGGGGGGGGGGGGGAAGGGGCATGAGAAGAAATGTTTTTGTTTTTGTAAAAACGTATACCCCATAAATATTGCGTTAATCTGCTCTGACAATGTTCAAAATGACTCCCTAACTCCCTTTCTCGATGGAATAAGAAATTTGATGTAAAGTTTGACAGGTATGTATAAAATTTCTCCCGCTTTAGTTTTTCTGAGGTAAGAACTTTCTAGACCTCTCTATCAGCTCTGGTTGACAGACATTTCAATTTCTGTATCAATTTTCTCTGTCATCGGAAATCATCTGTGCGTCATAAATTTAATAATCGATGCCAAAGACCTACTTTCTCAACGAGAGCTCATCTGTTTGATCCACTAACGGCAATACAAGGTACCATCGTATCGTCAGAATTTTCTGAATTGAGATCGTTTTCATTCAATCTAATGAGTAGTCGACAGGTTTCAGGACAATTGTATTCAAATTTTACTTCTCAACCTCGACTTTCAAATTACATTTCTCGTTCCATTCACGGTTCGTCTAACGAAATGACTCATAAGGTAGCTAATTATGTAGATACGATACAAAAGACGTCGTGTAAATTGGCTTAAAATAGATGACCTCATACAACAATAACTTCTTAAAACGCATTACCTAATGTATACTGTAATATTCTCGAGACTATGTTCTTCTGTCATTGTAAAATACTTAATTACAAGTTGATGAAAGTCATAACTCGTAGACCGAAATTTTAAGAATCATCTTTCGGATTAGGTGAATTTCGAGCTCCTGCCTTAAAACTTCTTCTTTGATATTTCATCATCAAGAGAGCGACTTAACCGAGCATTGTACCCTGTAATTCATGCGTGTGAGTAAAGTGCCTACCTTCACAGTTTCAGCGGGGCTCCATAGAAGAAATTATTTCTCCTTCATTTTATATCATTAACGTATCGCATAATCAATGAGGTCATAACCCATTCGTATACTTATCAGCAAAACAAATAACTTGTTATAATTGTGTAGCTAGGAAATCGCAGAATATACGGAAAAATATTATGGTTGTCACTTGATACTGCCGGAGTAAATATTATACGGTACCTAGGTTAGGTTAATATCTGCATCCTGTTCTGCCGTCGTCAAATAGAAAATTACCGTCGCCTGCCTGTTATTTGAACAACGTTTATATTGAAATTTAAATGAAGGTTAGATAATGGAAATACAAAATGTATTAATTTCTTTCTCACTCTAGTATGTTCTAGAAAATTTTTCTTCAGTTTCGACGACAAAAAAGCTGTCTGTACCTCTATTCAGGTGCACAGAATTATAGCGTAGAACTAATGAGTGTCTCGTACCATAATTGACGGAATATATAATAGACCGGAAGTATGAAAAATTTGAGCATGAAAATTCATACATCATGATTTCTCTTTCAATTGTTAGAGAGATTACAGTGAATAAGAAACCACATGTGCAAACGTGATGTAGAAAGAAATGAGAGGGTCAGATGAGTCACAATCAATTCCAGTCATTAGTTCTGACGATGAAACTGTAAATTTTTATGCCTATTATACCAGTATAAACGATCACCGGAAGTATAAGTATATTGTCCATAAAAATTCCTAAATTGTCATCATCCTTTCCTGATTCCAACATTTCAATTGGAAAGAGGAATAATCTACCAGAGCTTTGGAGGGGTTTGAGGTTTTCGGAAGATTAAAATCCACTGACGTTACTTGGACGAACAACAATCAATAATAAGACGTATTTTCTCTGATATGTACCCTACGTAATACGTGATAATGTTGCTTCTCGAGAAATTGTAACTATGAAGGGTTTCATTTTTGTCCTCAGATCCAACCTTTACCGCTGAAAGTCTCTGCGCCGATGTACGATGTTGATAATGAACTAGATGAAGATGACTTGCAAGAGAGCAGTGCCAATTTACGTCCGTCTACAATAGTGGATTTGAGTGGCGATACCAAAGTAAATGATATCCTGTCGCAAAATGGCGCGTCTGGAGGTTTGATACAGCCTGAGCCAGACGCTGAAATCATAGATGTGAACACGCACAACACCAACAAGCCTAATTACTTGTACAATTCTGCGAGAAGGCCATCGAGCAATTATAGCCCTTATTATAATCGATATGAGACGCAACCTTAGGACTCTTGACTTCTGTTCTCTAAAAAACGATTATTGGTCTTGAATGGATGTGTGGACGAGTTTTCAATTTTTACTCTCCATTTATAACAGCCTCGACTCAATTCGTGGCTTTGTTCTTGTGTTCAGAATGAAATAATTTAGGCACTCTCACAACTCGTATCCTATTTTTTTTTTGTTCCTATATTACAATTTCATACTCATTAATTTATTTTTCTTATTTTTAAGTAACTTTTTTTTTTGTCTAAATTATTCATTTTTATTAGGAAACTTTCATTGATGTTTGATGTTTGTGGAAGTGTTTTTGGTCTCGTATACCTAGGTCAATATTGTCGTTTCTCTGTTTCTGAGCCAAAAGACTGAAAAAGCGTTTCTTTCGTTTTTGACAGAATTTTAGCTCATTTTTATGTATAGATTGTATTTTCTGTTTTCTTTCATGATTGAAAGATTGCACAGAAAAATATGTTGTAAATAAATAGGTAGTTTTTGTGCGTATTCCTGTACGCCGGTACAAGATCTTGTGTAGGTACCTATGAATGAAAACTGTTTCTAGAATTGTAAACTCCCCATATTTTGGAATAAACATGAATTCTTAAAGTTTTCTAACAGCGAACATGTTTTATCGGAAAGTTTTTCGGGACGGCAAAGCTCGGAGCTCGAAAATTTTCGAAGTCCCCCTCTCATCATATATATATCGGCGGTCGGTGTAGCCTGAAAGATAGCCCCTTCCAGTAAGCAGATATGCGATGCTTCATACACCAATGGACTTGGCCCCTTCAATGAGCCAGATATGCAACGCTTCAATCACCGTAAGACCTTGAACGTACTTTCAAGGTGTTCTAAGTTTCCGTCGTATCATATACGTGCCCTACAAAACAATTTCTCTGCGGCCTCCCCTCGTTCAACTCCGTCACAGAACCCACCAGTTTTTAATAAACGAACTCGCCCTTGATAAGGTCTCCTCGTCCGATTCGGAACATGGATTTCGTTTTTCTCGCAAAAAAACCGTTCTGCTTATATTCTTTGAAAATCACTCAAGTTCTTCCTCTACCGACAACTCCTCCTCTAGAACTTCCAGATAAACCCCCAATCCTCCACTAAATCCCTTTGCCTTACGTTCGATTCAAAATACTCCTGGACTTCCCACATCAAACTTTTATGAAAAACGAATGTCTAATTCACTGAATCTACCTTCGCTTTGGTTGCAATCGCGAGCTCCCCTTTTAGTTATACAATTCTCTAATCTGCTTTCAATTGGACTACGGGTCCCAAACCAACAGACAGGCCAACAAATCCTTTCTAAAATCCCTGGATGTTATACAATCTGCGGTCGTACTCATAGTCCTTGGTGCCCTGCGCACCAGTCCTTAGCTTAGCCTATGTGCAGGGCCGGTATTCCTCTTCTACAATTCCGCACCTTATCGTTTGTCCCAACTTCCTCGCGCCTACAGCCTAATTTCCCCAACTCCCTTTCTTTCTCCCCTTGCTCTGGTCCCAAAACTTACTATTTTTTTCATTAGAATTCCATCTAGACTACCATCTCAAATTGAAGCCTTTTCTCCCTATCTATTCATCTACCCTTCCCTGGGCATCCCCGAGGCTCACATTCACCCCGAACAGGCTAACTTACCGAAATCGGCGAACATAATCTGCATAAAATAACAAGAACTGGTGCGGTGGCGAAAAGTGGGGGGGGGGGGGCATCTGTCAATGTTGTACAAAAAAATACAAGATTTATATACTTCATCGCGTTTGATATTGGATGCGAAGACCGGATGAGATAGTAATTGATTTAGAATGGAAGAAGTTGTTAGTAACAGAGAGATACGTCTGAAAGTTTCAGGGAATATTAGCTATATGAAATCTACATCCACTGCACTTTTTAGTTATTAATTTGAAGTTATGTCAACTCTATTTTGAAACAACGGTTTCGCAGAGGATGAATTCCACCTTCTTCGAGGAATCTCCTGCTTCAAGTAAGGAAGCCCATTTGTTTCTTCAACTAAGACTAATTTAAGAAAAGTGTTCTATCTGTAGTTATTGTGTAGCTACTTCGTACTCACTCGTCTAAACGCCGTCTTCTCTTCATTCATCCTCCCATGTAATTACCAACCTGATCGGATAATATTCGGTAACCTCTACATTTTCGAAATTGAGATGATTCATTTTTATTTGTACAGTTGTAAATTGCTTCCTTCCTTTTATCAAGGATGTATAATAAGGCCGGTTGCGACCGATAATTCAGTTTATTTTGTTAATCGTATGTAAAACTAAGGCGCTAGAGGTAGTCTCGCTTAATGTAAACAGATATGGAATCCGAAAAATCAAGTGGTGGTGGTGGTGTGGTGATGTACAATCTTTATGGACCCACCACCACCACCCCCACTTGATTTTTCGGATTCCACACATTGAGCGAGAATACCTCTGCTATCGCATAGGGTAAAACCCGTCAAATGATATCATTGTCCTGTATTTTCAGCAGGGGTGCTCAGCTAAGCCGAAGCCATTAGTTATTAGCCGTTAGCCGAGCAATTTTCATGAAAAATTAGCTAGCCGTCAGCTAGTTAATGAAATCATGTTAGCCATTAGCTTAACCGTTAGCCATTCAAATTGGAATTGCTAACGGCTAATATTTTCTTTTCCCCACACCCCACCCCTACTTTCAGCCGTTAGCTTTTAGCTCTTAGCTATTAGCCAATCTATTTTGGTCCAAAATACAAAATTAGCTATAGTCCATTCCAGTTAAGAGTGTCAGTAAATCGATGGCAATGCGGTATCAGTGGCATGAAGGGAATTGCGACGAAATTCGCACTGAGAGCGTCGAGCAGCATGACGCTTCTCGTCTCTCATTGGCCGTGACGCACCAGAACTCACACGTTGTGGTCGCCTTTTGAATTACTGACACTCTTAACTGGAATGGACCATAGCAGTTAGCTAGCCAATGAGACTGGGTTAGCCGTTGGCTGATAGCCGAAGCCAATCAATTTAGAGGGTTAGCTTTTAGCTAAGTTTTTAGCCAATGCGATTGGCTAAGCACCCCTGATTTTCAGTTGCGATACCGTTAACAAAATTATTTATCTCTGTATTTGTATACTCTTTCAATATTTTCGCACTTGGATGAACGAGCTTTTTATTTTTTCGATTAAAAGCGGATCCAATGCAATCTCGTATACACGGGTGAGAATATATTATATTTGATGCATAGGGATGGTTGAGAAAAAAAAAAAAACTAATATTATACATCCCTCTAATTCATGAATAGGTACCTAGCTTAACACTTTTTCTGGTGTTGAATCCTCTAAAATTCTTCTATTGATCGCAGGTTTTTTCTTGGTGGAGAACCATTCGCGAAAAAATTTGAGCGTTATTAAACAGGTGTGTTTTGTATTTTCAATCAATATTTAAAACTCCACAAATCCCTTGAATGAACAAAATACAAGTACTCGCAGTATACAATATGCGTGTATGTTTTATTATAGGAAGTAGAAGAAAAGTAAGTGCTTATCATTTTTTTTAACTCGTTCTGGTACGTCTACGCTTGATCAAGACATTTTAATATGTTTTGCGGTAGGCCTATTAGGAATATTTATTCGATCTATTTTGTAGCATCAGCTACAATCTCGATGTTTCGATGTACTCGTGCTAGTGCTCATCAGGTTTTTGAAGAAGAAACAGTTTCGTTAGTAACTTTTCGTAAGTTCTCTTTTTTTGTTATTTCTTCATTTTTTAGTTATAGTTCAAAATTCAAAATACGGCCTGTTCTAAAATATTTATCAATAAACAAACTCAAGAAGACGCATTACAGGATTATGATCCTTCATTTTCTCCTAATTCCTGCGAGACAATTTTCAAAGCTACAAATAAATATCAATATTTTTGCTGTTTTGCGTAAATCGTGAACGTAAAATAAGAACTAGTCTATTCAATTAATGTACTGACAATAAATTTACGACCAACAGAAAAATCACTATTTATATCACCGAAGTAGGCAACTCATCACCTTACTTTCTTATGATTCACCTGTTCACAGATCAGATAGGCCTATTATTTTATTTGGAGAAAAAAAGAGAACATTTTTACAAAAATATGTGATTTAATGTTCCATTTTTAGCGCTTACTGATCGTGCTCCGGATTTTGAAACGTATAAAAATCCTTTTCGTAAGCTGAATTCAAGGGAGCTGTGGAATCTGTGTATGGCTGCAAAAGATTTTGCTTTTCTAGACGGAATGGAGACACCAGATTTCTTCAATAGCAAGACTAATGAAGCGGATCATACTACTATTAGGTTTCTCAATAGGAAAAGAGAGACCCATATCTTACTACGCTGCCCTACTCTTCCAGAGATATTCTTGCGAGGAGCGAATGCAAATAATAGTATAATAAACATTGTTTCAAGAATGAATAAGTTTTTGGATGTGCATTACGTATTCAACGTCGAAATCGTCGAGTCTATCACCGAATCATCAGAAGAGATTTCCGGTAGGTACGCTAATTGTATAACCAGTACTGTGTACAAGCCCCTCCGCCGCATACAAAAAAAAGAAATGTAAAATGTTGACCTGATTAATAAGAAAAAAAGAAAAAAAAAAAAATTAATAAAACACGAAGTTTCATCTTCTCCCGAAATACTAGCTCAAACCTGTAAAAATTTCGATCAATTTTGCTACCGCTTACAGTTATTTGGATTTATTACAGCCTGTACGTTTTTTATTGGTATAAAAATTCACGCATCGATTGAATAATATAACTAGGTATCTACCCTTTATTTTATTTTTATAGAGAAAAACAATAATGTAGGCCCACATAATATTTGTACTTATTTAGTTCTTTCGATATCAATCGTTCACTAGGTACGAGTACCTAGGTATCTACTTTGTATTTTTTAATTATTTTTGAAAAATTCCACAGACGATTATTTCGGTCTTTTCTATCATGCAGAATTGTATGAACTTTGTGTTGCCGCCAAGAAACGTATCCAACATCAACATAGATTAACTCTAGTTCGTAGTCAAGCAAAACAGTTCAAGAGGTATAAGGTTGTCTATTCAGAACAACAAGAGAAGATACATGATGCATTCCACTGTCCCGTTCAGCCTGTCATGTATTTGCGCTTAGGAAATTTAGGTAACGAATTTACAGCAATGCTCATCCACGCACGAGTGATATGAAACCTAGTACCTATTTGATAGTAGTAGGTAATACCGGGTTTTTACCCTAAGCTACTGACTTACTTATATTTCTTCAAGATGAAGATCAATATCAGAGAAAATACCAACACATAAATGTACAGTTGATGTGAAGGCAGAAATAGATGTGAATATATTTACTGTACTGATGTTATTCACCCTAGTTTTTAAAGAGATCCAGTAAAAAATTAGGAAGCCTGAGACTTCAAAACGTGTATGTAATGAACTGTGATGATTCACATAGAACAGCTAGGTTAAGTTATTCAATGTGTTGGCTTCATTATTCTTTGAGATACTTTTTCTCCAACTTATTTAGGTATATAAGAGAGCATCAGACGGTCTTCGATCTGGTCCCCCACGAACTGAGGAGAAAACAGTTTGCGGCAGCTAAGCAGACTTAGTACACCGCTAAGGTAAATACTATATCTTTCCGGGATTGCTTTGCTCCGTGTGAGTTTGGCTGCAAGTATGCCGTCGGAAGTGAAGGTCAAAGTATGAGAACTGAAATAAACTCTGGATTTATGATTAATAAGTAATTTTAATTAAGTGGAATCACCACATCGTGTACTCGTATAGTCGTAATACGAAGATTCCCAGTCCCCTGATCCGTAAGGGGCTAAGCTACTCGTACTACGGTAGGTACATATTGCAGCTACTCAAAAGTTCTTGATGTTTATGTCTTAAAGATTTCGTTGTAGGAGATTCTTGCTTCTTACCTCGGAGTGAAGTAGAGTCCTGAAGGACAAACACGAAGTTTATTGAACTTTGATCCACTAGTAGACACTCGGAGATCACCCAGGTAGCCTCTGATGCACTCACAAAATTGAATGTAAATAGGTACTCCAGCGGGAATCCTCTCGATTGGTCGAACGACTAGTATTGATGCTTTTCAGCTTGTATTGATTGATATTGAGGATTGGTACTCCGCCTCATTTACCTATATGTTACTCGGATTTTTCTCAACATAACTTGAATGAGGTTCGACTTATTTGAGGATAGTTCGATTACGGTCAAGTACTATACTCATGTTAGAACCGTTAGAATACCGCCACGGATTACACAGGCTTGGGTACTTTTGAACGAAATACTGCACGTGGCAAAAATATTATTTTCGACCTTCAAAATTATTATTTTTCAGCAATTCCGATATAAACGCTAAACTCTATTGAATTTTTTCAATTATTACGAATAAGTGCTCTAATAATTACGAGCTGCAAACGGTTGACTACTTGAACAATCGTATTCTCCACTAGTTGTTTGTTCCATCATCAGCCTGCTTTCAGGTTTTTGAAAGAAAAATAGTTATAGGTATTACATGAATTTACAGGTGTAGTGAATGTCGTCTATTCGCGGCGTTGTTCCTATGGATGTTTGTGGAGCTGCAGTTGGTGGCGGGATACAGAATTGAGGAGTTATCTGTCAAAAGGGCGTCTGTCGGGCGGACGCCCTTTTTTGGAAATTTGTAATTTTTGAATTCCTTATGATTCAAACTATTATATTCCAACTTCAAAACATCATATTTGAACCCTCATATCTGCTAAAATACGGAAATTTTAGGTGAACTTTGTACGGATCATAAATCAGAATATTATTGAGTAGACGTACATCATAAAGTTTGAACATGCGTACTCAAAATAGCCCGCACGTACGGTAAGTACTACTCTATATATGTCACTTTGAATCTTTTATGAACTTACATAGCAAACTTGAAATGTACATCATGAAGTGGAACTCAAAGAATATTGAAAAATAGGTATAAACAAATCAGAGCTTCAGAACAATATATTATATTAGAACTTGATAATCCAACATCTACATCATTATAATATTAATGAGGAAGATGTGAGAATGAAGGAGATGGGTCAGGTATTAGGTAAAAATACTCAAGAATTATACACGCAGACGAAGATTTAAATACGAGGCGGGTGGTAATATTCCACTGATAAACTTTGATGAAGTACGAACAAAGATCGCGAACTTTGTTCAACTGCCGTTTGTAGGTACTTATTCAGTTATGGAAATGCGTGCGTACTTCGTTGAAGTTTTGTTAGTCAAATTGCCGCCCAGGATTATATGTATTTTTTGAAAATATTCTCAAAAAGAAGTAAACTAGACAATAATGAAGGAGCTGTTCGAAGTTCAAACTTCAAAGAGCGTAACGCGTTCAAAGACTGATAACAAAAACAAGATGGCCGCCCAAACCAAAAATTTTCTAAATTTCCTCATTTCGATTAAAAGGGCGTCCGAGGTACTCTACTTTCTAACCTTTTTAAATAAATATTACTCATTTTACAAAGAAGATAATTGAGCGTTATATTCACAGAGAAAAACTGAACAAATTTCAAAGAATAACTTTTTTACAATAAATCACTCCATCAAAAGTTATATTTCACATTGAAACTTCAAAACGATTTTTTCAATCAATGTTTTGACCGAAGGACGCCCTTTTGACAGATAACTCCTCAATTTATGGAATATCCTGCTGCGGTGGTCTTTCATTTTTTTTTCAGTCAGTTTTTTACCTAGAAAAACAAACTTCTAATTTCAACTATTTTGTAGTATCAATTTCAATATGAACGTGGATAAATTTCTTACAAAATCAAGCACCATTACAAGTAGCAATAGAACCCGGTTGACTGGTTGAACAATTGTATTCTCCATCATTCAGCCTGCTTTCAGGTTTTTGAAAGGAAAAAAAATCAGCACTTTCAAAAGAAATTATTCACTATGGCTCAATAATATTTGAAAACCACTTCCAAAAAATAAATAAATAATATTGGAAAATAATTTCAAGTCCAAGAAGTATGAAAGTATTTCAAAGTCCAACAATTGAAAATATTTAGAAGTCCCACAATTTGAAAATGATTCTAAGTCCAACAGTGGAAATTTGAAATTATTTCCAAGTCCAAGAATTGAAAATGAAAAATTTTACAAGTCCGAAAAGTACGAAAATATTTCCAAGTCCCGCGGCATCACTCTTACTCGCCTCTTACTCCGCGTATGGTATACGGCGAACGAAACGAATTGTCGGTTTGCTCGGCGAGATTGCCGACGAGCGATTGCAGCGCTCCATGATTATGTCCCGTCGCTTGGAAACCAATTTTTGTTGGAAACTCGGAAACTTTTCTTAATAACACATGAAACTATGAAACTATGAAACACCGTGATTATCAGTGAGCAAAAGTAATCAATTCATGCTACCGACACGAGAAATGTCATCATTCGATATTCATCCTCAATATTAAATTTATAATAACCACGAAATTCAGATTATAAAGAAGTTGACTCGCCTTTTCTCCTCTCTTTATTATGCAATTTTTCCGCAAATAACTGTGTGAGACCGAGGAAGTCCTACTCACCAAAATATTCATATTTCTGTGGTATGTATTAACAGCTTGTTTTCGGTTCATTGCATCACCATAGTTATTTAAAAAAACCTTCCGGTATTTTCTCATCTACAGGAATTCTAACACCATCGCCATGAGTAAGAAGGTCAATAAGAAGAGTGCGGCGATCAACGTGGAGAAGGAGGATATCCTTCAGGCGGTTGTCGTCGTGGATTCTTTCAACAAAAATTTTCTACCAGTATCTTCGTGTTCCGCCCTGTTACCGCTCGTTAATAAGAAACTATTGGACTATTGTCTAGAATGGTTGAATATGTCGGGTGTTAACGAAGTCATTGTTCTGTGTTCCTCTCATGTCGATGAAATAAGACAACATCTTCAAAACAAGTCTTTCCTCAGCATCGAAGTCAAAGTCCTTTTTTCCGAGAAATGTTATTCTTTCGGAGATGTGATGCGTGCCCTGGATGGATACGCAGTGATTCGTAATACCTTCATTTTACTCAGTGTAGATGTAATCGGAAACTTCAGCTTCCTTCCTATTATCGAGAAATTTAAGACTTTGCTGCAAGTAGATAAGCAGACATGTATGATGCTTTTACTGAAAGAAATTGGTAATCGACGAACCGATCTTCATGACACTATACTCGCCTACAATTCGAAGAACCGTTTAATTCATTATCAATTTGAGAACTCCAAACACGTGAAATTACCAATGGACATAATGCTAGAACAAGATTATGTCGATATCAGAAACGATTTGCTGAACCCTGGTGTTGCTATATGTACGGCTGAAATACCCCTTCTATTCAGTGAGAATTTTGATTGTCAAACTTTGAATGACCTGATATTAGGATTGTTAATGAATGAAGAAATATCGTTGAAGACCGTTTACTGCGAAGTTCTATCACAGGGGCAATACATGGCAAAGGCTAACAATTGGCCAATGTATCAAATAATAAGCAGAGATGTTATTCGAAGGTGGAGTTACCCTCTTGTCCCAGATGTGACTGAAAGATATAACTATCGAAAGAATAGTATTTATCTGAAAAATGTTACTTTTTCAAAAGACTGTAAACTGGGCTTTGACGTAGTCATCGGAAATAATACGAAACTGAACGAGAATGTCAGTATTGATAATTCAGTTGTCGGTAGCGACTGCCACATAGGTGAAAAGGTTCTGATTGAAAATTCTTATATATTTGACGGTGTTCGAATTGATAGCGGGACGATCGTACGTTACTCGGTGATAGGAGAAGGAAGTCACGTGAAGAAAAATTGTATTTTAAATAAAAATTGTTTACTTGGGCCCGGTGTCGTCTTAAAAGAGAAAACCAAGTGTGAGAATATTAGTTTGGTATCAGACAAGTATCCGGGAACGGAGCGGTTTTCAAAGTATTCGGGTACGTGTTTTCAGTACAGGACCAGCGTCGATAATTCAGATTCTGAAGATGAAGAAATTCCTTCTCTACCTACCGAAGTATCAGTAAATACTGTACTCGTTTTTGAAGATGAAGAAGAATCTTCAGACAGCGATTCAGATTGTGTGGTACCCGTTGACGACGTGAAGACGTTCTACAGCGAAGTAATCGATTCTTTGAAGAGAGGTTATAATGATAAACTAAATTGCGAGAACCTCATTCTAGAGATAAATTCGTCGAGATACGCGTATAATATTACTGTAAACGAGGTAAATTATAACTTGATACACGCTGTACTAAATATAGATTTGGAAGAAATGGGAAACGACTTGAAAAAGGTCTTGCAACATACAGTTTCAAAACTAAAGTACTTCTTACCGCTTATTCAAAATTATATAAAAAATGATAATGCTCAGAGGGATTGTTTATCAGCGTTAGTAGATGTTATGACCAACTCTTCGAATGTACAAAAAATTGCATCTAAAATACTGCAATTCCTCTACGATAAAGATATTCTGAGTGAAGAATTGATTATTCCTTGGTACGAAAAGCTGATAGCGGATGGTTTGGAAGAATTGACCATACGATTGGCACCATTCATCGAGTGGTTGAAAGAAGCAGAAGAAGAGTCAGAAGATTCTAGTTAGAAAATTGTAGTGATGAGATACTCGTATGAACCTCACTACGGTTTTGTCTCTTTCTCGATTCAGGTCCGTGGAGTGAATGGTTTTTCAAATGTTTGCTTGCAACATTACGAATTAATTTTGTAAGAACTGTAACGTTGTTCAAGTCCGTGGAGTGAATCGTTTTTCAAATGTTTGCTTGTAACATTACGAATTAATTTTGTAAAAACTGTAACGTTGTTCAAAAAACAAGGAACTTTTCTAATAAAATTTTGTATCAACATTTTGTACAATTGACTGGAGAGAGAGAAAAAAACAGAGAAAATATATACGAGTCACGCTGTACAAAATAGGAAAACTTGAAAGAAATAGAATAGTTACGGTTTCCATAACCGTACGAGTCCGTCTTCGCTGTAGGTACACAACAGATTCTGATGTGGATGGTGCGTTAATCCGATAACGCTTTTTTCATGAACCTACAAAAATGAAGACTATTGACAAATCATACCACATGACGTACATAGCAAGAATAATAAATTTAAAAAAAAGGCACCAATTGCGTACAGTAACGTAACCAAATGATTTTCGAAGAGTGGATTTGGTCCAAATTGTGTGCTACTTCACCCTTTCCGTAATTTGGATGGTATTCGAAACAATTTTTTCAATAGTGAGGAGGGGACGCCACTGGTATACTTCAAACTTACAATGAGTGCATACATTTTCAACACTTGCAGGAAAATTTTCCTATTGATACCCACATCTGTGCTCACAAAAGTTGCAAGTGATGGTAAAAACAAGTTGAATTGTTAAAAAATAGTATATTTCATTAATCGTTAGGGAATAGAGAAAGTTTTTTTCACTATAAAATTTTTTCACCAGCAATAAAGCAGGATTTTTCGAAAAAAAGGTTTCGCTTTAAAAAAAAAATTTTTGAGGGCGACTCTTTCCTACATTGAACAACTTTCCCTCAATACAAATTGAATACGTTGTAAAATTTAAAGGGTGCACAACAGGAATTTCTTACGCTCATAATTCATGAGCACCAAAATTACTCATTCTTCAAGCTTAGAACTTTGATTATGAAGGCGAGTCTTCTAATCACTTATCACAATATACTCCCCATTCGAACACTTTACTTACATTAAGAGTACGTTCCAATTTTCCTGAAGATGTTGAGAAGCAATACAATACAAAATCTTGACCAACACAATAGATCCATTCACCTCTAGGCGATAGACAAGCGCAAATGAATTCTCCTCCTTCTCGTTTACCACTTGAAAAAGATTTTACTATCTGCAAACATTTCATCAAACAATAAGTTCGTGAATAATAATAAAAAAACAAAAAGCCTCTCATTTTGTATTCAAATATTTACCTGTCCTTGCATATTCATAATACTTATAGTGTTCGTTTTATTACACACTACAAAATGTTCCGGATTTTTGGGTAATAGATGAATACTATTGACAGGAATCTTACCACCGTCGAGCAATTCGAACGTCGAAGTACATTCAGTAGATTTTAAATTCCAGATCTTTACAGTACCATCGCTTGCAGCACTAGATTTTAAGAAAAAAAAAAAAATATATATATGAAGGTGAACCAGACGCGATTAATCCTTACACAAATTGCTTTCACAATTCTCTAAATCTATACCTCAGCACAGAATGTCCATCAGGTGAAAATGCAGCATCATTAACGAAAGATTTGTGTCCTCGAAATTCCTTCAACGTTTTACCAGATTTCAAGCCTTGAATTCTATAGCCAAAATTTAAAGATAACGTATTCCAAAATTAATTTAGAATTCTAACCTATCATTAACTCACCTCACAGTTTTGTCAAATGATGCGGATAATATTTGACTATTATCCTTAGAGAACTGAAGACACGTAATACCGTCCGTATGCGCCTTTTCAAAACGTCGTAAACATTGACCACTAGCTATTTTCCAAACAATCATTTTGCCAGCAAGAGATCCACTAGCCAACATTTCACTATCTCGACTAAAAGCTAAAGACATCACCGCTTCCTCCATTAACATGAAATTTTCCTGAGCTTGATATTTCAGATCTTTTCTCATCTTTCCCGTCGTGAAATTCCATACTTCTATAAAACCATCGACAGATCCAGTAACGAGAAACTGACCATCCGGGGAGAAACGAGCGCACTCGATATAGTTTTTTTGACCAAATTTTATCTGTTTGGATAATTGTGTAGGATACTTTTCCTCTTCAAGATCACGAATAGCGGCTTTACCTCTGAATAAATCAATAGTGGTACCTGCGACAGATATTTGCGTTATAATATACTCAAAAAATTTATGAATTATTGCAGTAAATTTAATACCTGGAGGTAATAATCCTTGATGCTGCTGCCATTTTAAGGCCTGGCCTAATAAAGCTAATAATCGAGAAGATGGTACTACGGAGACTTCCCCCGCCAAAGAAGCAGCTATAGCGGCTCTGCGTTTTTCTTTTGAAGTTCCTTCTGGGTACGCCTCTCTCGCGTCAAAATATGATCTTGCCAAAAGATTTTCTGCAAAATTTAATTGTTCATACGATCAAATAAACGCAAAATCAGCCAAGGAGGGAGGAGGGAAAGGTTACCTAAATGAATATATCTCTCTGGTTCGTGCTGTTTCATCACAATCATTGGGTCAGTTTGACGTAGAAGAGATCGAGCAGCTCCTAATTCTCGTAATTCGATAAGTTCGAGAACAACCTGATATGATTATTTAAAAGGGTGATTACCAGAAAGCGCTCATTACGAATGTATTAATGAGTATCGAAGAACAAAAAATAGTACCTGCTCGTATAAATCTATCAATTTATTATCGGGAAGCTTTAAAGATTGTATAGCTTTCAAAACTGTATCCCAATGTCCATTGTTGATATCGGCTTGAAAACTGTCGATACTATCCACCGTGTTTAATGACACTCCTGTTTCTTCCTACAACAGAAAATAAGGAAATGTTAGTTCACTCGAGATACCTAATTTTTGAAGAACAGGTTGTAAGAAAATAATGTAAATGGTTCGTTTCTTCTAGCTGTTTATCTCACCAATGAAAGTACGTATAGTCTTTTTCTCTTTTCATCCATACACCCCTTCTCGATTTTCAATCTAAATGAAATTTTTTCACGGGTTCTCTCATCAAAAACTTCTACGATTCTAATTTAAAAACTGTCGAAGATTTTTGATAGACTTGATAAACGTAATCTTAGGGTTGATATAAACTTCTTTAGTAGATCCAATGGTCGAGCCCTCATTGCTTCCACTTTCTAAATCTTTAACTTTCTCCTTGAGATGACACCAAACTTTCAACTTGCCTGTAGTGTTTGCAAGGTTCTCATTAAATTTGATTCCTTTAGATACTGTTGAATAAGACGGATGACGCTGTAACACGAGAGTAAAAATCAGAATGAATGTAACAACGATACCATCGCTCGAATTGAATTTGTCGAATTCTAAGCGACTGAAAGACCAATTTGCTATTTTCAATTCTGGTTAAGAAGGCAACTTACTCAGCTGATTCGATTTCTATGGACATATCGGCGGCTCTGGAGAAATAATCGTTTGATAATAGCAGATAAATATAGTTGATATCAAATACTCATTTTGAGAAAATTTCGAGCTTTGAAGAAGAATAATTATAATAATATTTTTATTTTTTCGGAGAAAATAATGCTTCAATCAAGGCTTCAATCTTCAAAACCGAAAACCGCTTCCAAAACCTTATCACTACACTCGATTATCATCAAAACAAAACACCGCCTCATCTCCATGGGTGGTGCACCAAAGAACCAACACAGGACGTTGATAAAAAACTGATAATAACTCACGTGCCTTCATTTTCTCATTTTCTCAATTCTCTTACTGTCTCATTGGTTTCTTGAACTTCTGATTAGTATTTGAAGAGGTAAGTTTCAAATTTGCTTCCATTGTAACGTCCGACATTGATTGTGCATTCATCTAAGCCTCAGATTCATCTAAAGTTACCTAAATATCTGTTCAGATCTTCTACAATGCCGAAGAGAGTTAAATCGAAAAAAACAACTGAAGAACGTCCGACTTTAAAGTTAGATAATGATATCTTCGACTGGGATGCTACAGTATCCAACGTTCAACAGAGAGTGCAAGAAAGTGATTCCAGTTCGGTAAGTCTAGTTATCGTTATATTTATTTTAGCGTAAATTCTTATTGAGATGTGTACATTTTCTATTCGTTTTTTTTGTTTGCAGGAAGACGAACAACAGCCTCCAGTGAAGAAAAAGTTATCGAGGAAAGAGAAGTTAGAACAAGAACGTCTAAATGAACTAAGATTACGACAACTGGAAGAAGAATTGATATCATTGAAGAAACCGAAAAACGCTGATCAGTTTGATCGACTGTTATTAGGGTGCCCTAATAATTCCGAACTATGGATCAAGTATATGTGTTTTTACGTTCAGGTACTTCTGAATAATGTCGGTTTTGTTATTCTGAGCTCAATGTCATGAAATTTCGTCCTAGTTTCAAGTGTATACTTGTTGCAGACGGCAGAATTTGATAAGGTACGAGCCGTAGCTAAACGTGCGCTGCAGACCATTAATATTCGAGAAGAGCAAGAAAAATTGAACGTGTGGATCGCCCTCCTGAATTTCGAAAATTTGCACGGAACCGAGGTTCGCATATTTTCCTAGCCTCCTGAATTACGTTGTCACTAAACTATTTGTGTCTGCTAATTTCAAAATTTTCAATTTCTGTATCAGGAAAGTTTATCTAATTGCTTGGAAGAAGCAGCTCGAGTTAATGATGACTACCAAGTGTACTTAAGAATGTTGGATATCTATGTTTCCAGTAAAAAGAAACAAGTACGCGAAGGTTCTACTCTAGGAATTAATATTTTCCTTCGAATTAACGTCTCGTTTCTTTCGTTTTCTAGGAATTAGAAAAATTGATCAATAAAATGTGCAAAAAATTTAAGGAATCGTTAGATTGTTGGTTACATTGTTGCGAATCATATTTCCGAATTAAGGACGCTTCAAAAGCGCGTTTTTTGTTCCAACGTGCCTTAACGAGCTTAAATAAAAAAGATCGTGAGTGTAAATTTTAATTGAAGCTTCTTTTACCATGTCAAAGTAAGAAAGATTAACCATACACGTTATATTTTTTTCAACAGATATTACTTTTATCAGTCGATTTGCTTTGTTGGAGAACAAGTACAACTTTCCCGAAGAGGCGCAAACTTTATTTGAGCATATTTTAACGTCCTATCCCGCGAGAACAGATATTTGGAGCTGTTACGTCGATATGCTGGTGAAATCAAATTTGATTATCATTGCGAGGTTAGTCATCGACAATAGAATTTTACGACTTTATGAGGTACATATTGCATTCTTGCGCTTGGTGGAATTTTTGGTGTGGGGTATGTTGGTCTTGATCACGATTCTAACATTGGCTCAAATTCATGTATACGTACCTACGTAGAGATGTAGTAAAATAAAAAAATGAAAGTCGGTTTTGCTATCGCGCTGCGAAAGCTTTTCTTCATTAATTTATGAGAAGTTTATCAGTATCTTTTCGCTCTTAGTTAAATTTTCATGTTTGCCTTCAAGAGCAAGATTTATCCATTGATTGATGAATGTACTACTTAAGGTGATCATGATGCAACGAGTTAGAAAAAAATTCAAGTTTGTGATCATCTGGATGGAAACTTTTGTTCTTGACTTTTCTTCGTAAAAGCAAATATATTACGGATGATGTGCTCGTATAGAGAAAATTATCTTCAAGTGCACCTACTTTAGCTCTAATCTACTAAGGGAATAAATTCTCCTCTCCGATTTTTGCTGTATTTTGGGAATAAAGATGAAGAACCGAACGACTACTAGAGAAAAAATGTTCATTTACCCTCCACTTTGAATGCGTACACTGCACTGTACAGTTATCACAAAAAACCTGCTAATTACTATGGACAGCTATGAAATCAAAAGAGCTGAATCAGTATGATATTGATTTGAGTACTATGAAAATTGCTATGAGGTCAACAATGCGCGTTCTGCAAAAAGTTTGAGAACTTTCTTCTTCCATTCATTTATTCATTATTTTCTCTTTCAATTTTCAGACAAGTTCTCGAAAGAGGTCGCTGTCAAAAATTACCTCCTAAAAAAATGAGAGCCATATTTGCAAAAAGTATAAAATTTGAAGAAACATTTGGTGATGAAGATTTAGTACGCTCGATCAAGAAGGAAGCTGAGAACTATGTGAAGAATTACTCCAAAGTCTTAGACTGATTTCCATGGCAGTAATTGAATTTGCCTGTCAATGTATGCTGATTGGCTTTCTTTATAAGATGATCTCCTTTTTATCGCGCGACTTACCAATCGTCTGCTTTGCGTTTGTTCAACTGTTGCATCGCAAAAGGCGGCCTGGATGCCTAAAGTAATTACCGTAATTAATCACGCATTACGTTCATATCGTTGACGCGCTTTTTTTTTGTCAGTATTTTATTTAGATGCGAATGTTCTGGATTAAATTGGTTTTTAGTAGACGCATTTGTGGGATTTGATGAAATGTCGCGCTGGTCTCACTTCAAGCCGTAGTACGCTACGAGAATAGAAAAGACGTATCTATTTAGAATTCGTTTCAAAATAAACGAAACATGTATTTACATACAAAAAGAATACATCGTTAAAAAGGGGGAGGGGGAAACGCAACAGTAATAACCATATCACAATATAAGTATCATTTCATGTCGTTCATTTAAAAACAATAGACGAACTTTAGAAGACGTACAAAAATTAAAATTATTTCCTAACATACTGACTGATAGATTGAAGGTAATCATAAATATTTATTTATTATACAGTAATTATATTACTAGAAAAAAGAGGAAAATATAAAGTTATATTTTCCTTTCTCATTATCAGCGACGAAACCAAAGGAACTAATTGCTGACATCGAAACTTCAATAATGTTCAAAGGGTGCGCAATGCATAATATGTAAAAAATCCAATCGATTATAATCGACTTGATTTCTTGGACATCCGGTAGCACATAAAAACACGATAAACATCGCTAATAATTACTTTGGAGCAAATTAGAACGATCATGTGACTGACAATGAAAAAACGTAAGACTAAAAAATGGCACACTATCGAACGTAAATCACGAATAGAATACATTCTTGCAAAAAACGTTAAAATACCGAACGTAATAGTAAAACGAACGATAACGAACGAACGTATCACAATTACTGTGAGAATCTAACACGAGCAAAAGAATTATTTTGAAGTGGTAATAATTAATCGTCGAGCGTCTTTGGCACATAAATTTTGATTTTGAAATACCCGATACGTATAATAGTTACTCAATTCTCTTTTTCCTCAAAGAAAAAGGTACCTTCTTTTACAAATATTCATCTGTCGGTCAGTAAAGAGAAAATTGTAAGTTGTAATTACAGTTAAATCAATAATGATAATAATGATGATAATGATAACAGGTACATTAAGGTCTTTCGATAGAAATTCGAAATCTATACTGGCGGAAAATAGATCAGCCGTCGATGAGCATTGTCAATAGACGCATCACCGTGATACCGCTCACCAATGAGCACATTTGCTTGAACGACTCCTTAGGATTACGCTCGTTCAATAATTCAGGCAAAACGGTAACTAACGCTATATGTAGAAATCCGCCGGCTGTAAAAGGTAGGATCCACGAAGTACGGGCCTCTGAAATAGAATGAAAAAAAAATAGTAATTTAAAAAACTCAAAAAGATGGAGTAAAGACAGGATTTTTGAAGTGTAGAGTTATTAATTTGTGATTGAAGATCAACTAGAGATTGGGTGGTGTTTCGCCCTTTTCTAAAGCCGTATTGGAAGGGTGAGAGAAGATTATTTGATTCTAGATACCAGAGAGGTCTTTTGTTGAGTACTTTTTGGAATAGTTTGCCGAGGACACTAGATAATGCTATGGGGCGGTATGATGCCGGAAGGAGGGGGTCTGAGCCGGGTTTCAGGATGGGAAGGATGATGACTGTTTTCCAAAAATGTGGGTAGGTATTATGAGTAAAGATAGAGTTGAAAAGGGAAAGGAGATAGGAAAGTGAGTTAGGATGAAGGTTTTTTAGCATGGCAGCGTGTATGTTGTCCAGTCCGGGAGAGGCGTTTTTTAGATTTTTGTTGATGGTGGTTTCAAGTTCATTTTCGGATATGGGGAGGTTGTAAGGGAGATAATCGCTTTGGTGTGAGTCGAAGGGTATGTTCAAATTTTCTTGTTGAAGTTTGTAAGATATGAAAGTAGAGTCGCAATTGGCGTTGGAGGATACTGACGTGTAGTGATTTGCTAAAAGTTTGGAAATGAGGAAGGGATCAGAGATGATTGAATCGTTTGATTTCAGGTGAGAGATGTGGTGAAAGGAACCATTGCCCGATAACTTCTTGATATCTCTCCACATGGCGGAGATAGATACGGGTTGGTTCAAGCCCGCTATAAATGTGCTCCAGGACCGTTTCTTCTCGGAACGGACAAGAGTTCGCGCTTTGGCGCGTGCTTTCTTGTAGGTTATGAAGTCGGACTGAGTACGGGATGAGTGGTACGTTCGGTAGGCTTTTTTACGGGTTTTTATGGCCAGATGAATTTCATCTGACCACCATGGAACTTGGTTAGGTTTGTGAGTGCCGTTAGTGCGTGGTATGGTTGATTCTGCAGCAGTGATGATAAATTTGGTGAAGGATTCTAGAGCTGAAAAGGGTTCTGAGACGTTTGGGAGGGATGAAGTATTTGACGTTAGATAGTGAAAGTGAGACCAGTTCGCTTTATTTATGAGCCAGTGGGGGACCGAAGAGTGTTTTTTCTGGGAGAGAGTATGAGATGAGATTAAGATTGGAAAGTGGTCGCTGTCACATAAATCCGGTGGGTAGTCCATGAAAGTTTTGGTGAAAGGGAGGACGAGGAAAAGGAGAGATCGGTCGCCGAGAGGGTTCCGTAGGTGGAGTTAAGGTGAGTAGGAGTGCCAGGATGGTTGAGAAGGGTTATATCAGTGTTTGAGCAGAGAAGGTGGTCTAGGATGTTACCCCGAGAGTTTGTATGGAAGTTTTTGTTTGATGTAACACCCCAAGTAAAGCTATGAGCGTTGAAATCGCCACAGATTATATAAGGGACTGGAAGGGATTGGATAAGCGCAGCTATTTCGGAGGTATTGGTGTAGTGTGAAGGAGGTATACAAACTGAGCAGAAAGTGATTGGCGTGGGGTGTAGTTGGGGGAGTATAGGAACTTGAGAAATTTTTCCGTCTAAATTTCTATAGATGAGGTGTGTGATATATATCGAATTCTTCGCTGCCACGGCAAACGATGTAATGGTTCTAAATTCCCACCTCATCTGAATTTTTCAGTATATCTTTCGATCCTTGAATATCGAATCAAAATGCAATATTGCTCCTATCTGAACAATTCGTCCAAATTTTTCTGTCACATTCAAAAAGCAGACAGTAAAAATCCAAAATTGAACTACCGAAGATGTATGTTTGTGAAATTTTATGAAATTTCGAGAGACCATAACTGTAGGATCGCTTTAGCATTATTTGTGCACCTTTGGAATACTTACCAACTTCATTCGCACACGCGCTGAATATCAACGCTGTCAATGCACCTACGATTCCGGCAGATGCTGTATATATTTGAGCCCATGCAGCGTCACATCGTGTGAAGCCAGCCCTCAAAAGTATGGCGAAATCTCCTACTTCGTGCGGTATTTCATGAACTGTATGACAAACAGAAAAAAATAGCTTAAAGAGTCTAATCAATTTTTTTGTAGGTAAGTATAATAATTGTAAAATTTTATGAACTTACCAAGAATGGCGAAAGTGGTCAATAGGCCGATACGCGTTGATAGTAAGAAACCTCCACCAACCGCCAAACCGTGAGTAAAATTATCAATAGAATTAGCCACGAGGTTGAGGTAACCACTCACCTGAAACAATAGAATTTAAGACAAATCAGAAACTCGTCAATGAAGAAAAAATTGTTTTAATTTATCATAGCTTTGGATTTGCTTTCTCCAGCAGCGATGAAGAAGATAGTTGACTGTTCATCTAACTGAAAAACCACCCATAGAGCGAGAGCATGCACAAGCTCATGAAAATTATTTTTGTCTTGCCATGTTCATAACTCGAAACAGTCACGAGTTCAAGCAAATTCGAGGCAGTATAGCACATACCATTAAGCTTTTCCCCCAAATTTGCGATGAAATTGGAGAAAAATCTGAAGTTGAAAGTGTCAGGTACTGCAGAATGTCTATCAAAATTGACTTGCTCAAGATTTTCTGGGACCTCGAGAAAAATTTCCTTCTCTTTATCTATTCTCAAAATTTAGCAACAGAGACATCCAGTCATACGAATTTTCCCTGCCATATTTTATTTTTCAATTAAGTAATACAATAATTGTGATTTTAAGATAGTTTTCCAGGGCCATTGGTATGTATTTCAGGTACACAGGCTCTCTTTCCGAGATTTCGAAGTTTTTCGAGATAGGTTAACACCTTGAGTAGAGAAATACATATTGGGGGAAAAAAGAATTTTGATTAATTACAGAATTCAAAAAATCGAACACTGAAGATGAAATTCATGAGGAGAATAAGAGTGATCGAAAAATAAATACAGGAAGAATCAGAATAGGATACATAATTTCTGTCAAATTATTGTTTACCAATAGAAGATTCGGTCTTGCTTCATCGCCATAAGAATTTTTGTCAACAATATATTTTGCGTAGTGTGACGTCATCAGTACTGCGATTCAATTATACAAATATTCTTCCTCAGTTTTTCAAACAAGCAAACAGAAAATCAAACTTCTGGCAACCGTATTTGAACTTAAATCGAAATGCTCAAAATTTCCTCGTTGGAGTGAGCGAGAAATTTCGATAGAGAACTTTTTTTACTCGGTTGTATGGATCAAGACAGCTTCCATTTGGAAACTTGTATCTCGTAATGAGGTAAAAAAAAAACACTCACGCAGTCGCGTGAGTAGTACACGACTTTTCTTCCCACAATGCAAAAAACATTGAGAGAGTCACTCCCTCTCTTTAAATTAAATACCAATGACCTGTCAATCATGTCAAACATTTGTAGAATAAATAATAAAACTCAGTTTATAAATTCTATCACTACGATGTCACATCAACGGATAACAGAGTAAAAATACCTATAATCCAATAAGGAAACCTGAATTTTGTTATAATTTAGGCTAAGAGTCATCTAAAACCTACAAAACGTCATCAGAAAAACCACTCCCCCTCCCCCTGTCCAAACTGCTACGAGGCTATAACAGTTGTTTCTAATAAAAAAGAGCTCTACAATCATTTTTTCCCATACCTTATTCTTAGCATATTATTAGTCTAGTATACTGTATATTAGGATGAGTGGTTCAATTCTTTATCACTTCCGATTTCTGGCATCTCTTAAAGCTATCTCGAGCTGCCTTTCCTCTCGTGCACTCATAAATTGCCTTCACGCTATTACATCACCATTTTCTATGCACACTCCATCCCAAAATTCTTCATCTGGGAATCCAGCTACAACGAGATCCCGAAAAACTAAAAAAATCGATGTCGAAACGAAAGAAGCAACCAATCACCCAATAGTCAACCCCTCATTCCTTCCCTCACGCTTCAACCATTCCAAACGTATTAACAAAATACCTCACTTTTCTAGCTAGAAAATTCGGTAAAAATATATAGCACCCAAGCCCGGTTTACTCGTTAGTCTAATCTCAAATCTCACTCAAAAAAGCCAGTCCAAATTGAAAATAATCTTTCCATCTCTTTTGACACCTCAAATCAACTATGAACCACTATTAATTATGTACCCATACATGAAAAAATGACAAATAAATCAATTATTAATTAAGAGTGAAATCACCCAGGTAGTCTCGCATCAGCACACTTGATGAAGATTAAAAAATTGTACTTAATCATTCAAAGTCAAGGTTTTCACTAAAATCAGTCGAATAACAAATTAAGAAAAATAAAACGTGAACCCACATTTTGGTCCTCATCCCAACGAAATTCAAGGCAAGAGGAGGTCATTTTAGCTCGGCTGCGAATAGGCCACACTCGTCTTACTCATACTTATCTTCTCACTAATCTCGCTCCTCCATCATGCCCTCACTGTCTCCAAGAAAATTTATCAGTTGATCATTTTTTACCGACTTTTCTAACTAGAAAAGTGAGGTATTACACCCGTAGCAAGGTCAACAGGGGGAGTGGGTAATGAACTTTCTCGACGTTTTAGGGGTCCTAGATCACAACTAGCATAAAAAAAAATTTCAGGTTTTTTTATATATATATCCGCGGAACTCCTCTGAAACTACCCGATGGATTTTTTGTAACTCGGCCATATTGTAGTATTATATTTGAAGATGTGCACCTGCATTTTTTTTGAGGATCGGATGAGTAGTTCTCGAGAAATTTTTACTTTTGTTGAAAATTTTTCACTATTACGAGTAGCTTCTTACGAATAGCTGCGAGTAGCTGCTTACGTTAGGAGAAGCGGATTTTCCTATACGTTTACCACTTTCGTTATCAGTACGTGTATTGTGAAGAACCTTTCATCATTCGACAGGTTCATTCTTTGTTCATTCTTTACCAAGGGTTCATTGGATTTTATTTCTGATGAAACCTTTTTGTTCAAATTTAGTACACTAGTATCTCGCTTCCCACAGCCCCTAGAGCGTTGAATTTTGTTTTGTCAAATTTTATTTGTTTTGTTAAATTTATTTTTGAACGGATAGTGGCAATGGCGAGTTGTTCATTTTTCTAGCTATTTTTCATTATTATTAGTCATACTCGATAGTTTTTTTTTTTTTTTTTTTTTATTATTATTTTACGAGCATTATAAACTGCACGAGGGTTATTTGCTCGGCGTTACAATCTTATAGTAATAAAAGGACTTGTCCAGACGAGTATATCATAAACACAATAATGAGCTTGAAAGCACTGTCGTCTAATGGTCTAATTCAAAATTCAACAGAAACTGACGCGATTTTTTCAACCAAGACTCAAAACGTATCCTATTTCCATAAGGTCCCTCCAAGGTGGAGGCCACTGGTTTGAAAGCATTCCAGATGTGCGACGGGTAGACGTCGTTCTTTTTGCACCGTTTTAAAAAAAAAATAGACGCCCTGACGTTAACCGGTTTTTCTTCACATTTTATAAGATTTCTAAAAACACTTTTGGCAGCCGCACCGTACCTCCAATTTAATAGCCCGAAAATATTGATATAAGAATTTGCCATTTTCACAAAGTAATAAAAGGACTTGTCCAGACGAGTATATCATAAACACAATAATGAGCTTGAAAGCACTGGACAGTGCTTTCAAGCTCATTATTGTGTTTACAATCTTATTTTAGAACATTACTTGAATTAGGTTAAATTAGGTACGTATTGGTGGAATTGAGTGGCGATCGAACGGAATTTGTTGGTGAATTATATGAAGTTGTAGAATTGAGTGGTGCGTAAATAAGTTAGGATTGAGTCGATGGTTTCGGAGTTGTTGTTTAGTGCTGCATTGATATCGGAAGATATATTTAGGGAGGTTCGAGTGGGTTGCAGGACGGGGCATGAGAAAATAAAATGATCAACTGATAAATTTTCTTGGAGACGGTGAGGGCATGATGGAGGAGCGAGATTAGTGAGAAGATAAGTATGAGTAAGACGAGTGTGGCCTATTCGCAGCCGAGCTAAAATGACCTCCTCTTGCCTTGAATTTCGTTGGGATGAGGACCAAAATGTGGGTTCACGTTTTATTTTTCTTAATTTGTTATTCGACTGATTTTAGTGAAAACCTTGAGTTTGAATGATTAAGTACAATTTTTTAATCTTCATCAAGTGTGCTGATGCGAGACTATACCTGGGTGATTTCACTCTTAATTAATAATTGATTTATTTGTCATTTTTTCATGTATGGGTACATAATTAATAGTGGTTCATAGTTGATTTGAGGTGTCAAAAGAGATGGAAAGATTATTTTCAATTTGGACTGGCTTTTTTGAGTGAGATTTGAGATTAGACTAACGAGTAAACCGGGCTTGGGTGCTATATATTTTTACCGAATTTTCTAGCTAGAAAAGTGAGGTATTTTGTTAATACGTTTGGAATGGTTGAAGCGTGAGGGAAGGAATGAGGGGTTGACTATTGGGTGATTGGTTGCTTCTTTCGTTTCGACATCGATTTTTTTAGTTTTTCGGGATCTCGTTGTAGCTGGATTCCCAGATGAAGAATTTTGGGGTAGAGTGTGCATAGAAAATGGTGATATGATAGCGTGAAGGCAATTTATGAGTGCACGAGAGGAATAGCAGCTCGAGATAGCTTTAAGAGATGCCAGAAATCGGAAGTGATAAAGAATTGAACCACTCATCCTAATATACAGTATACTAGACTAATAATATGCTAAGAATAAGGTATGGGAAAAAATGATTGTAGAGCTCTTTTTTATTAGAAACAACTGTTATAGCCTCGTAGCAGTTTGGACAGGGGGAGGGGGAGTGGTTTTTCTGATGACGTTTTGTAGGTTTTAGATGACTCTTAGCCTAAATTATAACAAAATTCAGGTTTCCTTATTGGATTATAGGTATCTTTACTCTGTTATCTGTTGATGTGACATCGTAGTGATAGAATTTATAAACTGAGTTTTATTGTTTATTCTACAAATGTTTGACATGATTGACAGGTCATTGGTATTTAATTTAAAGAGAGGGAGTGACTCTCTCAATGTTTCTTGCATTGTGGGAAGAAAAGTCGTGTACTACTCACGCGACTGCGTGAGTGTTTTTTTTCTCATGCCCCGTCCTGCATCCCACTCGAACCTCCCTAAATATATCTTCCAATATCAATGCAGCACTAAACAACAACTCCGAAACCATCGACTCAACCCTAACTTATTTACGCACCACTCAATTCTACAACTTCATATAATTTACCAACAAATTCCGTTCGATCGCCACTCAATTCCACCAATACGTACCTAATTTAACCTAATTCAAGTAATGTTCTAAAATCAGATTGTAACGCCGAGCAAATAACTCTCGTGCAGTTTATAATGCTCGTGAAATAATAATAATAAAAAAAAAACTATCGAGTATGACTAATAATAATGAAAAATAGCTAGAAAAATGAACAACTCGCCATTGCCACTATCCGTTCAAAAATAAATTTAACAAAACAAATAAAATTTGACAAAACAAAATTCAACGCTCTAGGGGCTGTGGGAAGCGAGATACAAGTGTACTAAATTTTAACGAAAAGGTTTCATCAGAAATAAAATCCAATGAACCCTTGGTAAAGAACGAACGAAGAATGAACCTGTCGAATGATGAAAGGTTCTTCACAATACACGTACTGATAACGAAAGTGGTAAACGTATAGGAAAATCCGCTTCTCCTAACGTAAGCAGCTACTCGCAGCTATTCGTAAGAAGCTACTCGTAATAGTGAACAATTTTTCAACAAAAGTAAAAATTTCTCGAGAACTACTCATCCGATTTTCAAAAAACTTGCAGTTGCACATCTTCAGATATACTACTACAATATGGCCAAGTTACAAAAAAATCCATCGGGTAGTTTCGGAGGAGTTCCGCCGACAAAAAAATCTTATATATATATATATATATATATATAAGGGAACCTGAAATTTTTTTTATGCTAGTTGTGATCTAGGACCCCTAAAACGTCGAGAAAGTTCATTACCCACTCCCCCTGTTGACCTTGCTACGGGTGTAATACCTCACTTTTCTAGTTAGAAAAGTCGGTAAAAAGGGGAGGAACTAAACTACTTGGAGAAATATGAAAATTTCGAGACCCGCGCTCTAGCTAGACATTTTCTCGCAGTTTGCAATCATCTACGTGTTATTCGAAACGAGTTCAAAAAATGAAGTCCTTAACACCATTAATTGAATTTTTCTCCAAGATTTTCCGACTTGTCTCGTCATTAAAAGATGTTGATACATACGGACGTTCAGAAGGAGTCACGATAGATGAGGAAGGAAGAGGAGAGGCAGGAAATGTTTTCGTAATATTTCCTCTTCCTTCCTCATCTTTTTCCTTATCATCTCAAAAAGTAAGTAATTCTCCACAAAGGAGGTCAAAACCTTTGAGAGAAAAGATATAGAGAAATGATGAAAAGTTTTTCTCTCTTCCAGCAAAAAGCAAGGCAAGCCCAAAACTAAACCACCACCATAAGAAAATATAAAAATTTAAACGTTTCTTCAATTTCTAACATATGGTTCAGTCCTCATTCGAATCGTTCGCATGGAAAAAAGACTACATTTTTCAAAATTTTTCTTCATGGTAAGGAAAAGAATTAGAACGCATATTGTAGTAGTTTAATGGGGCAAGTTCAAATAGCTCGAGATAGTACTATTACGAAGGTTGAATATTCTTCAGACAAATGATAATGACATCTTAAACTTCGCAAAATTCTACGATAATTTTTTTTCCTTTATTTGATTAAAATGTTTTCCACCTTCAAGTTTTCTTTTCTGTCATTTCTCCTTCGTCTCTTACAAACAAATCACCGACTTCTGTCATCACCATATGTCTTGCCACATTTCTGTACACATAAAATACTCGATGATGTGAACATAGAAGGTTGGTAAATTTTTCTCAAAAAAAAAATTTCAACTTTTCCGACACTCGTAAAAATCTACCTCGTACTATAAATAGTTCGAAATGATGGCAATTTTCAAATTGTGACAACAAACTAACGCGCTGGAATTTATGCTATTAAACTCCAACCCTTCCACTCAAAATTTAGAACAAAATGATTTAAGAAAATAAACTGAACCTTTACAATATCTAGGTTTGTGGAATAGTACGTAGACTGTAATGTAAACTCTAGTATTCATTTCTGCCTGTCAAGTCCCATCATATCATTGTCAATGTCGACCAACAGAACGTCAATTCCAGATACATCTATTTTCACAAATAAGCCCCCCCAAGAAGCCACCGAACAACCAAGCGACCGAATCTCGCTTTCATGTTCGAAATATTTTATTGTTCTCCTAAACTGGTGTCACTCCGCTATCAATGAGGCTTTGGCTCACACAACATACCTACATAAAATACTTTGTACGAGATGCAAACACTCACATGGATATTCGATGGCTTTTTGGTCAATGGTGATTCCGTTTTAACGTCATCAACGTTGTTATTGTTCGTAATGGTAGTCGACAGTTTTCTCAATATCTTGCTATCGTAATTGACGGCCAAATCTTTCGGCAGAAAAGAACTGCTCTTTCTTCTCCGCATTGGTAACGTCGTAATTATGCTGGCTGATCTATTTGTAGTCGCTGTTGACGAGTCGGTCTTCTTGTCGACCTTGCTCGTATTTTGAGCGGTTTCTCCTGTGATAAGCACGATGTCCGTGCCCACATCTTCGTCCAACTCCTTGTCAAAAGAACATATCTTCTCCACGATTATGAATATCAATAAGCCAGCCAACACCCATAATCCACATGCTGAATTTGAATGCGTCTTACCCGACACTGAAACAAAATATAAGTTATCATCCATTATTACGGGTATACCAATTTCAATACATACTTGTGAACTTTAAATAAATCGATGAATCATTGTTACGAAGAGGGAGGTATGTAGACATTCTTTTTATACCTTTCAGCTATGGAACTGTGCTACTGCTGGGAAATATTTATTCAGTTCCTACTAAAAAACCTGAAAATTACGAAGTGTTAAGGACACTTCTCAAGACAAACTCAAGAAAAATCGAATTATCGGTGGGGTCTATGTCGGTTATTGAGAAAATCTTGTCACGTTTCTTTCTGTGAGTCTACTCTAGATGGAATTCGCTGAATTGCTGCTCACTTCCTTTTCGAGCAATTACGAGAATTTCTCAAGTGACTGGAGAAGAAATTGATCCTCAACTTACGATATTTGTATCTTCCCTCATTTTTATCGCAATAAGTGCAAAAAACTGACAACGCTTCTCCCTCTGTTCATAATTGATAACCGAAGAGCAAAAAAAAAGAAAAAGTTCTGCGTTCAAAAAGTTCATTTCGTTTTCAAAACTAAAGATGTCAACACACTTCCGCACCCGGATGTAAGAGGGCTACATCCAATGTTCGAACGTAGCAGGCGGCTAAAAATATACCTTCGAAATTGTGCGCTGAATGAACGACAAAATGACCTTGTATATTTCGGTATAGAATAATTGTCGAATTTGCTACTTGTACAAACGTTCTTAATGAGACGACCGCGGGTGAATTTGCTAATTGTAACGTATCTACACAAAACTAACAGTATTTACAACGAGTGATTTACACGTCCATCGTCCGTTAACAATATTAAATGACAACCTTTTAGATTGCAATATTAAAACATTTCTTCGTAGTCGAACTCCCTTCATCGTTACAACATAGTTTTTACACACATCAACTAAAGATACGAGAAAATTATGGAGCAGAAGTGCACACAGGTGAGCAAGTAAAATGCGGATATCGCAATCCATCTTTCGAAGGTCATTCTGGTGAACAGGAAAAACTTGTATACCTTTTTAGCCCTGAGAGTGGTTATCAATCGGAGACCTGTACGAAAAATTAATATGCGCACATTCAGATCAAAATAGTCTAGTCAAATTAGACACAAAATGAGCTTGAAAAAGAATTTTTTGGTAGAGAACGGGTGTTTGCTGAAATGTGTAGAGGAAGGTATCGAAAAGTACCAAAAAAAAAACCACCCCCTAAAGGCTGGGGAAAATTTTTGGTGGCACGTTTTGGCCCTCCAAATTCAGTTTTTGGACTATTTCTCAAAAATTGAGCGTTTTACAAGAAAATGTTTCGAACAAAAGATGTTCCTCTTGAAATTTCAAATAAAATGATATATAGGAAGTCCAGTTTAGACCGAATAGTCAGCTCAAAAATTCCCTCGAAGTAATAATAGTTCTCAAAATTTAGACGAAATTTATCAAATTTTTGCTGATAACTCGGAAAAATCAACTTCTAGAAGAAAATGTATAGGAAGAAAACATTTTCTTTGTAGTATTTCTTATACATAAAGTTTATTCCACACATATTTTGTTTGTTTCTTCATCTTCTGTGGCTGTAAAATGTGACAATAAGGAATTCTTCTCTAGTCTAGCAATTGTTGAAAAATTGATCTTAACAAGTATGTAGCTTTGTTTACTGTGAACGTCAGCTATATGTATTTATTCGATACACACGTATCCGAGCACTGAAAGATACCATACTACGAGACCGACTGAACATATCTTCGTCATATGACTATCAGATCTCTCTCTTCAAGTGCCATATCCAAGGGACTTCAGGCAGTTGTCATTTCGATAATTTGTTAGCGGGGAACCCGCTATCCATTTTGTTAGGAGATTACATCCTCAGAAAACGTCCGCGTCCGCGAAGTTAGTAACCTAAGGTTAGGTTAGGTTACGGGACTTAGAAGAATTTCAAGTCTCGAGCTATATATGATAGGAGGGGGACTTAGAAGAATTTCAAGTCTCGAGCTATATATACTAGGGGGGGGGGACTTGGAAGAATTTTGACTTTCGAGCTACCGTCCGCCGTCCAACCAAAAACTTATAAAAATTTTGAGACTCTAGCTATATATGATAGGAGGGGGACTTAGAAGAATTTCGAGTCTTGAGCTATATATGATAGGAGGGGGAATCAATACGTTTTTTAATTTTACGGTCATCCATCATAGAGAAATATACTCAAAGAGAGTAACGAACAAATACAAGAACCGCACAATATTATAAACAGACCGAGCGCTTTCGACTAAACAGTCATTCTCACGGTATAGAAAGCGACTGAACCCAACACCAACGAGAACAAGAAACAACGAACGAGGAGGTCATGACTGAACCAGCGAGTCATGGAAATGTGAATCATTCTCATAGACTAATTCAATCAATCCCTCCTCAGGAACGTACCTGTTCACCACGGTAATGTCTTTAATACTTCGGTGACGATGAATTTCAATTTCTTCCAAAGCCAAGCGCCTAAAATAAGATTTTTCCCTGTGGAGGAGAACTTTGGATTCCTCTTTGAGGCTATGACCGCATTCGATTAAGTGGTCAGCAAACGCCGACTGCCCTACTTTTCTTTTTTCCCAAGCTTTTCTATGTTCATCAACTCTAATTTTGAATTGACGGCTAGTCATCCCTATGTACACACTCGGGCAATCACCACAGGCCACCCTATAAACACCCTCCCTCTCGGCCATCGGAATCGGATCCTTTAACTTGACCAAGAGGCTCTTCACCGTATTGGTACTATAAAACGCCGGTCGGAAACCAAAGGGACGGAGGACACGGCTCATCTCCGAAGAAAACTTCCCCAAAAACGGCATCCTAATCCACCGTTTACGCCTATCAAGATGCAACTGGCGGGGGAGGGAGGTAGTTGAGTCCAGACTCTTTCTTGTAAGTCGCCTACGGACCATGAGGTCAATGTCCACTTTCACCTGATTCACTCTAGCCAAGTGCTTTATCGTCACGAGTTCCTTATTAAACGCTACCTCACTCAAGGGGATCTGAGTGAGGCGATGTATTAAACTATTAAATGTGGCAACTTTATGGGCAAAAGGTACGAAAGACGACCCGTGGATAGTAATATCGGTCGAAGTGCTTTTCCGGTAAATACCGAAATCATGGACACCGTCAATGACGGATATGGTTATGTCCAAAAAATTTATAGATGAGCCGCCAACTTCAAGAGTGAACTTGATGGACGGATATAAACTATTTAAATATGCGAGAAACTCACTAAGGAGCTCCGCGGGACCGGTCCACGCACACAATATGTCATCCACGTACCTATGCCAATAGAAAACGTGATTCAAAAACACCTGGCCCGAGGAAAACAGGTCGACCTCAAATTTAGACATAAAAACCTCCGAAATAAGAGAGCCTAAAGGGGAACCAATAGGGATCCCTACCTCCTCAGGGAACTCGAAATATTTATCATCGAACTTACAAAAATTAGGTGACCAACAGGCGTTTAAAAGGTCAAAGAATTCACCAAATTCATTATGAGGAGTACCACAGTCTACGAGCAGTTTGCCTATTTGTTGCATAGTGGTAGCCTTGGGAATGTTAGGAAAAAGCTCAACGACATCAAACGAGCACAGAATTGAACCCGGAGGAAGGATTGTATCCTTCAATTTTTCAGCCAGGGCGCTCGAATTCTTTACTGAATAGGGAGACTCAACCTCCACACGAGCTTTGAACCATCCATCGAGGAACTTAGCGAGGGAGTATGTAGGGGATGAAACGAACGAAACAACCGGCCGCATCGGCACATTTTCTTTGTGTACCTTCGGCAACCCGTAAAGGAGGGGAGGAGCGGGATTCGGCTCCAAGATTGCGCTTTCTATACCGTGAGAATGACTGTTTAGTCGAAAGCGCTCGGTCTGTTTATAATATTGTGCGGTTCTTGTATTTGTTCGTTACTCTCTTTGAGTATATTTCTCTATAGGAGGGGGACTTGGAAGAATTTCGAGTCTCGAGCTATATATGATAGGAGGGGGACTTAGAAGATTTAGAAGAATTTCGAGTCTCGAGCTATACATGATAGGAGGGGGACTTGGAAGAATTGTGACTTCCTAGCTATATATGATAGAAGGGGGACTTAGAAGAATTTCGACTCTTGAGCTATATATGATAGGAGGGAATGTGGAATGATAATTTCGATTTGAATTATATGACAAGATTATCAACTCAGTTCCACACCACCTGAGAGGTCGAGTCAAGGGATTGCGGGTTCCCCGCTGCCTGGCTTCTAATTTTTTCTATTTTTCTCGATCTTTTGCTGCGTGAAAGATTTCAATGGTCCACTGTCTTATGTTCCTTAGCCATGAGAGACTATTTCGGCCTATCCATCGCTTCCCCCCAATTCGACCATACATGGTTGTCTGCAGTAGATCATATTTAGACCCGCGAAGTACATGACCTAGACACTGCATTTTTCTTTTCTTAATGGATGGTGTTTAGAAGTTCGCGCTCTTTTCCCATGCGATCAAGAACTTCCGTATTCCGTATTTTTTCCGTCCATACAATTTTCAGCATGCGTCGGTAACACCACATCTTGAATGCCTCAATTTTATTCATCATCGCCGTCTTCAGGGTCCACGTTTCACAGCTATAGAGTAGCCCCCGACATCCTCAATTTTAGACGCATGTTCAGGTCCTTTGTCGTCATTACCTTGCGCCAGTTACTGAGTGCATCCTTTAATCTCCTCATCCGATTCATGCCCCAAGATATTTGAACATACTCTTTCAATACGTTCTCCAGCTAGTTCAAGTTGTACATCCCCAAACCCACCCTTGCTTACTATCATCATTTTTGTCTTATTAATGTTGATGGATAAGCCATATTTTTTACTGGCTTCGTTAACTCGGTTTAGTAAAATTTGGAGGTCGGGCATTGTCTCTGCTACAAGGGCTGTGTCGTCCGCATACCTGATATTATTGATTGTTTCGCCTCCAATTCGCACTCCTATTGGCTGATCTTCTAAAGCCTCCACAAATATTTTTTCGGAGCTGATGTTAAATAGCAGTGGCGAGAGAACGCAACCCTGCCTTACTCCTCTTTTGACTGGGATTTGCTGTGATTCTGTGTTGCCAATTTCCACAAACGCCGTTTGTTTCCAATACAGATTGACCATTAGTCGTATGTCCCAGTCGTCCAAGCCAATTTTCTTCAGGCTTTCAACTAGTTTGTTGTGTTGTACTTTATAGAAAGCTTTCTCAAAGTCTACAAAGCATATAGAGACTGTTTTTCGGAACTCTCGGCATTTTTGAAGAATAACTTGTACGCAGTACAGAGCTTCTCTCGTTCCCATGCCTGGTCGAAATCCAAATTGTTCCTTGTTGTCATGGAGAGAAACGATCAAGAAACGGCCACGAGTCCTCGGCGCTCCTTCAATGGAGCAGGGGTGCTAAGAATATCCCAGCTCGAAATGACAAAGATTCTAAAGAGAGGTACGTAGAATGTACGCACGTTATACGAAACGGGAAAAATCCACAATCTAATCCGAGAAATGAAACGCCTGGATATTCACATTCTCGGTGTTGGTGAAACACACTGGCTTGGCTCCGGGTGCTTCGAGACAGAAGATCATACCATATATTTCTCAGAAGCAGAAGACAGACCGCACTAGAAAGGAGTAGCTATTATAAGTGATAAATCTGCCGCCAAAACGGTGAAAGCATTTATACCACTGTCTGAGAGAGCTATGATGATCCAACTTGCAGCCCATCCATTCGACATAAATACTCGTCGCCTACAGCGGACAAAGATGACGCACAACTTGAGGATTTTTACGGGCAGGTAGAGGCACTATCAAAAGCCTGCAAAAATCACGATGTCACTTTTGTGATTGCGGAGATATGAATGCTGAGGTTGGAAGAGGTCCAACAGGAACAATTGCCGGACCTTTTGGCTTAGGAGAACAAAACGAACGCGGTGAACGCCTCATCCAATTTTGTCAGGAACAACAACTTATCTTTACCAATACGTGGTTTCAGCTCCCAAAAAGAAGGTTATATACGTGGAAAGCTCCGACTTATAGTAAAGATTTGATAGTCAGAAACCAAATAGACTACATAATGGTCAAAAAGCGTTTCAGAAACTCGGTAAAAGCCGTGGAAACGTATCATAGTGCAGGTATAAACTGAGACCATATCCTTCTTGCGGCGAAGGTTAAAACCCGATTTGAGAAAATTAAGAAAGCTTTAAAACAGTTTATAAATACGTTAAAACTATAACAACCAGAGGTCAAACGAAAGGTAAGAGAAAATATAAGCCATAAATTACAACGCATTTTCGAGCAGGAAATAGGAAATAACGATGTCGAAAAAACTAGTACGCGGATGAAGAATGTAATATTGCAATCGGCAGAAGAAGTCCTGGGCAAAAGGGAGCGAAAAAAGAAGAACGCATGGGTAACAGAAGAAATTCTGGAACTCATAGACGAAAGAAGGAAACACAAGAACACGGATGAGCGGAAATACATAGAGACCCAGAGGAAGGTCAAAAAGGCAGTAAACAAAGCAAAAGAAGAATTTTATCTTAAATCTTGCGAAGAAATTGAACGACTAATAGAAAAACACGACGAATATCAGCTACACAAGAAACAGAAGGAAACTACCGGAATTTACAGACCAAAGAAACCTTACGTAATGAGAAACCAAGAGGGAAACATAATTGTGGAGGAAAACAGTCTGGTTGTGGAATGGACCAGATATATTGAGAAACTGATTGAAGATGAAAGAGAATCCGTGGAAGTCACTGCAGAAGAAGGACTAGAAATCCTTCAATCCGAAGTCAAAAGCGGAATAAGAAACGCTCCAGTAAGAAAGGCCCCTGGATCGGATGGAATGATAGCAGAATTACTGAAAGTGTTGGATGAACACAGCATTGGAAAACTGACGAGACTATACAACAGAATCTACATTAGTATTTTCATTTTACTTGGAGTACTTCAAAAAATCATTATAATGTAAATTACTTTCTATTATCACTCAAGGAGATCCTCATTACTTTCGAAATTCAAAATCTTATTCTATTATAGAAATAGGAAAGTTGAAATACGGATATCATTTTGCCCTGCCAGTGGCAAGGTTTAAACCACGCACCTCTGAATCAGAAGTCCGCGACTCATCCGCTCGGCCACCGGCGCTGCGAAAAAATATCGCCCTATTTCAACTTTGAAAGGAAAGTTCCTACTTGTGATAAGGCACAAATCCGTATTTTAAGTTTCCTATTTCTAATAATTTTTGTGAACATATCCACTTTGGAATTTCTGTTAGTTGCCCACTCCTTGCTTTTCTGGACACTCCTCCCGGCACTAGTGCGCGTTTGCGACTGCCTCTTATCGCCTGCCTTATCACAAGTAGGAAGTTTCCTTTCAAAGTTGAAATAGGGCGATATTTTTTAGCAACGCCGATGGCCGAGCGATTGAGTCGCGGACTTCTGATTCAGAGGTGCGTGGTCCAAACCTCGTCACTGGCAGGGCAAAAGAATATCCATATTTCAACTTTCCTATTTCTAATAATCCTTGTGAACATGTCCACTTTGAAATTTCTATTATTCTATTTAGTTTAGTTTAGTTTATTGTGGGTGTCTTCCTGTCGGAAGGTAACCCTCAGCATGTACATGTACAATATGTGATTCTATTTTACACTACAAGTAACGTAACTACAATAATGGACTATTACAATTGGACAATAGACTAAGTCTTCTTCTTCCTCTTGATGGTTTTCCCGTTATCTTTCCCTGTCCAATCAATCTTAGTAGGCCGTGTTTCCATTCTTCGGCAATAAAGCGGTCTTTAGTGGCTTTGATAAGCTGCAGCAGTCCTGGTTCCTCCAATCCCATCATTTGCAACACTTCTCCATTTGTTTTCTTCTCTGTCCAAGCTATTCTGTGCATACGTCGGTAACACCAGATTTCAAAAGTTGTAATTTTCTTCTCGGTTATCTTCGATAGTGTCCATGTTTCTGACGCGTAGCGAAAGACAGACCATACATAGCATCGTAAAATTTTCCATCTGAGTTTCACGTTCATCTTCCGGTCTCGGAGTACTTTTTCTAAATTGGTGAACGCTCCCTTCGCCATCGCCGTCCGGCATTTAAGTTCTACATCCTCTCTCCCATTGCTCTGAATCGTTGCCCCGAGGTACTTGTATTGATTGACCTGCTCAATCTTCTCGCCATTGATTTCGATGCGTATTTCTTTATTTCCGACTGCTTTTCCTATTATCATAACTTTTGTTTTCTTTGTATTGATCTTCATATTGTATTTGAGCCCCTCTTTATTAAGCCTATAAACCATGCGTTGTAACTCTTGGGGCGATCTAGCAATGACTACCTTGTCGTCTGCATAGTTTATACTATTGATGCTTCTTCCGTTAATCTTGAAACCGGCTTTCTGCAGTTTTGGGTGTTGCATAATCTGCTCAACGTATATGTTGAACAGACGCGGAGATAGCGGGCATCCCTGTCGTACGCCTCTTTCTATGTTACAATACTCCGGCGAACTATTCCTTCCGATCCTAACGTTAGCTTTCTGTTCCCAGTATAAGGCTTGTATTATCTGTCTATCCTCGAAATCCAGTCCGTGATTATCCAGAATTTCCATCAGTTTTTGGTGCTCCACCCTATCGAACGCTTTTTCGTAGTCTATATAACATGCGTATATGTTTCGGTTGACTCCTATGGCTCGTTGAATTAGCATTTTAAAAGCTACGATTGCATTTCTCGTACCGACTTTTGGCCTAAATCCAAATTGGGTTTCGCCCAGGTTCAAGTCCAACTTTGATTCTATTCGTTTATTTATTATTGCTAGGAGCAGTTTTAGAGTGTGACTCATCAGTGTTATGGTGCGGTACTCTTCACATTTTTTCGCGTTCCCTTTCTTTGGTATTGGTATCGCCGTTGATATTTGAAAGTCTTCCGGTATTTCGATCCTTTTGTACATTCTGTTTAGAAGTTGTAGTAATACTTTCTTATTCTCGTCCGACATTCTCTTTAATATGTCCACTGGAACCTGGTCTTCACCGACTGCTTTTCCGCACTTGGCTCTGCTTAAGGCAAACTCTAATTCCCGCATTGTGATGTCTGGCGCTTGTTCTATTCTGGTTCCTTCATTACTGCTGTTTCTCGGTCGCTTATGGTCGCTGTACAATTTTGCAATATATTGCATCCAAACTCTTCTTACTTCGTTTTCCTCCGAACACAGTTCTCCTTCACTGTCTGTGATCAATGCTATTCTCTGTGTTTCCCGCTTATGTTTCTTCATCATATTTTTGACTTCCATGTGCATCTGCTTCATGTTTCCCGCTTCTTCAAGTTTTTCAATTTGGCTACATTTCTTCTCATACCAGACTGCTTTTGCCTGTCGGCAGCTTCTCTGGATCAGTCCGCAAAGTCTCCTATATTCCTGGCCGTTTCTGTCTTTTATTTCTCTGCGTTCCTTCATGAAATCGAGTATTTCATTAGTAATCCAAGGCTCTTTTCCCTGGTCCTTTCTTCTCTCCTCCAGCGTTTCCAATGCTGCCTTTGTAATCGTTTCCTTCCATTCCGTCCATATGTTGTTTATATCTGTCTCGTTCTCAATACGCTCTTCTAATTTTCTTTCCCCAATTCTTGCGTTGAACCTTTCCGCGACTGCTCTTTTCTGTATTGATTCAAGATTCCAATTCCTTCTTTCTTCTGGTCTGTGTGCAGTCTTGCAACTCTTCAGCTTCATTCGACACTTCGCCGCCAGTAATATGTGATCGCTATTGCAGTCTGCCGCAGGATATGTGTGGCAATTTAATACGCTATTCCTGTATCTTTCATTTACTAGTATATAGTCTATTTGATTACGGACTTGATCTCCTGGGCTTCGCCATGTGTACAGCCTTCTTGCATGATGTCTGAACTGCGTATTGCATATTATCATTCGGTATTTCTCCGCAAATCGCTCCAGACTGTCACCTCTTTCGTTGCGTTCCCCTAATCCAAATTCGCCAACCGCTTTTCCCACCTTTCCCTGGCCTATTTTAGCGTTAAAATCGCCCATAATGTACACGATGTCTTCGTTATTGCTTTTCTTGGCTTTTTCTACTGCTTTAGATAGGTCGTCGTAAAAATCTTCAATTTCTTCATCTTCGTGCTCTGCCGTTGGTGCGTATACTTGTATGACTGTAATTGCTCGTGGTCTTGTGCCAATTCTAATCCGTATAATTCTATCCGACACTGGTGCTATGTCTGTGATTGCTTGTCACGACTTCTAGACTGGGGCACAAATCATGAAAATGGCCAATTCTTGCATTCCAACATTATTTCTCGAGACATTTGGAGTTATGAGGGTAAAAACACTCGCTGAATCCGAATTTCATGGTTGCCAAGTCAAATTTTGCCTCTTTCTGGCCCAAATCCAGGATGGCGGCTAAACTCATTTCATTTCTGTTTCAAGGTAAAACCGAATTTTGTTTTTTTTTTCTTTGGGGGGGGGGGAGGAGGTTTCTGGTGTACAGAATTGCGTCTTCAAACTCTACTTGAGATATTGGAAATTGGTCAGGTTAAAATCACAGAGCATTCTCTCAACTGCATTATATACTATCAAAACAGAGCATATGTATTTCAAAATTAGTCCGTAGAAATAAGATGAACTGTAAAATAAGAGGGATTATTTAAAATTGTAGCTCAAATAACTTTATTGTTAAAGAATCATATTTTTTAAAGGAAAAAAGGAAAAATAACTAATAACAGACAAGCACGTTTGTGAGAACATAACCACAGGACCCAAATATCTCGACTTTTGAGTCCCAGGCAAGCTCATGATGGTCGTTTTTGATTATTCCCGGGTCAAAGAACCATAGAAACGATACCCTACACTCAAGCATTATTTTGCCAATAAATTTGGCCTTAATTTGATCCAAATCTGGGTCCTCATCTTGGCTGTATGTGATCCCAATACTTAAGTAGAGTTTGAAGATCCAATCTGTACACCAGACAACCCCCCCCCCAACCCCCTCTAAAAGAAAAAAATTACAATTTTCTGTTTTACCTTGAAACAGAAATGAAATGAGTTTGGCCGCCATCTTGGATTTGGGCCATAAGGAGGCAAAATTCGACTTGGCGACCATGAAATTCGGATTCAGCGAGTGTTTTACCGCTATAACCGATGGTTGCCAAAATGTCTCAAGAATATAGATGCATTTCAAGAAAAAGTCCACCTGTCTATTCGACCTGCATGGCACGCAGAATTGCATGTTTATCGATTGCTCTGACGCACCGACGATATCCCTTCCAGTTCCCACTGAACCAAGCCGAACCAATTCGGATTGGTTCATAAGGATGCTCAATACGCGTAATGGGCAGCTCTAGCTGCCCATTACTGGTAATAGGCAGAAAAATATTGCGGATTACGCGTAATGGGCAGCAACTTTGCACAATACGCGTAATGAGCAGCAAGTCTGCTTATTACGCGTATTGAGCAATTTTACTGCTCATTACGCGTAATGAGCAATTACATGAATTGAGCGTAACACATATACGATAGGTGGGGAGGGACTTGAAAAAATTTCATTCTCCAAGCTATATACAATGGGATTCAGAAATTTTTCCAAGTTCAGAAAAATTTCGACCCCCAAGCTATGTACAACAGGAGTCAACATTTCTTCAAGTTTTTCGCCAACCGCGCACGGCGCACGTCAAATCTCTCAAATAACCCCCCATAAAACAGGTTCCCTGTTCAAAATCTGAAAAAAGTTGAGAAAAAACTTGAAAAATCGACAGTTTCCGAAAACAGTAAATTTGCAGATATTGTTATACAGCGTCAACTTATTGTAACCAAGTGAGTGATGGCATTATTCGTCGGTAAATTTTATAGAGAATCTTTTTGTACTGAGGTATTTTTGTTCTAAATCTCAAACTTTCTAAGAAAAATCAGAAAAACGTTAAGAAAAAACTTACAAAATCAACAATTTTCTGAAAACACTAAATTTGCAGATATTGTTATACAGCGTCAAGTTATCGTAACCGAGTAAGTGGTGACACTTTTCGATGATACATCTTATGGAGAATCTTTTTGTACTGAGCTATTTTTGCTCTAAATCTCAAACTTTCTAAGAAAAATAAGAAAAATATTAAGAAAAAACTTGAAAAATCAATTTTCTGAAAACAAACAGATATTGTTAGACAGCGTCAAATTATCGTAACCGAGTAAGTGATGACACCATTCGATGGTAAATCTTATGGAGAAACTTTTTGTACTGAGGTATTTTTTCTCTAAATCTCATACTTTTCGAGAAAAATTGAAAAAAAAACAAAAAATGTGCCAAGTAAGCCCAGCTTTTAAGGGATTCCGCAGGTGGTGGGGGTGATGTGTTTTTACCACATAACAACGACCACAAGGCCAACACTTTCCAGCCATAAAATCTGATGGACTTTTTTTTTTTTTTCAAAGCACTAATTTATTGTAATTCTACTGGGCTAAGTCTCATAATTCTTTTTTAGTTTAGGAGGATACTACGAATGTGAGTACTATGACAAAGTAGAAAGCTGTTAACGTCCAGTCCTCATCAAACTCTATCGCTTTAAGTATTTTCGATTCAACTCTACTCCAATCTTTTTTTTTTTTTTTTTTTTTTAGTGGATCGATATGAGTACAGATAGGGTAAACGGGCCAAACGTTTGTTCCTAGAGATAGGATGAGCTTGTACGAATACGCAATTATTCCGATGAATTGGAAAATTGTTTCATAATACCGATGCGATCGATATCGCTTGACGGCCAGGAAAACAAAACAATTACCGGGTGAAAATACGAGTCGGACGGATGGCCTTAAATGTGTCGATTTATTGATACCACGTCACCGTCGCACAGAGATGTCAGAAGTCACTAGTCTGACCGATAAAAACGTCGATGACAATCAGAAGGTCAATTAGGCTTACCGAAATTTCACAAAACTCTTATCTGCATGAGAGAATTGTTTTCTTTTTCCTCCTCTCTAAATTACCACTTTACACTCAAGCGCCATATACTATCACCGATAAACAGTATAAGAGACTTCCCTCAAGTGCGATACTTTCCAAGTCGCGCGTGCAGACGTTCGGTACATACGCAAACGACAAAAATAGAATGAAGATTTCAGCGTCGACAAAATCTGCCGATTAAATTTGCACATCCTTTTTCTTTTACTTTCTATTCTCTATACTTCTCAACCCTTCGAACTCGATGCGCATTCCGCTTCAAAACCTCACTCAGCATCAGAAATACATGTACTGCGTAAAAATACGCTGGCACACTGTACTTCACAGACACGCGCGTGTTTACGTCTGGCATGAAAATAAATGAAGCGCATAAGAGTAATTGTGCAGCGTATAATGGAGTGACCTTAATGAGCGAGATTCTCTCATAAGATATTTCAACTCTAGACACCATACAAATCAAACGAATTGAGTGACTATATCACAAGAGCTCTCACGCAGTCCGTACGTATTTACGAAGTAATCGAATCTACCCAGAAAACAGAGTAATCAAAAATCGAGCTCAATTGTAATGCTACTCGCACGTCCGCAAATGGCTCAATTTTGCTTTTTTCCTACGAGGAAATACGTCATAGGAATTCTGATATCAATCGAAAACGATACTGCGTGATATGAGAATGGGTCATGGTTATTGCCGCCAATCGAATAATATTTCCAATTCACACGCTCGCAATCATATTCTATTGTCTCGTTTCTAGATGACAACGGCGTTCGCTCCAAAAAACATGACAGGTGGGGATCCAGGGAGGACCCCTCTCGAAATCGAAAGAAAAACTAAGAAAAGCGCGTGAATAAGGGTCAAACGGTTTTATCCCTTCCCTAGATCCGCATCAGAACTCAGGTACTTTTTCAAAAAGTGCCACATAAATTCGCATCGTAGGCTGCTTATACTCGAAAGAGGGTTGATGGTACAATCAAATTCCGACTTGATCACCGATTCCTAGTTCAAATTTCGGATCGTTTACGCATGCTCTTCTCCGACAGATCTTACGTAAAATAATTCTCAGGAAATGTTTTCCCAAATCATTTGGAATATCCTACAAGACAAATTGAGGGAATATTTCGCAACGAAACCTTGGATTCGAATTATTTGCTTTGAAGATAGGAAGAAATTCATGATTCCACAAGGCATATCATGAAGTATTAGTCGTAAATTATCTTTTGTTCTTCTTCAACAAAGAGTAATTAGAATGTCCACCTTTCGTCGCCGACAGATGTCGCAACAAGCCACGAGATTATTGGAAAACCAAATTTCAGAGCAAAATTTTGTCATCTTCCATTGTTGAGATGGAACGTATAAATGTTTCGATATTCATAAAAAACGATACGACTTAGAATAATGGGTCACGGTCAACGCCGATCGAATAATTTTTCGAGCGTTAGAACGCATATGCCAGCGATCATCACTTAGAATGATTTTACAAGGAAGCCTCGTTCTACGGATGTTTGCTTTTTAATTTCGAAGCAAAAAAGAACAAGAAATTGAAAACTACGCGCTTGCTGCGGCTTTTTTTTTTGGGACATGACTTCAAACTACTTCCTAACCAAGAATTCATATCGATGGAGAGTACAAAGGTTAGCTTCCACGGAGTCAGAATAATATAAGGATATTAGAGACTGGTTCTTAGCTGTGAACGTACATATTTAGTACCGATGGAGTGTAAGTGCTCTTTTTACTGGCCTCTCTCAGTGTAGAGAAAATGACTGTCATTTAGTGGCTGACCATACGTAACATGGCCCGGTGACCTTTTATGACCGCCTCCATTAAAGCAATAGTCCTAAAAAGGTTCATGAGTGACTGACCTATTGTGACCGTGACCGTGATCCATCGAGACTCATATTCGCTCGTCCCAATCTGGCTGGCCTCCCCTTATTCTGAAATTTTCCACATTTTCTCTCCAACAGATTCAGAGTTGGCTCTGTCAATGTGTTCCATGTGTTGGGTTATTTTTAATTAATTAATTTATTTATTTCAGTTTATTTGGGAGGGTGCTGCAAACAGACGCGTAGTCCAATTACTTGCAACACCCCGTAAAAAATGACATAATAAGATAAAAAAAAAAAAAAAAAATAGAATGAGATAATAACAAAATAATAAACAAATCAATAAATAATAAAAATTAAAAATAAAAATAAATAAATAAAAAATAATAAAATAATAAAAATAAAAAATAAAAACAAACGAAAAAAAAATAAAAAATGTAATAATAATACCAATAGAACCAAAAAAAAAAAAAAGTCATTGCCACCACCACCCAGGCCCTACCCCAGCATACTATGAAGCCTTCTCTTCAGTTCCTCTCGTTTTAAATCAAATATATCCAAGTCAGGATGCCTATCAGTCAATTTATTCCAAAAATTTACGGCCCTATTAAGCACACTGTATTCCAAGGCGTTTGTTCGCACGTTCATTGGGCGAAATACGAATCTCGAGCGACTATTAGCTCTGGGAACGCTCAGGGATATTTTCGATAGAAGATAGGGCTCATATATTCTGCCATGAAGAATATCATGGAGAAATAAAACTGATCCTATCATTCTTCTATTATTTAGTGAGACAACCTGAAATCCTTTCAGCAGTTCATGGTATCCTATGTCAGTTGGGTAGTATTCAAATGTCTTGTAGTAAAGGTATTTCAGGAATCTTTTCTGTATTGACTCTATTTTGTTTATATTATTACTCGAGTGGGGATTCCAAACTAATGCACCATATTCTAGATTCGATCTTACCAAAGCAAAGTAAAGTGTTTTTAGAATTTGCATATTTTTAAATAGACTTGCATTAATGGATAATTTGGGGCAAAATCCTTACCAAGAGTTTAAAAAAGAACTCGAAGAATTAAAGAAAATGTTGGATTTTCTTGCTCCACTGGAAAATATTAAATCATGGATATATCTTTGGGTGCTTGATGAAAAATGATATAAAAATATCAACGAATTGCAACACAGACTCGAGTACATTATCAATTATCAACAACGATGGACAGTGATGATAAAAAGAAATGTATTCACATTCACAGGGTGTCGATCGGAATTGTGAATAGAAAATCCGAGACTTTCTCGTTATTTCCTTAGGATAGTGGTATTGGTTCATGAGAGCTTATTATCGACTACCATAAGAGGGCATAGGATACGTTTCGACCACTTGAAAGTAAGAAATAAAGAAAGAGATCAAAGATGAATTTTCAAGTACTTCAAGATGAATCAGAAGACTGATCTGAAAAACTAAAACTGCCACCCCCACTCATAGCCCTAAAGTGAACTTAGAACTGCGGCAAACATTACAATGATCAATAAAAATTTCTTTTAAAAAATATCATTCTTAAATAAATACATCTTCAACCTATGAATTCTGGATATTGAACTTCGATCTCTGATTTATTTCTTAGTTTCAAACAGGCCCGATTAACGCATGATCAAATCGTCTCCACGTATTTTTTATGGGAGTGATTTTTTGTTTACGAACCATAGAGGTAAAATGGGGTAAAACCAACAGCCTGTAGGATAAGTTGTGTGGGTCTTCTGACGGATCGTCAAGGCCTCTAATAGAAGGTGTACTAGATAGATAGGCTAATTATCAATCGACTTCCCCCTGAAAACAGGGCCGGCTGCTTTCAAGAAAGCAAATGTATTCCCGACGGAAAAGTTTGTAACTTGGGTACAAGTTCAAAGAGGCATCTTGATTGTCCTCCTTCTTGTTGACTCAATCGTATGATATAAAACAGTTCTCAGTAGTCTTATGGAAAGTCTATGGCACATTGGAGCGAAGTCGATCATAATAAATTTGCTCGAAAAATCACTTACGTCCGAAGCGAAGCTAAAATCAGCGCTTCTCTCGCGCAGAGCAAAAGCCAAGAGATGAAATCTTCTCCGATATTTCAAGACATCTTCCAAGAAAGTCAACCTAATAAGATATGTTCGATGTATTCCTCGAAAGTACGAGCCATTGGATTGAGGGAGGGGGGATAGAAGCTACCCTCTCCAAGCTAATAAGATACCCATGATTGAAATATGAGTAGATCATTCATCTGTAATAGAATCTTGCGGGAGTATACTGTCTAGAGCAGCCTCATGGTCAAGACGGTGGGTGGACCCTTCCTCTGCTGACGTCACGAGTCCCTCTCCAGAAATACAACACTGGTGACGACGCTGAACAAAGAAAAGTATACAAATTGATTCTGGCCACGGGTCTGACCTAGAGTAAGTTGAAACGCGGTCTGCGGACGTTTGTTGTCACTCGATTCATTTTTTGAAAAGTCAAGTCAATTATATTCCTATATCTCCTCTAATCAAGCCAAAGAAGCATATCTAATTTCCTTTCTATTTCCAGACGCCTTTATCCGTAATATTTGCAACAGTATCTTGCCCACCAACTAATTTAAAAGCCAATGCTTGAAGAATTTTTTCTAAGTAAAAATTTCAACAAGATCATGTAGGTACTCCAGATTTTCTCACGAGTATCAAGTTGGTCATAAAAGTTCTTTATATTAGTGAAAATCTTAATTACGCGAAATTGCAAACACGTACAGTTGAAGAAGAGGACGACGTATATCTGAAAAGAATTCTTAATTTATTCTTTCATTCAATTCTGACCTTAGGAGAAGAACTGGTTTTAGATGATTTGTACAATAGAGCATTCTCGAGTGCAACGCACGTGTCAAAGAACAAATTTCGAGTAGAAACGTGTGTCACTAGCTGGACACCAGTTCATACTTTTCGCTAATGAACTGACAAAATTTCTGATTACTCAATTGATGAACGGGAAAATTTCAACGCACAACTTTTTCTGAATGTTATACTGCAGTCAAAAGGTAGCCATAAAGTAGCTTATTTTTTCTCTATTTTCCAGAAAACATGCAGGGCATTATTTTACCAAAAAAAGATATATCTTGAATTCAGTCAATACCATCTGCGTTTTCTTTTGTCTACTGTAACACACAAAATTGAACTGTTTTCGACTATTTTCACAATAGTAGTCGAACAGACCTTGGTCTATTTTTATTTGTATTCCATTGTACAAAATTTACGAACGTACTCTTACAGTTTGAAACTTTCCAAGTTTTGAAGGAAAGCTGAGTTGAATCTTCAGAAATTATTGTTCAATCAGAAGAAAATTAATTTGATTTCTTGCACATTCATGAAGTCGCCGAGGTAAAAATTGTGAAAGTATACAAAATTTTTGCGTGTATCAGGGAAAGAAATGACGAAATAGTACGAAACATATTTTTTTTTTTCCAAATTAACAGACAAGAGCGAAGGAAAATTTAATAAAATGTGGCAACGATATCTCACTCGGTCTGAGGAAAAAATCTTTCGAGTTTCTTTCAATATTATCAACTATGTACGTAAAAATAGCGAACTCTAATTACTGACACGTGCTCTTTTGGGGAAAGAAATTTACTAAAAATTAAAATAGCCTAAATTACAAAGAAATTGGAACGATCTATTTACCTTCCTACAATTGTCTAATCGTCAATCTGAAATTCGAAAATGCGAAGGGTAAATTACAGATTGAAACTGAAATCAATCGCTGCAGAAAAGAGCATATTTTAATTTCGAGTATGATATTCAAACCCTGTCTTCTTTAAACCGTTTTTTTTTTTTTTTTTTCGAAATAATGTACGAAATCTTTCCACGAGTCACGTTTCAGCATTCTATTCTCGCAATCAGTCAAGATAAAATTTTACATTATTAGCAGGAAAAATTTGAGTAAAATGCAGAGGAATGCAGATTCTACCCAGTCATAATTACCAGCCAGAACCATTATTGGACTCATATCGACAATGCAGGGTTTGCCAAAAAGATGTTGACAGTCAAAAGGGGGTTTGGACTAAATTTGTTGTAGCGTAAAAACGCGAAACGTTCGACGTAAACTTTAAATCTACGAGAGTATCTCAATTTTATCTTCAATTTGCGCCCCTACCCGACTTTCTATAACTTTTCCGAGTCGAGTTATGGACCAAAGTGTGACCTAAATTGACCAATTTTTCAAAATTATTCAAAATTAGTCAAATTTCCATATTTTACTTGATTTTTATTATTATTATTATTATTATTATTATTATTATTATTATTGTGCCCTCCAACAGCTGAACGGCTAATGACAGGAGGGCACTATAAACAAAAAACAAAAAAACAAAAAAAAACAAAAAAAAGAACAAAATCAAAAACAAAATATATATAAAAAAAAAGGTACAATAAAAACGAAAACAAAAATAAAAATAATAGAAAAATACGGATAATAAACAAAAAAAAAACAATAATGATGATATGTCCACCACTAGCCGCCCCAACCCTGGTCCCATGTCCAATCCCCCAACCCCTTTCACAAACCAATCATTTCGAAGAATAAAAAAATAAATAAATAAATAGATATAATAATAATAATAATTACAGATATATTATGGAGGCCATTTGATCATAGGGGTGCGGACAAGATCAGAGTAAAAGATTTATAATAAGAAAAAAAAAAAAAAAAAAGATAGATGAATAATGAACAAAAATAAGGTATGGGCAAGCATTATCAATTTGTTTCCAAGTTCACGAGGACTGTCGTCACCTTGCTACCTAACATTTTTCTACTGTCAAAAAATATATATCAATTGTGCGGTCTTCTTTAACAACACGGTTCAAGAGAGACAGGGCAAGAAGCAGTGGAGCAGAAGCAAACTGCTGTATTCTGTGCTAAGGTATCTGAAAGATGTCCCTACACCTACTCGTTCTGGATGGAGCGAGGAAACTTATCTTACTTAGTAAGAACGACGATTCAGTCTTCCCACACAGGATATCCCTCACTATCATTATGTAGTTAACTCGTAGCCCAGGATCAACTCCGAATAAGTAATTGAGGTATCGTAATATCCAAAATTTCTAAAATAGAGATATCTTGTGAACATTTTTTGAATACGTTCAATTTTTTTCAACTTCCTCTTACCTACTGGACCCCATATCACACTTGCACTATCCAGATGCGATCATACACGCACCAGATACAGCAAGCGGAGAACAGACATGTTGACAAAAGATTTGGTCTGTCTCATAATGACACCCAGATTGCGTTTTGCGCTATTCAGTACTTTGTGTAAGTGGCAATCAAAGTTTATCTGGGATCGAAGAGGACACCTAGATCCCGAATTTCCTCAACTGATTCTAAAATCTCTCCACGTATCTGATATTCTGCCTGAATCTTAGTTCGCTTGCGAGAGAAGGTCATCACTTTACATTTTTTGGTGTTCAAAGGCATCGAATTTTCCTCGCTCCATCTCGTCAACACATCAAGGTCCCGCTGCAGCAAAACAGAATCCTCTAAACAGCGTATCTCCCTGAATAGCTTTACATCGTCAGCATACAATGAGCACCGCGAATATCCTAAGTCTTTATCTACGCCAATCATAAATAAGAGGAAGAGATATGGACCCAGGACCGATCCCTGTGGTACCCCCAAGGAACTATCGAACATTTCTGACTTAGCCCCCTTGAACATGGCATACTGTTTTCTTTTCAATAAATAAGTCCAAAACAGTTCAATGAGAGAGTCGGAGAAACCCATGAAATCAAGTTCCCCGAGTAATTTGTAATGACCTACCTTATCAAAAGCTTTTTCAAAATCTAAATATATAATGTCTAACTGAGAGGATACTCTTTCATCTAGTACCTTATGTACATGATAAGTCAATTCCACGAGATTAGTTTGTACCGATCTCCTCCCTACAAAGCCATGCTGGTGCGACGGAATTAAATTCTTTGACTGAGGATTCAACTTGCTGGACAGCACAGATTCAAAAATTTTACCAGGGACACAGTCATATGATCGAGATAGGTCTATGGTTGCGAATTTCCTGGGCTTCAGCCGTTTTTGGCACTGGTGTGATTTTGGAAATTACAGTAAAATTTAACGCTGATTCCGAAAATAATACTTAAATAACCATAATATGAGGCTTGAAAATGGGGGAATTTTCAGATTCTCATTTGGACGGAAATCTTGGCAAATTGGTCAATTTTTGGCACATTTTGGTCCGTAACTCGGCTCAGAGAAGACAGAGGTACATATATTGACGATCTGTGTCTAATAATGATTCTTGCTGATAATTATGACCGGGGAGAATCTGGATTCCTCTGCATTTGATTTGATTTTTCTAGGTAGTAAAGTAGAATCTTATCTTGACTGATTGCGAGAGTAAGACACGTAAAGATGACTCGCGGAAAGATTTCTTACATGATATCGAGTTTCAGTCACCATAGAAGGATCAAACAAATTTTTTGAAGTATACATCCACTCGACCAAGCTATATCTATTTTATAATGAAAAGGCTAATCATCTTTGTAATTAGCCTGCGCCGCGGACTCGTGCTCCGCACTCGCCATGAGGGGCTCATGCTCTTGGTTTAATTAGAATGAGGACAGCTTGAGAGACCCGTGTAGTTGTTTTACACTCGCCTGAGGCCCAGTTGGGAGCTCGCAAATGCGTTTGTTTTGTATCATGACCACCTTAAAGGAAGACCAGAACGTGTACATAAGCAGGCTGTTGTCAGTAGTTAATTTCTGTAAGTACACACTAACACCCATCCACGCACACGCGTAACAACGTTAAGCGTGCATTCATATGAGAAAAAGAAATTTAGAAAATCAATAAGAAATTGTGTTCATGGTTTCCGAACCAAAACGCGTCACTGCATGTCCCCGGAATTGTAATTTTTTGTTGATTCAGTGTTGTCACATCATAGAAACAATTGATTCGTGAGTTGAATGATAGTCTAATGTAAGATGTTATTTGCATTTCCGCCACTCGCAGATGATCTAAGTAGTGTTAGCTTGATACAAACCTTCAACGAACGGTAGACAGTTAATTTCTTTATTTCTAAGTCGAGATCGGCATAACAAAATGTCTTCTTCTTCTTGTTACGCCGTCTCCACACGAAGTTTGGCGATCAGTAAGGCTATTTTAATTTTGTTGGTTGCTGTCTGGAATAGTTCCTTTGGTGAACATCCACTCCACCGTCGTAGATCTGCCTCCCATGACAGTTTCCTTCTGCCTACACTTCTCTTCCCATCAATTCCGCCTCGAAGAACAAGCCTCAAGTTCTTGTATTTCTCATTTCTATTGACGTGTCCATAGTACTGCATTTTGCGTACCTTTATTGTTGACAAGAGTTCTCTTCTCTTATGCATCCTGTTCAGTACTTCCTCATTTGTGACTCTGTCTGTCCACGGTATCTTTTGCATACGTCTGTAGACGTACATTTCGAACGCTTCTAGTCTTTTTTCAAGATCTCTTGTGAGTGTCCAGCTCTCCATGCCATAAAGCAACACCGAAAAGACATAGCATCGGACCATCCTCATTCGCAATCCCCGATTGATATCTCTTCTAGCTAGAAGCTTCTTCATCGTGTTAAAAGTCGCTCGTGCTTTCTCTATTCGGGTTTTCACCTCTATTACTTGATCCGCCTCCTCGTGGACCCATGTTCCAAGGTACAGGAATTTTTTCCACTCTTTCGACTTCTCTTTCCTTGGGTTGCATTGATATCACTTTTCCGCTTATGAATTACCATCCACTTTGTTTTTGACACGTTGATTTCTAGACCGCTCTGTAGGCTAACTTCTTGTACTCGGTCTATCATGTTCTGTAGGCCTGTGCGGCTGTCTGATATAAATACCGTGTCGTCGGCATAGCGTATATTGGAGACTCTGCTATCGTTTATTTTGATGCCATCTTCTGTTTTAATGGCCTTCCTGAAGATATGTTCTGCGTATATGTTGAAAAGTATCGGTGATAACACACAGCCCTGTCGAACTCCTCGTTTTATTGGTATATCTTAGGTCGTTTCATTTTCACATCGGACTACAGCTGTTTGGAACCAATATAGTTCTTGTATGATTCTCACTACAGCCGCTGGTAGTCCTATCTCCTGCAATATTTCAATTAATTTTGCGTGATCTATACAGTCAAAAGCCTTCCTGTAGTCTATGAAACATAGATATAGTCTGCGATTCATGTCTCTACATCTCTGCGATAGAATATTTAGAGCGCATAATGCCTCGCGACATCCAAAGCCACCTTTGAATCCAAACTGCCAGTCACCGGACTCTGCCTCACACGTATTAACTATTCTTCGGTGTATTATTTTCAAAAATATTTTGAGGATATGGGACATGAGGCTTATTGTTCGATAGTCTTCACAGTTTGCCGCGTTTGACTTCTTTGGAAGAGCTATAAATATTGATTTTAGCCATTCTTTTAGTAACTTTCGTAGCTGTATACTTTGTTGAAGAACGTCTTTAGGAACATGAGTGTTTGCTTGTCTCTGCTCAATAATTGTAGTAGTTCACCATGTAGGCCATCAGGTCCTACTGCTTTCCCTTTTTTCAAGCCTCGGATTGCTTCTACTACTTCGGACTCCTGGATTTCATCCATGTCATTTGTCGCTTCTTCTCCGTGGGGCTTTGGTAATTCCGGCCTCTTGCTGTCGAATAGTTCCTGTACATAGTTCTTCCATCTTTCTACTCTATCCTTTAATTCTACCAATATTTTTCCATCCTTGTCCTTTAATACTCCATACTTCCTTTTTCGAAAAGTACCAACGAATTCTTTAACTTTTTTGTGTATGTTGAAGGAGTCATGTTTCTTTTCATAATCTTCTATTTCCTCACATTTTTCATTTAGCCATTTTTCCTTTTCCTCTCTGATTTCTTTTCGGATAAGCCTGTTTATTCTCCTATATTCTGCGCTTTTTCTTTTATTCTTCCGTCTTTCCTCCATCATTTTTAGAATCTTTTCGTTCATCCAGCTCTTGTTTTTAGCTAAACGTACAGTTCTTATGACTTCTTTTTGTATTCTATTTTGCTCTGTGGACCATTTCTCCCATGAGTGCTCTAGGTCTGTAATCGGATGTCTGAAAATTGATTTCTTCATTTCTTCTTTGACGCTCTTGCATACTTCTGCATCTTTCAGCTTTCTGATGTTTATTTGTTGGGGCGGTCTTAAGTTCTGAACTTTTCGGAAGTGTATTTTTAGCACGATAACCACCGGGTTATGGTCTGACCCGATGTCAGCGCCTGGGTAAGTAGAATGTAGTTAAAAAGCGCCCGAATATCACATCATACATATAACATGGTGAAAGGAATTTTTCCGAACCCTCTTAATCGTGTCAAAGCCTCCATCCCCTCGTATTTTCTTTGATTCCAAAGCTTTCAAGATCGTGATGCCTCGTCCTTGTTTCTCAATAACCAATCACGCGAAAGAATCGACCACTGAAGAGAGCAAACAAGGAGCTTTGTACGAATAAAAAAAACCTGTTTTTTTCGAATATTTTCGCATTAGTTCTCAACTCTCCTATAAAATACTAAAAATTCACGAGCTTCGTCTTAAATTTAGTAATTATTTTTTACGACATGTAAACGTAAACACCCTGTCGTTAAGACGCAGAATGAACCCCCACTTCATTTCCCATGGAACTATAACAATCTCAAGATGGAACATGGATTCCTCTTGAGATTATTTTCCTATTTTCTACGCGTTCTACATTATTCTGGCATCGATAAAATATCGACAGTATTTCTAACGACGTATTACCCGCACGTAAATAAACTAAAAATGAATGAGCTTACAAACTCACACTCTCTATTGCAAGGCTGTCAATATATAGCAAGTATAATATCAACAACATCACTAATAATTCATGCACAATTCTCCTATTACCGTGTACTTTCTAGCGGAAAATGATATTATCCCGAGTGTTCTTCAAAAGATATCGCGCGACACGCAATAATTTTTAGAAAACGAAATTTCGTACCTATACGAATTTTCACGATCGTATTACGTCATTGGAACGAAAATATATTGGTAACATGGCATATCGCCGAACTTTAGGCCCATAATTGAGAATGAAAAACCGCTAACTATATGAACGAACAAGTGTTTTTATTATTAGGTTCATCAGAACTATTAAAATTCTCGAACTACTTTTTTTCCCCCTCTTTAATGAATCCTGTACGTCATAAAGTTGTTCTTAAAGTTATAAGAAATTTCTCATTATGTTTATTTGTAATCATCAGGAAGTGAATACACACAACGTGCCACTTCATCTTCTCATGCTTCGGATTCTTTGTATAGATAGAGGCTAAATTAAACTTATTATTCGTATTTCGTCGTATGCCATATGAACCTGCATAAGTTGAATAAATAGACGGCAAACACTTCCGAGTTATCAATCCTGCGGCTATCCGCGTAGATGACCTTAACCTTAGACAGCCTTTTTGCAACCTACCACGTTTTTATAATAAATTTGCATTCGTCTCGGTGGTGTTGGTGCAACAATTGTCGATCGAGAAGAGGATCATGCATGATACGATGATCAAGGTTAGAAGAGGCATGCAAGACAGTGACGAAAAAGAAGATTTTATAATCCTATTCTACAAAAGTACCTATGTGTTTATTGTCTCTTGACAGGAACGAGACAAAACGACAATTTTTTGAAACCAGCGATACTAAAAATACGATCGAAAGCTCTAAAAAATATGTTGTGACACAATTTACGTAAAAAATCGTGGCAGTTGTCAATATTTTATCGTGTACTCTTCGAATAGAACGAGTTGCTGAACGCACAAGGTATTCTCAATCTCGCCTCGTTTAATCTTAAATATTTTCTCAGAGGAACTAGGTCGTGAAACACAACACGTAGAAAAAATTCATATGAAAGTAAGAAGAAGTAATGGCAGAAGAAATCATCAACATCTTTTCAGTCACTCGTGAATTGACCGAAAAATGGTCAAATAGCTTTATCCTACTATGCTTCAGAAATAGCCATTCGTATTATGGTGTAAAAAGTGATACAAACCATCAAAATGAAAACTGGAAAAGTAAAAACATTAGAGGACAGTTGGGATCAGACTTGGGTCATAAAAGCAACGAGAGTAGAATTTAACGGTGAAAGTTACTCGAGTCCTCGTAATGAGCCTGAAGTATTTCGAGGAGCTTAATGACACTCTCCAACACTTTTATTTCAGGGAGCTCTTTTGAGAACCTGAGAGTTTCCAACGAAGAACCTATTCGGGAAAAACTTCCGTTGTCTGTCGTCTTTCGGGCAAATTAGACGGTTGGGGAGACTTGAAGTATTTCAAAGGTGAATATAAATACTCGAGGGAAGGAGAGCTTGACCCAGTTTAGGGACTCGAAAATTCTGAAATCTAGTTATATTCATGGACAGCACATTGTAGTAATCTCCAATGTAGTTCTGGAATAATTTTCAAATGGGACCCTGGCAAAGAAGCTGTGACCTAGTTGATGGGGTAGTAATTGAAAGTAGTACACTTGTGATCTTTTTAATCTCATGTTCAACTTACACCTCATTACACTCGATATGAGTTCCGATGATAATAAACCAGACATGTCGCGTTTCAAGTTCCCGAAGACTAAGGCCAAACTGAGAGTCCCCCATGTGAAGATTTGGTCCAACAGCGAACGTATAAGACGAAGTATTACCCCCAAACACGACTATTAGGCGACCAAGAAGCAGCGCAACAGTGAAACGCATCGAGGTGCAAGTCGAAAGACTGAGAGTTGAGAGCGAAATAAATGAATTATGCCAGAAGATCCCCTGCTTCACTGTGAGACCAATATTTCTATCTGAACAACGAGACAGCCACACCAAAACGCAACTTCGATCTCAGAACTGAGAACCTATCAAGCCTCATTTTCACGGAAGAAGAAGAAAGACGGCTGAAAAAGGGCATCAAGTACAGCCAGCCAGAGAAATTGATATAATTTAAGGTAAAAAACATGACCATTACTTGCAAACATGCAATCCAAACCATGCAATATAATGTGAGACCAGAAACCCGAACCAAAATAGGAAAAGTACTTTAAGATATCAAGAAGAATATGTGGCCGAACCGGTGACAGAAGTTAACGCAAGTAATGCAGAAGAGGGTCACAAATCTGCAGAAGAAGATCCAACAGAACAACCTGATCTTGACAAAGGTGTACAGAGGCAACACGGTACAGGTAATGGAGAAGAAGTATCACACACAAAGAGTGGAGTCGTATATTGCAGAGAACGGATCCGAACCAGAAATACCAGAACAGACTGAGAACTGTTTTGAAGAGAACATGAAAGGACACTTGGGAGGAACCCGATAGCACCAAAACTCAAGGGTCTTGTAAAACTCCACAAATGAAATTGTGCGATAAGACCACTGGTTGATAACATTCAACCACCATCGCACTAGAAACTTGAAAGAAAATTACCAGTTTGCACGCAAACAAAGCATCAGAAACAAAACCGGGAGCTGATAGAAAGATCGGACAAGGTGGAAATCAAGAGTAACGATGAACTGGCATCCTTAGACGTGACAGACACAGGAACTTCTCACCCTGCTGCGAAAAAACAGGTACCATGGGAACCTTGATGAGCTCTAGTGGAAGAGATTGTAGACTAGAACCACTGCCGATTCAATAAAAAGTTCGACAGCCAAGACAAAGGACCAACGATGGGATCATACTGACGGAGATATTCTAAAATTACATGGAAAACAAGATATTGAAAGGCGGCAAGTTCAGAAACTCGATTAAACACTGGGCTAGTGGTCAGGCACTAATAGACAGGTGGGCCAATTCCTTCCGGAAACAAATGCGATGAAGAAGAGCATCCAATTCACAACGTAAAAGGGCAATGAGTCCCACTCACACTGGAGAGCAACAAGATGGAACATAAAAACTACAGAAAGCTAACGCACACCGACACCATTACTCCACATGGCTCCAAACACCACCCCAGGCACAAGCTGGCGGCGATTCAGAGGTACTGCTACCAATGAATCTCTTTCCTGAAGAACAATGAAGGGAGGAGGAAATGGATTGAGATAGTAAAGCACATTATATCAACCAACGACTACTCTAGAGGCGTGGTGTTAAGGAGGTCCTCAGGAAAATGGAACCAACGAAGGGGATCCATGACAGTACAATGAGAAAATATTCAGGAAAGAATACAAACAATGTGATAAAGGTGTTCAGTGGTTATGACGTGAATGTGGACATTCATAAAAACCCACACACGGTGAAGAGAATAAGCAACGACCAGATGGAAGAAAGGGACAAGAGAAGCTTGAGCAGAGTGTAAGAGCTCAGTTGCAAACAATGCAAAGGCATCTGTATTAGTGAGACTGAGAAAAAGTTCGACATGAGGAGAAAGGAGCACAAAACATCAAGGGAAAAAGAGGGTGGTGAGTCACTGTTTGGCAAACACTGCAATGAAGAATAGCACAATGGTGAAGATGTAGAAAACAGCAAGAAGAAAATTTTGAGAACAGATGGATAATGCGAAGGCAAAGAGGAGAAAAGCTAGCCTCTTGTACAATGTACTTACGTTTGACAGTGAAAGATTATGCAGCTATGTGATTGGAAGGGACAGGAAGAACAGAACTGACCAATAGGATAACAGCAAACCTGGTAGCCAATAGAAAGGCAGCAGATAGGCAAATTATTCAATCACTATGCAGTATTGTTGTAGCCAATCAGATGATATTCCCATACTAATAAGGATTTAGAATACAGTCGATGCCGACTATAACGAGGCCGGTTGAAATGAGATTTCGAGTATTGCGAGCAGAATCCGTGGTCCCTTGCACTTCACCCATATAGGCTATATAAATTACACCGGTTACTACGAGGAGTGATGCCGGTCTTAACGAGCTTTTCCTTATCAATTAGGGCGTATAAATTTATTCTCGCAAAAATGTTACATTTCTTATCATACGTTGGTTACCCTTGAATGGAATGTTGGAAACACCGGTTAGTCTGTTTTGGCCTCACGGCGAAAACTTTTCTCCTTCTCCAAGATTCGAATTTTTTTCCCCCTCCTTCTTTCAAGCGTCTTCTCGCATCCACCAGCATTACTCCTCTACTTCTAACAGAAAATTGTCTGGGAGGAGACAGTTCGAAAGCTTCAGATGCACCATCAAGTATCAACAGTAGCTACGATAGCAACGGTAAATTTCATGGGTGGGCCATTTTATTTTGAGAAGTTTTTCCAGCTTTTCACTTGTGAACAGATTGTCCGAATAGCATTTGAACGCAGCTACAAGACTTCTTTCTATTCATTGATTACTCTCGAGTCAACCTTATAATTATAATTTCCAGTCCATCTTCTGGCAATCGGACATTCATTTTCTAGACCTGAGAATGTTCACGTTTCACATGAGGGAGGCCTAGAGACAACGCTTGCGCTCTGGAAATAAATTCTACCTATGAACTCCCTCGTTCGTTTTTCTCTACTGCATTTGCGTAAGTTTTTCTATATTTTCGTGCGTAGTGAGCTTCTCGGTATATCCGGATATAACGAGAATCTCGTTATAACCGGGGTATGTCTGCTGCGAGCTTCCGGGTAAAGCGAGAAAAAGTAACAGGCCCTTGAATCTCGTTATAGTCGGCATCGACTGTATTTTTTATTGACCCCGAGAGAGGGAATTTTAACCTAAATTAGGAAAATGTAGGGTAAGAGAAAGTTCTAAGCCAGCCCCGGGGCTTTATTTCAACTTTCGGCTACAACTGAGTACGTTGAATTGATGCTTTCCGCGGCTATTACACAAAATGAGCAATATTACAGTGTACCTTACGCCTACGGGTTAATCACACAAAGGAGGCTGTGTGCTCTGACCCAGTTTCTAGAAATGACCATAGGTATCTAAGAGAGAAGGAGAGGAGATTCTGATTTAGTTGAGCGTCTTGTGAAAACTTCGACTTCCGAGCTATGAAAATGAAGTCAACTGCATCGAAGTTGTTGACATTCAAGCTGTTAGCTATCAAGAAATCTCCGATTGCTTTGATAAATGTAATATTTCATAGTACAGCTTTACATTATGAAGTCGATTAAACTCATAGCCACCAAGTAAGAGTATTTTATTTTCATCTCGGCTTGTTTATTTTAGCAAAACAATAACTAAAATACGGCAAAAAAATGAAGTTTGAGCAAGCTATGAATACCTATTCCTCGCTTATTTCCTTCAAACAGACTTGATAATGAGTGTATTAGTTTTTGTTACACAATGAAGGACACAGGGTATCTTTTAGGATATTGAATGAGAAAGAAAGGATTACCCACACAATTTCTCCTAAGAAGTTATTCCGACAGTCTCATCAAGCACATATCATTATAACCTCCCAAATCTTTTTTATCTATCCAACTCCTCACCACATATGTACATATCTTCTTAAGTCTTACTCTCATCTGACCACTGCAGGTTTACTCGATATAATGATTTTCGAAGAATATTCTTTCGAAATTTCAACTTCTTTCTTTCACCATCAAAAAGGACAAAGGTCTGGTCGGAATTGGGTCAATCACATCTGAAGGTTTATCAAATAAGATGAAATGCTTTGAAGTGACAACTTGGTAAAGTCTTGAGTTTGAGGTGTCCTCTGCCGCCGTGAATGTGTAACTGCTATAGCTGACTGGAGCTCACAACTGAGCTGTTCAGCGTTTGTGGCTGGAGGCAAAATTAAAATATTGAAAAGTATGAGAGGCGTCCCAATGTGAACCTTTCAGAGTCTCATCTAGATGACTACTGATGGTAGACGTACAGAACCAATACACCTGACTTATTCCTTTTCAGAAGACTTACGAGTGATATAAACTTATCTCAACGCAGACAACAAATTATGACAAAGATATGTCATATCTTCTGCTTCACAAGACTGTTACTAGGAACAGTTGCTTTTTTCTAATAGAAGACAATGTAAGCTGAGTGGCCTACTCGTCTTCTGCGTTATGCTAACGCCATCATACACAGACAGAGCGAATTACTTCTACATTCACAAAGCGCATATAGTATCAGTTTCACACTAGCGGTAGAATACAATAATGACACAGAGCGATAGCGAAAGTGAATGTAACATCTGAAAAAAGATATTGGATAATATTTATCTCTCGCTCGTCTACTTCACTAAATTCAAGCACAACGTTTGAAAATACAAAAATATACAATAATTTCGCGTTTCATTCAATTCCGAACTTTTGGCATTGCCTGAATTCATGAGTGCCGCGGAAGCCGGAAGAACGATGTGAGTAGAGAAATCACATGACACAGTTGAGGATTAGAGACATTTTAGAATAGTTAATTTTACAAAAGAATTACGATTTTCAATTCCACATCGCGTCAAAGACGAAGTTGGAAGGCAGTTGAAATCTTCAACGAACTAGAGTATCGATTAAAACAGTCACTCTTGATAAGGCGCGGACATAATGTTGATAGTGGTTCCAAGAATAAAACGTATTCACTGATGGTATATGATCGTACACGCCCAGATAAACAACTCGCAGGAATTCAACAAAACTCTTCACCCTCTCTAGGTAATGCATGACATCTGTTTGAGAAACACTGGCACACGGAATCGGTCACGCTGATAAGGTCGTATTCGTCAGTCGTTAAAACTCTCCACTCATAATAATATCGACTATAATTATTACAAGTCGAGTGGTATGTTCGGAAAATATGACTGACGGCAACCTAGTGTTTGATATTCAATACTGTAAAAACTGAAGCTCGTATCTTTCATTTCTTTCTCGCACACATCTCAAGTAGAGAAACGTTGACGCTAAAATGGATAACTATTCGTATTTCGTGTTCTTGTCACGCTATGAATGGCAATAGATTTCAATTATGATGAATCAGTTAACATGATTTTTTTGCGGCAAGCATTTTAGTATTGCGTTAAGATAGCCTCTGATTTCCGCCATCTTCTACGTTTCTTATCGGAGAAGGAAATTAATTTAATACTAGTACTAGAAACTAATGGTAAACAATAGACAATTTCGCAGTATTGCGAAGTAATGAAAAAGAGTCGACTCACGATCACCAATCCTATATAATAGTGGGAGCTATTTTCACCACACATGGAATTTCTATCCTCTTATCATGCTCTTATCGATCACGAATATCCACATAGCGTAAGGACACATTATTCGAAGCTCACAAAACTTACAACGACCTTACTTCGCTTTTCAAAAAATTATGGAAGTGAGGAGAGTTTTACTAGGAACTTACGGTCATAACAAGGGTAGATCAAGCTTATCCAATTGAATTTCAAGAATTACTCGTCTCAGTATCTGAGACGTCCAAAACGAGCGAACAGACGAGTCACGGACATTTTTTTTCACTAGAAAAGGAGGCAATTAGCGCAAAACTATTCCCCAACAAGAGCGATTTCAAGCCAGAGATTGCTTCAATAAGTTATTAAAACCCCAATCTGAAAATGTACCTATTTTACGATATTAAAATTACTTCTACACCTGATACTTTTCCGAGTCCAATAATAATGAGGTGAGCAGATGATGCAAGAAAAAATATTTTGCTCAATATTCTTTTTTCAAAGTGTACACTTCGAAATCCGTTTGTCGAAAAAGGATATATACCTCGAATCGCTTACGACCTTCGAACCATTCTATTGAAGTTACACACACCTATTGACAGTAAATCATCCTTCAAATACTGACCCCATAATCGAGAAGTTCAAGATTTGGAGTCGGTTTAAATACTTTCGCTTTCCCGTCTCTGCGCATAGTAACCGCTGCCTATAAATCAACACACAATTTACACTAGAACAGAATGTAAGCAATGTTTACAACGTTGTAAATCCATTTTGTCAACGAGTAATCTCAAGCACTAAATAAGAAAGCGATCCGAAGACAATATAAACTCGGGAAGATGAAAGGAGCTACTTTGAATCTGTATACAAATATATATATATAAAAAAAAAAAAAAACATTGTAGCTAATCCCTACTCATTGCGACTGAGCCTATGTTTACTCTGTCATAGGCACGATATTTATACGATCAAAGTCATCAATATTATTTTCATAGTTTGGCTCCAAGAAAGGAGAAAGTAATTTGAAAAATTACCGAAGTCTATACAGCCCTTCCTTTGTCTTCATCACTTTTTTCTCACATCAAATTCAGTACCGTGACTGAAAAACAAAACATATTCAGGACAAAAATAAAATCGACATTACTATCTACTGAGGATTCTTAGGATTTTTTCGATTTCTAACGCTTACCGAACAGAATTTCCCGCCCAAGTAACGAATAAACCTCAATTCCTTCTAGCCTACAAAAAAAATAATCACGAACTCCGCACAAAGAATCATTCTCAGACATCGACTCACAAATCAAACGGTGAATTCCGATCAAACAAGCCATTAAATTGCAACTTTCAGCCTTAAACTAAATCATGTCTCTACTCATCACTTTCAAAGTAGCGACCTTTCAAAAGCTCGATTTGATTATTTCAGTAGAGAGTGTGGTGGTTTAACAGTATTTTGTAGGTCTTTGCAAGAAAAAGTTTCGACATCTTATTCCAACGAGAATGAAGAAATACAGATTTTTCAATCAACGATATTCTCATACTTTTCTGGCCAATTTTTACCTTTCTTACAATTGACGAGCTTTTTTTACTCAGCAGGTGCGACAAAGTACATCGCATAAGATTTTAAATAGGAAGTTACTGAAAGAAATCCCTTCCGAAGAATATCCTTGGAACTCCTTACAACTTTCTCGTAAGTCTTGCACTATAACTTTGATGTAGACGAATAATTCCGTATTATTTGTCCTAAAAAATGAACAAACAGTATTAAAAAAACTGATGAAACGAATTTTTTTTTCATCGACAAACGCTGGGCTGGTAATCAAGCTCAGAATCGCGTTGATAAATGTTCGTTGTTCAAATATTCGTTAACTAGTTTCATCAATATTGAAACAACATGTACTCATCGACGGGGAGGAGTGAATATAAACTTGTCAAATAATACTCGTTGAAAAACCACTCACCAAGAGAACGCGCGTTGTTCCACACTTCGGGTAATAAATGCAGGAAAACGTCTCCCAATAATCCCCCGACCGCGAAACTCAGAAGCATTCTAAGAGTCTGAGAATTACCTAAAAAATAAAATTAGGTAGATATCATTTTTCTGTCAAATGTTCAAACAAAAGCATAGGTACTGTTTTGAAACTCAATCACGAGGATAATCTCGTTAATCGAAGTTTTCAGAGAGAACTTCGATTTCCTTTTTAGAGCGAAGGGATTAATCCGCGCTACTGATTAACAAAGACTTCCTCGCTTGACGACTATAGGCGACAAACCATATAATATCTCATGGGTATGTAATAAAATTAATATTCGTAATAAATGATTCTTACTTCCGCTCATCAAAGTGTCCGTCTGATCAAGGGGGATTATCATAAATGGCACAACACCACTCAAGCCTACGACGATTGCTCCGATGACCGACAGAATCCAAGGGTGATAGGTACTGGAGGCAAGAAAAGTGGTCGTATCGTAGGGCAAAATTTTTTGGAAAGATTCGAATGTTTCAAAGAGGATTGAACTCATTTCGGTGGTTTGGTTGTCAGCGTTTAGAGAATCAACGATTCCGGACATCCTTCAGGCATAAGGTCCCAGAAATGATCCTGAGTGTACTGCACTTCTTGCAAAGAACGATTTAACACAAGAAAATATGAAAGTGCACAACCCGATAATTTTAAGATTACTATGAATGCTTCTTACACCGCACAGTAATCTTAATTTGTATCAATACGCGATGAGAATAAAAATAAAATAAAATTTTGTGCACTTTACATGGTTACGTTATCTCAAGAAGAGAGGACGTTAATATCACGTTTGATTGATACTATGCGAAAAGAATGAAGTCGTCAAAGCACTTCATTAAAATTTCGATCAATTTACGTTCGAGCGATTTGTGAATAATTATAAGTACTCCTACATATCCGCGGGACGCATTCAACATTCATTCTTCCTCTGCGTGCATCATTATCACATGTGACTGAGAGTGTTTTATCTTCACTGCGAATCCTCTGTGTTTTTGTTGTGTTTTTATTGACTATGGCAGCCGCGGAAAGTTAGGGAAGGGGAAGAAAGAATCACGCAGACTGCAGTCTGTACAGTACACGCGTCGCGTCGGCCGCCACGACGCTCTGAAGACGCCGACGCTACGAACTACGGGCTTACGCAGTACGGACTAAAGCTGCCATACGAAGTTGAATGGACGTATATGCAAAATAATGAATACGAGAAAAAGAGGCTATATCAAGTATACCCATAAACTCTTTTCCTTGTGTTCATTATCTGCATATATACGTCAATTCAACTTTGTACGGCAGATAGGCTACGGACTAACTTCAGGTCCTAGAACACATAAAAATTAGAATACGGTCGTTTTCACAAGGCCATGAAGAAATATGTAATTTGACATGACTCCTGCAGGAGCTCTACCATCTTTGACTATACAATCACGCGGCTCACGGCCGGGTGCTACTCTCCTTTCAAACCAAATTCTACTTTCTTTCGTTTTACGGGTAGCTGTATTCAACATTTTCGCTAGCTTATCTTCTAAAAAGAAAATACCTCGTTGACGCACTTATTTTTCATGTCGATAAACTTGAGACATGCAGATAAGGATATTCAAATCGTATCGGCTAATTCCAATAATTCATTCCTCCAAAAACACATCACATTCAATCGGTGATTCATGTATAATTTTCATTTCATTTACAAGCCTAGTTAAAGCAATACATGAAAGTACAGACGTTTCCGAAACGTATAATAGTTTTGTGATATCGTGGTACGTCAAGGAAAGTATACTCAAAATGAGGCGCTTATATTGTATGATTACTTTTTTTTTTTTTTTTTTTTTTAATACACCCTTTATTGTGAAAATAATAAAAAATAAAAAAGTAAACAAAATAAAAAATAAAGATGAAAATAAAAAGAGAAACACTACAAAACAAGGAAGAGAAAAACAAAATTACAGAAATTTAGAAGGAAGAGAGAAAAAAAAAAATACAAAAATACAAAATAATGATAATAAATAAAGAAAAAAAAAAACAGGGTGTTGGAGAATGGCAACTAGGCCTTACCTCGTTCAACATATTTGTTATGAATTATGTAAGTCAAATTGTTATGGATTCCGGAAGATGTTCAAGGAAATGAAAGATATGAGGGAAAATGGATAATTCTTCGGATGAGAGAAGGTCAATAGCTCGGAGAGGGGTTGGAAAATTTAAATTCATACATTCTGAATAGAGTTTTTGTCTTAAATTTGGTAATTCTGAGCATTCAAAAAAGTAGTGGTTGATGTCGGCTTTTAAAGGGCTATCTGGATGGAAGAAGCATGCGTCAGATTCTATGAGATTTATGCGTTTGAGGTGGACAGGGAGACGATTATGTCCGAAGCGAAGACGGCTGATTTTGACAATGAGAGAACGAGACTTATTCTCATTTTCTCTTCTCATTCGTACGAAAGTGATGTTAACTTTTTTTGGGATTGTCAAGCTTGCGTGATAGGAGTCCACATAAGCAACTGTAATGACTCTTGGACAATAACATAGATGAAAGTATTACACGGAAGTAAATTCGTTTATTAATATGATTGACTCACATTATTTATTAAACACTTATAGTTTTAAATATGTTGAAACCTGTTTCAGCAGTACTGATTAATGTACCTGGTATTTGTGGATGCCAGTGTAATTCTTTGATACAAGTTTGTCCTAAATGGATGAAAAGCAGTTGCGGAGGTATTTCCTAAAACAAAAAAAAAATAATAGAAAATAATAATAATAATAATAATAAATCCCTGGAGCACAAAGTGGGAAAAGTCAACTAAAATCAATATAAGGTACTGTAGTACCTTAATTTCGTCGTCACTCAATTCATTGTCTCGTTCTACTGATAAATCCCACAGGGAAATTTGATTATCTTCACCACCGGAGGCGAATACCGAACTGTCTGAGGGATTCCACTCAACGGTTGTCACAGGTTCAGTATGATGTTTGAAGATAGCGACAGCTGAATCTTTCTACAAAAAAAAAAATCAAGAAATTAGAAAAGTCTCTATTCCGAATGCAGTTACAGATAATATCTGATGATGAAACTAACTTTGAATTGTCTCAAATCCCAAATTTTCAAATATCCATCGTCTCCCCCCGACACGATGAGTGGTTCCATCCTATTCCAACTTATAACGTTTATATCATTAGTATGAGCGTCATTTACAGTGAGCATGCATGCTTTACTAGGAGTTGAACGTACATCCCAAATTTTGAGTCTATAAATAAGATTTACTCCATTATTATGCTATTTTTGAAAGCTATGATTTACAACCATTTTAAATATGAATTCATACGATTTATCCACGGAACAAGATGCAAGTACGTTGCTTTCATTAGGAGACCACTGCAGATCTTCCACTGACTTTGTGTGACTCTTTAGAGGACGCAAATCAACATGCCACTCGGCTTCACGAGGTGACCAAATGTGAATATTACTATTGCAATCGCCGGTAGCAAGTACTCCTATGAGCCAATCATAATCGAAACTACGGTAAGTGAAATCTTATTTTAAACTAAGAAAAATAAATTCGTAAGCTACCTGAAGTAGTGGGGGACCAATCCATGGCGTAACCTTCTTGTAAATGTCCGGTGAATGTATACATGGGTTTTTCACTGTCAGGCACATTTGCTTGTTTATGTTTCTTTTTCTTCATAGACCGGACTTTCACACTAGATGGATTTTCAACAGCATTCAAATGAGACTTCAAATCCCAAATATTGACTTGTCCAACTTCGGACCATGTGGCAGCTAAAATAGTGTTATTGAACTGACAAGTCTAAAAATTTCAACGACCCAAAACGTATCGATTAGAATTAAATTAATCCAGTCATGATCTTTCAAGTTGATATTTACGCACACGTATTCTGTTGACACAACCGTAATGATGGATCAGAGATGAATTCATTCTCGGCGAATTTGGACCAAGGCCATCAGCATCTAATTCTTCATCGCTGCTGCTGCTGTCATCGGTCGAATCATCTTCGTTTTCTTTTTCTTTTTGTGTTTTTCTTAAATTCGAGAACTGTAAAGGAGAGTCTTGATATTAATAATAATTAGAATTCACTTTAAAAAATATCGATAACCAAGAGAGGAATTACTTTCATCACTATGAGATTATTTTGGTTTCTTTTCATTGCTTGAGTACCAGAGACAATATAACAAGTGTGAGGAAAAGTTCCACGTGAACTTCCCAAGTTATCAGGGATGATATCGAAACTTAGACATGGAGTGCCTGAAATCATGATCGATAAGAATGATAAATCGCGTTTCTCACCTTCACAATTCACCGAGAAATTGAAACTTACCGGCATTTGCCTCATGTAGCATCACGTAAGCCGAGTGATCAGGTTCTAAAATTTGATCTTTTTTCAGTTTTTGACCGGGTAAGTAAACCTTACGCTCCAAAGGTTGGCTTTCTCCTTCATTCTCTTCGTCTTCCATGTTTTCCTCGTCAGATTCATTGACTTCCATTTCATCAACATTATCGGAACTTTCAACCTTCATGGTTACACCGTTGAAACTGATCTTTGCAGAATTTAAAACAGCGTTTGGCTCTCTGCAAACTTATTGACTGAGAGAGATAGATGTATCTCGAACGGAATAGACAAACATAAATTCAAATATCGCTCAATACAACTCGAATCCTTTGACTATAGATTTTATTCCGAATTCCGAACACGTGTTGAGCATTTGCATTTCAACAAAAATTTTCAATGATAATAACCCACAGAGTGATAACCGAAGAGCTGAAAGGGCTACTTGCTGCAACTGCTGGATTCTGGGAACGACTCGAATCGATTCGAACGACCTTCGATTCCAGCGAGACCTGGGTGAGCGAGACGCAAAAAACGAAAGTGATTTTCTGTTATCACAACAACGGACCAAGAGTTCGGAGTTCTAGAATCCCATTTCCCGCCGAATTGTGTGGCATTTTCTGTTAATAATAATTATTATCACATTATAATAAGCTTACCTTCTGAATTCGAATAGTTCTAATTAATATCGGCTCACCAAAGCCGATCTCCTGATCTTGATGACTTCGATTAACATTGATTGTTCCATTATTACATGATAAGAAAATATCTTTGCTATACATAATTTTGATTACGTTGAACTGTTGAAGTTCGATTCAAATTTTAAATTCAAGATGATGACCCCAACCAGAAGTATGGTCGACTTGACGAATAATGCTATAGAAAAGGTTAGTATCGTCTTTATTCCTGTCGATGCATCGCCGGACAACAACAATTTCTTCCTTCTTGAATCATTTTGAGCTTGATGTAACCATGTTTCAGACGAATCACAAAATTCTGGATAAATATTCAAGCTCTGTCGATTTGACTACGGCCAATAAAGAAAATATTTCTTGTGATGAGATCATTGACGAAGCAAAACTGAAGGTACTGAATGTAAATTTTTTATTCAAGCTTCTGTTGAAACATCACTGAACAATATATGTATTATGTGTTTGGAGTAGGCAACGACAGTTTCATCAGAATTTCATCATTCGACTAGCAACAAAACTAAAAATAAAAAGTTCGACCCTGAATTAGAACCTTTACTTCGTACTAATCCGAATAGATTCGTAATTTTTCCTATCAAATACCACGATATATGGAATATGTACAAGAAAGCGGAGGCATCCTTTTGGTCAGCTGAAGAGGTGGATCTCGATAAGGTTTGTTGAACTTTAATATTTCTTTTAAAATTGTTTACGGGATTAAATTAGATACTTTATTCACGTTTCAGGATCATCGAGATTGGGAAAGTTTGAAGCCTGAAGAACGCGATTTTATATCGCACGTTCTTGCATTTTTTGCTGCCTCTGATGGGATTGTTAATGAAAATTTAGTTGAAAGATTCAGTCAAGAAGTTCAGGTCACTGAGGCCCGATTTTTTTACGGATTCCAAATTGCTATGGAAAATGTGCATTCAGAAATGTACAGTTTGCTCATAGATACTTACATCAAAGATCCTGCACAAAGGTCAGTGTACTAGCTGAAGCTTTCTTTTTTGAATGTGGGTATGACAATTAATGGAGAGATCGTTGTTTGTAGAGATAAGTTATTCAATGCTATCGAAACAATGCCGTGTGTGAAAAAGAAAGCTGATTGGGCTTTACGATGGATCGCCGATAAGGACGCTACATTTGGAGAAAGAATAGTCGCTTTTGCTGCTGTAGAAGGTATCTTTTTCTCGGGAAGTTTCGCTGCTATATTTTGGCTGAAAAAACGTGGATTAATGCCCGGATTAACGTTCAGCAATGAATTAATTTCACGCGACGAAGTGAGTTCTTAAAACATACACATTAGTGATATACGTGTACGTAAATTTTGAAGACTGAAGAGAATTATTGATGATCCAGGGTCTACATACGGACTTCGCTTGCCTTATGTTCAAACATTTAGTTCAAAAGCCAACTATTGAAGAAATCACATTTATTATCAAAGACGCCGTCGCAATTGAACAGGAGTTTTTACTTGATGCTCTTCCAGTATCGATGATAGGTATGAATAGTGACTTGATGAAAAGCTATATCGAATTTGTCGCTGATCGATTACTAGTAGAACTGCATTGCCCCAAGGTGAACTTTCCCTATAGAATTGTTATCAATATTTTAAGTGACCTAAATTGAAGAGAAAAAAAAAACAATTTTGATTTTGATTTAGATTTTCAATGTACAAAATCCATTCGATTTCATGGAACATATTTCGCTGAACGGTAAGACCAACTTTTTCGAAAAAAAAGTTGGAGAGTACCAGAAAAGTGGTGTCATGACGAACAAGCTGGACAACGTATTCGATTTGGACGCCGATTTTTGAAGACGAGTAGAACAGCATTTAAATTGAATGCCTTGGCTTCTGAGTTGTTCCTTGAACAGCAGGCTTTGGCTCGAGTTTGACTTCGAGTTCTGGCGTCAATTTCGTGTAAGTTATAGTTTTTTTCGGATTAGAATTTTATCGACGGGGAATCATCGAATTTGTGAAACGAAGGGAGCGTGAACTGTGTTGCGTTGAGCCATCCCGCCGTTGAAATATTAAAAATTTCATTATCTCTATTTCCTGACGTTTTAAAATCCTATTGAACTCTTACGTTGCTTGAAAATCATTCTTCCCGATTTGTTACGAGTTGAACTAAGAGTTCTGATGTTTTTGATGTAAAATATTTCGAATGATATGGAATACCGAGTCTACATTTTTTACTTTCATTTTTTAAATCTAATTTTATAAGATAAGATTTTAAAATTTAGAGTACGGATGTTGTAATACTACTTAGTCCTTCTTATTAGGTGAAGAAATATGCGTATTCTGTCTTTGTCTTTCAATTCGTCTATTTTTTCATTTCGTGGTAATTTTTACTCTTTTTGGTTCCTTTTTCATGATGGAAGAACTTGATGATATAATTGTTTTTATCGATAGATTGCGCATTGACTGTGCACTTGTCTATCACGAATATAAAATTTACAAGTGTTCCGAGTTTGTTTTTATTCTTTTTTGTTCTCTACAGTTGAGCTGTTTTTCCTCCATTTTTCAATCATTCTGTCCCATTGTCGCGTCCTATAGTTTGAAGCTATTTGTTTTCAGATTCTGAGTTCCACAACAAATCTTTAACATCAACCACCTGATACGAAAAATTTTATTTACCTATGAACTATTACCAATTTTCACGAAGACCTTTCAGAGAAAAAATAATAGGTAAATCAAGTTTTCGAGTGAGTTGTTATGTCGAGTAATATAATTATTTGAAAACTGAGACCAACAATTTTTTTATTTTTTTTCTCTTTATAGGAAAATTAAAATTCATTAAAAATTGAAATTTGGGAATGTATCCAAACGAATGAATGTTTTAATAAAACAATCACAATATTTGTTGAAATGTATCGGATATGGGATTGTGAACGTCGCTCGTGAGTTCAATATAATTTTTTCGGTTTCATTTCCAGATTTCGATCTCGGATTTATAAGTGTCACAGTCTTGCTTACAATGTTCGTGCTTGTATTAATTTTCTCATGTTGTAAGGTCGATCAGTTTTGTTCGATGAAAAAAGAGTACGTAGAGGTTGATAGATTTTTGGAAGTCCTTTTAATTCGAGACGTACCATAACGTTCAGGAACGAATTGAAATAATTATAGGTTCATTAGAGAATTTGTAGGGTAATTTTTGACTCAACACCAACGTTACTAAAACGAGAGGGAAATTCAAACAGAAAACTCTTCGAATCGAAGCCGTCAAGCTACAAAATTAGGTTCGTTCCAGTCTTAGTTTTGCACAGGCCTAATGTGTCTCTCGCCCGTAAATTTTACAATAATGATGATTTTTTTTCTTAATTTCTTATTCTTCGTGTTTGGTATAAAATTTTTCCGTAGAAAAAAAAGTTTAACCAAATTTTAGCGAGAAAATCAGCAACAGACGAGTCGTTCGTTTGCGAATTTTTTATCGTATTGCGTTCAACGGACGAAAAGTTTCATCTTTAGTTCGAACCCAAACCTCAGAACGTTAAGGAGATGAAAATAATTGATCAAAATGATAATAAATTAGGATCCGTGAAGCTTCATGATGGGTGTCATGGTTGATTGCGTGGAGGTAATTGTCGTCTCAATAGTGATTAATGAATAAGGTTCAAAAATCCTCATTTTTGTATCCTATCTTACGGACCAGGCGTTTAACCGATTCATATGGCCGACGCTCGGTCTATCTTATGGATCAACCGTTTTCACTATAAATTCCTGACCAACTACAGACTCCAGGGTTATCAACAAGAGAAGTATTAGCCTACTCGTATGAGACCACGTCACTGTATGCTCCAGCGTTTATTATGTATCTTGATAAAAATGTGGATTTTCGTGAAGAAGTGAAAATAATGGAGCTTATTGCACGTGAAGTAGTGTATTGAATGAGACCATTTTATACATTTCCCCACAAAATTTGCGGGGGAGAATTCCGTTACAGCAACGTGTTGTAGCGATAACTTATCCTATGGCCAGTGAACTGAATCCACCTTGTATAATAACGCGTGCCACCCATAAGACGAGTGCACTCAACAGAAGAGAAAAAATATATTTTGCTCTGAACAAAATTCCTATTCCAGCCCGCAGCGTGCTGCGCAGGTGGTGTTGGAAGAGGAACTTAAGCGAGACAATATATTTTGTCTTTCTCTCTCTCAAACGGGTGAGGTGGACGATGATATTAGCCACCAGTGAATAATTCAGCTTACCTTAGCTGGGTGTGGTATAACCCTGAATTTTCAAAGTTCCGTAAGGCAACTGTTCTATCCCTTCAGCTGCCAATGGGATACTTTTCATGTAACGATTTTTGAGGTCACAATTTGTCAACAAAAATTGGCAATTTTCCTTCTCTTTTTTTTCGTTTGTTGAAGAAGAAAAAATTGGCAGAATAACCTTTTGTGAAAAAAGTAAACTTATACCAATAAATAATTTGCTGTTATCCGAAAAGTGATTGTTCAACGTCGACCTACCTCAGCAAATAAAACGTTAGTGGGATGTGGGCAATTATAATAAAAACATATAGGTACTTAGTTGGTACTTGGGAAAAATTTGCTGGATGTACATTCTCAAGATGTAGGTATTATACTTGTAACTAGTTATTACGCAACCAACTATTTTTTAGTGTACCTATCATTACTTTCTATACAAAACGGTCCGTTGAAAATTCAGAGTACGGTACGTGTAAGCCCATTGTGAGCCCGTCTTGGGGAGTATTTCATCATACCATACCTTTTCATATCGTTTTTGCTACAACATAAAGATTTTACTTTCAAAAAAAAAATTATCACCAGACCATTAGATTACTTACGAGGTCATAATGAATGTGTCTTGAGTGCTCAACGTTTGGTCGAATGAAAAAACTTCACGTTATTCATTATCCGAATCCAAACTATTCTTTTGTTCAAAATTAACGGCGTGCAACCGCGAGAACATGAAGGTGAACAATTTGTAGGCTAGTCGAAGTTATTTTATGCAATCTTAGATAAAATCATCTTGCGGACTACCTCTATTTTAATAAAAAGAACTCCCGAACAGACGTACACGTGCAATCGTACGATACAAACCAGTGTGTCTTTTTAATCAAGTCGATAATTTGGTCAAAACATTTTATGCGTAAAAAATGGGCTGGTCTGACGAGATCTACTATTTTCGTACTTCCAATGATAGAAGAAAGTGAAAAGTGCCAAAGATGAATTTTCATAATAATTATGTACACCTGTCAATCAACAAAATATAGTTTACTGCATGCAGGGCGGTAAAATGTCATTTACCGCCCGGCAATGAAAATTTAACGCCCTTTATACAGTAAAATATCGTACGCAACTTGTGAAAACAAGCGGCAAATGACTTCTCGTATAGGTACCGCTTTTATTTTACCCGTCGCGTAATATTCTATTCCAGCTACCTACTTCGAGGAAGCAGTGGTTAGACAAGTTTAAGTTGTGATCATCGAAACTTATGGCCTAATCTTTTCTTCTCTTTGAAGTCTTCGATGATAAATTTTTGGAAATACGATTGCTCCACGTTGCTGTAACGGAATTCTCCCCCCACAAATTTTGTGGGGAAATGTATAAAAATGGTCTCATTTGAAGCACTACTTCATGTGCAATAAACTCCATTATTTTCGCTTCTTCACGAAAATCCACATTTTTATCAAGATACATAATAAACACTGGAGTATACAGTGACGTGGTCTCATAGGAGTTGTGATTGTTGAGTTGATAACGAGTAATTTAATTTTATCCACGTACGTGTTCGACCTATCAATTAATCCGTTTGAGGGTCAAAATGTTACATTTGTAACCTGCGAAGAGAAAAGGATGCTCATTGCCCACCGACAGGAACACCATTTGTCTCTGCTTAGGTATCCAATCAGAGAGAAATGGTGTTCTTGCGCCAATGGGCAATGAGAATCCTTTTCTCATCGCAGGTCACATTTATTTCATTTTATTAAATTCGAATGAAACGGATTCTTGTACAACGGGAAATTGAACCCTTTTTAATAGCCAAACCCAACCAAGCGATATGATAACGATTTGGCGAAAAGGAGAACCTTCGCTTATAGTAAAGGAACATTTCTCTAGATTGTTGTCATGTCGCTTGGTTGGGTTTGGCTATCGAACATTGGAACAGAAGAACACACTATGTTTGATGTGATATTGGTATTACAGTGAAGGATGGATTTTAATGTATGGTGAAGGCATTACGTCTTTATCTATTTTACGTTCGTTGCTGAAGTTATGAGTGTTTGTCTTTATCAAATATATTTGTTATAATATTGTGTCTAATTGTAGTAAAGCTGTTAGAACTAGGGAACAAAAGCGGCGTAATTATTTGAAGAATAGAGAAGAATTATGTTTGAAACGGCGAATACGTTATGAAATGAACCTTGAAACCATTTAATTTCAACACAATTCAGAGTAGAGTGTTCATCTTACGTGAAAGAAAGCTCCGATTTCCTAGATCTGAATTTTTCCCTGTTATTCCATCATGAAATAATAATTGTATACTCTGTTCACGTTAAGGAAGGATAGAAGTTTATACCTCGAGAACGGAACGGTAGATTAAGATTACCTTCGGCGTTTCGGGGTTTAGGAAAATTCATCAGAGGAAAACTGGTATTTAGACGTCAACATCCGTCTACAGAATTTGGCCGAAGGGTATGACGAGGAGACGACGGATGTAGTCATGTAAGTATATCTTCGCGGGGTTGCTCATAATTTGAATTATTAAATACTTAGAAAATATTTATTACCTATATGTCAGTGGTGACTGGCGAGTAAGAAAAAAATAAAATTCTTCTATTTTCAAAATGAATTTTTGCTGTGAATTCCGCGGTGAATTTGATGATAGGCCTATGTGATTAATTTTCCTTCAATTAATTGCTCACGAGACAAATTCTCCGCGGTGAATTTTGAAGCAATTTTCCTCTGGTGAATTTTCTCGAGGTATGAACTTCTGACCTTTCTGAACGTGAACAGGGTATAGTACAATGTTATCACGATGGATCAAGTTTTCGATGTTGAACATCGATCAATACACCTGATTCAATGTTGGAAAAAGTACCCAAACCCAAAAATCCTTTGAACATAATGGCTTCCATAAGAAATACATATGCGAAGCAAAGATCATCATGTCACTAATGACTAATGAAAAATAATGAATATTTAAAGAATGAAACGAATATATTTCAGTTATTCTGATCATAAGTATTTCAAAAGCAAATTTTCATTTCTTAACTTTCTCTTGTTTTCAATTACAATTGAGGAGGTATCTGTAAAAAGGGCCTCCGTTCAATGTATTTCTTATGGAACGGTGGCCCTTTTTACAGATACAGTCTCCACATATTAGTAACATGATGATCTTTGCTCCGCATGTATTTCTTATGGTTATGGGAGCCATTATGCTAAAAGGATATATTTCGCAGATGTATCGATCAATGTTCAACATCGAAAACATGATCCATTCACACACTTGTACCAAGTTCCGTTCTCGAGGTATGAACTTCTAACCTTTCTTAACGTGAACAGAGTATAGTACAATGTTATCACGATTCACACACTCACACCAATTGTCCAAAAGAGAGAGTTTGCCTGATCGTCGATTTCGATGTACATCAATTCAATTTAGTATGGCAATAACATAAACGCAAAAAATAATTCAATCAACAGCGTGCATGAACCTCTTTGGGCCTGTCTGGGGCCGCTTGTTTTTTTTTTTCGAGCGCTTTGTGTCGTGATGTTGTAGTTGTACTGTGCCGATACTTCATCAATTACTGCGGAATAATGAACGATCGCATATGTATAAGACCTCGTATATTGTTGAACCAAATGGCATCCTCGATCAAAAACGCGTTGAAATGTTCGAATATGAAGTCAGTTTATAAAATAGAAATGAGAATAATCTTGTTTGTTGCGAGAAACTCCGAGCTTATGCAACATGCCGAAACAACAGACTATGAAATTGGAGGCACTTTGGGATTATTTCTCTGAAGAAAGTTTAAAGAAAGCAGAGAATCAGCGGAAATTTCATTCAAAGAGGAGAGTTATGCAGATAAGAACTACTGCCTAACAGCTGATATGAAGAGAATGTCTTCAGATGTTTGTCAGTTGCCAGTTGCAATTCCTTGGCAGTAACAGTAACAAATCCTGGCCAGAGGTTGAATGACGCTTTGTTTTAAGTCTCACTTCCGCCTTGTCGGGATTGAACCTGAAATGGAGAGAATTTTGGTGCCAAAGTTTAATGGAAAACAACTATCTTGCAGTTACCATTCCACGAAATGTTCCAAAATATTGTAATTAATGATAAACGATATTTCCAAGTTTAGAGACTTCGTCTGTAAATCTCAATCGATGGTGAGTTAGAAAACACCTTATGAACGATGTATTGCGCTCTAGTTGACGTCTCATTTCTTCCGTCCTTGCTTCCGTCTTGGAACAGGTTAGTGGATAGATTACGTTGATATATATTCAACATCACATAATTTGGAATCAGTCATCATTGATGATACTGAAAATACTTAACTGGTATCTCATATTAGCATATTTACTTTTTTACTTTACTCTAAACTAGATAATAAAACTCGCCGCGATTTTGCTAAACCTTTCAGTGATAAAACCAAATTCTATAAGTCCAAAACCATTATTACTTTTGTGGCTGAGTGGTAACCAAACCTTGATTGAAGATGAGAACTAAGACTTTTTCTGTTGTGTGTGAACACATGACTGTTCACCTGAGCCCTGCTTGTAATAATGGGACTAATTGCGTACTGTATGTCTGATTGAATCTACTAAATTTTTAGCAAGAAATCCTTATCAGAGGTTTCAGATTATGAAAAAAAGTAAACTCTGTTCTATTTGTTTTGATGAAAGGCGTGACGCAAAAATAAGCGATCGTGGATCGTGTAAAATTTATAATAAAAATTACCAGTCTTGATTGCACTTTGAACACCGTTCGAGTCAGTCGTTGTCTCTAGTTATAAGCACTCGATGAGAGATTAGCTGGGGCACCGTGGCTGATTGACGCAAAGCGGATGAAAGTGCAGGAATTCTCATTCTGTTAGGATCCAAGGAATGTTATTGTGAAGCTCATCTTCTGTTCTGGACTCGCGGTGAGAGATCGACTACAGCCCCGCATATAAATGTGCGATAACTTTTGTGGTTTTTGGTTTTAGGCAATGAAGCATATTATCGACAAGCTTGTTTTCTGTAGTGTACTCGCGGTGAGAGATTGGTTACAGTCTCCAGTCATATTGAAAATATGGAACGTGTCCTTTTCCTCGTGCAAGGGCCTGCTAGTAATTTGCTGCATTTCCGGGTCACTTCAAGCAGGGAATGTGAACTTTTGCCAAAACAACAATATTTTCTGCACATTTGTCTACTGAACGAGAGACTGCTATCAATCACCTACCGCAAACCTGCAACGGGAGACGATCTTCTCGGTTAAATTCTTTCCATCGCCTGAAACAACAAGGATTTCGGCGAAATTTATCGTAATGACATTAATTATGCTTGAAGTAAATACGTTCCTGAGTATAGGCTCTGATGGAGATTTATTCCTTGTCGTAAGTCATTCACTCCTACTTATCTTCACATCACTTCTTGTCTTGTTTTTCCTCTTCCTATCTCTCTCTTAAATTTTCCCATTCTTTTTATTTCTCTTCATTCATCAATCTTTTATCGTTTCACTGAAAATATTTGTATGTATTGGAAAATATTTTTGCGGCAAACCGTGGTTTCACTTATTTACAAAAATCGAGAACTGCCGTAACATTCAGGATTTCATTTGTGCCACACCAACAAATGTTCAGGAAGAGAAGCAGTGAGTAGGGGCGGAAGGCAATGGTGTAGTCAGAAAATATTCGTGGGAGGAGGTTGAACAAAATCTTATGCAATACTTTATCATTTTCCAAAATGTGTATGCTAGCTCAGTTCTTGAGCTTCGCCCCCTCCACCAAACTAAAGGTAAAATAGGAGGATAATAAGGAGTACTTTCTTAAGAAACTTTCTCACCGAGTAACGTTTGACCAAACTGAATAAGCCAGATTGTTAATATAAGCTTATTTACATTATTGGTGTTGCTATAGAATCCAACTTTTAGGGTGTCGCAGCAGACGATGGACGAAAACGTTAACCTCATGAAGTTTCCAAAGAAGTGAAAATATTTACTGTCACAAGCTTTCTAAAGTTCCGTGAAAGGGGTACATCTTCAATAGAAAATGTTTTCTGTTAATTTGAAATCCTAAAAACTACAAAGTAAGAATGCTTAATGAGTGAAAATAGGTTTCATCGAGTGCATTATGTTTGTTGACTCGTGTCGTGGGAATTGAATGCTTCTTCAACTTTTTAAAGTTTTTATAGCTCTTATTCGTAGCCCAGATTGGTTCTGAATTTTGTCTCCTCGTGACAGTTGTTTTGCTCCGTAAATCTTACTTTATTGGATACTACTTGTCGATTGGTTTCCACGTAGAAATTGGTCATTCATCTGGCCCCTTCACTCGAAAAATTGAAAATAGTAGAAATTTTATTAACACCTCAGGGAGAATAGGCATTTAGCTGAGCTTTACAAGTATCCGCTTCGTTTTCACATTCATAATTAGTGTAAACATTTCAGTTTATTTATCTCTGTTTCATCATTGACATAGTTAGAAATAATGTACTTTTTATGCTCATACATTCAACAATTTTGAGAGTATTATTCAATTCTAGAATCTATACCCAGTATAGAACTTTTTCATTTTACGCGACTTCGAAATTATACGACCACAAACCAGTTCGATTGTATGACTAATAGTACGAGTAGGTTTCTAGCGTAGCCCACCTGCATAATACGAGTATATTGGTGAAAAAAAAAAAGGAAGAGGAAAAAAGTCGAGTGGGGATAGTTTGAAAATGCAACGAAACTGAGTTCGGCGAATACAAAATGGCGATGTATTGAGCATCGGTTTTTGCCTCCAGTATGAGTTGAGCATCTTGATCGTGATTATTATGTTGACACGGGTTCACGTACTTTCTATTTACATTTTTCTCTCTCCTTCGAGACGTGCATGTTCGTCCACGTTTGATTTTTTGGTGTGCGTGCCGGTTTAATGAATTTCCGAACTCGGTTTATTAATATTATTTCTCGTTTTGAGTTTTCGACGTTTTTATTTCATTAATAAAATACTTACTTGAAATTCGATCGTATTATCTTTTATCTGCGGCGTTCTAGTGGTGCTAAGTGCGTGCTTGTTATTTTTTCACGGAATGTTTCATTGTATTCTAGATCAGACGAACCGCTACACAATTTCTTTGTTCTTTTGTGGTTTTCTTATTGGATTTTATTTATATTGGCAACTTTTTCCGATTCCAAAATTAGGCTGACGGTGAGTATCAAAGCCACAATTTACCGTACGTACGTAGAATTCTGTGGAATAGATCGACAATGATTTTCCCCAACTATCTGGAGAAATTCCTCATATATTTCAATGCGTATGAAGGTTCTTAAAAATGCGGTTTTCTGACCAAATTCATAATTGTTTCATTCGTGGTGAACATACACGACTCCTAAAAAAACGCCTTTTTCTTCGAGACTCGTGTCGTTTGGTTTTTCTAGTTCTTCGATGTAGGGTGGAAATCTGGCAGTTGATGAAGTCACCCGGTACAAGAATCAGCTTTCAATAAAACTTTCTCGGCTGCATTGGCAAAACTGTAAAGAACAGTTTTAGACGTCTAATATAATTCCTTGGAGATAAAGGACTAAAAGGAGCTTCTAAAAAAGATGTCTAAAAAATCTTTCGATGGAAACTCGGTCTTTCTTTTGCTCATTGTTTTCAGAGGCCATTCTATCGACACTATGTCAATAGACAAATGCAGAAAACCGGTTATTTGCTGAAAAGTCTCAAGCCTAAACAAGGCGATCCTCTCCCGCAGTTATCACAGGGAAGTTAAGAGCTCGAAATTTTTCTCCTATTTGATACCTACTGCTTAAGATAGAAAATTGTTCACTCCCACATGACTAGGGTTCATTTTGTGTTTAATTTTTCTGTATTCTGATTCGTGACACGGACTGAAACTTGACGATGAAGGGCGAATGATTTCGGTAACACCCTCGTGAAAGATTATACGAGGTGATGACGATTACGAAAAAGAAAAACGACGGTTTGCTTGCGACAAAGCTGAAGGAGAAACGCAGGGAACCTGTCCTATGAAGTGAATTGGTTTTCATATTGAAAATCTAATTCAAAATTGGAGTCCCGGAAAGTTCAAACATTCAAGGAGTTGAACTTGGAGAAATTCCAAATATTGAGCTATATATGATTGGAGAGGACGTGATAAGAATTTCAATTTTTAAGCTATGTTTGATTAAGGAGGGGAACTTGGAAATTGAAATATTGACTTTCACACCACATACTATATGAATCAAGTATAGGGGGGGGTTGGAAATATGGCTCAAAAATCGAATTTTTCTAAGTCCCCCTTCTATCTTATACAGCTTGGAAGTTTCTGAGTCCAACTCCTATTATATGTAGCTTCGAAGTCGAAAGTCAAAATTTTTAGAGTAGGTAAGTTGTTGCCAGACGGCGCACGATGGGACTCCAAAATTTGCGAAAGGCTCCCCTTTAGACAGGTTTTTTAGTGATATATTGTTTGAAAATAAATAGAATATTTGAGTAAAGAAACAAATTTACTTCTCCGCAACAAATACCTAAATCTTCAGTCAGCTCGATAATAATTGACTAACCGAAAGCGCGTTCGCCATTAAAGATTTATTTATTGCGGCGAAGTAAATTTGTTTCTTTATTTAATTATGTACCGCAAAATAACTGAATGTATTGAATTAGGTAATTAGGAGTTGGGTAGTGGAAAATGTAGGTATCTCTCTCTGTCAAAGGAACTTATTAAATATCTCACGCTTCAAACCCTGTGCTTTTACCTTTTTTTTGGGGGGTGGAACGCTCGAAATCTGAGTTTTATGTCTCTATTGCTCAGACTATATAAATTAAGCTGACGGAAATGCTCTTCAAATCGCGCAAAAATAATCAATGAAATGTTGTTTTCTTTTAAAAACTATAGTTTTTTTGACTGCATTTTGATGTCTGATTTTTCGCCCTCCCGCTGTCGGACACGACGAGATGGTGAAAAATATTCCAAGTCTCCCTCCTATCGATGCCGTTGGAAAATTGAAATTATCTCAAGTCCACCGCCTCATATAATATATATATTTTATAGATATATGTAGCTCGAAGATATTTCAAGTCCCTGGATAATTCCGTGAAAATGTTGACGTTACAAAAATCGACGGCGGACGCGATAGTCGAAAATATTGTGAGTCCCTCCTCTGATTGGGGCTGCTGGAAAATTGAAATTTTTTCAAGTCTCCCTCCTCTCATCAAAGCTCGATGGTCGAAAATATTGTAAGCCCCTGATCATACCCCCGAAAATGATGCCGTCACAAAAGTCGAAGGCGGATGCTTTCGCAAGCGTCTCCTGAGCATACCCATAACAGATTCTCGCTTGGCTGAAAATTCAAGAGTCCACAAGTATGTACGTAAAACTTTCCTCTTACCCTCCTCCCTCCGTCAAAAGAAAATGATGAAGAGCCTCGTATTTGGGTATTTAAAATCTTTTTTGAAACATTCATGTCACCGAGAAATACTATCATCTCGTCGAATAGTGTTATTTTTGATAAAATGGGCAATAATTTTCCATATTTCATACTATGTAATTTGAAAAATGATTTTTTTGTTCAATTAGCCCTCGTTCTCTGTGGATACGTTATTTAGTATCAATTTTCGCAACACCACCCAAAAGAAAAATTATATCTAGAGGAAATTCTAATCCATTCAGCGCCTGCGAATTCGAATGACTTAAGCTGCAGAATCTTTCATTCTTTACGCGTACCTACGCTTTCAAAAAAATGATTGTTCCAGCGTGCATAATGCGAAATTCTCTTATGCAAAAGAAAGTAAACGCTTATTATAACGGCATAAAATTGGCGTAAAGTCAAAATCTACTTTCAATAATTTATTTTTTCTTATTTAATAATATTAATGTGTGTGCCCTCCGACAGCTACGAAGGCCAATTATGTACAAGTTTACTGAATAATTTTGAATGAATGTCGACGACACCGTTTTGGTTTCACCAACCACAGCAGTTTAGTTTGATGTTGAAAAAACGAATATCATTAGGTATCGTATCTTTGGTACATTATGTATAATACGAGAAAATTAATCTTCAGAATCAATTTTAGAAATTGCTCTTATGCAAAAAAACAAAAATATATTTTTTTGGCTTCGAAAAGGCTCAAAATCGCAACCTTATACCCATGGGGAACGGTGAAACTATTGGATAATTTTTGGAGTTTGAAATCTAGCTTCATTCATCATTCGTTTCATTTTTCATCGAATTTCCATTTTGTGAGAAAGGTCAACGGCAGTATAGTTGCAAATATCTCGTAAAAATATTAGGTATTTCATTTGAACGGAAGGGAGAGCTAGTGAACATATTCCTTTGAGAGTAATCTTGTAATACTCTAAAACTGACACGTTGATTCAGAGTAATGGTCGAGTGAAAATCTGCAAACAAAAGGTTTAAAACAATTTTGAAGTGAGGACCATATGAAAGAGATGTAAAGCTGGATTTTATATTTTTGGGCCCAGGAGCTGGCGGTTTGCGTTGTTGCTCGTGGCTGGTTTTTTCTCCTCATTCGTAACTCTGTACCCCAAGTTTGGGTTTGGGAGGTGCGAAACGAAAAACGGATATGGAGAACTTTCTATAGATCTTATAGACTTACCTATGGAACGACGAGACCCGAGGAATGTTCGAGCGTATTAGAGAAAAAATTTTAAGCTGGAACTTGGAACATTGCCCGGTTGGAGCCATACAAAGGTTAGACGATCAAGATTTTCGTCTGCTTTCTTCATCAATATTCTTGTAAATTCAAATTCATACCAAATTCTACATAAAGAATTGACGATTTTATCAATAAAATTTAAATCTGTTTCTGTTCTATTGATACAACCATCAAGATTTTACACATGAACATGGTCTTGGAGAAAATTGTCGAAAATTCTGATCGTCTCGAGTGGGCCCGGAGCTCGAAAAGATTGGAAAAGATTGTAGTCCTCTATTGTGGAGAAAACAAAAACGAGAGATTACAATACATATATTACAAACACAGTAGCCATTTAATTAGCGTAGCTGACATCAAATTTAGTGTTCGATTTTTCTCACGCAAAACTGGATCCTAATGAAGAGCATTTGCATATTTTCTGGATTCGGTATTCTTCAGTTCTTACGGTCGAAAGGATTTTTTGTGAAGATAGACTTCAAGTGCATATTTCTTCTTGCTTCTTAATAATCAAAGTTACTCAAATGCTAGGAAATCACTCATTTTTCGGCTTCATAAGGAAAGGCTGTCAATTAAATTTTTGATGCAAACTTTTGGTGGTGTTAGTGTTTCACATTATAAGGAGCTCATATAAAGTAATTCCGAGAAGGAGTGGTTTTGTCAAAGGCTTTCAAATTCTCCGAGTCAATTTTTCATTAATAACCTCGTATTTGAGCCAAAAAAAACTCAATTATTGACCTTTTTTATTTCTAGATGATAATTTTTTCGACTCCCGCCTCTTTCTTTCATGTAATATTTTTGGGAGTAACCGAATTGAGTCCCAAAGTGTCGCGGGGTCGAAAAAGGTAGAGTCCGAATTGAGTCCCGAAGTGTCGGCGGTATACTAAGTCTGAGAAGATGGGGGTGAATTTGTTCATTTTCCTTCGTTCTCTGCTATAGGTAACTCAATGTTCATCATTGAATGAATAAATTTCGCAAAAATACAATGGAATAGGCAACTTGATCCCAGCTTTTTACTGTTCATGAATTCAAGTACAACGCTTTTATGTTCCTCTAGTATTTTGTCTTCTGACGAATAAAACGATTGAAGCCTATGAAAGAGTCTTTCGACATATTGTAAATGAAATAGGTAATCGATTTGTAAATGAAATAATTGATCTCGCCTTGGAGTTTGAACCCTCGGAATTGTTCGGTTCTTTCTACGCTGCACACTCCAATATTTTCATTCTTATAGATACTCTTCGTGAGGTCCAATGGGACCCTCTCGCCTTGGAGTTTGAACCCTCGGAATTGTTCGGTTCCTTCTACGCTGCACACTCCAATATTTTCATTCTCATAAATACTCTTCTTGAGGTCCAAGTGGACACCTATGCCAAAATCGTCGACATTCGTAGGTTGTAGAAACGCTTAGGCAGAAGGGAAATGAGAATCATTCGTGAACTCGGGACTCAATTCGATTATGTACCGCCGACACATGAAGACATTCCCTTTTTTTACCCCGACACTACGGAACTCGATTCGGATATCATTCATTCCCCCCCCCTCGACAACTCGGGGCTCAATTCGGCATCGCCCATATTTTTAGCACAGTCGTTATCACCTTATTAAGAATATCGAGACATAATCCATGTCTTTTCTCTCGCCGGACCCCGATTTTGAAACTCGCGAGTAAACCGCCCCCCGTCAAGAGAAATCTCTACCCCGTGGGTGATTCAGAAATTCGCGAGTACACCCCGCGTAATAATAATAATTAATAATTAATGAATAAATAATTAAATATTTAAATAATTAAATATTTAAATAATTAAATAATTAAATAAATAAATAATTAAATAATTAACATAATTAATAATTAGAAAATCTCTACCCCGTGGGTGATTCGGAAATTCGCGAGTACACCCCGCGTAATAATAATAATTAATAATAAATAAATGAATAAATAAATAAATAAATAAATGAATAAATAAATGAATAAATAAATAAATAAATAAATAAATAATATTAAATAATTAAATAAATAATTAAATAATTAATATAATTGATAATTCACATGTTCCATGTCTTTTCTCTCGCCGGACCCCGATTTTGCAACTCGCGAGTACACCCCCTCCCCTCCCCCCCGTCAAGAGAAATCTCTACCCCGTGGGTGATTCAGAAATTCGCGAGTACACCCCGCGTAATGATAATAAATAATTATATTAATTAATTAATTAATAATTGAATAATTAAATAATTAAATAATTAATTACCGTGCATCCGTGCAAGCGTGCGTCCGTGCACATCTCTACCCCGCGGGTGATTCAGAAATTCGCGAGTACACCCCGCGTAATAATAATAAATAACTTGACCTAGTAGAAGCCTAGACTGAAATATTTCAAGATGACTGATAAAATATAAAAGACATGGAACATGATCTTCATTTATTTGGCTATGCCAGAAAATTTCTTGGTCTTTACCCTTATGTCTTCGTACAAATTTAACCGATGCGCAGGAAGAGAGTTTGACGTCACCTGGAAGAGTTGCGAAAATATCGATAAAGGAAGAGAGAGTTGTTCGACCTATTTGAAAAATTGAAAACAATTTCAAGGCATAGTTTGTTTCAAGGAAAGGAACATGGAGAAATATCGACTCAAGAACGAGGGGGTAATTGAGTCAACCCCGGCGCTAGGGGAGCAAAACAACAGCAATTAAGAGCTCCAAATCCGAGGGACGCCAATTTTGCTATCAAAAAATATTATTAAAATTATCATCAAGAATTATTGGGCCCATGTTCTTCAAGAAAAAGTGGTAAAAATTATTAGATTTTGCTTGCAGCGCTGAAAACCTCGCACCGGGATGGATTGAGTGGGCCGTTGGATATAATAAGACTAAACATCACGGGTTCCCCGCGCTGTCTTTTTGTATCTGATGTAATGACCCTCAATTTTTCTCTTCATTTTCGTGAATATTTGATCTAATTTTTCTATCGCTCCGTCGACTCCAAAGAAATTGAGGAAAAAATCCTGCAAAACGCAATATTTATTCGTGGTATCGGTACTTCGTACTGGTTCTCAGCACGACGTATGAAAACGTGCCAATGTCCCTTGTAATCCATCGTTTGTTTTGAGGTATCATGTGCTAGTGTAACTTGTTCACACCGAACTTCACGAATTATGACTCTACTTATGTAAATTCGAACCGGATGGCATTGAAAGTCATAAAACTGTTACAGTTGAACAAAGAAAAGAGTACACAACTAAATCATTATGCACCATGGGAGGGAAAAGGATTCAAGTATGATGAACTCGCTATCTGCACCAAGTATAAATTTTCATCGTCATAATTTTCGAAGAAGTCGTGAATTTGGATTTGATTTTTATGATGCGGCTACGGTATGCGCTTCTACCGTAATACTCGCGTTGATAAAGGTATACATATAGTGTTCAAATCGGCACGCCGACTAAACTTTATAATAAAGAATATAATACTGGTACCGTTATCAATTTTTGTGGTCGTGAAACGATTATAAATTGTAAAAGAATCTACTTTTAACGAGGCACCGACGTACCCCAGTACGCTGCCGTCGGAGTATAGTCGAATATGTGATAAACTTACTGTATTAAAAGATATACGTAATCGGAACTCGAGACCGCGACGATAGTTTTACCTGTTAATCGTTAACCTACAAACGAATCTGCTGTTTTGCAACACACGTCGCGTCATTTTCTCAAATTCTTGTCCATACATTATTCCAAAATTTTTGAAATATAAATGGATACGTATAATACATTGATGCACGAGTTTTCAACGTATGCATTACTAATAGGTTGCGGCACATAATTATGTAAGTGGAAAAAAAATTCTACGAGTAATTTACACCAAGACCTGCATAAATGTGGGTACGTGACCAGTTCGGTTGGCAAAACGTTTCACATTTTCTGGTACTGTTGCAAATATGATTTTTGCGAAGTTCGATTCTAAGTAGGATACCGGTGTTCTAAATTTCGATTTGAACTTTCAGAACTTATTATTGAATATTATCATACCCACTGTTCAAGTTTTCGAATTGACTTGGTTTAGATAATTATCAATGAACTGTACTAATTCAGCAGTTTAAATAATCGGCAATGAAGTGTAGTTTGAGTGGTTTGTTTCATCTAACCCTAATGCAGTTGTTCCTCTTTTGGAAATTTTGTATTTTTAAGGATTTATTGTCCCACATCTAACCATAATTTCATGTGGGATTCGTTTGTGCTGGTTTGTACGCATATCAAGAGTTCAGTACGTGCGAACTTCCGGAAACTATAGAAACTGCGCCCTCTCATTTTAAACTTTCAGCAATTTTTTTTTTTTTACCAATCGTTTGTGACTGTTTGTGCACAACTCCTTTTCCTCAAAATGAAAGATAGAGCTGAAAAAACGGTGGCTTTTTCACATCAACATTTTAACATATTCTTAGTGTAAGTCGTGTATACCCCTCCTTCCGAAATTAGAGGGGGCTGGAGGTATGGTGGCCCCCAATTTGTATAACTTTGACAAATGTTTGTGTCCAACTTCTTCCTAATGACCCGAGAGGGGGCTAGGGAAATGGTTGATCGATACCTCTCCCGTTCCTGTTCCGAGATTTCGACGGGCTCGTCGTTATCGACACTGATGAAACTTGATGCTGTCAATATCTGTAATATTATGGTCAGGCTGAAGTGAATTTACTTACCCCTCTCTCTATAGAAAATGCACCTTTCCACGACGATATCAATGAATTCTTCTGCGGATAATGTTGAATAGGGAGTACCAAATTACATAATATATTTTCCTGAAATTACTGAAATACGGGCACCTTCCTACGTACAAAAGTCAGAAATCATTCCAGACCTACAATCATTACTCTAGGTGTTTACACTGCACTACTCTTACTTCCTTTCTACGTCGATATCAGGAAACGGAACAATGAACTGTGATGAGAGATACAAATCGTAATACGATATCGATAGCTCTGCGGACTCGGTACTGCATATAAAAGATGTTTTCACTTTTTCCCCTCAGTGTATACGTATCCAACATCATTATTTCTTTTTCTTTTGTATAACGGAATAATCATCGACCTAGGTTTGGCCTGTAACGCACGTGGGTCGTTCGTTAGTCAATTATGCGAAAAAGCTCGCTCCTCATATGTACGGCCGATTCAAATTTTCGATCAAACTGGTTTCAAAACTGCCATGCCGCGCCGTACACACTATCGTACTAATCTGGTTAAGAATAGGGCACAACAAAACGAACGCGTTCGCAACTTGCTTCGAATCCGTTACAAAAGGAAACCTGTACCTTCGCACGATTAAGCCATGCTTATGTATGTTTGTTATTCACTCGTTTCATAATGTATTCCACGATGAGGTCGAGAACAAAAACAAAAAAAAAGAAGCGATAGACTTTCTCGAATATTCGAAAAAATTGTCTCCTGCTCGAAATGATATAAACCCAAAAGTACACTCGAAATCAATATTTAACGCTTAAAAATTAATGCACCTGTACCCCAACTGTGAGAACGACCGCGACCTATATTTCGGTATTGGAGCCGCTGTCTCCAAAAAATGACTTATTTGATTGGAACAGAGGGTAAGAAATGCCTATGTGTGTCCCTATGCTATGCACACATTATGTGATTGCCTCATCATTCAAACACCAGTCGCATAGTAGGTCACTGTTGAAGTTTCTCCATCTTCTTCTCTCTTCAGGGATGATTGTAGTCCTTTCTTCCTGCAGATCTGGATGTTGATGGTACACAGGTGTTGAGTAGGCCATAGCGTGGTTCTGCATTTGCCTATTCCATTCCTGGTCCATCTTCCTCTTCATGATGGTGGCTGCAAATGCAGACACCTGGTTCCATGCTTCTTCGGAACCTAGCATGGTGGGTACCAGGCTACTCGGGTCGAGCACGGCATCTACCCCGATCTCTTGAAGAGACCGACTAAGCTCGTCCCGCTCACGCCTCCACGCCTCACACTCAAATAAGGTGTGTTGTGGCCCATCATCCCGCCCTTGGTTACAGTGCGAACACGTTGCCTGCTCAACTTTCCTTAACTTCTCGTGAAGATACTGGCCGCTTAACACCTGCGTCAGGTGAAAGTTCAGCTGACTACGGTGTCGGTTCATCCACTTGTCAAGGTCGCGTATCAGCACACGGGTTGTCCATGTACCCAGCTCACTCTGGGCAATTCTTGCTTTCCACTTTACAAGCAAGGAGCGCCTGGCCTCCTGCTTGACCCGTAACTTTGCTTTGAACACCACCGCTCTCTCCTCAGCAAGGAGCGCGATTGGTGGCGAACGTTCTAATACACAGAGAGCCTCCGTCGAGACACTGCGGTAGGCATTAACACACCTTAGCGCAGCTCTTCGTTGGATCTTTACCATCTCTCTCCATCGGTATGGTATCTTCATGGAGTTGGACCATACTGGCGCACCATATAGGAGGATCGACAAGGCGGTGCTCATCATGATCCTTCTCCTTGCTTCTGTCGGTCCTCCTAGGTTCCTCATCAGGCGGCTTAGGTATCCAACTACCCGGCCCGCCTTTTCCGCTGCCATCAGGAAATGGTGCCTGAAGCTCAGCGTTGGTTCAAACCAGATGCCCAGGTGTTGCATTTGCTTCTTGGTTTCAATTTCCACACCTTGCAGGCGAAAAGTGGGTGGCTTGAACTTCCGACGGGTCGTGAATAAAATAGCCTCCGTCTTACTTGCTGCAAGTTCAAGTCCAGCCGACTCGATCCAAAGCGTCACTTCCTCTAGGGCCCGGTTTACCCTGCTCTCGACCGCTACAGTTCTTTCGGCGGTGCATACCACCAGGGTGTCATCCGCAAAACAGATAAGCTTAACCCCCGATGGCAGCTTCGCCTTAAAGATTCCATTAAATGCGACGCACCACAAAAGCGGCCCAAGGACCGACCCCTGCGGCACCCCACAAGTAACATGCCGTTTTACTGTACCAGCACACGTCTCTACTTGGATTTCACGGCAGCTAAGATGGCTGCTGATTATCTTGAGCAGGTATGCGGGCACTCCTGCGTCCACAAGAGCTTCCAATATCATCTTCCATGGAATTGAATTGAACGCATTTCTCATGTCGAGGCTGACGGCTGCGCAAAACTGACGCATAGCAATCGCTCACTCGGCTATCCTCTTCAGCTGGATCCCAGCATCTGATGTGCAGCGTCCAGTTTGAAAACCGTACTGGCTATCAGAGATTATATCTCTTTCCTTCAGATAGCTCTCCAAACGATTGGCTATCACTCTTTCTAGAAGTTTCCCAACATTGTCTAGCAGACAAAGTGGACGATAAGAGGATGGTAGACCAGGTGGTTTATCCTTCTTATCGATCAACGCTAGCCTGGCTTTCTTCCATCGCACAGGAGCAGTCCCCCAACAATTGCCGCATTGAATGTATCAACAAGCAGTGCTGGGTCAACTGAATGTATGGGGCTCTAGACTGGAATCTCATCCGGGTCTGGAGCCTTCCAATACTTACCCCGCAGTCTATTGACTGTTGCATCCACCTCCTCGGTACCTAGGAGGGATATACCATCCTCTTCTACTATTGTTAGCGTTACCATTGGTGGTGGCTGCTGTGGGAACATGCCATCAATGATTTGACCCACAACATCCAGCTCCACTCGGCTCATTGCTGAGAGGCCCTTTAGCTTCTTCAGCACTACCTTATAAGGCTTTCCAAACGGGTCGTCATCTGCCATCTCACATAGCTCTCGACATGCAGCACTCTTGTTGTCCTTGATGGCCTTCTTCAGCCTTTTACGAGCCAGCTGGTATTCAGGCGCAACCGCCCGCGCTCCTTCGCGGCCACTACTACGCTGGTATATCCGGCGCTGACGGTTGCACTCTTTCCTTAACTCGGCAATCTGGTTGGTCCACCAGTAAACGGCTCTCCTCTTCTTTGGTGGACCTTGCCTGGGCATCGCTACATCGCAAGCTTTGGTGACAGTCTTGATCATCCTCTCTGCTGCCACCTCCGCATTACCTTCTTGCTCTTCTTCTTGATCCCATGTGAGAGCAAGATAGCTAGCCTTCAAACGGTCGCTATTCAACTTCCTAACGGTCCATTTTCTTACGAGCTTTTGTGGAGCAGCAACCTCAACTTCCCGGCGGATGGAGAAGTTGATGCACCGGTGGTCGCTCCTAGAAAGCACCTTGTCCAGTACTGCCCAACCTTATATTCTTCGGGCTAGGCTCTCTGAGGCAAAGGTGATATCAACAATGGACCCGTATCCTTGATGCACTCGGGTAGGAGTGTTGCCTACGTTTATCGTTTCCAGTCGATTGTAAGCAATCCACTCCCCCAAGGAATACCCACGGATGTCAGTACGGCCTGATCGCCACTCTTCTGACTTGGCCCTAAAATCGCCAGCCACAATGAATTTTTCACCTTGCCGTCTGGACAAGCTTTCTTCTAATTTCTTCAAGAAGTCCTCAAACTCCGGGAAGGGGTGATTAGGAGAGAAGTAGCAACTGTAGACGACCATGTCGGCCATCTTCACAGCAACATACCCTTCCCCTCTTTCAACCTCTCCCGGAGCAATTGGACACTCTGGGCAAACACCAATGGCCGCTAAGCCAGTACGGTCTGTGTACCACTTGTCTTCTCGCAACATCGTAATACTCGCTGCCGGCAATTACAATGTGCGTTCCCTCCTCATCTACAAACTGCCAGAGAAGATCCTAAGCACAAAGAGACCATCAATTTTTGAAGGAATATGCTCGCGAAGAGTAAAAATGCAAATATAAGAACCGCAATAAAATAAAAAAAACTGAGCGCTTTCGGCTAAACAGCCATTCTCACGGTATAGAGAGCGACTGAACCCAACACCAACAAGAACGAGTAACAACGAAAGAGGAGGTCATGACTGAACCAGCGAGTCATCGAAGTATGGATCATCCTCATAGACTATTGGAATGTAACCTCCGCACGAGAAAAAAAAATAGGATAGAATACAGAATCTATGAGCAGCCTACGCACACCAACACTTTCATCCCTAACGACTTCTACAACTATCCCAGGAACAAGTTAGTCGCGATTCAGAACTACTGCTATCGAGCAATTTCTGTCCTGAAGAACAATGAAGAGAAGAGGAAAGAAATTGAGATAGTAAAGAAGATCGCAGCAGCCAAGGCTACTCTATAGGCGTGGTTGAGGGAGTCCTTGAGAGATTGCTAGCAAAAACGGGAACCCAAGACAGCACGGTAAGAAAGTACCTCGGATTAGTACCATACCTATAGGAAAGTACACAAACGGGTGATGATAGCGTCCATCACAACCCACCCATGGTGAAGAGAATAAGCAACGATCAGATAGAGAAAAAGGACAAGGGAAGCTTGAGCGGAGTAGACAAGCTCAGTTGCAAACAGAGCGAAGGCACCCACATTGATGAAACTGGGAGAAAGGAGCAAAGAAAATGGAAAGTCACTGTTTGGCAAACACTGCAGTTGAAGAACAGCACAATGGTGAAGTAATATTCTAAGTCATACATGAAAAAAAAAAAAAAAAAAATTAAGAGAAGGAAAGTCTGGGAACTTCTCAGCTTGGTGATCGGACAAGACAGGGAGAACACAAACGACCAATAGGATAACAGAAAACTTGGCAATCAATAGAAATGCAGCACATAGGCGAACGAGCCGATCATGGTGCAGTATTGTTGTAGCCAATCAGATGACAGTGTTGTACTATAAAAACCAAAGTTCAAGGCGCTCTGATCTTTATTAGCAATTCAACTAATGATGGGGCAACACTCGAAAATACTCTGGAAGGCAGTGCTTCCCAACCGGTGCGGTATGCCGCCGTTCACCACGACCTTAGGTGTGCTGCGAGATTTTGATCAAAAACGCCCAAGAAAAAATTTCCGATTTTTTCTATTTGCTCGAAAAAGTTATCTGAAGTACCGTCTTACTTATGTGTTCCAGCTTTTGAATAATATCAATTCCAGTTATAATTTCTTAAACTTGCTGCACTGAATGTCATAGATTTCAGCGAAGTAGCGAAAAATACAGATTTATGTTTTCCCACAAAATTTGGAATTAGGATAGCCCAGGGGATTCTCCAGTGAATGCAAGAAACATTCAGACTCCTTGACGTATATTGGTTGTAGAACTCAAAATGTTTTTCAAGTCCCGGCGACAGTTCGAAGCTCCTGCGTTTCGAAGAACCGCAGCATAAAGAAAGAGGGATGAGATCTCATATGGCCACCTTGTATGGCCATATGATAATGTCAAAACGCAGAAAAATTTTGGATACAATTTGGAGTTCTGGAAATACTGTGCCGTAGGGATATCGTCTCATGGGAAAATGTGCCGCGATGTAAGGAAGGTTGAGAAACACTGTTGTGAATTGACTAATGAAGTAGAAGAGTACACTTGCGGTTCTTTTTTATTCTTGTGCTGTACTTACCCCTCATCAGCACACTCAATATGAGTTCCGATGATGGAAAACGAAGGGCGTTAAAATGAATTTCGAAAAATTTAGAGGTTCTTGAGCTGTGTAGAAGGTGGGCTTAAATGGAAAATAGTTCACCGTAAATTCGCTTTGTCGCCTCTGCTCTCTCATATCAAGCCCAAAAGTTTGAAAACTTTCATTTGCCCGTTTTTTTTTTTGGAGCAAGCAATCATGAGGTACGCCTATTGGTTTTGTTCTCCTTACCATCACACGTAACTCGTTCTGATTTGGAAACACCTTCGTTATACAGCTTTGCACGTGTATAGCCAAGCTAAAGATAGAATATAGATTAGTGAACATAATATAAAATTTATGATAGTTACCTTTACATTTATTATACTGTAGATTTACGTCAGGGCAGTGAATGTTTTCTAAAATCGGTTAGTCGCCGGTAGTATCGAATAGTATTATTTATTATAATACCGGATAAGACACGGTTACTCTGACTACTTTCTATTGTTTGAACACTGATGAATGTTGGTTAAAAAAAAAAAAAAGAAGAGGTGGTGAGACGTCCGGAATCTGATATTATCTCGCCTGTGAAGGCGGTGAATTGAATATTGCGTTAGCCCACTACCGTACATTCGACCACATACGCTCGAAACTTATAACTTACGAGCTACACTATTTTAGATTGGACCTGGAAATTGTGACAAGTGACCGAGAGTCATGAAAAAGGCCTGAAAAATTAGGACTGACGTAAGTTGTGGCAAGTTTACCTTGGGGAAAATTTGTATGTTTTATTCTATGAATTTATTCTTACTTTCTTTCTCTTTCTATTGTCTCCTTAACTTCTGCTTCCCTATGTGTATCCATCTTAATTAGTATCTACCTACTGGATTTTCAACCTTGAACCACTGTCACTAACGGTAATGAAATTGTATCTCGGCGCTTGAGTTATTCATTTTAAAATTACAAAAGTAATATTCAATGGCAGTATGAAAGTATATAACCTTAGGCAGTTGATAACGCGTACTTGTTCTCTGTATAGATTTACGTGTGCGATCTCGGTAGGCTTAATCGTCTCAAGTTATGTGTTGTAATTAATACCTTTTCTAACACATATACGTACGTACATGGATATAACAATGATAAAATTCACGTAACAAACACCCGGACATCAGAACGATTATTTTAAATGAATTGTACGTCACTCGTGAAAATGAAAACGTCTTTTGATGGGAAACACCTTGTACAATACATAATATGCATTATACCGACCGAAGTCGAGTAGAAAAAAGAAGGAAATAGAATGGTTTCTACTCGTTTATCGGTAACTCTACTGGAAAATCGTTGTAAAATGCCCCGACCACATTAGTTTATCATATCGCACCAGTGGAGAAAGTACAAAAATGTATACAACGTTTTATTTGTACGTAGGAATATAATATGAAATAAATTCATGCGATGTAATGTAGTTCCTTACTCCGCGACAAGATGTGCGTAGCATTGTAACTATTAGAAATCAACGCACAAAAAAGAAGAAGATTATCGAGACTGGAAGAAGAGACATAGATTTAACCATGACGAAAGGACTGACCTTAATAATGACAAATTGTGGAATGTTCCACAGAAAGTTGTAGACCTGTACTTAGCTCTTGCCTATATGATGCCGATCACGAGTGACTCGTTAATGAATATCCAGTCTAGTATAGCACATAAAAAAATCAGATCGTGAGACTTATCAAACTACTTACGTCGTGCGATCTAATAAATAATAATATTGCAAACGTGTCTCGAAAGGATTTTGGGAATGGCCGATCTAATTTAAAAGCAAACATGTTTTCAGAATATTTTATTAATATGATAAGTGTTGCGAAATATAATGTGTTCGCGTCAGATGAAGGAGATGAACGTTGAAGTTGTGAAGTTTTCGGGGATTAAGCATTCAAATAGGAGACGCAGAGTCTGGAGTGGGTTGAGAAATTATAGAGAATGAGCCCGAATTTTATCTCTGTAGCTTTCATGAGTTTTTGTGCGTATGAAGTAAGATTTGGAAAGTCCATGTTTACCTAGGTAAGTGAATTCAAAAATTAGTTCAAATCAGGTTTGTCCTGACAGCCCCCTTTCCCAGACGCCAGGTTCATCTTTTACGTTATAGTTTTGTAGCCTGTCTATATTCTTCTTTTCCCACCCTTCCCGAATTTTCGATTCCTTTCATTTTCCAGATTTTTATGACATACAATAAGACGTGAGACCGATGTAAAGAATCGCCCCCCATCATTATGCCATAATTTCTCACTTATATCCGTATTACTCGGGATCGTAAGGTAGAAAGTATTGAGCACCTAAAACGTCAACGCTGGGATAAAATGACGGCTTCCTTAACGAAGTTAAACGAGGAACGCAGGGAACCTGTTTTATGATTCGAATGAGATTTGGTATCATCATATATGGCTCGAGAGTCGAAATTTTTCCAGTCCCCCTCCTATCATATATGGCTCGAGAGTCAAAATTTTTCTAAGTCCCCCTCCTATCATATATAGCTCGAGAGTCGAAATTTTTCTAAGTCCCCCTCCTATCATCTATAGCTCGAGAGTCGACATTTTTTCTAAGTCCCTCTCCTATCATATATGGCTCGAGAGTCGAAATTTTTCTAAGTCCCTCTCCTATCATCTATGGCTCGAGGGTCGAAATTTTAACAGGGAACCTGTTTTATGGGGGGCTATTTGAGAAATCTGCCGTGCGCCGTCCGCCGTCCAGCGAAAAACTTGAAAAAATTTCGACCCTCGAGCCATATTATGATAGGAGAGGGACTTAGAAAAATTTCGACTCTCGAGCTATATATGATAGGAGAGGGCCTTAGAAAAAATTTCGACTCTCGAGCTATAGATGATAGAAGGGGGAACTTAGAAAAAATTCGACTCTCGCGCCATATGTGATAGGAGAGGGACTTAGAAAAATTTCGACTCTCGAGCTATAGATGATAGGAGGGGGACTTAGAAGAATTTCGACGCTCGAGCTATATATGATAGGAGGGGTTCTCCAAATCTAGGCTTCCTTGAATTTTCAATACCAAATCTCATTCGAATCATAAAACAGGTTCCCTGCGTTCCTCGTTTATTTCTAAGTTTTTCGCTGGACGGCGGACGGCGCACGGCAGATTTCTCAAATAGCCCCCCATAAAACAGGTTCCCTGTTAAAATTGGTGTTTCAAGCAGATCTCAAAAAAATTCAAGTTCTTGGTCTTTGTTAATCGATTTGAAATCCGGGAAACACAATCGACTGTCGAAATTAGGTCTTTTTATGATCACTCACAATATCGACCATGAATCGTCCGAAAATGAGTAATTAAGACGCCTTTATTGTATCGATCTATTTTTCGACCCAAATTAGATGTCAATTCATGGTTGAAGTTTGGTTCGTTGATTTCTCTATGACTAATCGACCGTTTTTTGACGTGTTTTTTCAGTCAAAATAAAAATTACCATATTTCGACCTCTTTCTTCAGTACAAATGAAAATTGTACTCTATCTAGATGGCTTTATTGAATCAATCTATTTTTCGACCCAAATTAGACGTTGATGTATGGTCGAAGTTTAGTTGGATGATTTTTGCATAACTGATCGACTGTATTTTGACGTCTTTTTTTGGTCAAAGTAAAAATTAGTACAAATGAAATTTGATTTGTACTATATTAAGATATTTTTATTGATTCGATCTATTTTCCGACCCAAATTAAATGTCGATGTACCTACGGTCCAATTTTGGTTGAATAATTTTTGCTCAACTAATCGACCACATTTTGACGTCCTTTTTCAGTCAAAATAAAAACTACTATATTTCGACCTCTTCCTTAAGTACAAATGAATCTTAAACTGTCGATCGTATTTTGACGTATTTTTTCAGTACAAATAAAATTTCTATTCAGATTTAAAAAACACGTCAATTCTTCAGTCAATTATTGGTCAAAATAGAATCGATTTTTTTTCAGATTCAAAAAAGACGTTGATTCTTTTTCGGTCGATTATTGGTAAAAAAAGAGTCGATTTCCATTCAGATTCAAAAAAGATGTCGATTCTTCAGTCAAGTATTGGTCAAAATAGAATCGATTTTCATTCAGATTCAGAAAAGACGTTGATTCTTTTTTGGTCGATTATTGGTAAAAAAAGAGTCGATTTCCATTCAGGTTCAAAAAAGACGTCGATTCTTCAGTTAATTATTGGTCAAAGTAGAACCCATTTTTTTTTAGATTGAAAAAAGACGTTGACTCTTCGGTCGATTATTGGTAAAAAAAAGAGTCGATTTCCATCCAGATTCAAAAAAGACGTCGATTCTTCAGCCAATTATTGGTCAAAATAGAATCGATTTTCATTCAGATTCAAAAAAGACGTTGATTCTTTTTTGGTCGATTGTTGGTAAGAAAAAAAGAGTCGATTTCCACCCAGATTCAAAAAAGACGTCGATTCTTCAGCCAATTATTGGTTAAAATAGAATCGATTTTCATTCAGATTCAAATAAGACGTTGATTCTTTTTTGGTCGATTATTGGTAAAAAAAGAGTTGATTTCCATTCAGGTTCAAAAAAGACGTCGATTCTTCAGTTAATTATTGGTCAAAGTAGAATCAATTTTTTTTTAGATTGAAAAAAGACGTTGACTCTTCGGTCGATTATTGGTAAAAAAATAGTCGATTTCCATTCAGATTCAAAAAAGATGTCGATTCTTCAGTCAATTATTGGTCAAAATAGAATCGATTGAAAAGAAAGACGTCGATTCTTCGGTCAATTATTGGTCAGAACAAAGTCAATAAATAGGAGGAAATTACTCGATCGTTAATCGACCTAAAAAATCATTTGATGATTTTAGACAAATTGGATCTATTAATCGTATATTTGTTATTGTGGTATACATATTGCTCATCGTAGCTACACTCTGTATTAGGAGTTGCTAATAATAAAAAAAAAAAAAAAAAATGGTCGATAAGAGGTCAAATCGACAGCTTTTTTATGTTGATTGTTTTTGCCGGGAATCGCCCTGATGAAGTATAATTACTCTGCAGATTTCATTTGGGGTTCTGTCATTATTCAAAGATATTTTGTGGTGGTTCAATCCGGTTCTGAATGGTACAGCAGCATCCAAATTTTGTGCAAACTTTTGGCAATTAAACGTTACCATGAATTTCGTGACTCAAGTTGTACCACATGCTCGTTTTGCTCAATGTATCAGTTCTATTATATGGCTTTCATCTTCCTTTTCGACACTGTCGCCCAGTGTCGTCTTGGCTCACATTTTTCAAACCGGGAGCTAGGTAACCTGCTCTTTGGGCTCCTGAAAACTCGCATGGTCAAATTTTCAAGAAGTTTCTCGAGACTCTCCATGAAAACCTTCGTGGCCGGTCGTGTATGACACTGCTGTCGCCCTGAAACAAAGATTCGAACAATGTAAAGAAAGTTCTTATCATCTACTACATCAAAAATACCGAAAGATCAATCCAGTTTCTGGGCGAATTGAACGAATTTACTCGATTAATTCCAGGTTCACAATCGAGAAAGTAATTAGATCTGTCTTATATTCGCAGCTACCGTTTTTTCAATATAGCGCGTTTATTATTTTTTTTTTGTCAGTCACGATTCCAAACTAGGATTTAGCGCGCTATACAATAAAAATTATATCTTGCTGTACCTAAAGTATCGATGCGGTGAAATGATAGTAGCGACCTTGAAACAGAAAAATATTCGTACCTTTCTAAAAAAATAAAAAAAATCACCTGAGGTATGATATTGTGGAATTATTGCGAGGGAGTATACGAGTGCTATACATTTTATCTCTTCAGCTTTATCGCAATACGAGTCATGTTGTCATCTTGACGATATATATACGAGTATATCGCGGATGTAGCACATATTTTTTTTTTTTTAGCGGTAATATAATATCGTATCAGATACTCAGCCTTCTTAACTTACTACCTATAGGCTTGGATTGACATTTTATATAAAGGTGGGAAAAAAGTGCGTATGACACACGAGTATATTGTACAAGGCTAGATAATTTATCATTTTCTATAACGAGAACAATCGGTAGGTTTATTCGCTTTACATACTTTGTTACACTTAAGGTGCTGAGGACGAGATCATTCTCTCAGGCGATGTACTCGTACTTGTTCAGCGGTTCGATGGAAGGAATTCATCAGATAATGCAAAAAGTTCTCGTAGATGCAGTGTGTATCCTAATAGTGAAATGTGTGTGTATTTTCTTATAAAAAGCAACAATGGACGTAGTCGTGTTCAGAGAATATCTTGACGGATTTTCCATCTCGAAGAACCATGTCGACTCCAGAACGATCAACTATTTTGACCAATTGATGTCGATTTTGTTCCGCTCAATGTCGATCGCAAAGCGCCCCTAAATTACTGGAAATCGATTGAAAATTGACGTCGCTCACCGTCAAAAGACTAGCAATCAACGTCGAAATTTTGTAGATTTTAAAGGGTGTGATTTATCGGCCCAGGAAAAATATTTAGCCGCACTGGAAAAAGAAGCCGTAACCTCGGATTAGTAATAGTTGAACGACATAACAAATTTTCAACAGGAAAAGAAAAATCAAAACAGGAAAGAAAGTTTTAATACGTTATTTAATGTAAAAAAAAATAGGAAAATAAATTCTCACCGACATTTTAATATTGTTTGAGCTGGATGAAAAAAATTCATACTAGATTCAAGGGACCGGGAAATGAGAACAAAATAACGGTACATCAAAAAGATATAATTGCACTAGCAAGGCTTTTCTAGCTTTAGCTGGGCGTCCACGCTTGCCTTCGATTTTTGGCCTAGTGGAATGTACTTTGCCTCTTCAATTTTAATTTAATCTTCATCCCGATTGAGTGCTTGCACAGATTCTTCTTTAAGAAAAACGGACAAGTACAAGATATTGCGTCGTCAGACTTCATTTCGATTTTCCGAAATGTGCACCTCGATTTGTACTCGTCGAAACTCTTCCATTTACCAAGTTTGCGCTCAATAGAAGCGAGATATTTGGCTGACATTACTTTCTTAGAGGTTTCGGATGCCGTGAAGTACTGCGTACAAGCATCGGTTGCACGTTGCAGGACTGGTGCATTTTGAAGTGCCCAATGGTAGGCTTTCGTCCACACCGCCAACGATATATAAGGAGTATCAGCAAACAGCACACAGTTGACGGACCCTGAGACCTTCCGTTTTGACCTCTTCTTCATCAAATCTCGGATCGTCCACATGATTATCGTGAGCGTTAGTGGTCTCATACAAAGATACATCAGTAGATGTACTATGATATAGGAGGCATATTCCTGCCGGACATTCTTCACTACAATACTTTCCCCGCCGAACACCTGTACTCCACTCGCGTACCTGATGATTGTTGTTTTTGTATTATTTAAATATATTATATTAATATTATTTATTTTTTATTTACTATTAATTTTATTTATTTTTCATTTTTTATTTTTTTTTCAAGTAACTTAAATATAAAGTAATATATTTTTAATTAATAAAATTATTACTAATAATTTATTTCTAAAATTAAACATTTTAATTAATAATTTAAATTTATTTATTATATTTAATTTTATTATTAATTCTAATAATTGATTATTAATTTGAATTTTTATAGAAATATTTATATTTATTATTTCTTGAATACTAATTAAAATATTAAATAATATAATTAAATTTTTTATTTTACAAATAATTCTTTCAATAAATTTTTTATCAATTATAATTATTAATAATTAATAATTATTCGTTCATTTATTTTATTGATATTAAAAATTAATTTATATCCAATAAATATTTGAATAGTTAATATTCAAAAAAATATTTCTTGAAATATATTCATATTTATTTAAATTTAATTTATAAAATTCCTACATTAATAATTTTTAAAAATATTGTTTATATCAATAATTTATTCTTGTTCATAATTATTAATAGATTAATTATATTTAATTTAAATAATTTGAAATTATTAATATTTAATCTTTCTATTAATAATATAATATTGAATTATTTTAATAATAAAATTTTAATTTTAATATTATTATTTTTTTTATTAAATTATATTAAAAAAAAAATTTTTTTATTAATTTATTTATTAAATCATTATAAAATTAATTATTTAAATAATATTAATTTATTAAATAAAAATTTAAAAATTCAATTTAATATTTTAATATTTTAATTCCATTTTTATTAATATTTAATTTTAAATGAATATTAATTAAATTATTTTTATTATTTAAAAATTATATAAATTTAAATTATCTTATTTTATTTATTTTATTATATATTATTAATTTAATTATTTAATTATTTTTTCTTAATTAATCAAATTTGGACCTTGGAGAGCAAAGAAAATTAAATCAATTATGATAGTTGGAATACACTCATGCGTCTCGAACTTGGTAAAACCTCACTCAGAATGATTTTGTGTACCTCTAGAGAAAGTGTAAATTTCTTGAGGTTTTTTTCGTGCTTAGAAAGTTAGAAACTTGATGTAAACTCAGTGTGCAATCATCACATCATAGATGGATATTGGGCATCTAAAAATTATGATAATTGGCGTATACTCATCTGTTTTGAACTGAGTAAAAACTTTACTGGAGAGATCTTGGGCACCTCAGAAAGAGAACTTGGAAATTTCTCGGGGTTTTTCAAACGTGGGATATTGATATAATATTAAAACGACCAATTATGACTCATATTTGGACTCTGAAGATCAAAAGATCATAATTGAATTTTGAAAAATTATGCTAATTGGAATACACTCATGAATCTTCAACTAAGTCAAACTCCTCTCAGTATGATCTTGTGTATTTCAGGAGCAGACGTTGTAAATTTCTTGAGATTTTTTGAACTTAGAAACTTGATATGAACTGATGGTCCAGTTATAACATCCAAATTCGACATCCAAAAATTATAATGATTAGCATAAACTCATTGGTCTTGAATTGAATGAAAATCCTCCTGGAGAGATCTTGGGCACCGCAAAAAAAGAACTTGTAAATTTTTTGATGTTTTTTGGAACTTGAAAACTTGATACGATCAAAATGTCCAATTATTATGACATCATAATTGGACTTGGGAAATCAAAACATCATCATTGGATATCCAAAAATTATCACAACTGGCACATACTCATGTGTTTTGAACCAAGTGAAAACTCTCTCGAAGAGACCTTGGATGCCTCAGGAAGAAAATTTGTAAATTTCTTGGTATTTTTTAAACTTGGGATATTAGTATTATGGTCAGAATATCTTATAATGACATCATAATTAGACTATGGAGATCAAAAAATATAATAATCGGGTTTTGAGTGATTAAATTATGATATTGGAGTACACTCATGCATCTTGAACCAGGTAAAACTCCTCTCAAAATAATTTTGTGTTCCTCGGAATAAGGAGAAAGTGTAAATTTCGTGAGGTTTTTTGATCTTAGAAACTTGATGTAAATTGACCCGACGTGCAAAATGCGGTCATAACAAGGAAAGCGTGTGACCAGAGCCGTCTCATCCGTGTGACCGTAAGATGTGACCTGTTCGTGTCGGGCAGTTAGCCAATCAGAAGGCAGGAAAAGTAGAGTTTCCCAAGTGTGTCTGGAGAGATACTCATTTGAGACCTACTGAGGCGCACTTGTGTCTTAGTTACTCTAATGTATCTGGGTCACAACAAATATTTTGCCCGGCGGGTAGTGTTCAACTATGACATCATAATGTGACACCCAAAAAGTATGGTAATTGGCATACACTCATCTGTCTGAAACTGAGTGAAATCTTGGACTCCTCAGGAACAGTACGTGTCAATCAAATTAGACCTGGCACGAAGAAATCCACCTTATTTGGATTTAGTACAATCAGCAGAAAAGTACCTGTGCAACATATGATACAGGTACCTTTCTGCTGATTGTAGTAAATACGGATAAGGTGGATTTCTTTCACATAATCAGAATGCTTAATTATGACATCATATTTTCACTTCGGAGATCAAAAAATCAGACATTGAAAAATTAAATCTTGTACTCATACGCCTTGAACTGGGTAAAATTCCTCCCTGAATGATCTTGAGTATCTCAGGAATAGAGAGTGTAAATTCCTTGAGGTTTTTGAACTTGCATATATATCTGTATGTGGGGGGTTTAACGATAAGAGATGTGAAAAAGGAGATTGAAATAGAAAAGGACAAATTTATTTATCGAGCTGAAGTCATGTAGACTTGCACACCCCTAAAACTTGTTCAAAATTACTTGAGCATAGGAATCTGGAATATGAGTTTCTAATGCTTGATATGTCGCCAGACAGAACAAAACAGAAAAGGAAACAGTATCAAGAAATTTGGTTGATTGTTTATACTCAAAAATCACAATTTGCGAAAGGGAAATCAAAATCTACAGACTAACCGAGTCATATTTTCTCACCAAAGCTAACGATTATTAATTGTAGTGAACGACAAATTATCAAACGTCGCGTTGTCTTTATCGAGGTTTACGGAAGCACCATTGTTTCAGTCACAATAACCGATTTCACATCATTCGATATAATCTTTTCCGGTAATAGTTTAAAAACCCATTTTTATAGCGAGAAGAAGAAAAAAAAGTAAAATAACTACCTATTGAATTCGATAAAGCGATGTTAAAATTATATTATTCATGTTAATTTTATAAAGTGTTTTCTCACTCGACATAAGATGCGGAAGATTTTTAATAACATACTTGCACGCCACTTGTTTTATTCTTGCGGTGCAGCAGACGGATAATTATTCTAGATTTTACTTCGGCGTGAGTACATTTACGAACGCATATTGTAAGGTCCAGGTTTTTCTTCTATTTTGTGTATGAGTAAAGTCTCGTGGTATTTGGTTCAAAATTATTTACATATTCCAATGATGAGATGAATTGAATACTGCTTACCGTCGGTGTACCTCAGTCGAGTATACGTTCGAGTTGGCATACAGGTACGTATATAAAGTAAACGAGAAAGAAAGCAAATAATTATGTAGACCGATGAGTGAGAGAATACGAATAACAAGGTGCGAACGACCAGAAGGAGGATTATGGTACAATAGGAGAATGTCGATGACCAACTCTCCGCGGACAAAGGAAGTCGGGTTAATTGCGATGCATGCAGCGTTACGTCCCATGAATTTTCTTACCGGTATTTTTATTTTTTTTTTTTCCTACATGGATGCATATAACATATTCGATGCTTATACAATTCGTTGCGAATTACATTTACGGATGAGCGAAGTGAAATATTTTTCAAAAAACATTTACAGACTGACGTAGGGATCAACTGCGCGTGATGACGAGCTTATTATTCTTTTATTTATTTGTACTTGATTGCGCATGAGGTCACAAAGGGTACAGGCCTAGCCATTAAGAAGAAAGTGATCTATGCTGATGAACTATCGAATCATATTTTAGTATTTGAAACTTATTCTATATTTCAAAAAATAAAGGGAAAGAAAGAAGACCTGCAGCTGAGATTGATTTTGATATAATCGATTGAGGTCAATCATTCGAAAAAGTCGAAATTGTTCCTGTTTACATCAATTTTCAAAGTCCCTAAAATGAATAGAAACCGCGACCCTTCTTGGAGCTGAAATTTTCCTTTATCCAATTTCTCCAATGCGCATATCGCTCGAAAGTCAAAATCGTTCTCCGAGTGCCCGTTCTCTCTTTTAAAAGTCTTAACTTGAAACTTTTCCATGTCCCCCTCCCCTCCATATATCTCCTAACATCGGTAGTATTCAAATTTCTATTCTTTGTTTCATTCTTTTGAGCTCCAGAGTAAGGAGATAGTTTTTTCTTCGCTCCTAGTTGAGTAATAAATGGGAATTTGAATTGCTCGTTTATTGGTGATCTGACAACTTGATACAATAGAAAATCTTTTTATTACGTGTTCGCGCGGTTTCACTCAAATTATCTTTTCATCGAGAGCTAGATATAGATTACTTTGGAAAGTCTATTGTTGATGTCTTCGTTAGTACTTGAAACTTCCTTTCTCAACAGAGTGAGATAAGTTGAACAAGTCGCGTTAACTGACGATGCGTACAATATCAACTTATTTCCTACTTTTTCGCGTAGTTTATTGCAGGTGTTCTTATTGTGAAATACAACTAGGTCCGAGATACTTTTCCTCATCAGAAGGATCAAATTTCTTCCTGATCTTACCGCTGGTCACTTGTTGTGGTAACGAGATAGGAATAGAAATACTCCTTTCGGTTTCATTAGGTCATCGTCGTATGGTATATGAAGAAGAAAGGGAGAAAAAAATCGTACGTATTGTGTTCTACTCGGTGTGCTTCAATTACACGTTTTTGAACTTTTCCGGCTTTGCTGGATTTAGTAAAGTAAAGAGAGAGACCTAAGATCAACTTGAAACTGTAAATACGATGCCTACCTTTCATTTTCATCAAAAATATCAAATATGTATTTGTATTTCGATAGTAATTTCAAATTTTCTTTTTGAACCTAAGTCAATGATGAAATTTCTAAAAAATGTTCTTTTTGCGCCCTTTCAGTTTTTTTTTTTTAATTTTTCTTTTGTTCAAGTCTCTCCATCCCCCAGCTCTATCACATGTTATGCTCCAAGTTCTTACTTTTTCTCAATTAATAACTTAGTTCTTTGAACACTGTACATTGGAGATATTATGGAAATAAAATGAGATTCAATTTTACAAGAACAAAAAATACAACAAATTAGTAGAACAATGCCACGTTTCATTTCTCTATGGGGGTAATTTATGCTTTTTCTCGAGGGGTTATTTGGGGAAGCTGTCTGTAGCGAGGCCCCTCATCTGGAACACCCAGCAACATAATGACGTCACTAGCTACGCCAAACGAGCGAAAGAAATTCTTGTCAATCCTTGAATTTTGTAAAAAAATTCCAAGACAATTCCCCTCTCTCACCTGTATAGTATTCCAATCCCAGTCATTTTGATACTCAGAAGAATTCCCATCATTGGCAGTAGTGTAAGTAGTGCTCCGTTCCGCACACTTTTTCACCAAAATCAACGAAAACGGATTACAATAGAGCACCGCAGTCCACTTTGGTCAATTTTTGTTGTTTTTGGTGAATTTTGGTCAAAAAGTGTGCTGAAAGAAGGACCTCACTACTGATGCCCGCTGTCCACCATCTTACGACCATTGGTCTCCAATTTCGACCAATGAGTTATATCTGAGGGTGAGAAGGGGGGAAATGAAACGATCATTGAGCTGTATCTATCAAAAGATGAACTTGAAGAAAGTTTCGAATATCCAACTTTATGGTAAGGTGGGGGCTTGAAAATATTTCGACTTTTGTGCTATATAAAAGAGGAGAAGGATTCAGAACAATATTCCAAGTAGATCAATGAACCTTATTGACGTTTCGAAGATTCTCAATTACAACTAGCGTGGAAAAAAATTTCAGGTTTCCTCAAACATAGGCCTGTATATTCTTGTGTGTCGCATGTGCAGCACCGCCCGTTCTCCACGATGGAGTAGGTGCGGGTTGCGTATGCATTTAATTTTGTTTCCTCCAACACTGGAATCGACCCTTTCGGGTATAACTTCAGTGAAGGAGAGATCTCCTATGCAAACCCCCTCTTCTATTCGGCAACTGCCAAGTTGCTTTGGCAACCGCCAACCTGAAGTGCCCCCTGGCACGCACAAAAACATAAGAACACTCACAACAACAAACACCACCACAATACACAATACAGTAGGTCACTGTTGGAGTTTCTTCATCTCCTTCTTTCTTCAGGGAAGATCTTGGTCCTCTTCTTCCTGCAGATTTGGATGTTGATGGTACACAGGTGTTGAGTAGGCCATAGCGTGGTTCTGCATTTGCCTATTCCTTCCTGGTCCATCTTCCTCTTCATGATGGTGGTTGCAAATGCAGACACCTGGTTCCATGCTTCGTCGGAACCTAGCATGGTGGGTACCAGGCTACTCGGGTCGAGCACGTCATCTACCCCGATCTCTTGAAGAGACCGACTAAGCTCGTTCCGCTCACGCCTCCACGCCTCACACTCAAATAAGGTGTGTTGTGGTCCATAATCCCGCCCTTGGTTATAGTGCGAACGTTGCCTGCTCAACTTCCCTTAACTTCTCGTGAAGGTACTTGTTGAAGCAGCCATGGCCGCTCAACACCTGCGTCAGGTGAAAGTTCAGCTGACCATGGTGTCGGTTCATCCACTCATCAAGGTCGCGTATTAGCACACGGGTTGTCCATGTACCCAGCTCACTCTGGGCTATTCTTACTTTCCACTTTACAAGCAAAGAGCGCCTGGCCTGCTGCTTGACTCGTAAAGCTTCTTGGTTGTTGGTCATCGTTCTCTTCTTTGCTTTGAACACCATCGCTCTCTCCTCAGCAAGGTGAACGTGCTAATACACGAAGAGCCTCCGTCGAGACAGTGCGGTAGGCACTAGCACACCTTAGCGCAGCTCTTTGTTGGGTCTTCACCATCTCTCTCCTTCGGTATGGTATCTTCATGGCGTCGGCCCATACTGGCGCACCATATAGGAGGATCGACAAGGTGGTGCTCATCATGATCCTTCTCCTCGCTTCTCTCGGTCGTCCTAGGTTCCTCATCAGGCGGCTTAGGTATCGAACTACCCGGCCCGCCTTCTCCGCTGCCATCAGGAAATGGTGCCCGAAGCTCAGCGTTGAGTTAAACCAGATGCCCAGGTATTTCATTTGCTTCTTGGTTTCAATTTCCCCACCTTGCAGGCGAAAAGTGGGTGGCTTGAACTTCCGACGGGTCGTGAATAAAATGGCCTCCGTCTTACTTGCTGCAAGTTCAAGTCCAGCCGACTCGATCCAACGCGTCACTTCCTCTAGGGCCCGGTTTACCCTGCTCTCCACCGCTACATTTGTTTCGGCGGTGCATACCACCAGGTTGTCATCCGCATAACAGATAGGCTTAACCCCGGTGGCAGCTTCACCTTAAAGATTCCATTAAATGCGACGCACCACGAAAGCGGCCCAAGGACCGACCCCTACGGCACCCCACAAGTAACAGGGCGATTTACTGTACCAGCAGACGTCTCTGCTCGGATTTCACGGCAGCTAAGAAAGCTGCTGATCATCCTGAGCAGGTATGCGGGCACTCCTGCGTCCACAAGAGCTTCCAACATCATCTTGCATGGAATTGAATTGAACGCATCTCTTATGTCGAGGCTGACGGCTGCGCAAAACTGACGCATAGCAATCGCTGACTCGGCTATCCTCTTCAGCCGGATCCCAACATCTGATGTGCAGCGTCCAGTTTGAAAACCGTACTGGCTATCAGAGATTATACCTCTTTCCTTCAGATAGCTCTCCAAACGATTGGCTATCACTCTTTCTAGAAGTTTCCTAACATTGTCTAGCAGACAAAGTGGACGATAAGAGAATGGTAGACCAGGTGGTTTATCCTTCTTATCGATCAACGCTAGCCTGGCTTTCTTTCATCGCACAGGGAACAGTCCCCCAACAATTGCCACATTGAATGTATCAACAAGCAGTGCTGGGTCAACTGAATGTATGGCGCTCCAGACTGGATTTGGAATCTCATCCGGGCCTGGAGCCTTTCAATACTTCCCCGCAGTCTATTGACTGCTGCATCCACCTCGTGGGTGGCTAGGAGGGATATACCATCCACTTCTACTATTGGTAGCGTTACCATTGGTGGTGGCTGCTGTGGGAACAAGCCATCAATGATTTGACCCACAACATCCGGCTCCTTTCGGCTCATTGCTGAGAGGCCCTTTAGCTTCTTCAGCACTATCTTATAAGGCTTTCCAAACGGGTCGTCATCTGCCATCTCACATAGCTCTCGCCATGCAGCACTCTTGCTGTCCTTGACGGCCTTCTTTAGCCTTTTACGAGCCAGCTGGTATTCAGGTGCAACCGCCCGCACTTCTTCGCGGCCACTACTACGCTGGTATATCCGGCGCTGACGGTTGCACTCTTTTCTTAACTCGGCAATCTTGTTGGTCCACCAGTAAACGGCTCTCCTCTTCTTCGGTGGACCTTGCCTGGGCATGGCTACATCGCACGCTTTGGTGACAGTCTTGATCATCCTCTCTGCTGCCACCTCCGCATTAGCTTCTTGCTCTTCTTCTTGTTCCAATGTGAGAGCAAGATAGCTAGCCTTCAAATGGTCGCATTCAGCTTCCTAACGGCCCATTTTCTTACCAGCTTTTGTGGAGCAGCGACCTCAACTCCCCGGCGGATAGAGAAGTTGATACACCGGTGGTCGCTCCCAGAAAGCTCCTTTCCAGTACTGCTCAACCTTCTATTCTTTGGGCTATGCTCTCTGAGGCAAAGGTGACATCAACGATGGACCCGTATCCTTGATGCCCTCGGGTAGGAGTGTTGGCTACGTTGACCGTTTCCAGTCGATTGTAAGCAATCCACTCCCCCAAGGCATACCCACGGATGTCAGTACGGCCTGATTGCCACTCTTCTGACTTGGCATTAAAATCGCCAGCCACAATGAAGTTTTCACCTTGTCGTCTGGACAAGCTTTCTTCTAATTTCTTCAAGAAGTCCTCAAACTCCGGGAAGGGGCGATTCGGAGAGAAGTAGCAACTGTAGACGACCATGTCGGCCATCTTCAAAGCAACATACCCCTCCCCTCTTTCAACCTCTCCCGGAGCAATCGGACACTCTGGGCAAACACCAATGGCCGCTAAGCCAGTACGGTCTGTGTACCGTCCTTGTCTTCTCGCAACATCGTAATACTCGCTGGCAATTACAATGTGCGTTCCCTCTTCAGCTACAAACTGCCAGAGAAGATCCGAAGCCAGTTTGCAGTGTTGAAGGTTGGCCTCCAGGAACTTGAGTGTCCCTGCCATTAGGCCTATATTATAAGAATATTGTTATTTTGGATTCCTATGCTTCTCCTCCAATATTACTGGATAGATAACAAATTTTAGTGCAGTATCTGAGACTGTGCGTGTGCATTATTCTTGAAGATCGGCTGAGTAGTTCTTGAGATGTACTCAATTCAAGAGAGGGCATAAAAGAGATATAATATGAGTGATGAAACGGATCTGTGTGAGTTTAGTGTGACCGATTCTGAGGCGAGTGATGATTATTTCTTGTTTGAAAGTTAGTTGATTTGAGGAGTCTCAAAGGATGGGAATATTATTTTTAATTTGGGCTAGTTTGGTTCGAGCGAAATTCAAGGATAGACCAATGAGTGAACGAGGCTCGGGGGATGTATTTGTCAATCATGAGGGAAAAGAAGAAGGGTTGACTGATGGGTGATTAATTGCTTACTTGGTTACATTGTCAATTTTTTTCGTTCTCTGAGATACCTTCGTGGCTGTGTACCCAGATGAAGAATATTGGGACGGAAGTGGCATAGAAGGTGTCGATGTGGAGGGGAAGATGGTGAGGATGTGCAAATCTTATTAATAAAACCATTTATAGATTAGGTTAGAATGCGGAACATTCTGAGATAGGATTTGAGCGCAGGGCTCAACTTCAGACCGAGGTAAAAAGTCGCGCGTTGCATTTTTAAATTTTAAACTTATACTTCCTTTTATCGAAACAAGTCTCACTCGGTCTGGGCCCTTTCAAGCAGATGTCATTCTAGAGCAGTTTTTCCGTTTAGATTTCATCTTCCCGTCAATGTAATTTTAGCATACTGACATTCCAGTAACGTAAATTTTTCTTTTATGAAAATGGAAGAGCTAGTAGGGATCGTGCAAATATTTTTCGACCCAATACGTTGCCACGAAACAGGTTCTCCATAGGATGCCTCTAATATATTTTTATCCCCCTGCCGATTTGGCGTTGTTAAAAGAGGATAAAACCTGAAATTTTTATGAATGAGTATAGTAAAATTGTGCCATTATTTTCATTCGCGAATAAATTATCTCTTTGCTTCTTCTCACATAAAAGTCGACGAAAATTCATTAATGAAAAATTCATCCGTTTTGAAGTTCGACGAATGAGCGGAATGTAGTGCGTATAGAAGTTGACCTAGCGCATTTTTTAAGACTTCTTTTGTCCGTATTCGAGCTCGCCGAAGGGAGTGACTCGAGTTTCACATAAAATACGGCATTAAGATGACAATTGCATTCGAAACGTTTGTATTTTTATTTCCATTCATTTCTTCGCGGAACGTTTTTTTAAGCATCGTTAAATATAAACTCAAGCCGCAGCAGGTAATTACTCGTATTTCGCGTGTAAAGCAGACGACGAGGATTTTAAAACATTGGCCTTACTCGCGATGGCACTGGCAATTGACAGTAATGCAACAGCAAATCACGATAACAGCTCCCTCATTACGTAGGAATAATGTTGAAAATGAATATTTTCTCAACGTTTATTTATTGAGGCGGTAAGAAAAAAAAAAGATACAGCGGTATTCTGGCAGTGCACTCAGCTCGAACGCGAAGGGCAATGTACGCACACGACCGAATGGTTCAATCCTCCCGAGGAAGAAGGAAATTTATGAATTTATGATGCATGATTGGTTACCGTCATTTGCGAATTGACATCCATATCTGGCTATCCTCTTAATCTATGTTGTCACCAGCGTGATGTACGAATACAATTTCCACGAACTTCTTCAGGTTGAATCACCTTACTGCTATTTTGAGATCGACGCAAATTCATCTCGAAGTGTGAAGGAAATTATCATGAAGTCATGGTGATGGTATGGGTGACTTAGGTACCGGAAAATCAGTCCGAGGTAAACTAAACTTGCCTTTGAAAGAACGACTTGACGGTGAGATGATAAAAAAATGAGAACTAATTAAAGTAGGTCGTGGAGAGCCTTTTATCACAGCACTTCAACGTAGATGTAGATACCCTTAGAAGTTGAAATATTTCCAGATCCTGTATGTAGTCAATTCTCAATGGACTTTAGAGCTTCTACATTCGCGCTGTCTATGATTCAAGTTCCCACTCTTCATTTATTCGTACTTTATCTACTGACCCCAAAAATTCAAGAATACTGCGTCAATCGTCTGTCGAACAAAAATTACTGTATAGGTACGATGAAATCGTGTGTATTTTACAGCAATGTTACGCATTCGAATATTGTTTTTCAATTCCCATAATGAGAAAAAAATTGCTCGTTGGTGCAATTCGATTATAATTTAATTTTTAAAATATGTCAGGGTAATATTCGTCGTACGTGAATACCTGTTATCTAATATCGTTCGCAAATCTCCACGCTTCTTAACAATAGAAGCTTTAGGTGGAATCGTGACAATATACGCGTATCGTATTACCATGAGGTAATTCAAAACAACTTTTCGTAGCCGTATATATGCCTACTTCTTGTGGTGACCTCGAAGTATCCATGTGTGAGAGTGTAGGTGTGAGTGCAATAAATGAAAAAAAAAAAGTCGAGTACGCTCGAGACGCGCATTTCCTGTTATGACGGTGAAAGGGGAGGCGTCCGAGAAGAAGTTAAGAAGTGTATAACTAACGCAATGTACGGGTAAAAAACACCTGGTATAGTCAACTACCTTTCCAATTATCTGTGCTTGTTCCCAGTTCGAAGAAGACGAAACAAACAAAGAGGTTTGGTTTCAACCACACGCGCTGCTTGACTATAACGATTCCAAATGAACCGGAGTACTCGAGAATGTTACTTGAGCGCGAAGTTGGATTGTCGAGAAATATTTAATACCATAACTTTTGTTTGGAGTTTATTTACAGACGAGAACTGAACAAATATACGATGTCGTACGATGTAGGATATCTTGTAGCCAGGCTCGATATTGTTGATGGTTTCTTGCCCTGACTCACTAAATTATTGTCCCGCAAGAAGCCGACTTATCTCATATACTGAGGAAGAAATCGTTTAAGGCATTCTATTTTTTTCTCCAAAATTTTGTTCCATATCATCTACTGAGATAGAATTTACTTTTGACCAAACTTTCAAGAGAAAAAGGTTTAGTTTTTTCGTATATTTTTTGGTCTATGCTGAATCTCACACTTTGGCCTTATCATACTTGCTTATTGGCTTCAAACAGTTGAAGGAATGACTACCTATAATGTAAAATATTTGCGAGTAAAACAAAAAAATATCAAGAAAATTTAGGTTATACATACTTTTTACCACGAATTTATGTAAGTAATAGTAAATGGGTAGGTAATTTATGAATAAATACTTCTGCGGATCAGTATTTATAAGTCTCTCTAAATTTTTTCTTTATTTGTGATTAATTACGATTCGTAATGTAGAACTGATTTTATTGACAGATAAGTAGTACCTATAAAAAATTCATAAAAAGTAAAAGAAAAAGTGCACACTTTCTCGCTCTAATGAAGTTCTATAGAAGGAAATAATTTAATATGGAGAAGATAATCTCCTTGTAATAGATTGTATCGTACTGTGAATTAACAGATTTATATCAGAGGTTGTGGGTAATTTTGATACCTATAATTCAAAGCAATCAGTTTTTTTTTTTTTTTTTAACTAAAAGAATCCAGAAATAGTGGGAAATAAAGTTTTCGTCGAGTCAAATGAAACAATTTGGTGAAGGTGATACACTAAGCTGTACCCCGCATTTTAAAATAAAAACGTAAAAATTGGTCAAGTTCACAATCAGATTTTTAATCGTCTCATTTTAGAGAAAACTTACGTTGAAATGTTTCAGAATCTCACTTCTACAAACTTTTCCCAACGACAGAACCCTTCTAGTAAGAATCAACAACATAACCTCCCCTCCCCTTTCGGTCCAAAATGGAGTCCCTCAAGGAAAAGTCTTCAGTGTCTTACTTTTTCTAATAGCAATAAATGATATCACCAAATGTGTAAACCCCCCCCTCACCCAGCGTCTTTTCGCTGATGACTATAACATCACTATCCGTTCAGCAAATCCGCAAAGAGCCCACAGACTCCTACAGGATACCCTTAACTCAATCACTACATGGACATCAAAAAGAGGATTCAGATTTTCTTCCTCGAAAACCTACTCAGTTATTTTCAAAAAAAGAAATCCTATCCCCTCCTTACCTCCTCTAATTCTACAAAACTTCCAAATCCCATCTCGTAACTACGGCAAACTTCTCGGCTTACATTTTGACCAAAAACTTACCTGGGCCCCCCACATTAAAATCCTCAAAGCCAAATGCACACACGCTCTAAACATAATAAAATACATATCTCATCCATCTAAAGGCTGCAACAGAAAGTTACTCCTTCTTCTATGCAAAAGTCTTATTCGCTCAAAATTAGATTATGGTTCCCCGATCTACAACACAGCAAAAAAAACCGTCCTTGCCTTACTCGACCCCATCCAGACATCTTCTCTCAGGATTGCCCTGGGAGCTTATCGTACCAGCCCCAAACTTAGCCTATGTGCAGAAGCCCCAGATCCTCCCCTTCACTTTCGAAGGCTCATCCTAACCTCCAACTTTTTATCCTCTGTGGCACAATTCCCACAACTTCCAATCTTTAATCGAATCTTTCACCATAATCACAACCAATCCTCCACCAAACATATTCGCCTTCAATTCAATCACCTGATCAACAAACCGTTCGTAGCACATCCCCTAGAACCCATATACACAACCTTCTTCCCTTGGACCTCCCCTCAACCTAAAATACGCCTAGATCTCACAGAAATCCCAAAATCTGACAAACCTGGTTTACCCAACATATCAACAAACTACTTCAAGATTACCCTGACCATTCACTTTGCCTCACCGATGGGTCAAAAACATCTACTAAAGCAGCTTACGCATACTCCATCGACGGGGAAATATCTTCTCATCGCATCCGAAATATACCCTCTATTTTTACAGCCGAACTGATGGCCATTTTTTCCTGCATTTCCCACCTCTCTCAATTACCCCCAAACGGTAAATTCATTATTCTCACTGACTCACTTTCTTCACTCCTCTCCCTTACAGACGCATACAACTCTAACCCTATAATCCAACGCATCTTTCTCACACTACACACTTTGGAAACAATCAACACTCAAATTATCTTCATATGGATCCCTGGACACACCAATTTCCCCGACCACGATGCAGTTGATCAAGTCGCTAAACAAGCTACCTCCCTCAGTCAAATAACTGATAATTCACCCCTACCAACCCTAGATTACAAAAATTACTGTCGTTCTCTCATCACGCAATCATGGAACACTCTTTGGGAAAATCAAACAAATAATAAACTTCTCAGTATCAAAAACACTCCGGTTCCTTGGGTATCCTCCATTCAAAACACAAGAAGAGAAGAAGTAATTCTCTCTCGTCTCAGAATTGGTCACACAAAAATTACTCACACCCACCTCATCAGTCCCTACATCCTAACCCCTCCCTCATGTCCCCACTGTCAAAAAGACAAATTAACAGTGGAACACTTTTTTTCATGCCCCAGACTTTTACCCCTCCGCTCTTCTTCGGATACCCCTCTTCACTCACCCAAGCACTCAAAAACAACCAGGACATCATTTCGAATACCCTACATTACCTAAGACAAACTGACTTTCACTCATTCACACCCTCCTTATGATCGTCTCACCCATATCCTTCATTTGGATCCAAGGCAGAACCAGTGGTAATGAAAAAGTTGACGAAGCCACTAAAATATCCACATCTTCCCTATTACGTAGATCCAAACTCGCCCTCATCCAACTCCAAATCACGAACCAGTGGATTTCCCATTGGCAAAAACAAGTCCCATAGAATACGCATTAGTACAAATGAAACCATTAGTCCCTCCTCTGACCAAGAACTCCTCCGTCTCGGAAATGTATCCTTCAACTTTGACAAACTTTAGGCCATCTTTCTTTGTCAAGAAAACATCCGTAACCTACCAGACCATTCTCACCGATTCACTATCGGAACATTCACTCAGGCCAGCTAAACAAAAATCAGTAGTCAAGTTCTGAACTAATTCCAACACGAGTAACGGAATCCAAATAATGCCCGTCTAAAGATGACAAATATAATTACAGCCAGTTGTGCGTAAGAAAATTCCTTTGCATTTTTTCGTCATTAAAAGAATATACGATCAACTATGAAGTGATTTCGAAATAAGCTACGTATATAGTTGGCCACTGTTTGCTCGGTTTTATTTATTACTCCTTCCGTACATAAACTCTACAACCTAATCACTGACGTCAAAGAAATGATTAGCATTATTGCCATTCGAACAAATTCTTGAAGATGAGAAGAGTTTTGCAGATAGTGGAATATGGAATTAAGAAATACGTGGCTGTAAATATCATCTGATGCAAGTCATCGAATTGCAACTGACCTTAGAAAAATACAGTAGAGACAGAGGGAGAGAGGAAAAAAAAGTAGGATGGGACTACTTCGGCTTTCTTTATGTACCGATAGTCCTGTAATTGTAAAATATGATCTCTACCTAATATAATTTGGTCTCCACAAATAAGCCGACTGTGCGTATCTTTTTCAGTATCCGGGTTGAATCAATTTATGCAGACTAATTGAAGCCACATCATCACCATCAGACACGAACTATATGGAAAAACATATAGGTATCGAAATTGTACATTGTAAAACTAAGGTTAGGGTCAAGCTCACGAACACTTTCCAGTGTTATTCGATTTTAAACTCCGATATCAATAACCACCTGTGCTGGTTGATGTTTCATTAACAGAAAGTGTGTACGCGCCATTCCTATAATTGTTACGTAAATCTTATTCTTGTGCTGGTGCCCGAAAACGAGTCTGTTTTTCTTGCGAACAGTTTATTCGAGTAATGATGCAACGCCTCGAGTTAGAATTTCAGTTAATTCATCTCTCGATATTATAGGGAACGTGTTTTCTAACCTTGCTAATCAGAACTGCATCATAATAATTCATAACGTACCGGTACGTTACACCACATTCATCAATATTTACCATAGGTACAAAATTGATTTTACTTTTTCACCTTTCTCTGTCTCGTCTCGTACTTTCTATCTATTCTTGTACGTATACATGTATCGTATTTGACAGGAGCCAATAATGAACGAAATTAATCGTATACACTCCCTAAGTTTTTTCCGCTCAAATCATTGAACGCTCAAGTTTCTTATTCTTCATTAGTACATCGTACATCACGAAAAAATAATTAGTCACCATTAATCGAAAATAAAAATACGGTACAATCGAGTTTGATAGATACTAGAATTAATATTTCTTGGTCACGAAGCATTGAAATTGTTGGACGCATACCTAGATAAATGCACATAAAAATGTACCTAGAAGTAGTAATAAGAACGAGAGACATGAAATTGAAAATGTCTTCTTCTCCCACACAATTCTAAGGTGCTTCGGTACAATTGCAGTGTCAGCCGAATCCCAGAACTTCTTGCGCAAAAATTTAGGCGGAAAGTTGCTGACCAAAGAAATAATTATTCTGTTCCTCCTTAATGAACTTGCTGGAAAAATTAAAATGCAAGGGAGGTAATCGGTAGCTTACAGGTAGTAGAGGACGTATGAATGGAAGGAAATTAATTGCCGATAAGTGTTGTGAGGGGGTGAGGAGATCTGGGTGCTAGGGCGGAACACGACTGATACGGGGTACTACAGGACCCAGGTCGCGAGTAAAGCTTGGCGAGGAAATTGTGCGTCGGGAAAATGTGGTTAATGAGGTAAATTTTGTATAGAGCAAAAATGGTGTGCTCTCTTATTTGGGCTGTACAATTAAGAACAAATTACTACTGCGTAGACGACTAACTGATGAAAAAAACGGGGAGTCCAACGCAGCAAGCGATTGTAATTTCGATAATTTCTCAAAATATCGCGAGAATGTACGCGAGTATGAAAAATTGAAAATAGCGTAATTTGTGGAGCATTTTGAACGTTTTTTCTACGCACTCGATCTGGATCTGATACGACTCCGCCTTCAACAGGAAACCTGTTTTATACGGGGGTTTTTCGCAAAATTTGCCGTACACTGTGTAATATCCGGCGAAAACTGACCTACCCTAATAAAGGATTTGGACTCTGAGGAGAATTTCGATATGAAAAAGTTGGACATGGAAAAGTTTTGACTTTCGAACCACAATATATGATAGAAGAGGGACTTGGGAAAATCTCGACCTTCGAGCCGTCATATGTGACAGAAAAGGAACGGGTGCAATTTATTGGCACATTAAAAAAGACTAATTCAACAGTAAAAGCCGAATATTAAAAGAGCAGAATGGAGCAGAATATTAAAAGAGCAGAATGGAACAGTGAAGAAGTTGAGAGATCACAGTAATAGACGAACATTAGAAGATCACAATGAAGCAGTAGAATAAGTTCAATGAACACAGTAAAAGGTGAACATTGGAAGTGCGTAACCGAGCAGTATAATAGTCCTTTTCTTATTCTTCTTCTTTTTAATTCCAACCATTTGATTATCAAAAGTACAAATGTTGAAATGTATTTCACTTGCTCAGGAACTAGTAAGTCAAGCGAAATGAGTAGCCGTCAGTTACATACTGTTACAGGCAAAGTAGGAAGATTGAAGACCGTTGACAAAGGCTCTCGCCGAGTAAGGGGGGGGGGGGGGTAAATGGCCTTGCTCGGAAAATGTTTCAAATGTTTGTCAAAATGTTGTCCCCAATGAGAAAACTCGAAATCCAAAAAATTGGACCCATCCGCTCACCCACATGGGCTGCAGAGTCATTTCTAGGCCTGAAATCCAAATGGCTGTACCTTAAGCAATAATGATTCCAAACTCGAATAAAAAAAAATCGGGGGGAGGCACCTGGGGACAATCATTCATTTGAAGCGCCATATCCTCTACTACACCATAAATGAGTATCATAGTCCTCGGTGTGGTGGAACATTCCCAAAAAAATCAATATTTAATGAATTTTTGTGATTTCTCCATGAATAGCGGGGTGAACTACGACTGCTACCGCTATAGACCGCGAGAAATCAATAGTCCATGTTCGAGGTGAAAAATACGCACTCCTACGTGGGATGAAATGGGAATGTTGATAGACCAAAAATATATTTTGTTTATCGATTTGGTCAATTCTTATGTAAACATGTCCACCAATTAGGTAGAGCAGTGGTTTTCAAACTTTCTCGTGCCATGACCCACTTTTAAACCAAAAAAATCTCGCGACCCACTGATGGTGAAGAATCCCACTAAAATGCAACGGATCTGCTTTTTTTGTTTAGTCCGAATATTTCTTCAATTTTTAATTACGGAATAGTTCGCGCCCTTTCAATAATTTTATCAATTTTACTTTACTTTATTGTTTATTATTTTCCTCAAAGGCGGACAAAAATTATTTCATGTAAATTTTTCATTACTTGTCGACCCACTTGGAACTTCTTCGCGACCCACCAGTGGGTCGCGACCCACACTTTGAAAACCGCTGAGGTAGAGTATACGTTAGATTGAGAAAAATAGTTGAAAAATTCTCCAGTCGCTGGAACAGTCTGAAAATGGTAGAGAAGTGAGAAAATCCACTCTTGCAACCTGGAGAACTGCGATTTTTCATATTTCATTCATCAATTAGGTCAATTCTTAAGTAAACATGTCCGCCGAGTTTGAAAAAATGGTCAAAAAATTCTCCAGTCGCTGGAACGTTTTGGAAATAACAAATAATCGAGAAAATCCACTTTTTCACCCTGGAGGACCGTCAGTTTTGGTATTTCATTCATCAATAGGTCAGTTCTTAAGTAAAAATGTCCGCTGAGTTTGAAAAAAAATTGTCAAAAAATTCTCCAGCCGCTGGAACCTTCTGGAAATGACAAATAATCGGGAAAATCCACTTTTTGACTTTGGAGGACCGTGAGTTTTGGTATTTCATTCATCAATTAGGTCAATTCTTAAGTAAACATGTCCGCAGAGTTTTAAAAAAATTGTCAAAAAATTCTCCAGCCGCTAGAACGTTTTGGAAATGACTAATAATCGAGAAAATCCACTTTTTCACCCTGGAGGGCCGCGAGTTTAGGTATTTCATTCATCAAATTGGTCAGTTCTCATGTAAACGCATCCGCTGAGTTCGAAAAGAGTAGTCAAAAAATTCTGCAAATGCTGGAACTTTCTAGAAATGACAAAAAATCGAGATAATCCACTTTTTCACCCTGGAGGACCATGAGTTTTGGTATTTTGTTTGTCAATTAGGTCAATGCTTAAGTAAACATGTCCCCCGAGTTTTAAAAAAAAATTATCAAAAAATTCTCGAGTCACTAGAACCTACTGGAAATGACAAATAATCGGGAAAATCTACTTTTTCACCCTGGAGGGTCGTGAGGTTTGGTATTTCATTCATCAATTCTTTCAATTCTCAAGTTTGAAAAAAATAGTCAATAAATTCTCCAGTCGCTGGAACGATTCCAGAAAATCCTTTCTTTCAACATGGAGAGCCTTGATTTTTGGTATGTTGTATATCAAAAAGGTCAAATCTTATGTTACCTCCGCCGAGTTTGGAAAAAATAGTCAATGAATTCTCCAGTCGCTGGAATAGTCTGAAAATGAAAATTTGAAAATATCTACTTTTTGAACTTGGAGAATCGTGATTTTTATATTATATTTATCAATAAGGTCAATTTTCAAGTAAACACATCCCTATTTCGAAAAAAATAGTCAAAAATTCTCCAGACGCTCATTGGTATGGTCGATTTTTATAAGAACTTTAACCTCGAGTTTTAAAAAGATTGAAAAAAAATTCTCCAGTCGTTGGGACGCTCTAGATATATTAAAAAATCAATGATACACACCCGCCACTATGATTCATGTGTTACTTTTTTCCCCTCGGGTCGCTGGGGTACAAATTGTGTTACTGGTAGCCGTACACTCGCATGATGTGGAGGAATCCTTTCTCGAGACGCAATAGAAGACAATCATCTCCTTTGTATTGTCATGCCCAATATTTGAAGCATTTTCACTTCAACTCGAGAGAAGATTCCCGCATTTCATGCAAGTGCACGGCTCCCAGTAACACAGTTTTTACCACTACGACTTCAAGGGAACAAAAATAAACATTCTACACTTTGAAGTAGAGGAATTGAATCTTAGGGGTGGGTGTGTATCCTTGGTTTTCTACTATTTCCAGAGCGTCCCAGCGACTGGCGAATCTATTGACTATTTTTTTCCAAATTGTAAGACTTATTAACATAAGATTTGACCAACAAAACACCAAAAGTCCCGGCTCTACATGTTGGAAAAGTGGACTTCCTCGATTTTCTACTACTGTATGTCTAGACCGTTTCAGCGACTGCAGAATTTTTTGACGAATTTTTTCAAACTCGGTGGACATGTTTACTTAAGAATTGATCTAATTGATGAATGAAATATGAAAAATCGCAGTTCTCCAGGTTGAAAGAGTGGATTTTCTCACTTCTCTACCATTTTCAGACTGTTCCAGCGACTGGAAAATTTTTCAACTATTTTTCTCAATCTGACTTATACTCTACCTAATCGGTGGACGTGTTTACATAAGAATTGACACAATCGATAAACGAAATATATTTTTAATCTATCAACATTCCCATTTCATCCCACGGAGGAGTGCGTATTTTTCAGCTCGAACATTTACTATTGATTTCTCACGGTCTATTGCGGCAGCAGTCATACTTTACCCCGCTATTCATGGAAAAATCACAGAAATTCATTAAATATTGATTTTTTGGGAATGTTCCACCTCACCGAGGACTAGTAGTAGAGGGTAAGGCGCTTCAAGTAAATTATTTTATCCAGGTGCCTCCTCCCCGATTTTTTTAAATATTTGAGTTTGAAATTTTGTTATTGCTAGAAACTAGGGAAAATATGAACAATTTTTTTTTGAAAAAAAAAAAACACCATGGATGAACTTTCAGATAGACTAAAATGTCCCCAAGTTTCATCGCTGTGCGATCATTATTGCCTGAGATACAGCCATTTTGGATTTTAGGCCTAAAAATGACTCTGCAGCCCATGTGGGTGAGCGGATGGGTCCGATTTTTAGGGTTTCGAGTTTTCTGTTGGGGACAACATTTTGACGGACATTTGAAACATTTTTCGAGCAAGGCCATTCCCCCCCCCCTTACCCGGCTAGAGCCTTTCGACTTCTGAGTCGCATAATACATGACAGCAAAGGTACTTTGGATTCTCAATACTAAAACCAATTTGACTCCTTGAACAGGTTCCCTGCGATCCTGGTTTAACTTCGTCAAGGAAGCCGTCACTTCTTTCACATTCGATCCGACCCGATTTCGATCAAACGCCTTCCTTTCCAGAGGGGAATGATTTGTAGCAACCTGTCTGCTTCTATTACTTCACTACTCCCAGATAAGATATACTTATTCATGGTTACTTAATGAGGCATTGACGTACGTTCATCGTTCATCATCCGATCGAGCAGCGATGCGTGATACTTCTTGACTACTCCGTCTTCGATGAATAATCAGGACCGAAGAATAACCCTTCGCCACAAGTCCTCGAATGGTCAAAGGATGGATAGACTCTGCGCAGAGTCTGAGGATTGAGCTCGTTCAGTATGTTCTCAGGGTAGGACGAAACTTGCAGTTTGAACTCTATTCAGCAAATTAAAGTCATATTCGTGGTGCTCCGGAGTCAAGAATGAATCAAATGAGGGCAAAAGTAATACATTCTTCTCTTCATTCGACCTTTTTTTTTTCTTTTTAAATCTACGTCAGATTACTGTAGAATACAGTCGTGACTCTTCGCAATATGCGATCTATATAGCGTGAAAAAGACATCGACAGAACTCGTCTCTGTCCATCTGGAGTTAATCGAGGTGAAAATTAAAAGATTTACAGAAATAGTTCGATCGTACTACGCCCAATAGTAGTAATTTAGACAACGCGCGGTGTCTAACGTTTACTCTAACGGTGATGAGGTATTTAATGAGATTTTTTTTCCCAAACTAGCTGGTTCTCATAATAATGAGCAGCGCGGTTGTAACAATTTCCGTCCACATGGTGCTTAATGCGGAAAATGTATTCGTCGACATCTCGCAATTTCCTGCTTGTAGGCCCGTGTTCGAAATCATGACTATACAGCTCACGAACAGCCGCACTGTTTACACGAATTAATTTTTCTTTCTCTCTCGTTCATTTCATCTTTTAATCGTTGCGCTGGTAGTCAAAAAAAAAGTTGAGCATTAATGTTCATACGCGCGTTTTCTTCACGGTTATCAACAAACGGCAGTCATATCAACATAAGCGACTAGCTATTCTTTGGAACTTGCATAGTTTATGGTGCGATTTGAGTGTTCTGGGTGAGAAAGAGGAAAGAGAGAAGATGTTACGCTAATTTCATTGTTACGGAGATATTTTATTAATTACCTCGGCGCAATATTGTAGTGATGCATTAGATTTGTGAAAAGAGAAATTCTATTTCTCTTCCTAATTTCATTTTCTATGATCGAACATATATTCGGTATTTCATTTTTATTTCCATTTTTTTTTTCGTGGATGGAGTAACTCATTCGTATGCCATAAATTTGAATCCGTCTTTAACATTATTTACTTTTCGCTTCACGGGTTACTTTACCTATCTCGTGCGGACCACTATTTTTTTTGTAATCTACGCAAGTCATCTGTACAAAATCATTATATAGTAGTAGACCTGAAAAAATTGTGGGAGGTTTAATCTGACGATGTTGTTTGCAGCCATCGTAGATCTTCCTTTTTCTCTCAATATGATGTAGGTAGATAAAGAGAGAGATAAAAAAATCGTACAAAAAATACGATTTATTCTTTGATTATGTTAGTATGGTAAGTTTTTTGTATGAATGAATGCAGGCATTCGCGTTCTTGGAATTAAAATAAAAATAAAGATTCGTTTTCCAGGATTGGCACGTTTTTTATTATTACTAGCATTAAATGGTGTCGGTATATTCTGTGATTCTGAGGATAACATCTGGCTTGTCTTAATTTTCTTTTTCTCTTCCTTTCCAGGGATAAACATTTGACGACGCGCTGGATGGGCAATCTAGGATCAACATCTCACGACAATCAGTCTTTGGTCAAGTGGTGAGTTACTTAAAATAGAAATTTTGGGATTGGTTGCAAACAATTTTTTCTTCCTCACTCCATACAATTCCAATCCCAATTCGGATCCGATATCTGATTCCGCTTTCAAACGATTCTTACTTAATTGATCTCAATAATTCCAATCCGACTATATTCTGTTTTTGAATGGTTCTTTCTACACACTCTATCTTGACCTGTTCGACTCCGATCTAATTTTCAACAATTTTTTCTTTCACATATTTGATTCGATGCTTCACTTTCAAGAGAGGGGATGATGTGTAGCGACCTGTCTGTTTTTATAACTTCATCACTCGTCAATAAGACCTGTCTGTTTCTGTAACTTCACCATTTGTAGATCAGACATTAGGCACTCACGGTTATTTGAGAATCGCCGGTGACCGAGGAGCGGTAAAGTGGTTCAAACCTCGTTACCTGCAGCTGGCATATTATAATATCAGTATTTTCGTACCCGCTCAATTTTCGCGAGACTGAATTTGGCACCACATTCATTTTGGCGCGGGAGAAATTTTTCGATCAGTTTCTGCAGATTCAATGAGGTGCAATTCTTATTACGTTTGAAGGAAAAGGGGAATATTATAAGGACGAGTAATATCGAGTTAGTAACTTGATGTTAAGTTTCATCAATTCTCTGGTGATAGACGCGCAAAGTTCAGCTATTTCAGAATATTATAGTGGAGATCTCCAATGGATCTGCAGAGAAGAGATGGCATCAGATTCAAGCTGCGATAGCACCCGAGTCGTTGTGCCCTTCATTTGAGAATAGAAGGACCTACCAGAGGACCAACTTTTTCTATTTTGCTATAAGCAATTTCAAATCCGTCTTAATGCCAATGACCATCCAAACATCAGCGACTTTTTGTGACGTTTTCGGTGCCAAAATCATCCACGCTAATCGATAGGTAATCTTCAACTTTCCTATCTCTAAGAAAATATGTTGTCGTGGTTTTTTGCCAGAGAATTTAAATAACACTGTTAAGTCGAATTTGAGTCAAGAGAATCTCAAAATAAGTTGTCAAAGAGCATCATGGACAATGAAAGTCTGCACGTGAAGTTCGTAATTTGGTTTTGCATAAAGGTGTTGAAAAAAACCTACTATTTATCTCATCATCATCATAAATCCATTGCTCATGGCTGAGCATTTCGGGATCCGTCATTTTCCTCGACTGTTATTCCGTCGACCATAGCTCTCCACTCCTCTCGGTCCTCGGCATCCCGCACGCGCCGCTCCAGTTTTCGGTCGGTCATTTCTTCTATCTGGTCGAGCCATCTTTTCGGCGAGCGACCTCTAGACCTTTTCCCTTCAACCTTGCCCTGGACGACCAGCTTTTCCAGGTTGTCTTCCGGTCTCCGAACTATATGTCCAAAGAAGCGTAAAATTCTCTGGTAACATATGGATGATAGCCGCTGTTTTACCCGCAGTTCGTTTAGGATCGAGACATTTGTGTGCTTTGCAGTCCATGGTATCCGCAGCATTCTCCGATATGTCCACATCTCGAAAGCGTCTATCCTCTCGCGGTCATTGGCTTTGATTGTCCATGTCTCAGCGCCATACAGGAAGATGGGAAATACAAGGGTTCTTAAAAGGCGCAGTTTTATATTTCTCCTCAGATTTCCGTCCTTCCATATTTTTGTCAACTTGACAGTGGCTTCCCTTGCCAGGACGATTCTTCTTCGTATTTCCGCCGTGCTTCCACCATTGCTATCAATCAGTGAGCCCAGATACAACATTTTTTCCACTTTTTCGAAATCTTTTAGAACATCTGACTGTGGGAGTACATGCGCTCGATCGACTATCATGATTTTAGTCTTTCCTCTGTTTAGCGTGAGTCCGAGCTCGTTGCTGGTCTTTTCGACACGCTTCAGCAATTGTTCCAGTTCGCTTTCAGAGCTAGCGCATAGGGTCGTGTCATCGGCAAATCTTAGATTGCTGATTTTCTGACCCCCCACTCGTACTCCACCTTTCCATCCTTCCAGACTTTTCCGCATTATATATTTGCCGTAAATATTGAAGAGGACCGGTGACAGAATGCAGCCCTGCCGAATACCCCTAGAGGCTTCAAAATCGGGCGAGTGTCCTTCCTGGAGTCTTACCGCCGCTCTGCTGTCTGCATATAGGTTTCTGATAAGTGCAATCAGGTGTGCCGGCACCCCCATTTCCTCCATGATTTGCCACAGCATTTTCCAATGGACGCAATCGAAGGCTTTGCTATAGTCCAAGAACCCCATCACCAACGGAACATTATACTCTCTGCACTTCTCTACCAGCTGTCGCACGTTTTGTATTTGTTCACGTGTACCTTTATTTCTGACAAAACCGGCCTGCTCCTTCGGAATCTGGTCATTCAGGAAGTAGCGTACTCGTTCATGCAGGACATTCAGGAGCACTTTGCTCGCGTGGGACATCAATGAGATGGTTCTGTAATTCCCACAAACGTTTGTGCTTCCCTTCTTATGGAGTGGGACAAATACGGACCGTGTCCAGTCCTCTATCCATACTCCTTCCGTCCAGATATCACAGCAGATTCGGTGCATTATATCGACTCCCACTTCTCCGGTTGCCTTTATCATTTCTGCCGTAATACCGTCTTCACCCGGTGCCTTGTTGTTTCGCAGCTTTCGAATAGCTGCCCGGACTTCATCCTTTAGGATTGGTGGCTCTTTTTCAGCTGGTAACGGTATTCTGCCAAGTTTTCCTTCATGATCCTCGTAGAGCTTCTGACCGTAACTTTTCCACCTCTTTGCAATTTTGCTTTGTTCCGTGAGAAGTACCGCGTTTTCATCCTCGATCGCGTACGTGCGGAGTTTGAATGTTCTTGTAATTCTTTTTATTTCCTGGAACATGGCTCTGGTCTCGTTTTGTTCGCTGTGTTCCTCAATTTTCTTGCAGATATCTTCATAGTACACATTTTTGTCCTTTCTGCATCCTCTTCTCACTCGCGCCGAGGCCCTACGGTATTCTTCTGTATGTTGTTTGCCTTCTGCTCTCAGGTCCCTTCTGCTCTCTATCTCGCAGATCGTTTCTTGCGATATCCAGGGAGCTTTGGGTGGTTTCTTCTTTCTTTCCTTTACCAGTTCGTCTACTACCTTCTGAGTGTTGTCTTTAAAGGTCTTCCACACTTGGGCTGTCGATTCGCTCCTTTCTTGGTTTTGCAATATTGGCTGGATTCTGCTCCTAAACTTCCCCATGTCCTTTTCCTCTAGCTTCCTGGCTGTGTGACTTTGCTTTGTCAGTTTCGCCAACTTTAGTTTCATGTAGATACATAACAGCTGGTGATCTGTGCCACAGTCCGCTCCTGGTATTGTCTTAGCATTTCTTATAGCAGATCTCCACCGTCCATTGATTAAGCAGTAGTCGATTTGGTTCCGATACAAACCACCTGGGGAGGTCCATGTATACAGCCTTCGCGGATGCTGTTGGTAGCAAGTGTTTAGAATGACGTAATTATCCTCCTGGCAGAATTCCACCAGCCTATCACCGTTTTCGTTCCTCTCTCCTAAGCCAAAACATCCGAATATACTGCATGCCGAAAGTTCCTTACCTACTTTAGCATTGAAGTCACCCTGTATGATGGTGAGGTCCCTGTTTGGTAAGGTCCGAACTTCCTGTTGTAGCTTCCTATAGAATTCTTTGGACTCTTCCTCAGTTGCCGCGAGAGTTGGAGCATACACCTGTATGACATTAACTCTGCATGGCTGGGTGTTGAAACGAAGGGTTATTATTCTGTTGGTAATTGGACGGTACTCCATGACCGAATCTGCCCACTGTCTAGAGACAATTACCGCAACTCCATTCCGAGACTCGAAGTCATTCCCTGATGCGTATACCGTATTCCCGGTGTAAGTTCGAAAGTGGCCACTATCTCTCCAGTGGGTCTCTGCCACTCCGAGGACCGCAATATCGGCCTTGTCCATTTCCCTCTCGATTGTTTGGAGCTTTCCAGTTTGTATCATACCACGGACGTTCCACTTACCTATCTTGTGGATATTATTCCGTATTTTTACTGCTTCATTCACGGCCGCTCTCCCCGGAGATCCGATCAGAGAGCTATTTAAACCTCCGGAACATTTAACAGTGAACGAAAACATGACGGATTCTCGTGGGATAATACTCAGAGTAGTTTCCCGTTGCTTTCTCTGAGGATTTTCTGTTTGGGTTTACTCCCATAGCCTTTAAGACGCCAGCTCTTCACTGCAAGGCAGCAGGTTGGTTTTCTGTAGGGGTTTACCTTCCCTTAGCCTTTGGGTTTTCTTTCCCTCCACAAGGCAGTGGTTTGACCTACTTTCTCCGTTACTATACCTCAACTCTTCCGTCTCATAGGTACCCGCTCTTGAATGCGAGGGAAAGTAGGAACCTTTCCGATGACGACTTTGGCCGGGTCTGTTAATCGGGGTTTTCCTTCTCCTACAAACGGTTTTACTCTCGGAGTTTTCCTTCTCCTATGTCCATCCACATCGGTTGCCGCCCGACTATGTCGCTTGGCTTAACAGGGCCGCCACGTGAAGGCTGTGGAATTGAGCTTGAGTGCAGCAGTGGTGCTGGGCATGGGTGACCCTGTCGATCCGACAGTCGAATCTGGAACCTCCTAAGTACGCCTGCGATCACCAAAATCACTCTGCCATTGAAGGGTGCAAAAATTTGAGAGTATTTTCTCTTCGTCTAATAATCCGTCTTGTAAACAAGAGTTATTTTCACAGGGAAGGAGCTTCTTGGCGTCCTAGAAAGTATAGAATCGAATGATACTGTTGCTTGGCACACTTATATTGCTACGCATTTAGATTACAGTATAAGGTCATGTGTAATGTGAAGTAGATATCATCTCTCGTTGCTTCGACATGATTCGTCCACTTCATTTACCCTTCAATAGAAATCGATTACCGTCTTTAAGTCATGAATTATTGTGGATAGATCCAAGAAAGCTCGTTGTGGATATTTTTCCCGTGCAAGCTTCCACATGGAACTTGGTACCTTGACATTGATCGGATTTAGTGAGTTAATGGAAGCACTTGATGTCGTAGACGCTGTTGTACCTTTGATGGGCGAGTCTCTTAATTTTTTTTCGAGATATTCAATGTTCTCGAAGTTGTTATGGCCAAAATGACGTACTTCTTGTCGTACTTTGGCTTCGTTTCATTCAAGGCTCGCCGCAGTATATCGATGGCGGTGATCCGATTGAGATTCAGGTTATGGGTTCGGCTATGATCGTCGATATCCTCTTCAATCGATCATAATGGCGTTGAGAGTTCTCGATTAAATCCCCTGCGAATTGCGCGTCGTCTTCGATCATTTTGTCTTTGGAATATTTTCAGCAATGTCGACGTTGTTGAAGACTACTCTTTGCAATAGAATCTGTAGATTCCATAATGAAATACATCCGAACCGGATGGACCAAAAAGTGGAGAAAATATTGGATGGTATGAGGAAGAAAAGAGGCTTGAGGGGACCTCGCTATCTCATACTAGACTAGTTAGACCCATTGTCTTTTTCTGTCAGTATGTATAGTATGCTGATTCTTGTGCTATAACCAATCTTTTCAACGCCCCCCTCCCTTGTTTAATCAATTATCTTTACTTTCTACCCTGATTATGATACAAGACCGTGGATTCCATAGAGAGTCCCTTGCATTGCGCTATCTAGACGCTGTCAGGGTCTCCTTTGTACCTGTGAAAATTGTTAATCAATTTCTCAGTGTTTGGGTGAATTAGAATCTTTTGTAAGATGAGCTGTGATACTTATTTGCCTTTCGCGTTTACGTCGTTTGAATCAATAGGTCTTTGCCAGCTTGAGCTACTCCGTTTCGAGTGTTGAAATTGAATTTTAGGTATAATATTTTGTTCAAGGAGAAAGGATTTTAATTTGCTATTAAGTGAACTGAATCTGTCTTACTCTAGTCCTTTTGCAAATTCTTTTCGGACTACTGGCCAGCATGAATTGAGCGTCTGTGCTTTTGTACCAGCTAGTAATGGCGAATATGAGTACATCATACATTCTGTCCCCTCCTTTCTGAAAGCGATCGTTATGCGTTAGTTTTTCAAAATTTTCTCATTTTCATGGGTGAGAATTTCGAGAGTAATCATTGATACATTTATTACCTATACTTGTATTGTAAATCTTTGGACCCCATGAAGCTTTATGCAACACCCTATTTTGAAATTGGTAGTTGCATCGATAATGTGGTCTCCGATTTCACAAAAATTTACGAAATCTCCTCCTGTTACAATCTTTAGTAAATGATTATTAAAGATTTTCTATGTAAAACGGATGAGTTTATTATTGTTCCAACTTCAGCGTGGCGCCGAATTTGGGAGTAATTAATCAGTCAATGTTTTTGTTCTACGTACGTTCGAAAGATGAACGCATCGTCCTAAGTATTCCATAATCGCGTATGACAAGCGTTTTCCATCTCTAAGTTAAGTCAATATTTGGTCCGCGTGATGTAAATCATCGTACGAAAGTGAAATTAAGATCCCGGTGTTCGCGCTTTATATTTATTAAAGTCTAAAAGGAATAGTGTTTATAGTTTCTTATCGTAATCAGCAGGAGAAGAAAAATGCATTGTGTGTATGGTATACGTAAAGAGAAAAATGAGAAAGAAAATCGTAATCGTATATTGTTTGTTTAATTTGTTGTTTAGCCTAGTTGAGTTAAGGTTTATGTGGTGAAGAGGAGTTAGTGATTCAATGAGCTGATAAGATTTACTGAATATTTTTATAGGTACGTATACGTCGTCATTGTCGCAACTTCTTATCTATAAAAAAGTAATGAAGGTGAATTGGCAATTTTTTTTATTCGGATATCGTATTTTAGGTTTGTAAGTTGAAACCTTCACGTTTGTGTCATAGTGAGCAACATTCTTTGAAATTTACGTAAGAAAAATTCTCATATTCTTCAATCTTTGTTTATGTACGAGTGAGTCCATAGGGGGGTAATTAGATTCATTTCAAATAGTATAAATATTTTTAGAAAAAAAGAAGTTTGCAAGAATGGAAAAATGACTTGGGAAAATTTGAAAGTTTTTCGTCGAGTTTGGCATTTTTGCAGGTGGGAAAGTAATGGATTTTCATCCGAAGTATGATATTTGAGACAAAGAGATTTGTGTGTAACGTTGAAAAATAGTATCGTTAAGTCTAGGAAAGTGAAATATCTATAAAATGTATCTGAAACGTTTATAACGTCGCGAATATCAGCATTGTAACACAAATGCATTAATGTCTACACAAATCAATTCTAAAATACTAATCTCCGAGTATTTTTTACGTAAGATTTCTGTGCCTGAATAATGTTTAAATCTCCTCAATCGATTCTCGGCGCATAGTTTTTCAGAAATCGAAAGCTGTTGTGATGGAGAAGAAAAATCGTTCACGGAATTCAGAATTACACACATCTACGAGATACGACCGTTAAGAATGCAGAACAACGACTAAAACGATTCCTAGGGAAAGTGAAATTCTATCGAAAGAGAGAAGTTGATAAATCTCACTTAGTGTCGTAGGTAGTTGATGGATTATTTTAAGCAACCAGGGATGTTTAAATACGCACCGCAACATTGTATCAACTTTCCATCCTGACTAATAGTACCGCAATTCACGATGACATGTCCTCCCTAATTACGAGTTCACTGCCATAAGTTATTACGTGTCCTTACATGAATGTAGAATGAACTTTACGTATGGTGCATCGGGTATTACCTTGATAATGCAACCAAAGGGCAGAACTGAAGAATTTGGTTGAGATTCGATCCGAAGTGTGATAAAAAAAACTCACGGTCCTCCAGGGTGAAAAGTGGATTTTCTCGATTTTTCGTGATTTCCAGAACGTTCCAGCAGCTGGAGAATTTTTTGACCATTTCTTTCGAACTTGGCGGACTTGTTTATGTGAGATTTGACCTATTTGATGAATGAAATATGAAAACTCTAGGTCCTCCAGGGTGAAAAAGTGAATTTTCTCGATTATTTGTCATTTTCAAAGCGTTCCAGTGGCTGGAGAATTTTTTGAATACTTTTTTCGAACTTGGCGGACATGTTTACGTAAGAACTGACCTATTTGATGAATAAAATATGAAAAATCGCAGTTTTCCAGGTTGAAATAGTGAATTTTCTCACTTCTCTATACTATTTTCAGACTGTTCCAGCGACTGGAGAATTTTTTGCCATTTTTTTCAAACTCGGAGTACATGTTTACCAAAACTCACGGTCCTCCAGGGTGAAAAAGTGGATTTTCTCGATTTTTCGTCATTTCCAGAATGTTCCAGCGACTGGAGAATTTTTTTACGTAAGAACTGACCTATTTGATGAATGAAATATGAAAAATCGCAGTTTTCCAGGTTGAAATAGTAAATTTTCTCACTTCTCTATACTATTTTCAGACTGTTCCAGCGACTGGAGAATTTTTCAACTATTTTTTTCAAACTCGGAGTACATGTTTACTTGAGAATTTAACGAATTGATGAATGAAATACCAAAACTCACGGTCCTCCAGGGTGAAAAAGTGGATTTTCTCGATTTTTTGTGATTTCCAGAACGTTCCAGCGGCTGGAGAAATTTTTGCCATTTTTTTCAAACTCGAAGTACATGTTTACATGAGAATTGAACGAATTGATGAATGAAATACCAAAACTCACGGTCCTCCAGGGTGAAAAAGTGGATTTTCTCGATTTTTCGTGATTTCCAGAACGAATTCCAGTGACTGAAGAATTTTTTGACCATTTGTTTCGAACTTGGCGGACTTGTTTATGTGAGATCTGACCTATTTGATGAATGAAATATGAAAACTCACGGTCCTCCAGGGTGAAAAAGTGGATTTTCTCGATTTTTCGTCATTTCCAGAATGTTCCAGCGACTGGAGAATTTTTTGCCATTTTTTTCAAACTCGGAGTACATGTTTACATGAGAATTGAACGAATTGATGAATGAAATACCAAAACTCACGGTCCTCCAGGGTGAAAAAGTGGATTTTCTCGATTTTTCGTGATTTCCAGAACGAATTCCAGTGACTGAAGAATTTTTTGACCATTTGTTTCGAACTTGGCGGACTTGTTTATGTGAGATCTGACCTATTTGATGAATGAAATATGAAAACTCACGGTCCTCCAGGATGAAAAAGTGGATTTTCTCGATTTTTCGTCATTTCCAGAATGTTCCAGCGACTGGAGAATTTTTTGCCATTTTTTTCAAACTCGGAGTACATGTTTACATGAGAATTGAACGAATTGATGAATGAAATACCAAAACTCACGGTCCTCCAGGGTGAAAAAGTGGATTTTCTCGATTTTTCGTGATTTCCAGAACGAATTCCAGTGACTGAAGAATTTTTTGACCATTTGTTTCGAACTTGGCGGACTTGTTTATGTGAGATCTGACCTATTTGATGAATGAAATATGAAAACTCACGGTCCTCCAGGGTGAAAAAGTGGATTTTCTCGATTTTTCGTCATTTCCAGAATGTTCCAGCGACTGGAGAATTTTTTGACTATTTTTTTCGAACTTGGCGGACATGTTTACGTAAGAACTGACCTGTTTGATGAATGAAATATGAAAAATCGCAGTTTTCCAGATTGAAATAGTAAATTTTCTCACTTCTCTATACTATTTTCAGACTGTTCCAGCGACTGGAGAATTTTTCAATTGACCAAATCGATAAACGAAATACTAAAAATATATTTTTGGTCTATCAACATTCCCATTTCATCCCACGGAGGAGTGCGTATTTTTCAGTCCGAACATTGACTATTGATTTCTCGCGGTCTATTGCGGCAGCAGTCATATACTTTAACCCGCTATTCATGGAAAAATCACAAAAATTCATCAAATATTGATTTTTTTGGGAATGGTCCACCTCACCGAGGACTATGGTACTCATGTATGTTGTAGTAGAGAGTATGACGCTTCAAATGAGTGATTTTCCCCAGGTGCCTCCCCCACGATTTTTTTTTTAAATTCGAGTTTGTAGTTTTGTTATAGCTAGAAACTAGGGAAAATATTATGAATGTTTTTTTTTTGTTTTAAATACCATGGATGAACTTCAGATATACTAAAATGTCCCCAAGTTTCATCGCTGTGCGATCATTATTGCCTGAGATACAGCCATTTGGATTTTAGGCCTGAAAATAACTCTGCAGCCCATGTGGGTGAGCGGATGGTTCCAATTTTTTGGATTTCGAGAGTTTTCTCATTGGGGACAACATTTTGACGGACATTTGAAACATTTTCCGACCAAGACAATTTCCCTCCCCCCCCCCGCCCCTTACCCGGCTAGAGCCTTCCGGACTGAAGAACAAATAAAGGAAAATTACCGACTGTTCAAAGGGTTTTCGAACAATTGCCGCTCCAAATTATAATAGGGACAGGGAACGTAAAATAATTTCAAAGCAAGAGCAGGGATCTAGAGTTGGCTGAGCCGTTCTACTTAATAAGACCAGTCATTGTGATTGCGAGCGCATTTTTTTCCTCCTTCTCTTCTTTAATCGACTCGAACTATTTTCTTCTATTTTTGATCGAACTATGAAATATGTCCTAAGAAATTTTTCTAATAATTCCTCAACCCGTGCTTTTCAAGCTGAGGCCTAAACTTCAACGTGGATCGTATGTTTCATTCCATAGTGTATTTTGAAAGGGTCTTTACATAAGGACTTGGGACTTTTTATTTTCCGAATGTTGAATTATGTTACTAGTTTGAATGAAAAACATGAAATCGAACAAAGTATGGAAGAAATATGCATGTTCTTCAATGGAGGGAGGGGATTCCGAATGCCTCCGAGCTTCTTTTTTGTCTCTTATTTACAATTTCAACAGAACATTGTCGGAAATGTAATGTATTTTCACACCCGAATGACAAATTGATATGAGAAATGAAGTCTATATGTATCAGATATCTGACTTTGTAGCCTGGCTGATCTCATGTATCTTACGGGGTGTAGATGTCTTGTTCCGACCTTCTTGAAAAGCAACACCTTGAGATCAACAATTAATAAGAAGATTTAATAATCAAGAAAATAGGGTTTCGTTCAGTTAATTGTCTTATTCTTAATTCCCGTGAACCTTTTGAAGAAGTATCTGCAAAGAATCCTGGTAGACTCTTCAGAGAAGTATCAGCATCAAAGGAAACATTGAGGCTACGTATTGCGTTTCTTATGATTCTGGTGTATGCGATTATGATAATTTTATACCCGTATAAAATAATAGTAAAATCGAAACAAGCAGGTTTTATGGTGTTTCGAAAATCTTTTCCTAAATATGGCTTGCGCAAAAGAAGTTCACTCCCGCAAATCGGCGCTATTATTCAAAAATATAATCGCTGTCCAAGGACCGAGTGACCAGCTTTTGTGTAGTCATATGTATTATCTACTGCTAATAAAAACTGGAATTTTACACTTTAACAGAAACAAAAACAACGAACCGGTTTACAAGAGTTCGTACTATGGCCTGTTCAGGTCAAATTACGTCACCAATTTGCATTTTGTCGCTTTTTCTTCTCAAGTTTTGTACAAGGGTGTACCGGTACCCTACTGCCCGTACAGAATGTAGGTGGTACGTGTATTATTTATGTTATACAAAATGTATTGGTAACTTATACGTACAGTACGATATAAATCCTCTCAAATTGATTTCACGTTATGGCTGAAGGCGTAGGTGCTATCGCCGGAGAACCCAGTAACATAATTTGACCCAGGAAAACGGACGAATATACGTTGATGGTCGCATTTCTTTTGTACGACGCATACGCACCGTCGTTGTCGTTGAACTACACTACGTCCCCCTCCCCCCACACGACGGAGGTCGACCTATAATTACGTATGTAGCGCATTGTGTGACACCGCTTTTACGAACGTCGGTCGAGGTATTTAAGAAGGAAGTTCGTGAATGTGATAATATTTTCGTCGAAAGAATTCGATACGAGTACGCACTGCGTTTACGTAGGTAAGTTGACTTATATGTACTGTACCTGTGCGAAGGAATGTTAGACTGATCGTCACTCTTCAATTGGAAGCGTTCTGATGACAATAATATTCTCTTGCACTACTGACCCGATAATACATACAATCGTGTACCGGGTCAATGTGATTCGCGATAAATACAGTATGTACACAATAAATTACGCGGCTGTCTGTACAGTCTTGCAACCGTATGCCCGTGCCAAAAAAGTATTCGTTTCGTTCTGCTTCAAACCGTGACAAAACCGATAAGTATTCGGTACGATCTGGTTATCATTTAAACGTGAATGAATTATATGCGATTTTAAATTAGATGAAAATAGCCAATTGTTCTGTTTTCTTAGCGCATTTTCTTCAAAAGTACCGAGATCACGTGAAGAAAATCATCTCTTTGTTGCTAACTCGTGTACAGACTTCCTTTGGTACAATAAACGCGGGCATTTGATTACGTCCGTATACCGGAAGAAAACAGATCGGGTACTTTGTATGCGTACAGAGTTGAGGTTCTCGCGGTGCTGCGCGCCTACACTTCGTTAAATTTACGAAGAAAGTTCTTACTACGTATGCCTGACGGATCGCGCATAAATGAGATCAACTAGAAATAAACGTAATGGGCCAAGAGGTCGTCGCTAGTTAAAATATTGATGTTCACGGAGCACGATTTTAATGTAACTGGTGCAGTATTGAGAATATTCGATTAATATATTAGGTCTATGTTCCGGAGTCTGAACGAGGCGACGCATAACGTTGAATGGACTCTTCACGTGATGGAATGATGGAGCAAAAAAAAAAAAAAAAATGGTCTTGTTACGTAAATGTTGATAAAATCGTGAGTGCAAATTCTGCTCCGTACGTATGTCAATCGAGAAAAACGAGTCGAGTGGAAGCCGCGTTGTTTTTGTACACGAATACTCTTACATACTTATTATATGAAAATTATGAAACAAATTATCCATACAAGTATACCGATGGGTATGTATAAGCCATCGAGTTATATATTAATATTCGACGACCTTTAGAGTTCTTTTCAACTATTCAAACAATCTACATTATAATAAGAAAAGCAGATTATGGAAGACTTGTATCTGTAACTGGGTTACTATGTTAGCAGATCTATAGCCAGAGTGCTCGCACTTTATAGATATCGGGGTTAGCATTAATATTGATTTCTTCTCGTGATGTACGTGGATGGAGTGCTGTATCGTACGCTTGACATGAAATACAAACACCTAATTTTTACGAGAACGGTGCAAGTGATATGAAGATCTCACTTGAAGTGTAGTTCTTGTCCAACCCTCCCATCCCCCTCGAAGTGGCGTAAATATGGGGGGATTTTGGGGTTCAACCCTCCCCCCCAGAGCTCTGAGAAAATTTGAATTAACGATTAACGAATCTACTGATCACTTGTGAATACGTACTTGCATACATATAATGATACTTTTTTTCATTCGTCTCTTTTCAAGATTTTTTAACCCCCCCCCCCTGAGGAAATTTCTCAGTTACGCCACTGCCCCCTCGTAAAAAATAGTTGGAAGATTTTAAGATGTCGACTTAGAAGAATAATTGAGAAGATAACCGTGTATGAAGTAGTACAATCATGTTCCATGTCTTTTATATTTTATCAGTCATCTTGGAATATTTCAGTCTAGGCTTCTACTAGGTCAAGTGTTCGTGAGATATTATTCGTTTACCCCTTTACCTATCTTGGCGTCGTATAAGTCTTCTATGAGAAATATGAGGTAGCGCGAACTCGCTCCGCTCGTTCGCCCCCTGTCTCGCTGTTGTATTGGAATGGTATGAGACAATTCAAGTCTAGGGGACTTGGAAAAATTTCGACTATCCAGCCATATATGATAGGAAGAGGGACTTAGAAAATTTTCCAATTATTAATTATATTAATTATTTAATTATTATTGAATTAATTATTTATTATTATTACACGGGGTGTACTCGCGAATTTCTGAATCACCCACGGGGTAGAGATTTTCTCATTATTAATTATATTAATTATTTAATTATATTAATTATTTAATTATTTAATCATTTATTTATTTGATTATTTAATTATTAATTAATTAATTATTTTTCGGTTCACATGAATAAAAACGCGTTCCTTCGGTGCTTCGTTGTAAGACGCGAAGACGCGTTTTTTTTACTTTAGGGCTCGAAGAGTTAGGTTGCGCGCATGCGCGCATTTTGCATGCGTGTTCTTGGTCTATCTGATCTTTTAATGATTTTAAATATAACACTCGAATTTTTCCTTGTGTTCATTAATTTTAAGAAAATCACAATTTCGTTATTCTATGTATGTTTCCATCAAAAATGTTACGATGCTCTAATAAAAAAGTGAAAATTTTAGTTATAGATCATCTCGCGTTTGCGTTTTTATTCGTGTGAACCGAAAAATAGCGTACGCCGCGCCACACGTGAACGGAGGAAAGCGATATACTCGCGTTGCATGGCGGCCCTCGCCGCGGCTCGGGTAGCCAAAGCGCTCATATAGAAATCGCTCTCCTCCGTCCCTCATAGCGTAATCTAATATATAAAGTAGAATGTTAACAGGGAACCTGTTTTATGGGGGGCTATTTGAGAAATCTGCCGTGCGCCGTCCAGCGAAACACTTAGAAAAATTTCGACACTTGAGCTATATATGATAGAAGGGGGACTTAGAAAAATTCCGACTCTCGAGCTATATATGATAGGAGGGGGACTTGGAAAAAATTTCGACTCTCGAGCTATAGATGATAGGAGGGGGCGGAGGGGGGGGACTTGGAAAAAATTCGACTCTCGCGCCATATGTGATAGGAGAGGGACTTAGAAAAATTTCGACTCTCGAGCTATATATGATAGGAGGGGGACTTAGAAAAAATTTCGACTCTCGAGCTATATATGATAGGAGGGGGACTTAGAAAAAATTTCGACTCTCGAGCTATAGATGATAGGAGGGAGGGGGGGGGGGTTGGAAAAAATTCGACTCTCGCGCCATATGTGATAGGAGAGGGACTTAGAAAAATTTCGACTCTCGAGCTATATATGATAGAAGGGGGACTTGGAAAAATTTCGACTCTCGAGCTATAGATGATAGGAGGGTGGGGGGACTTAGAAAAAATTCGACTCTCGCGCCATATGTGATAGGAGAGGGACTTGGAAAAATTTCGACTCTCGAGCTATATATGATAGGAGGGGGACTTAGAAAAAATTTCGACTCTCGAGCTATAGATGATAGGAGGGGGGGGGGGGACTTGGAAAAAATTCGACTCTCGCGCCATATGTGATAGGAGAGGGACTTAGAAAAATTTCGACTCTCGAGCTATATATGATAGAAGGGGGACTTGGAAAAATTTCGACTCTTGAGCTATATATGATAGAAGGGGGACTTAGAAAAATTTCGACTCTCGAGCTATATATGATAGGAGGGGGACTTGGAAAAAATTTCGACTCTCGAGCTATAGATGATAGGAGGGGGGGGGGACTTGGAAAAAATTCGACTCTCGCGCCATATGTGATAGGAGAGGGACTTAGAAAAATTTCGACTCTCGAGCTATATATGATAGGAGGGGGACTTAGAAAAAATTTCGACTCTCGAGCTATAGATGATAGGAGGGAGGGGGGGGGGGGGGTTGGAAAAAATTCGACTCTCGCGCCATATGTGATAGGAGAGGGACTTAGAAAAATTTCGACTCTCGAGCTATATATGATAGAAGGGGGACTTGGAAAAATTTCGACTCTCGAGCTATAGATGATAGGAGGGTGGGGGGACTTAGAAAAAATTCGACTCTCGCGCCATATGTGATAGGAGAGGGACTTGGAAAAATTTCGACTCTCGAGCTATATATGATAGGAGGGGGACTTAGAAAAAATTTCGACTCTCGAGCTATAGATGATAGGAGGGGGGGGGGGGGGACTTGGAAAAAATTCGACTCTCGCGCCATATGTGATAGGAGAGGGACTTAGAAAAATTTCGACTCTCGAGCTATATATGATAGAAGGGGGACTTGGAAAAATTTCGACTCTTGAGCTATATATGATAGAAGGGGGACTTAGAAAAATTTCGACTCTCGAGCTATATATGATAGGAGGGGGACTTGGAAAAAATTTCGACTCTCGAGCTATAGATGATAGGAGGGGGGGGGGGGGACTTGGAAAAAATTCGACTCTCGCGCCATATGTGATAGGAGAGGGACTTAGAAAAATTTCGACTCTCGAGCTATATATGATAGGAGGGGGACTTAGAAAAAATTACGACTCTCGAGCTATAGATGATAGGAGGGAGGGGGGGGGGGCTTGGAAAAAATTCGACTCTCGCGCCATATGTGATAGGAGAGGGACTTGGAAAAATTTCGACTCTCGAGCTATATATGATAGGAGGGGGACTTGGAAAAATTTCGACTCTCGAGCTATGTATGATAGAAGGGGGACGTAGAAAAATTTCGACTCTTGAGCTATATATGATAGAAGGGGGACTTAGAAAAATTCCGACTCTCGAGCTATATATGATAGGAGGGGGACTTGGAAAAAATTTCGACTCTCGAGCTATAGATGATAGGAGGGGGCGGGGGGGGCTTGGAAAAAATTCGACTCTCGCGCCATATGTGATAGGAGAGGGACTTGGAAAAATTTCGACTCTCGAGCTATATATGATAGAAGGGGGACTTAGAAAATTTTCGACTCTCGAGCTAAGAGTGGAAATTTTAACAAGGAACCTGATTTATCCAACTATATTATATTACACTAATAGTTGGTCTAGGCCTTCTTTTTACTACCTTTCTCCAAATCTAGGCTTCCTTGAATTTTCAATACCAAATCTTACTCGAATCATAAAACAGGTTCCCTGCGTTCCTCGTTTAACTTCGTTAAGGAAGCCGTAATTTGTCTGTCTGTCTGTCTGTATGTTCGTCCATAACTTTCGAACGCCTTCGCCTATCGACCTGGAATTTTTTTTGAAAAATTTCGTTTTTTCTGGGTCAGGTTCTTAAATACATTTCGATGTTTTGACTCCCTGAAGGTGGAGTAGAGGGCGACAAAATTAGGAAAAACGGGCATTATCGAGTACTGAAACTGCTTTGCGCTGTACGTTAGACCTACGCGCGTTGAGTGGCGCAGTTTCGAAAATTGAATTATTGTGATAACTCGAGTATAACTCATTTTTATGAAAAATTGAGAAGAACAAAAATTGTAGCCCCTGTAATTTCCTTTCGAATGAGCCCGGTTCCAGATTTTTAGGAGAAAATTTTGTGACTACAGTATTCGCTGTACTTCCATACTAAGTAAGTTATTTTATTCACAGTTTTAAAAACACCTACATAAAGGATTTTACATCCGGTATCTCATACAAGAACCAATGTCTAGACACGGTGCGCACTGCGTATGGGCTAGCGGAAATGACCCTTTTTTTTACCTGTTGTCCGTGTGTTTTCTTAGGGACTGGCAAAATGTCAATGGATTTGTCTGTATTCTGCTGCGATACAGGCTTCACGCGTTAAGTGAGCTCTCAAGTGAATTAGTGTGTAAAAAATTTAATTTGGTGATTTTATTTTTGTGCGACTCGGAACTTTGATATTTTATAAGTACAGTCGCAGTTTTTGGTGTCTATTTTCTTATTTTTGAACTGAATAGTTGTGAATTTTGCAAAACTCTTTCCACCGTTTCTTTTTTCCTTCCTTTTAAGCTAAAAGTGTTGAGTGTTATGTGAAAATTTTTGAAAAACGTAGCAAAAAATTCATCTGAATTCCAAGATACCTACAAAACACACATACCTACAAGATACAGATACCTATAAAACACAGATATCTACTCAACACACAGCTAGCGGTCAGGCGCGCCGGAGGCGCGTCGCCAACCGCTAGTATACTATATTATTATTACGCGGGGTGTACTCGCGAATTTCTGAATCACCCACGGGGTAGAGATTTCTCTTGACGGGGGGGGGGGGGGGGGGGTACTCGCGAGTTTCAAAATCGGGGTCCGGTGAGAGAAAAGACATGGAACATGTCAAAATATAAGACGACGAGCGCTTTCGGTTAATAAACCATCTTCAAGCCTGAAATGAAAGCAACTGACAAACAGAAAAGAAGAGCAAGGTATTAAGATTGTCCAAACGAGAAATTGCGATGTGAATCATAAACCAGTTCGATCAGGCCATCTTCCGGAATGTACGAGTCGAGTACAGTGATACCGTCGGTGTTGAGATGACGCATTATCTCTATATGCTCGAGGGCGATGCGCTTACGATGGGAATTCTCTCGGATCCCTCGCGGAAGCTGTGGCCACTGTTTATTAAACGACCAGCAAAAGCTGACTCCCCTAAGTGTCCCTTCTTCCAAGACTTCAGGTGCTCAGCTACTCTAACTTTCATTTGGCGGCTGGTCTCACCAATATAAAAGCCTCCACAATCCCCACACTCGAACTTGTAAACACTACTCTTCTCATCAACAGGTATGGGGTCCTTCAGTCTCACAAACAACCTCTTGACTGTGGTAGGGTTGTAAAACGCGGGTCTGAAGCCAAACGGGCGAAGGGCCCGACCCAATTGGAGGGAAAACTTTCCTAAGAAAGGGCGACTGATCCAACGCAAACGGCGATCACGGATCGTGTCTTGGGGGAGGGAGGTGGTGGAATCAAGAAGGCTCATTTCTTTTTCAGTTTCTACTATGAATAATATCGATAACACCTGAAGATCGAATGTACCTAATAAGAAAAATAAGAAAAAGTCAATGAATTATTCATCTAAGTTCGTGTTGAGTGACACGTACAGCGAGGACATAATTTCCCATCTTCTATTTCCACGAGAAGTATCTCTGCTCAAAAATCAAGATCGATCGAGATGATGATGAAAAAAACTGAGGGAGGCAAAGATTCCACTGTAGTGAGCAGCGCGTTGATAAGGAGGGTGGTGAGAGAATTCCACACGATATGTAACAATCATACCGAGTTCCACCTTCGCCCAATTTATTTTGGCAGACACTATTATTTGATCCAATTGTCCTGAATTATATCCCTAACTATCTCTTTTTCAAGTTCCATTAGACATTCCTAATGAAAATTGAATTCACGAATGAAATCTTCGATACTAAAGCCGCCAATTTTATTAAAACAGTGAAAGTTTTCGGGCAATGCTCATCTAGTTTGATAATGGGCACCGCCCGAAAAAGTTCACCGTTTTAATAAAATTTGCGGCTTAACTTTCAAATATTTCGCTCGTGAATTCAATTTTCCTTAGGAATTTATGATGAGTCGCAGCGTCGAGGAACGCATCCGTGCTTTTCATTAGACAGTTCAACCAGCGATATCCTCAATTGGATTTACAAATTGAAATTACGAGATTTCGTGGTCGGATGAAAGGTGCAAAATCCCTTTTGTTCCGGTGCGAATTTTGGAGAAAATTTCGGTAGTGTTATAAAGATCTTAATGAAGGAACAGTCGACTAACTCTTTTTCTTGAATTCTCTTTGTCGCGGGTACCACCTCCCCATTGATCAGCTCTTGTTGTTGCACGTGTGTATACCAATACCGATACATCATATTGACCATCGTTCTACTTCATATATTCTAGCAATGATGGTTGAGTTAGTCACCCACTTGACGCGGTAATGATCTTGCAAAAGACTCGAAAGTTGCAACTTATCGCACTAGCTTATACGCGCATTAATGTCACCAAGACTAACGGACGAGTAATTCGTTTTCTATGTAACTTCATCGCGCGATATCTGACTGAAACATACATATGCAGGAAGAAATATCGACGGCTATTAATTTTAACTATCACACTGACATTGCTTCACAATCCCACTAAAGCAATTCTGCTTTTTAACGAATAGACCTGTACGCAACTTGTACGCGCTGTGAAGGCATTAATTGCTTTCATTGATAGCAGTTACAATGAAAGAATGGGATAATACCGAATGTTTCCATTTTTCCTTCTTAGCTTGACGATCTTTGCTGAAAAATATTGTATAATGACTGTTTAACTATAGTACTACGGTAATTCCATTGAAAGCAAACACGTGGGATAAATTTACTTATTTATACTTCAACTGCCGTATGTATGTAAATAAGTCACGAAAAAGAAAGTGAATCATACGCACAGTATACATAAAAGTGAGTATTCGTACATTCACAGAGAATACAGTATTTAAGTACGCTTTTAAAAGAAGAATAAGTATAACGGAGAGGAAAATTAAACATGAAAAAAAAAAAAGACGAGAGATTTATAATTGAAGTCATTGCGCGAATTTGAAATGAAATGAAAATGGAACCGCCTTCCGCGGTATACTATTGGCAAATATATGCTTTCAAAATGAATGAATTCGGATATCGCTCGTCTAATTACGATTACGAAAGATTAGTATAATAAATTTAATTTTATAACTTCCATTATTATTCTTTTCAACTACCGGTACTCTTTTCCTCGTCTTTAAAAAGATTTACGGGTCTATATTTTCATAATCAGATGAAAAGAAGAAAAAAGTAACACGAGTGTACACATATAAGAAACGGAACACTATACAAACGAAAAAATACTTATTAAATAAAAGAGTTACGTTTAGTATGCTGTGGAATTACGTCTAGATTTACGTGAGAAAATTATATCACGAAGATATGCCGCAAATATATAATGCGCGGAATAATCGGGAAAACGCCTGAGCAATCAACTAAGATTTAAAGCTTGAGCCCGAATGGAGAATGTCAACTCGAAGAAAAAGATTCTAAGCCGAAACTACTGGCAGGGTCGACTCAGCGACTGGTTTTGCCAACAAACTAATAAGTTAGCGATAAATTTATTTCTTTCATTATCACAACTAACGGAGATTCATGAATCATTTGAAAAACGAGGTACTAAAATGCAACAACTCAGAATATTGACCAAGATAGAGGGCGATGAACAGATTATTTGGATAGGTACCAATTTATTATACTCGTATAGTTGGACGACTTCCTAGTCGGAACAAAGCGTGACATTGATCAGGTTACCGTTGTAAGTATTTTTATTGTAGTTACAAAAAAGGAGAAAGGATCCTCTCTCCTCCAAAATTTTAATAAAACTGCATTACTGAAAAACAAAATGATGTCACGAGCGGATAACTTCACAGAGACTAGGAAAAAATTCGACCTTCACTATTTCAATATCTCTGTCTGTAGCCTTCATTATACTTGGCCTAATGTACAGTGTACTACACGATAACGAATGCAGTCGATTTTATGAATATTGATATCTCATCGATTATCATGATTTTGAAAACGTTTTCAATTTCGTCTCAACCCTAATCGGCTCATATCAAAAAGTTCTCAATTATTTGAAAAAAAGACTGCAGACATATCCTTGTATCAATTTTTTTTTTACCGGTAATTTTGGGAGGAAACCTGTTCTATTGGGTGTAAACAATTTTGGGTCCAACCTACCCTAATATGATTAAATACTGGGTAAAATTTTTCCCTTTTTCCACCCTTGAGCGGGGAACCCGCTGTTGGGGATTATTTTCAATAATCTTCCGCGAGCGCGTCCGAGTTCGATGACGTCATCAACTGAAGTTATAGGTCAAATTACAGGACTTGGATAAATTTTGACCCTTGAGCTGCATAATTATGATAACGGAGGAGGACTTATTATTATTTTTAGAGTTGACTCGCCACATCCTTATAGAAAACGTCCACGTTCGACTTTGATGACGACATCAACCTAAGTTAGGTTATGTTTAATCCGTGACCAACTTTGATGACGTCATCGACCTGAATTAGGGTAGATTATGTCGTTTAGAAAAATTTGTCTAGGCTAGATTAGATAATAGGAATTTCTCTAGGTTAGATCATAAGAAACTTAGGTTTGCCAAAAGATGTAACCTATTTCATTTTTTAGAATCTTCTCGTGAGGTCAGCATACGTTTCCAAGGAGAGAGACAAAAAACAAATAGGAGGGAGATCAAGAGCTTGAACAGCTTTACCCAAAAGAAAATGTTACAGGTTGTCGTCGTGAAGTAGGGTATTTCAGGATTTCAAAAACGTGCATAATTTTAGAATAGCTGTTTTCCGGGATATAGCGGATAAAATTGTTTCCGTCTTTTTCTAATACAAGTGGGACTTGGGAGGAATTCTGACCATCGATCTATATGTATAGAGGTGGGAGACTTGGGAAAAGTCAAATATTGCTCTATATGTACATGACAGGAAGAAGATATACAATTCTCAACATCGAAACCCCCTCCCTCGCATGAGTAATGAATTGGGAGGAGTGATTCAAGGTTTGAAGAGGAAGATGAAAGAGGGAGATTTAATCGTCACTAAGGCTGACAAGGGCAATGCTGTTGTGGTGATGGAGAAGTCGGCCTATTCTTCTAAGGTCCATGAAGTCCTCCAGCAGTGTGGTGCTAAAAAGAGTGAGGATTTAAGTTTTCCTAAGCACGTTAAATAAGTTAGGAGTGTCTTCAACAGGAGTGGGGCTATTATCAAAACTCCGGCTTTGAAAAAAGCCCTCCTTGTTCCTAACCCCACACCCCCCTCCTCTACGGGCTGCCCAAAGTGCATAAGAACAATACCCCGATGCGACCCGTTGTTTCTTTCGTCTTCTCCCCCACCTACCTCCTTGCCAAATTCCTGGACCGTTGGTTCAAAAATCGCATTGATTTTGAATCTCCTCATTCGGTCTTGAATTCGGCCTCTTTAACTGACGTTCTGAAGGGCGCAAGTCTTCCCCCGGGAACGACCATCTGCTCGTTTGATGTTGTTGGTTTGTTCCCGAATATTCCTAAGGCTGCCACTATCCAACGTATGGGTGAGCTACTTGTCAGAGCCAACATTCCTCACAATGAGCTTCAGGAATTTTTCGATTTTCTGAATATTTGCTGGTCCCCCAACTACTGTAAATTTAAAGGAAAATTTTTCGAGTTCCCTGATGAAGTAGGGATCCCTATTGGATCACCTTCATGCTCTCTCATCTCCGAAAGTTTAATGTCCAAGTTTGAACTTGACCTCTTTTCCTCGAACCAGGTGTTACTTAATCATATTCACTATTGGCACAGTACGTTGATGACGTTCTATGTACCTGGACTGGTCCCCAGATCTCCTTGGTGAGTTTCTGAGGTATCTCAATTCCTGGTACCCTTCCATCAAATTTATGGTATTTTCCATTAACTTTTTGGATTTATCGATCTCTATAATAGAAGGTATCCATAAGTTTGGAATTTACAGGAAAGATACTACGACCGATGTTTTAGTCCACGGTGGTTCGTTCGGTCCTGTTGCTCATAAGATAAATCCTTTGCTGTATTTTTGCGATAAAATAACTATTTTGGAGGAATATGTGCTTAAGCAGCTAAGTATTCAACGTAGGGTACAAATGGAAAACATTTTTGATTGCAACTATTTTATTTGCTATCAACGCTGGGGAAAAAATTAATGGAACAATATCTGTAAGAAATTGCATGATCTTTCATTTTTATGACAGGCATACGCTTAAAAATAAAAATTTACCAAGATAATGAAGAAACCCGCTGAGGTGAGCAGATATTCTACTGTGGTGGATGACGCTTACATCGAGAGGGTGCGGTGGGAGGTTTCAAGGGATTCTTCAGGACACAGTACCTGAGAATCCTTCTTAGTTCGTCTTTGCCTTGGTCATTTTCAGCGAAAATACCACATAGCGCGTATTCCTTTAGCAATACTGATCCACATATTCCATAAGCAATGCTGAACCACATATTCCATAAGAAATGCTGAACCACATATTCCATATGCAATGCTGAACCACATATTCCATAAGCAGTGCTGAACCAGTTATTCCATGAGCAATGTTGAACCACATATTCCATAAGCAATGCTGAAACCACATATTCCTTAAGCAATACTGATCCTCGTATTCCATAAGCAATGCTGAACCACATATTCCATAAGCAGTGCTGATCCACATATTCCTTAAGCAATATTGAACCAGATATTCCATAAGCAATGCTGAACCAGATATTCCATAAGCAATGTTGAACCACATATTCCATAAGCGATGCTGCTGAACCACATATTTTATAAGCAATGCTGAACCACATTTTCCTTAAGCACTGCTGAACCAGATATTCCATAAGCGATGCTAAACCAGTTATTCCATAAGCAATGTGAACCAGATATTCCATAAGAATGCTGAACCATATATTCTGTAAGAAATGCTGGACTCCTCACTCGCCTTCTTTACTCGTATTGTTTGTGACTCCGTATCCACCTCAACAGATCATCAACTCGTCTCACTTATTTACGCCCTCCTTATAATCCTCTCATCTCCTTTTCTGTATCTTTCAGCTGCATCCTCAGCCACTATAGAATCAATGATAACGAGAAAGTCGACAAAGCCACCGAAGTATCCACGAGTACCATGCATGAACCTCCGAATTCTTCTCACTAGATGCGATCATACCAACTGAATCCAACTCTATATCAGACCAGTGGGTTGTTCTTCGGCAAGAAGAACTACCACAATAATTGGCTCAAATAAAACCATTACTCGTCTCGTGAATTTCGTTTCACCAAGAACACCTCCATACATGTTACCTTCTACGTCTCCACATTACTTGTCAAACACCCACCTTCTCTTCAACTTTTACCCTCTCTAATGCGAACATTATAACCTGGGCTGCCCCCATTTAGTTAATCATATCAACAGCTGTTGGCGATTACTTCTCTTTGACCCATAGCATCCTCTGCTACCTTCACGTTACCAGTTGTCTCCCACACAACCCAAGGTTTTCTACCAAGCCTAAAGCCCTAATGCATTCACGAACTTTTGTAAAGAAAGAAAAAAAAGAATTGTATGTAATTTGAATACAATTGTATTCTATGAGTTCCCATTTTTGTATTGATGGTTATTTGTATTTTTCGAACTTCAGCATTTCCCAAGAAATTACGGTTGGTGAGAAATTAAATGTATGTATAAGAGCACAAAAAAAATTCTCATCTAGTCCTCATGGGGACGATACGTCTGAATACTACGAATTCCTCTTCATGGAAAGTTGAAGTGGCTTGCCCATGTGGACTTATAGAAATCGAGTATAATTTGTCTCCAAGTTGTTTGAATTGTCAGTATACAAGTTGGGAAAAAGAAGAACCAGAAAACTCGTTGGAACCTATGTGTGCATATCACAGAGCTCAAGTTATGCAACAGTGAATCACGTGTTCGCTGTTGTCACTTAATTAAAGCTATGTGAAATTCATGCTCTAGAGAACAGTAATGTTTATAATTCGTGAGTGTAAGCAAAAGCGGAAATGAACGGCTGAATACCTGCGCTCGAGTGATCTTGATGCTCATGTTTACGCTCCATAAAATGAACCATAATCACGAATTTCGTCAAACGCAGATAGCATCTCATCGCGAAAACTATTCTTTATATACTTCTCCTGGACCTTATCTGTATCGAAATGAAACGAATGCCGATTTTGATCGTTAACATAATGCGGGAATTTGTAAAAGAAATCATTTGCAGAATTCAATTTCTCATTTTCTTTTGGCCGATTTATGTGCACTTTACCGAGCCTTTAAATTATTCATCGGTGACCATTTGCCGAACTAAATTGCGTGTAGAAAGGCTAGTGGGCTTTTATCTGAGGTCGAGTACATTATTTAGATTTCTGATACCTACCTTAGTTTGGCTCGCAATCAACAAATTATCTGCACCCTAACACCTGAAATGTATTTAGGTCGCTTTCCGTATCGAGTGAGATAAGAAACACGAACGTGTACCTATGCACATTAGGCTTTTAAGAGGAGAATAGATTTGCAATTCGAGTTCAAATACAATTCTTCAATTTGTATTCTCGTTGGCGCCCATTTTGTTTGTAGCATCGCTGCAGTCGTAAGACATTCGAAGATCCGTAATCTATCCACAGACCATAAGCTGCGTCGTCCGCAAAGGTGATATCTAAATAGGTTCTACGTGTCGTATGAAATGTATTATGCTATTAGCTCCGCATTATAAATCAAAAAATGCTTGTACGTGTGTGACCGTTCGTAATTTAGAAAGATCTTGTACAATCTAAAATGGCGGCTGTTTCAATTACGTGTAAATAAATAAATTGTGGTTAATATTAATATGGGTCCGTTGTGGGCGCATCCGGTGCGGTACATAATTTTACATAACCACGCTCATTATCGGATGAAGTAGATGCAGATATACCACAATGAACCAAAATTAAATTTCAGGTATCATCGCTGGGAACATATCGGTCGTGATGATGAGAGACGCAAATTAAGTCTTAGGTTGTTCAAAATTATTCGGCTTCTTTTTGTTTCGCTTCGTATTTACCTACCTTTTTACCGAGGGAATATGTTGGATTTTCGGAGACTTCCTCTTTGCGATAAAAAAATACACAATTACGACTTTGTATTTATTTTTTTCTTTTATGATCATGAGTTTGCCGCTGTAGCCCTTTTCCCGAGTATGATTTTTTTTCTCCGTCGTAGACAGTAACTGAAAATAAGTACTCGTACTTTTCACGTTAGGAAATAGTATAGGTATTACACAACTACATAGTGCGAACAGAAGTGGAAAATGACTTTCGAGTGCAAAGTGCACGAAAGGTTATTATGTTCTACTTGTTCGTTCGAGTTTTGAGTAGTACTTTTCACGATAAATGTGTGAAGAGTACCGCAATGTATCTCGTAAAAGCTACTCTTCGCCATAGCGTAGTGAGAAGAAAATTTTGTGATATTCAATGGAGACCCAAGCTGACTGAAATTAAAGGGCATACATTTAATCGCACGCCTCAAAAAACGAAATTGCCCACCTATCGATAACACGCCAAGGAAATAAAATTGACACGCCTATGAAATGTATTACACGGATAAAAGCGAAGTAAGTAGTGAACACATCTTGATACAAGTTGTGCACACAAAATCAAAACACTCAAAATCCATTGAAGAGAACAAATTCACCGCCATGTAAGTAGTGCACACTTTCCCATATAGTGCACACATAAGAACATGCAGAACAATGTGCAATCCACATTTAATTCATTCAACTATAAGTAAGTAAACCTAATACAGGAAGAAGAAACAGGAAAGAAGACAATGGAATGCTTTGGTTACTGACAAGTCAGCATAAGCCTCAAGGCAGCATTCCAAGTGAAGATTTTTTTTTCCCGCCTACCACTTGACATGTGCAGCATGAAAAGCTTCCTGAAGATCGAAAGGATGCTCCAAATGGGCCCGAAGGCTAGACTCCATCAAGGACCTTGATTGCCAAAAAGGGCCTGCGAAAAGGAAGAGTGGAATTGGCAAATCACGGGAAGGATCAGAAGTGCGAATAATGTCAAAATGGCGAACTCTTGAATACAAGTCGATAATGAAACGTCCGCGGCTATTGCACTGATCCATATAACTACCGCGCATCCCCTTGGCATCCATCATACTTCTGCCGAATCATCTTATTTTGACGACGAATCGCAGGATTTGACGAACCAGTGAAGATCTCACGACAATGCTCGAAATCCGATGCATTAACCAACTGACTCGACTAAATAAACGAAAAAACGAATACTCTAAAGGGAGAGTAAACAAATGCAAACCGCAGAAAATAAAAACGAAGGGAGCGCTTTCGGTTAAACAACCATCTTCAGACCTGAAATGAAAGCAACTGACGAACGAATGAGAAGGAAGAGGTATTAAGATCGTCCGAACGAGAAATCACGGTGTGAATCATAAACCTGTTCGATCAAGCCATCTTCCGGAATGTACGAGTTGAGTATAGTGATACCGTCAGTGTTGAGGTGACGCATTATCTCTATATTCTCGAGGGCGATACGCTTACGGTAGGAATTCTCCTTATGGAGGAGCTTTTCGGATCCCTCGCGGAAACTGTGGCCACTGTTAATCAAATGATCAGCGAAAGCTGACTCCCCTAAGCGTCCCTTCTTCCAAGACTTCAGGTGCTCAGCTACTCTAACTTTCATCTGGCGGCTGGTCTCACCAATATAAAAGCCTCCACAATCCTCACATTCCATCTTATAAACACCACTCCTCTCATCAACCGGTATGGGATCCTTCAGTCTCACAAACAACCTCTTAACTGTGGTATGGTTGTAAAACGCGGGTCTGAAACCAAACGGGCGAAGAGCCCGACCCAATTGCTGGGAGAAATTCCCCAGGAAAGGGAGACTGATCCAACGCAAACGGCGATCACGGATCGTGTCTCGGGGGAGGGAGGTGGTGGAATCAAGAAGGCTCCTCGTAACTTTCCTCCGAACCATCACGTCGACGTCGACATTGACTCCATTCACTCTAGCCAGGTGTTTTATAGTAAGTAATTCTTTCTTATAAGCAGATTGACTCAACGGAATACGAGTCAGTCTGTGAACTAGGCTATGAAAAGCAGCCATCTTATGAGCAACAGGACCGAACGAACCACCGTGGACTAAAACATCGGTCGTAGTATCTTTCCTGTAAATTCCAAACTTGTGGATACCGTCTACAATAGAGATCGTTTTTCGTTTATGATGGATAGCCGTAACCTTAAGGAACGGATTCGTTTAAGTTTGACTCGACTGACTTTTCCGGGGTAGAACAACTGGGAAAACACCTCCATCAACAGTCACACCTCACTCATAGGGAGTTTGAGGTTCATTAAGGGGAGGCAGTCTCTACTGTCAAGCCCATCCTGGCTGGAGTTCCTCACAATAAATGCAGCAAAATCATCTTCTTTTGAAATACGGGTCGTTTGCCAGTCCTGGCGTGCATTTATGGCGTTCGTCATGGTTTCAACGTCGTACGTTTCATTCCCTTCTTTCTGCTGTCTTAAGTCACAGACTGACATCGTTACACTTGATCAAAACGACCTCCCTTGAGATATTGTCGTGGATGTTGGAACGGGGCGATGGTATTATCACACACTCTAAACTTCTTACTTTGTTCAATGAACAGTGATTGTAGTTAATTACAGATTTCATCTGCCAGTTGTGAAGCTTGAAAACCTATCAAATCTGAAAATTGAAACTAAAGTTGTTATTTTGATGATAATCATGAATAATTCTGCCCTCAATCAAACATACGTCACACCCAGTCTCTCCCAAGCGGCTTTAATTTATGATTTTTGAAAGGGGAAATTCCAAGAATCCACAACTTTTTGCTATTTGATAGACAGTAAAAAAATGTTTGTGCTTCTGACAAAGGTTATAAAATAGTTCCCTTCACACGGCAGACCTTAAGCAAACAATCATCGATATTCTGAGAAAAGGATACCTACAAACTCTGAAATGGACTTTTGGAAAAGGAGGAAGGAAACCCAGAGGAAACAAATTGGTCGTGTTGGAAGATTTAGTTTCTCAGTCTTGGGCTCATACTGCGTTGTTAATTACATCATTTTGAGTAGTAATATTTGAAATACTAAAGCAAAATGCTCAACAAAAATTGGGACTTAGATTGTGATCGGGAGCTTTAGTCAACGCAATTTGGTTCTGACGTCTAGAGTATTAGAACCACACTGCTATTCATGGTATTGAGTAACTGTTTCTCCTTTGGCGAAGGAAAGTGAAATTTTCTTCAAGTTTTTGACTTTTTATCAATAATGAAACATTGGTTTAGGGTGGTACGTATTTCTTTTGCTCAGAAGGGGGAAAAATAAAATTTGTAAATTTTATTGACTTCTAATGCTGAACTGATGTTTCTTGTCTTTCTTTCTTTTATAAAACAAAATAACGCGAAAAAGTTTTATGGTTGGTGAAAGAAGTACATTTTCTGTCGACTCATTTTCGATCAAGTGTGTTCAAGAAAAACAAATACGTAATGAATGAAAAAAATAGAAACCGTTGATTAAGTCTGTAAAGCAATGAGGCCTGTGCTTGACCAGTCACGTCCGACTGCAAGAGTATATTTGGACTACACTCGTAAAAAGCAAAACGAAAACGATATGCCGTATAGTATTTAACTGACGATCTTATCGGAATAAGTTTTATTACTGTGTATCAGTGTCATTATTATTTATTTATTCGTCCGCAATAAAAAAAAAGTGGCCTATAGTAGATGCACCGTTATTGCATACGTACGTGCACGTACATTCGCTGTTTTAGAAGTTTACTCGTGGTTCGACGAATTATTGGCGTAGCAAATTAACAAAAGGGACTTAAACGTACGTACCCGGTGTAATAAAGAGTAGATTAAAATGAGTTTTTCGAAGTGATACTCGATGTAATTAAATCGAGTATTTATTATTGCTCTTCGTATCGCACTGCCTATAATTAACGTCTGTCCAGCAATAATATACCTACTTGAATGATGAAATTATTTGAAGACCAGACATCCACTGTTATAACGTACAGAAATTCATAGACATATGTTTCGTTTTCTAAAAAAGTGTTTTATGAAAAGTAAGTATCCTAATTTTGAACTGAAACAAAACATAGGCATGTTTAGAAATCTCAAAATTATTTTAAAATATTGCCTACTATGTTGAATGAAGAAATCGTACCTACAATTCTTTCCAACTTTCACTAGCGAGCCGGGTCAAAATAATGAATTCATCTTTAAGACGACTATATGATTTGTTGTTTCTCAAAATAAACAAAAAACAGAATTGATTGAAAAATTTTCTCATTCTTAATATTACCACAAAATTAGCGGTCATGTTCTGCTAAATCGTAAACGTGGATTTCTTCATACACAAAATATTACAGGTCGCTGCGAGCCATTGAAGTTTGCTGGATCGTAATTGAAAGTAAGATGAACTCTTCAAAACTACGTTCCATCATAATCAGTTTGAGAGGGAAACACAAGACCATAACGGTAACAATTTTTTTCTTTTATTCCAAAGTCTCAAAAGATTCAAGTCGAAATAATGAAAGTAAAATTGTTTTTATGAAGTAATAAAATAAGGTCAGAAAATTGAAAAAGCGTCCCAAAAAATTTAAAATTAAAAATATAAAGCGAAATAAAACACGATAAAACACGAAAAAAACAGGAATTTTGTCAGTAATTTGGGTGTAAAATTTGGAATAATAGAAGTTGAAATTTACCGGTTTCGAGAAATACTCATCTCATCATCAGGATTAGAACAAATGAAGGATTGACGAAACGCGTGGTCAAGAGTCGATCGGTCAAATTCCTGTTTATTTCGTGTTTCATTGTGTTTCATTTCGCTTTACATTTTTAATTTTCAATTTTCTGACCTTATTTTATTACTTTATAAAGAAATTTTTACTTTTATTATTTCGACTTCAACCTTTTGAGACTATGGAATAAAAGACAAAATTTGTTACTGTTACGTTTTTGTGTTTCCCGCTAAAACTGGTAATTGAAATGAAAGAAACGTTCTTCTCATGAGTACGAGTCGACATTATATTTCTGAAGGATTGACACACACGTAACTTTGAATTTATATCAATAGTGGTTGACAGGCAAATTTGGAGGAATTGAAATTTTATATCATCGAAAAACAAACGAAAAGGCAAAATTAAAAAAAACGTTAAACCACATAAAGGGTTAAAATTAAACCAAAAATATAAAATTTAGAAATTGAAAATAAACAAATTAGTCGAAAAATATATTTATTTTTAATTTCTAGATTTTATATTTTTGGTTATCTTGTGAATTTTTGACCATATTTTTCGACTAATTTGTTTATTTTTAATTTCTAAATTTTATATTTTTGGTTTAATTTTAACCCTTTTTGTGGTTTAACGTTTTTTAAAATTTTGCCTTTTCGTTCGTTTTTCGATGATAAAAACTCGGCGCTCCACGCCTCGCCGGGGGGGCTCCGCCCAATTGGTTTACTTTCAGTCAAACTGAATAGATAAGGCGTGGAACACGTTCTCTGTTTCGAAATTTTCTGGCATACGCAAATAAATAAAGATCATATTTCATGTCTTTCTCAGTATATAAGACTATTTTGGGGTTGAATTTCTTATTTATATTCCACCTACCACCTTCTTAGAGGAAGGAGAAGGAGAAGCTTAAAGAAAGTGAGATTATCTATTCCTCGAGTTTCATATTATAATTTTACTTCTCTAATTGCGCTTATGGATTTAGATCTAGAAACTATGATTGTTGATTATAAGTACCCTGGTATAACTGAGTCCAAAAAAATTTCTGGCATAGCCAAATAAATGAAGATCATGTTTCATGTCTTTTATATTTTATCAGTGATCTTGAAAAATTTTAGTCTAGGCTTCTACTAGGTCAAGTGTTCGTGAGATATTACTCGTTTACCCCGTTACCTACCTTGGCGTCGTATAAGTCTTGTATGAGAAATATTTTGAGGTATCACCTATTGTATTCAATGGTATGAGAAAATTCAAGTCTTCTATGAGAAATGCAAGGTATCGCCTTTATGAGAAATATTTTGAGGTATCGACTTTCGTGGGGCTCACTCGCTCCGCTCGTTCGCCCCCTATCTTCCTGTTGTATTGGAATGGTATGAGAAAATTCAAGTCTTCTATGAGAAATATGAGGGTATCGCCTTTATGAGAAATGTTTTGAGGTATCGACTTTCGTGGGGCTCACTCGCTCCGCTCGTTCGCCTCCTGCCTTGCTGTTGTATTGGAATGGTATGAAAAATTTAAGTCTTCTATGAGAAATATTTTGAGGAAACCTTTCGTGGGGCTCACTCGCTCCACTCGTTCGCCCTCTTTCGCGGTTCCTATCTCGGTTTAGCATAAGTCTGATATAAAATATTTTGAGCTTCCGCCTTTCGATCCCTTCCTTGCTGTAGATTTCGAAATTTTTCCAAATCCCAAGGTCATTTGCACGGACGCACACTCCTCGGACGCACGCAAATTATGAAATCAGGGTAGGGATCAGGATTTCGAAATTATCCCAAGGTCATTTGCACGGACGCACGCAAATTTTGAATTCACCATGCGGGGTGTACCTACTCGAAAATTTCTGAATCACCCACGGGGTAGAGATGTGCACGGACGCACGAGCACGTTCGCACTGATTATTTTCAGTTGAACGGGTTACAAAATTTCTCATTTATTCCCCTTAGCCCACCTCTTTGAAGGAAGGTGAGGGAGAAACTCAAAGAAAGTGAGATTATCTTTAGAATTGAAAAGGTCTATGCGCCTCGCCAGGGGCCTACCTTTTTAGCTACCTAAAATCTGTTGCTACCTGAAATCTGTTGCTACCTAACATGGGATGCTATGGAAAATCTGTCGTTTTTATCTGTCGCTCGATTATGCTCGATTTTTCAGAAATACCTCCTCGATATACAAGACGTGTTCCACGTCAAAAAATTTCCCCGTCAGATGCTAGTAAAATCTCATATTGGCTCTTACCAGTGTTATTGTCTTCACGAAAACAAACCAAAAAGACCATTTTGTAAAATAACGATCATGAGAATTGGGCTTTTCATCAAAAATGAGACTCTTCTCGCCTTTGATCAAGCTTCACAAGTTTCTCATTTCCATATACTGAGATAACAATTCAGAGAAAGGTGTTTCTGTATACCTTATAAAAGACCCAGTTCTCTTGATCGTTATCATTCTATATACTTTCTTTTGAGTTAGCATGTTAGTGTGGTACAATGGCATATTTTCAGTGTTGGAATGTGACACGTTTTTAGCCTCCCAGGGGGGCAACGCTGTAAAAGAATTCAAAAGACCGTTCCAGGTTCTGAAAAAGAATCCAGAAGTAGCTATTGAGTAGATCGAAGAAATCATAATGAATGAAGTGGATCATTGGGAAATTTTTCCAGCTCTTGACTTGATGAGGTAAGAGCCCCCAAGAGAGTCCTGAAATGAATTTTTTCTTCCTTCTCCTCTGCTCAGTAATTTTGAATAATACAGCCAGCTTCATCATTGGACGTAGTTATCTCAAATTAAAATAGTTTTGCCCAATTTCACTGCTAATTGCACCCCATTGACGGGTTGTGTATGTGTATGTTTCTCTTTGCTAAAATTCAGCCTGTCTCCCCGTCTTGTTCTTTCCTCTCATGTTTGAAGGCTTGCTCCCTCCCTACAAACGTATTCCGCCCGCTGAAATTTTTGTACCCTACATCTTCCACGCTCGTACTCTCTCTAATTTCTGTACTTTTTACTCCATTTTGCCTTATTTGTCTCCACTCAGCCGGAAATCGGTTGCCGGTACTTGTCAATGAACTTTATTATCTTGAGTACTTGAAGATATTTTATATTCCTTGGAAAATTCTCAAAAGTACATACGTAGAAATGTTTTATTGCTCTAAAAACAAAAAATATTACATCAGGTAAATGTTTCCATTGCTCTTTCTTCTTTCTCTCTCGCGTTTTTTTCTCCACAGACAACTCTAGTACTTAGATCTTTCTCGTTTTAATTGGTTTTGCTGTAACGTAATTTGTTCGCAAGATATTTGTGTTCCCCTGATCATCTTCTAGACTGTCTTGTAGACGATTGAATTAAACGATATAGAAAGAAATGTTATCCCATTTCTCGGAAGTAGTTTGACAGAAAGACGAGTAAACAAAAAAACTAGAAAAATTTAATTTCGCCAATATTCACCAATTAATTTCTCGATCAATACTCTACCCGAAGATCGAGTTAGTTAAATTAATTAGCAAAGATATCGAGTTTTAGTTTTTTTTTTTCTTCTTTTTATTGAATGAATACATGTTTGCCATCTTACCGAAATTGATTACAGAGTATTCTCGTACTTTCCCTTTCTACAACGTATGAGTAAAGAGTTCTTACATATTCTCAATTCCATAAGATGACATCGAGAAACCACACGCGTTCACATTCAAAGTCTCGTAAGAAGAGAAAGGAAAATATTTTGAAAATTGATTTCTTCTGACTTTGTCACTGTTTGTTAATGAAAACATCATTTTTTTCTCGTTTCTTTTCACTCATTTTCTAATTATTAATTATTTGTTTAACCGCATGCTATCTTTTTTCTCTCTTTTTCATATAATTTGTATTTTCCTGTCGAGTTTACCATCTAGACGTAATCTCAGAGTCAGTGATGCCAATCGTGACACATTTATGCCACAGTTGGCACTCCTCTTTTTGTGGCATTAGTGATACCTTGCCTAAATTTAGCAGAGAATATCACTTTTGTTGATCAATATGTGGAAACCGCTTCGTTTCGCACCGGAGCTACTTTGGAACTGTTTTATTTCTTTTGGAAGATACTGATCGTGTTTCGAGACCTTTTCCTCACGTGGTGGCCCAGTGGCACCTGACTTTGGCCTTACAGGTTAACAACGCTGCCCAGCGATATTATGCACTCTCAGCCCATTATACAAATTCTTTGTTGATACATGTTGATTGGTACATATGCTCTCGAAAGGCGAAGTTGACTCCGATTGTCTTGGCCATATTTATTCGAATTTTCCTCTTATTGGCCCAGTCATTGATTGCGCTGACTGCGTGAACTTTTGTAACTGCTGCAGGATAGTCTTCATGAGTTGCAAGTACAGCGGTATCATCTACAAATGTTGCCAATGTGGTATTGTCTTGGGTTGGAATATCAGCTACGTAAAGTAAGTACGATAGGGGGAGAAGAACTCTTCCCTGTGGCACTCCAGCTGCATTTGGTTTGGTAGAGTAGCTGGCTCCACCACAGTGCTGAAATAAGACAACAAAAGTAGCATATGTTGAGTTGAAAAACGCTTGCTTATTTTATGAAGGGGCCCCCTAATCGTTGCATTAACGCGGGGCTTTGTTCTGACCCAAACTTGTGGTCAGGTATTAGTTTCTTTTCATCAATGGTTTCTTGGACGCGTATCGAAGTTTTCCAAGGCCAAAAATACAGATCGAGGCTTGGAAACAGAGAAGTGAATTCTCACGCCATCAGTTCAATTAAGGTGCAATATGCAACTTCGTTCTAACCAAAATATAGCCTTCTCTGTATAAGTGACAACCCAAAACAATTTTTTCGTACAAGGAAATTTCATTAATCAAAATTATTTTATTTTTGGCGCTGCGGGCAGAGCCAAAAATAAAATAATCTTGAATAAGTGACAACATTTTTCTATAACTCAATCGAAATATTCATACTACAAGAACTTCGTCTGCACTTGCATTTATCCACTTACAAACAGACTAATTGTTTTCTTTATAAATTTTTTGGAACTCATAATATAGTGTGATAAGCTTTCTCATAATGTGGAGAATTTTTGATTACCTACACCAGATTTCAAGGGCTATAATTCCATATACTGTGTACCATTATTTCACGTTTTCTCTACTGACCTCTCGGCACTTACGAAACTAGTTTATTTTCGGCTACTGTCTAGTTTTTTTTAGTGACACATACACGTGTCTCGTTGATGGGGTCTTAAATAAATTTCACTGTCGTACCGATTATTTTCTCTCACGATGTTCATTAACGGCTTTCAAATTGCAGAAACATCTCTTTTGCATTTTGTTCTCCAAGAATTCGAAAATGACTACGTGTATAGAAAGCATTCGTTATGTTTACAGAAAGTTGGAATTACAACTTATTGAGCCGATGTCATTCCACTTATTACTCGGTTAGCGTAATTTTATACGGTGTAATTTAGGCCTACGTAAAATCGAATATCAAATAGGGAATTGCTGTTGTATTTACCATTCTTAGCGCGGCTAATTAGTTGCATTTGTATGTTCTAGTAACTTATATCATAAATAATATGACTGGACCGACTTTTTGTATCACTCGACGCTCCTCGTCATCACCGCGAATCCTACACTTGTATACCCGTATAAAAGTGTGCTATAAATTCATTAAAAATGAATTAAAACCGCTAATCGGTACCATAAAACTGATCTTGGACCAGCTTTCGAGAATCGCTAGCGGCTGCTATAAACTTGACATAAAACTTAAACCGGTTGGATCGACTTCGTTTGTTATTCTTTTTTTTTTTCTTTATTACACGCGCGAGGGCCTAGATAATAAGTGGAAGAAGAGCGTCGTCCGATAGTGTCTCGATCATTGTCCTGTATATTAGTTGTAGGTTTCCATTTTCAACTTTTGATTTCACGATAAATAGGTGAACGTAGTCGTCGGAAATGGAGTATCTGTACCACAATGTGTTATAAATAAAATATTTTGTGTGGTTTGATTAAATTGAATTCAAATTACCACGCAACGTTGATAATGAATTCAAAAACTTCTCGCCTCCCAGTCTATGCATAATAAAGCACAATCTAGTGACTGTAGTCACGAGTAGATATAAGATATTCCTTCTGGCGCAGTCAAGCGCAGAGACTAATTTCTGTCATTTTTCATTCAATTTTAAAAATCCTAAACAGAAGCGTAGGGACCTGCTTCTCTCATTTTGAAGCTAATTTTTCTCATTTTTCATTCAATTTTAAAAATCTCAAAAAGAAGCACAAGAATCTGTTTCTCTCATTTTGGGGTTAATTTCTCTGATTTTTCATTGAATTTTTAAAGATATTCCTTTTGACGCAGTGACCAATTTCTCTAGCGCAGGGACTAATTTCTTGTATTTTTCATTCCATTAAAAAAATCCCAAAAAGAAGCATAGGGACTAATTTCTTTCATTTTTCATTCAAAAAGCGGAGGGGTCAATTTCTCTCATTTTTTCACTCAATTTTCAAGATATATAGAAGATATTCCTTCAGGTGTAGTCAAGCATAGTGAAGCGCAAGAGGCTAAGTTCTCCCATTTTTCATTCAATTTCAAAAAGAAGCGCAGGGATCAATTTCTCTAGCGCAGAGACCAATTTCTCTCATTTTTCAGTGAATTTTAAAAATCCTGAAAAAAAAACGCAGAGATCAATTTCTATAGCATAGCGACTAATTTCTCTCATTTTTCATTCAATTTTAAAAATCATAAAAAAGCGCAGAGATCAATTTCTGTAGCATAGAGACTAATTTCTGTCATTTTTTATGGAATTTTAAAAATCTTAAAGAGAAGCACAAGGATCAATTTCTGTAGCAGGGGGACTAATTTCTTTCATTTTATCATTCAATTTTAAAAATCCTGAAAAAAAGCACAGGGATCAATTTCTCTAATTTTTTCACTCAATTTTCAAGATAGATAGAAGATATTCCTTCAAGTGTAGTCAAGCGCAGTGAAGCGTAAGGAGCTAATTTCTTCCATTTTTCATCAGATTTTAAAAATCCTATTATTAAAAAAAAAAAAAAAAAAAAAAAAAAAGCATAGAGATCAATTTCTCTCATTTTTTTACTCAATTTTAAAACTCATCTTCTTCAACAAAAGAATTTTTATAGACTTCCATTTACATGAATTTTTTTTTAAAAGCTTTTATTTTATTTTGCTTGTATCCTTTGATGTTCCTTAAATGAAAAAAACAACCAAATATTCAGTATAAGAAATTAGGGGATTTCTAGGATTTTTTTTTTTTTTTTTTTTCTATTTTTTACGAGCACTAGAGCTGCACGAGGGCTATTGGCTCGGCGTTACAAAAGTTATGAAAGTAATATTGTAAATAACACATAAGAAAGGGAGGTTTTAAGGAAGTTGGTAGAGCAACGAAAAGTGAGGAAGGATAAGAGGATGGAATATAATGTCGAGTGTAACTGCTTCAGGTAATGGTGTGTAAAAGTTTACAATGTGTGTATGTAGAAGGTTGTAGAGGTATAGTCGATGTATGTGTTCAGATGTGAGCGTAAAAGTCAGTTTGTCTTAGGTAATGTAGGGTATTTGAAATGATGTCCTGGTTGTTTTTGAGTGCTTGGGTGAGTGAAGAGGGGGTATCCGAAGAAGAGCGAAGGGGTAAAAGTCTGGGGCACGAAAAAAAGTGTTCCACTGTTAATTTGTCTTTTTGACAGTGGGGACATGAGGGAGGGGTTAGGATGTAGGGACTGATGAGGTGGGTGTGAGTAATTTTTGTGTGACCAATTCTGAGACAAGAGAGAATTACTTCTTCTCTTCTTGTGTTTTGAATGGAGGATACCCAAGGAACCGGGGTTTTTTTGATACTGAGAAGTTTATTATTTGTTTGATTTTCCCAAAGAGTGTTCCATGATTGTGTGATGAGAGAACGATAGTAATTTTTGTAATCTAGGGTTGGTAGGGGTGAATTATCAGTTATTTGACTGAGGGAGGTAGCTTATTTAGCGGCTTGATCAACTGCGTCGTGGTCGGGGAAATTGGTGTGTCCAGGGATCCATATGAAGATAATTTGAGTGTTGATTGTTTCCAAAGTGTGTAGTGTGAGAAAGATGCGTTGGATTATAGGGTTAGAGTTGTACGCGTCTGTAAGGGAGTGGAGTGAAGAAAGTGAGTCAGTGAGAATAATGAATTTACCGTTTGGGGGGAGTTAAGAGAGGTGGGAAAGGCAGGAAAAAATGGCCATCAGTTCGGCTGTAAAAATAGAGGCTATATTTCGGATGCGATGAGAAGATATTTCCCCGTCGATGGAGTATGCGTAAGCTGCTGTAATAGGTGTTTTCGACCCATCGGTGAGGCAAAGTGAATGGTCAGGATATTCTTGAAGTAGTTTGTTGATATGTTGGGTAAAACCAGGTTTGTCAGATTTTGGGATTTCTGTGAGATCTAGGCGTATTTTAGGTTGAGGGAAGGTCCAAGGGGGGAAGGTTGTGTATATGGGTTCTAGGGGATGTGCTATGAACGGTTTGTTGATCAGGTGATTGAATTGAAGGCGAATATGTTTGGTGGAGGATTGGTTGTGATTGTGGTGAAAGATTCGGTTAAAGATTGGAAGTTGTGGGAATTGTGCTACAGAGGATAAAAAGTTGGAGGTTAGGATGAGCCTTCGAAAGTGAAGGGGAGGATCTGGGGCTTCTGCACATAGGCTAAGTTTGGGGCTGGTACGATAAGCTCCCAGGGCAATCCTGAGAGAAGATGTCTGGATGGGGTCGAGTAAGGCAAGGACGGTTTTTTTTTGCTGTGTTGTAGATCGGGGAACCATAATCTAATTTTGAGCGAATAAGACTTTTGTATAGAAGAAGGAGTAACTTTCTGGTGCAGCCTTTAGAGGGATGAGATATGTATTTTATTATGTTTCGAGCGTGTGTGCATTTGGCTTTGACGGTTTTAATGTGGGGGGCCCAGGTAAGTTTTTGGTCAAAATGTAAGCCGAGAAGTTTGCCGTAGTTACGAGATGGGATTTGGAAGTTTTGTAGAATTAGAGGAGGTAAGGAGGGGATAGGATTTCTTTTTTTGAAAATAACTGAGTAGGTTTTCGAGGAAGAAAATCTGAATCCTCTTTTTGATGTCCATGTAGTGATTGAGTTAAGGGTATCCTGTAGGAGTCTGTGGGCTCTTTGCGGATTTGCTGAACGGATAGTGATGTTATAGTCATCAGCGAAAAGACGCTGGGTGAGGGGGGGGGGGGTTACACATTTGGTGATATCATTTATTGCTATTAGAAAAGGTAAGACACTGAAGACTTCTCCTTGAGGGACTCCATTTTGGACCGGAAGGGGAGGGGAGGTTATGTTATTGATTCTTACTAGAAGGGTTCTGTCGTTGAAAAAAGTTTGTAGGATGTTAGGGAGGTGGCCTCGGAGACCAATTTCGTAAAGTTCGGTAGAGATGAGGTGTCTCCATACCCGGGGAAAGGCCTCTTGGAGATCAAAGAAGATAGAGTATAGGGAGGATTTGTTATTAGTGACATCGTTGATTTGAGATTGGAAATCATAAAGGGGTTGTATAGTGTTTCGTCCTTTTCTGAAGCTAGGATTTTTTGGGTAGGTTGAAAATGTAGAAAAAACAGTAAAATTTGTGCAATGCGCTCAACTGCGCCAGCATATTGATGGTTGAAAGCTGGTGTAGAAGTAGTAGTTCAATTGTATAACTACTTTGGAGGTTCACCTACGATAATTTTAATAGAGAAAAATGATAGAAATTTGATACAAAACTTCTGAAATTTTTGAGCCATCAGGGATGAAAAAAAGAGTAAAATGATTCATTATTTGCTTTAAAAACACTCAAATGTTCGGGGAGGATTTTTGACATTGTTTGGGTTAGTTGAAATTGAAAGAAAAATGCAAATTACCTTCTGCGCTTGACTGCGCTAGAACTTATAAGATTTTTAAAATTCAATGAAAAATCGGAGAAATTTTAACCGCAAAATGAGAGAAATTGCTCCCTGCGCTGCTTTTTGAGATTTTAAAAATTGAATGAAAAATGAGAAAAATTAGCCTCAAAATAAGAGAAATTACTCCCTGCGCTTCTTCTTAAGGTTTCTAAAATTCAATGAAAAATCAGAGAAATTAGTTCCAAAATAAGAGAAACTGGTCCCTGCGCTTTTTTTTGAGATTTTTGAAATTAAATGAAAAATCAGAGAAATTACCCCCAAAATGAGAGAAATTACTCCTGTGGAGATTTTTAAAATTTATGAAAAATCAGAGAAATTAGTCCACTGCGCTACACTGCGGTAGCTCATAACACTAGGCAACAATTGAAAATTATTTGAAAATTGCTGAAGTGAGATAGGTTGTATCTAAAAGTATTTTTTGCGCCGATTTCAGAACCGTTTTCCGTTTTTTGATAGGAGGTCACGTTTTCTTGTTATCACATAGTTTAGTTGCCGCGCATCGTCGCGAGACGAAGCGGAGCGTTGATACTGCTATCGTTGATCGAAGCTCGATAAAGAACGCTTCGTCTCACGACGATGCGCGGCAACTAAACAAACTGATAACAAGAAAACGCGACCTCCTATCAAGAAACGGAAAACGGTTCTGAAATCAGCGCAAAAAATACTTCTAGATACAACCTATCTCACTTCAGCAATTTTCAAAAAAATTTTAATTGTTGCTTAGTGTAATGAGAGAAATTAACCCCTGCGCTTTTTGAATGAAAAATGAAAGAAATTAGTCCCTATGCTTCTTTTTGGGATTTTTTTAATTGAATGAAAAATACAAGAAATTAGTCCCTGCGCTAGAGAAATTGGTCACTGCGTCAAAAGGAATACCTTTAAAAATTCAATGAAAAATCAGAGAAATTAACCACAAAATGAGAGAAACAGATTCTTGTGCTTCTTTTTGAGATTTTTAAAATTGAATGAAAAATGAGAAAAATTAGCCTCAAAATGAGAGAAACAGGTCCCTACGCTTCTGTTTGGGATTTTTTAAAATTGAATGAAAAATGACAGAAATTAGTCTCTGCGTTTGACTGCGCCAGAAGGAATATCTTATTATATCTACTGTCACGTCCCAAGTTTTCCTATTATTGAATAATTTCATTAGAATGATTTTGTATCTAATCGTTATTTTTAATTTTTGTTTTGTTTTAGTGACTGCTGCCTATTTTCACATCCTTATCATTGCTAATGGAATCAAACTCCAGAGTCGTAAGTACATCTTTCAATTAGTTTTTAGATTGAACTTTATATTATGAGTACTTGAAAACAATGAGCTTAAATAGATACACTAAGAAGTTTGTCACTTCAATTAATGTTTTTTGGTAGCTCCAATAAGGATGTTTGGATCGTTGAATTTAGATAGCTATTGTCTTTCATCTGAGAGAATGTTCGAAAAATACTTTTTCACACTACCTAGCACAGTTCTGTAGCCAAGGAGCCATAGGCCTCAATCTAACCAAAAATACAATTCTCATTTTAAAAAATTTTTATTACGGCCATCAGATGAAAAAAGGAGGTATGAAGAATTTCAAACGGCAAGAAAGACTGAGTCCATACTGTACATGACTCGTCAAAAATTCTGTCCTCCCACATTTTTCCTGAAAGTGATCAAGTAGGTGATGAAGTATCTGGGTATCTGGTTTGATTCAGAGCAGAGCTTCAGGCACATTTCCGGATAGCAGCGGAAAATGTAGGCAGGTTAGTGACCTACTTAAGTCGCCTGATGACGTACCTAGGAGGGCTGTGGGAAGTAAGAAGATGGATTATGATGAGCACCGCTTTGTCGTTGCTGCTCCAGTATAAGACGGAGAAGAATGAAAAGATCCACAAAGAGTTGCACTGAGGTATGTTAGTATCTACCGCACTGTCCCAACGGAAGCTCTTTGCGTACCCAGAGAGCGGTGGTAATGACTGACCAAGAGGCTTCACGGAATCGCTGAAAAAATGGAAAACGAGAATTGCTCAAAGTGAGCTAGGGAGATGGACGGCCCTCGTGTTAATACGCGACTTTGTGAGTGGATGAACCAAGACCATGGTTAACTAAACTTTCATCTGGCACAGGTGTTACGCGGCCATGGCTTCTACAACAAGTGTACTTTCATGAAAAGTCAAGGAAAGTTGAACAGGCAATGTGTTTGCATTGATTAAGGGTAGGGTGATGTACGATAGCACATCTTGTTTGATATTAAGGTGTGAGTGGGGCAAGCTGAGTCGGTCGCTGCAGGAGATTGGGGTTGATGAAGCCTTAGCTCCGAGAGCCTGGTGTTCACCAGACAACACAAGTGAGAGAAAAACAGAAGCTACTTATATGATGAAGAAAAGTACTTTAGCATGAGAAGCAATGAAGCCATGGGAATTTCCAAGTTAGTGCCTTCTCAAGGCTGTAAAGAGAGTTCCATCTTGAAAAGTGGATTGTGTGGATGAAGGACCGATCAAAAGAAGAAATCTTGAATTTCAAACCATGATGGTCAGCAGTTTGGTTGATAGTACCATTGTGCTCCCTGAAGGGAGAGGAAAGTTATACCTGTGCCATTGGGCTGATTAGAAGAGCTCCTGCAGCTGCGGCTGTGCCCGCTGAAAAATTTGATGTACGACGCTAAATTTCGTCGTTTCCAAAGACGAAAAGGCGGAAAAAGAAGTTGACAAAAATGAATACGTCACTGATGTTTGCGTAGACTCGAAAATTATTGCCCCCTAAATTTAGCTTATCTCGTTCTATAACTGTAAATTGTAACGAAAAAGAAAGAAAAAAAAAAGAAAGAAAGGACGATAATTTTTAAAGTTCATTTTTCAAGTTCACGGTCGCGCTTGCCATCGTCGAGAACTCGAATGAAAAAAACACTGTAGGCAATTTATAAAACAGCTGTCAAACAGGATAAGCGTTCGTGAACGAGAAACTAATAAGTATAAGAAAACGACGCATCCTAAAATTACGATGTGCGACGGGAATTTTCTACGGATGTGGGTACGATGACATGTTTGCACCCTAGCACTTTTGTGACTCATAGTAACATTATGATGAAAAATCAATGCTGCTAATGAGGCGACTAAATGATCCGGGTTCGGTCTCGAATTATTTTTCATAACTCCGGATGAAAATGGAATGCGAAACGAATTCGCCAATTATATAACGAAACAGGTAATGTCGGCGATAATCGATTCATGAAAATAGTGTATACTCTTTTTGCAACAATGTAGGTGGTTATGATATAGTTATATGGTAAAATTTACATACGTATTAATCGGTTATTTATGCCTTATCCATTATTAAACGTGAGCGAATTTGTTTACAACATTCAACACGTCATTTAAGAGGACTGATTTATTTTGGCGAAATGGTGATCAATTTATTGTGTGACAAATTAACATTCCTTCATCTTATTATGGAGAGTGGATAAGGCGAAACTACTTTCTCGAGGATGACTTCTGTCTAAATCTGTAGTGATTTAATGAATCTCCGTCACAGCTGAAGTTTTGCACGTGGGGGTGTTGTCGCGACATGCGCTTCTGTTTGTTCAGTCTGCAGAATCTTCTCGTCTCTTTCAAAACAATACCTAAAAAATTGGGAGCGTCTCTAGAATACAAAGTCTCTATTTCCAATATATGTAAGAATTCAGTCGCGTGTTTTTCCAAGCGCTGGGTCGCATGAGAATGCAAAGTGGTTAAAACAAATGACGAAATTTGAAAGCTGCCCGAAAAAATGATCACTACAGATTGCAGTAAGAACGCGTCCTTTAAAATCAACTTATTTTAGCAACTATTCCTAATAATCTTTTTTACTCATGTTAACAAGTCTGCTGTACAAAGTTGAATGGACGTATCTGCCAAACCCAGTTTCTGGTATTGCCTACTGAAGGCTAAAGGAAGTCTCATTTGACTGATCATTGTTTTGTAAATACATACGTCAATTCAACTTTGTACGGCAGAAGTATAGGAGAATCGTAAGTTCAAAGTAATTAAGATCATAAATTTTTTGTGAGGAATTTTCCAGTTTACAAAAGTGCCCGGAAAGGTGCAAACACTAGCGTTCCTTGCGGAGGAAGTTATAATGTTGGTGGAAAACAATTGGCAATGTGGAGGTAGGAGAGAATGTCATGGATGGAAGGGAGGTCCTTGCCTATAGCTCTTCAGTGAGATGAGGTGATTGGGTAGGTCTTGAGGTGGGTGCTAGGGCGGGGTACGAGAATATGAGGCAAGCTGAGGTTAATGTTCTTACAAGAGAGGGTATAGGTCGAGAAGGAATGGGCGTACCCATTACAAAAATATTCAAGTCAAGACGTCGCGGCGGTGTTCTTGAAAAGGAGAAGGAATGTATTCTGTGAGACTTGTTTTTTCCAGTAGGTAATCCACTGGTATGGGATTTGGAGTTGGATGTAGTGGTTGAGATTGGATCTAGTGGAGAGAATCCGGATGGCTCACGCGCGGTTACCTCGTGCTGCTTTGCCGACCTCGCCGACTTTGTGGCTGGAGACTCGAGTGAGGATTATGAAATAGGAGATTGATTAGGGAGTTATAAGGAGAGTGCTTGAAGCGAGTGGACGAGCGGAAATAAAGTTGGAAATTATTCTCAAGCGGATTGGCAGTCAGAAGCAGTAAGAAATATGTGTAAATATGGAATAAGAAGAGTCAAGACTAATTTTAGGTATTAGAAGATGGCTTGGATTTTGGTCCAGATTGCGATGTTCGCATCAGAGGGGGTAAAAGTTGAAGAGAAGGTGGGCGCGTGACCATTGCGGAGACGTTGAGGGTAACTTATGACATAGGTTTTACTCACGAGACGGACAAAAGTTTAATTTGTTTTAATTCGTTTGGTACGAATTACTCTTGGTAATAGAGGCAATCAGCTGGTCTGACATTGGGTTGAATTTAGTGAGTCAGATCGAGCCTAGAAAGGAGAATTCCAGGGTTAATGCGCGGTAGTCTCGTGCATACTTTTATGGCTTTAACCACTGATTCTGCTGTGACTGAGGATCCAGACAAAGGATACGAAATAGGAGATGGATGAGAGGGTTGTAAGAAGGGTTTGACTTAGTGAAATGAGAGATAAGTGGAGTAAATGTTGGAAATTGCTGTCGTGAGAGTTGGGTGCAGTAAGGAAGGTGAGTGATGATGGGGGGGGAGTTACGTCCGATTCTAGGCATTAAAACATGGCTTAGGCTGTTGGGTTTGAAACTTGATTGCAGCAACAGTGAGAGAAAATTTGGTTGTTGAATATGAAAAATCAACTCGATTATCGAATTTTGAAACGTCTGTGAAGCACAGAGTGGCGTCGACGTGTGAGTTTAGTACTTTTAGGAAACAGAAAGTGCTGGTAGATTTTTCGAATAATTCATACACTTCGAACATTATTTTGGACTGGAGCGTGGCCCATAGGTAGGATAGGAAGCCGAAGAGACAGTGGTTATTGATGTGGCTAAGGAAGTGGCGAATGTGAAGGTGAAAGATTTGGGATAATTAAGTCAATACTAGCTTGATTTAGATAGGGTATTGTAAACTGGAGATTTAGAGAGTTGAAGAATGGTGGTGAGGAGATTGGCTAATTATTAACTTCGTGATTCTATTGAATATATATACAACTCGTAAAAGTTGGAAATTGTGTGATTGATATGTATTTCATAAATTAATTGAAAACAGAAATCAAAAAGGGAATTTTCTGGCAGAGCAAAATAAATAAAAATCGTGTTTTATGTCTACTAATGAGTGACGTCATCTATATTTGAAGGCCATGGCTGCTAGCTTGTGAATTTCTCTCACAGAGGTGTACGGTTCTTGAATTAATGTAAGCGTGTTGTACTGTAATATAAGATAGCTAGGACAAGGGGAGGGGCTCACTCATTCCCCTCGTTTGTCCCCATATCGATATCAACATTAATAACGTCATAACCATCCAAGATGGCTGCCTATGACTCATCAGCATTTATAAAGTCATCAGCTTGGGCTCTCTCTTTCTTACTCTCTTCTATTCTTGGGGTCACTCACTCCTCTCGTAAGCCTCCCAACATTATCCATTATACTAGGGCTCTGGTTCATGGCTGATGACACCTAACGTAAGCCTAGTAGTATAAAAGCCTGTACTAGAGCACCTATAGATTGCAAGGATGAGGGGAAATGGATTGAAGTCGTAGATTTCAGAATCAAGCTCGGGATCATGATTGATGACGTCATCGCTTAACTAGTGCAGGACTCCTAGTATAAAACTATTGTATGGGCCTGGTGTCAGCTAGTACTAGTTTCACTCATGAACAAGTAATAAAACCAAAACATGTCCTACAAGGAGAAACGTAACCAGCGACAAAATCATAAAATTGTATCAAGATTTTGAATAATTTAGGAGGAGTAGTGTACAGACTAGTTGAATCAAAACTTGGTAATTCTCGTTAAGGGAATTTTGGACAGTGAATTTGGTGAACATTTTTGGGCAGTGATTTCGTGATCACGCCTTATGGCACCTGATGAATATGTATTTACGCAGTAAAAAGTATTAGTGAAGGGCCAAACTTATTCGTGAGTATGTTTGTGTAAAGAACTTTCGTTTTATCTGCATTTTCGATTGAAAATATGACGAACGGTAAAATAGATTGAGAGTACCCTGTAAATCAAAGAAACCTGACGCAGTTGTACGTTGGGCTTCTTTGAAGATTAATTAAAGAGCGTGACACGAGTTCGAGTACGCGACATGTATCTACTCTAGGTGAACGAAGATAAGAAGAGTCTTGTTTCAGCGAGGGGCATTCATGAATTAAAGAAACATCGCGGCTGAACATGGAGAATTCATATAGATTTCTATTAACAAAGTAATAATAAAATAAAATTACTTGAAATACATGTCGTTTGACGATTTTGTACAGATACTCGCAGTGCTGTAAACCAGTCCACAACTTTACGGAGAGAAAATTATGAAAAGGTACATTTTAGTCGAACGACTGGTTGTACACTATAAAGGCTGAATGTTGACATCATTCTACTTCTTTCTTTCTTATTACACGTCGGTTTACTCTTCTAATAAAACATAGTAACCCGGATAAAGAGGAACTGTTTGTGCGAGTACATCATTCGTAAAATCAATTACAAATAATAAATATTTAATTCAGTTTTTCGCAGCCGTTTATCCTCGTATACGGTGGAAATTTATTCTTGCGGGAGATAATCTGCCGCGTAGAAATAGAATCAGGACAACTAATAGGCCTAAGTTATAGATAATGAAAAATATATGAATTTACAATTCTATTAGAATAAAATATATCGGTGTAATTTCAAGCCTATCGGCACTTTTCTCGCGTAATATTGTGCCTCGAAAAAAGAATTTTTTGACAGTAATTTTACGATGAGTGAATTCCTATAAATTTATTACGATGATGCGCTAAAAAATAAAACTGGGTCGATTGAGGAAATTCACTCGAACATAAAATTAAAGAAGAGTGACCCTAAAATTAATACAGTGTCTTCTAAGATAAGGTATAAAATACTGGTACTGCTCGTTACGCAGGCAAATTGAGACATAAAATGCTTGTTCACGATTGCAATACGTTGAAACATTAGCCCGTGAGATTTTACGTTCGTACGCGCGACGATTATTCTTCTAGAATGTAAAACCAATCGTCGAACCTTTACAGCCTGAACTGTATCACATTTCCTGAATTGCGTGTAATTCATTTGCGAAATTTTTATATGTATTTCAAGTTGTAGGTACCTATCATAAATTTACCTTCCTTATAATCGTTGCGTATATTCGTAAAGAGGAAAATTTACGATCATTCTAAACGATCTAAAACAAATTTGTGACCTGTAAAATTTCAAAAATAATCTCTTTGAGCACTTGGGACTCGGAAAAAAGTGAAAATAAATTGTATTTCGGAACTTCGTAAGTTCCTCGTAAACTCGTAGCAATAAAATTCGGACCATTCTCTTGATCAACATTCCGGGGACCCCTCGTTACGACGGACTTACACGTATACGCGCATACTTCACCAATCTCTTTTCATATGCCAATACTCTTAGAACGACGAGCCTTTCTCTGTAGACCATTCCTTTCTAGTTCTTTTTTCACTTGACCTATCGTGCTCCTCACGATAGAATTTCCATTCTTTTGAATTTAGACGTGCAAATTGTCTACATTACCTCTATTAAAGCTTTCCAACGATTACAGTTCTAATCATTGTTAATATACCACACAGAAAAATATTCATCCGCGGTCTTCAAGTCAGTAAAAAAACTAATCGTAAAAGATAACGTTTAATTACTGAAATTGTATTTAGTCCTAGGATAAACTATAAAAAATTGCTAAGAACTTTCGGTTCACAAACATCTTCAAAGAAAACAAAACCAGACTGCAAAGATAAGTGAAACTTATCACATCACGAAGGGTGGGCGGCGTCGTGTGGTCGGTAAAGTGTCTCGATGAAACCCTCTAAGGAGGCGTGTACATACGAATAATGTCAGCACGATTTCGATTTATTCTAGCGCCAATTGTTCGAGACTTGAATTTTCGATATGAAGTGAAACTTCAACTTCCGGTCCGTCATGAAAGCAATGGCCATGGCCGGTGGAAATAAGGCTGAAATAGGTACCTATCAAGAAAACTTTCACGCAGCAATATGTTTTTCAGTTTTAACCTTCATCTTCTTGCCAACCTCGCCAATTTAGAAGGCAGGGTGACCAGAAATTTCACCTTTAGTTCTTACGAGAAGACGTCTAAGAGTAAACTGATGGAAACCGAAGTGGCGAAGGATGCGGCTTAAATTACAGGCGAATTTCCCAAGTTGGGAAAGCCTGATCTATTGTCTATCTATTCGACTCTTTCAGAGTACGGGAGGAGGCAGAAGGTGTTCTCAAGGCATTTCTTGGTGACTTTTTTTTCAATTTTGAGATTTGGTGAAAAATTTAAGTATATCAACTTCTGGCGCGAAATCAGAAGCGTCTACCGCAGGCCTGCTCAACCTGCGGCCCGCGAAAGAATTTCAGAAATCCCAAAAAGTAGTAGAAACCTTACGATTTCATGACACGATTTGATTTCATAATACAAGTGGGATACAAAGATTTTTTTTTTAATGCATGCAAACATACCTATATGAAAAAAAATTGAAAAAAAATAATATTGAAAAAATAGGAAAGTAATCTAATCAATGTGATGGCTGTCTTTGTTTTTCAGCTGCGAGTTCAGGAATATTTCCCCTTTAATTATCGTTCTACATTACAATAAAATCGTTATTAAATATAGGTAAACGATTTGCGGCCCGCGGAAATTTCGAGAGACACAGATGCGGCCCGCGAGTCGTAAAAGGTTGAGCAGGCCTGGTCTACCGGAATGTGAGTTAGTCGGTGTACGAAATAATTGGAAGCCGCAAGCTTATAGATCAAAGGGCCAAAATATGGCCGATCGATAAACGTATCAACGACCGTCCTTCCTGAAGAGACTGAATCGATGGTGCCCCTGGACGATGGAACCTGTGACGTCCTAAAAGTTAATCTTAGAGTTTTCCACACTCAGAGGGTATTAGGAACTATTCCATAATCACAAGACGTCGTCGACATATGCCTGTGCCAATAGAAAAAACGACGGCTTCCTTAACGAAGTTAGACGAGGAACGCAAGGAACCTGTTCTATGAGTTATATGGGATTTGGTATTGAAAATTCAAGGAAGCATAGACCTAGATAAAGCTAGTATAAAGAATGCCTAGACCTACTACAAGCCTGGTATAATATAGTTTGAGAGTCTAAATTTTTCTCGAATCTCGAGCTATATATGATAGGAATTTCGACTATCGAGCCATAATTATATGATAGGAGGGGGACTTGAAGAAATATCGTTTCTCAAGCTATATATATGATAGGAGGGGGACTTGGTAAAATTTCGACTCTCGAGCAATCATGTATAGCTGGAGATTCAAGAAAAATTTAGACTCTCAAACTATACGTCATGGGAGGGGGACTTGGAAAAATTTCGACTCTCGAGCAATCATATATAGCTGGAGATTCGAGAAAAATTTAGACTCTCAAACTATACGTCATGGGAAGGGGACTTGGAGAAATTTCGACTCTGGAGCTATATAGGATAGGAGGGGGACTTGAAGAAATTTTGTTTCTCAAGTATATATGATAGGAGGGGGATTTGGAAAAATTTCGACTCTGGAGCTACATATGATGGGGGGGGGGGGACTCGGAAAAATTTCGACTCTCGAGCTATATATCATAGGAGGGGGACTTGGAAAAATTTCGACTTTCGAGCTATATATGATAGGAGGGGGGCTTGGAAAAATTTCGATTCTCGAGCTATATATGATAGGAGGGCGACAAAGAAAAACGACGGCTTCCTTAACGAAGTTAAACGAGGAACGCAGGGAACCTGTTTTATGAGTCAAATAGGATTTGGTATTGAAAATTCAAGGAAGCCTAGACCTAGATAAAGCTAGTATAAAGAAGGCCTAGACGTAAAATAAGCCTAGTATAATGTAGTTTGAAAGTCCAAGTTTTTCTCAAATCTCGAGCTATTTATGATAGGAGGGAGACTTGGGAAAATTTGTCCCCTATCATATATATAGCTCGAGAGTCAAAAGTTTTCCAAGTCCCTCTTCTATCATATAATATAGCTTCTGATTCGAAATTTTTTCTAAGTCCCTCTCCTATCATATATGGCGCGAGAGTCGAATTTTTTCTAAGTCCCCCCTCCTATCATCTATAGCTCGAGAGTCGAAATTCTTCCAAGTCCCCCTCCTATCATATATAGCTCGAGAGTCGAAATTTTTCCAAGTTTTTCGCTGGACGGCGCACGGCGCACGCCAGATTTCTCAAATAGCCCCCCATAAAACAGGTTCCCTGTTGAAATTTAGACTCTCGAGCTGTATCGGATAGGAGGAGGACTTGAAGAAATTTCGTTTCTCAAGCTATGTATATGATAGGAAGGGGGCTTGGATAAATTTCGACTCTCGAGCAATCATATATAGCTGGAGATTCGAGAAAAATTTAGACTCTCAAACTATACGTCATGGGAAGGGGACTTGGAAAAATTTCGACTTTCGAGCTATATAGGATAGGAGGGGGACTTGAAGAAATTTTGTTTCTCAAGCTATATATATGATGGGAGGGGGATTTGGAAAAATTTCGATTCTCGAGCTACATATGATGGGGGGGGGACTCGGAAAAATTTCGACTCTCGAGCTATATATGATAGGAGGGGGACTTGAAGAAATTTTGTTTCTCGAGCTATATATAATAGGAGGGGGACTTGGAAAACTTTCGACTCTCAAGCTATATATGATAGGAGGAGGACTTGGAAAAATTCCTATCATATATAGCTCGAGAGTTAAAATTTCAAATTTGTCCAAGTCCCTCTCCTATCATAAATGTCTCGATAGTCGAAATTTTTCCAAGTCCCCCTCCTATCATATATAGCTTGAGAATCGACATTTTTCCAAGTCCCCCTCGTATCATATATAGTTCGAGAGTCGACATTTTAACAGGGAACCTGTTTTATGGGGGGCTATTTGAGAAATCTGGCGTGCGCGTCCGCCGTCCAGCGAAAAACTTGGGAAAATTTCGACTCTCGAGCTATATATGATAGAAGGGGACTTGGAGAGGAACTTAGAGAAATTTCCACTCCCGAGCTATATATGATAGAAGGGGGACTTAGATAAATTTCGACTCTCGAGCTATATAATTATGATAGCAGGGGGACTCGGAAAAATTTCGTCTCTCGAGCGAGAAAAATTTAGATTCTCAAACTATATTATGATAGGCTTATAGTAGGTCTAGGCCTTCTTTGTACTATCTTTATCTAGGTCTAGGCTTCCTTGAATTTTCAATACCAAATCCTATTCGACTCATAAAACAGGTTCCCTGCGTTCCTCGTTTAACTTCGTTAAGGAAGCCGTCGTTTTTTCTTAGTTTTTTGTTGGATGGCGTACGGTGGACGCCAAATTTCTCAAAAAGCCCCCCATAAAACAGATTCCCTGTTAAAATTCCTATCATATATAGCTCGAGAAATGAAATTTAAAATTTTTCCAAGTCCCTCTCCTATCATTTATAGCTTGAGAGTCGAAATTTTTCCAAGTTTTTTGTTGGACGGCGCACGGCGGACGCCAAATTTCTCGAAAATCCCCCCATAAAACAGGTTCCCTGTTGAAATTTAGACTCTCGAGCTGTATCGGATAGGAGGAGGACTTGAAGAAATTTCGTTTCTCAAGCTATGTATATGATAGGAAGGGGGCTTGGATAAATTTCGACTCTCGAGCAATCATATATAGCTGGAGATTCGAGAAAAATTTAGACTCTCAAACTATACGTCATGGGAAGGGGACTTGGAAAAATTTCGACTTTCGAGCTATATAGGATAGGAGGGGGACTTGAAGAAATTTCGTTTCTCAAGCTATATATATGATGGGAGGGGGATTTGGAAAAATTTCGATTCTCGAGCTACATATGATGGGGGGGGGGACTCGGAAAAATTTCGACTCTCGAGCTATATATGATAGGAGGGGGACTTGAAGAAATTTTGTTTCTCGAGCTATATATAATAGGAGGGGGACTTGGAAAACTTTCGACTCTCAAGCTATATATGATAGGAGGAGGACTTGGAAAAATTCCTATCATATATAGCTCGAGAGTTAAAATTTCAAATTTGTCCAAGTCCCTCTCCTATCATAAATGTCTCGATAGTCGAAATTTTTCCAAGTCCCCCTCCTATCATATATAGCTTGAGAATCGACATTTTTCCAAGTCCCCCTCGTATCATATATAGTTCGAGAGTCGACATTTTAACAGGGAACCTGTTTTATGGGGGGCTATTTGAGAAATCTGGCGTGCGCGTCCGCCGTCCAGCGAAAAACTTGGGAAAATTTCGACTCTCGAGCTATATATGATAGAAGGGGACTTGGAGAGGAACTTAGAGAAATTTCCACTCCCGAGCTATATATGATAGAAGGGGGACTTAGATAAATTTCGACTCTCGAGCTATATAATTATGATAGCAGGGGGACTCGGAAAAATTTCGTCTCTCGAGCGAGAAAAATTTAGATTCTCAAACTATATTATGATAGGCTTATAGTAGGTCTAGGCCTTCTTTGTACTATCTTTATCTAGGTCTAGGCTTCCTTGAATTTTCAATACCAAATCCTATTCGACTCATAAAACAGGTTCCCTGCGTTCCTCGTTTAACTTCGTTAAGGAAGCCGTCGTTTTTTCTTAGTTTTTTGTTGGATGGCGTACGGTGGACGCCAAATTTCTCAAAAAGCCCCCCATAAAACAGATTCCCTGTTAAAATTCCTATCATATATAGCTCGAGAAATGAAATTTAAAATTTTTCCAAGTCCCTCTCCTATCATTTATAGCTCGAGAGTCGAAATTTTTCCAAGTTTTTTGTTGGACGGCGCACGGCGGACGCCAAATTTCTCGAAAATCCCCTCATAAAACAGGTTCCCTGTTAACATGAGCCGTGAGACCTTCCTCGCTCACCTTTTTTTTTTTTCGCGTGTCCTGTGTCTTTACTCCACTCCCCGCACGTGCGCACACGCACTCATCGGACCCCAAATAACCTTTACCTACTTTCGGAATTGGGAAATTCCCTCCCTCTCTCCCACCCTATGATCCTTTACTGGGCTAATGATCTCGTGAGTAGCGAACGAAGTAATGCCGTTCGGTGATCTCAGGATTTCGTACAATTTCGAAAACTCTCCTTCAAAGCCCCTCGAAATCATTCCTTCAAATATTTTGTAGTATCATAGCCCTACCTTTTTTCCTATCGTTTTGGTTCCTATTCATTGTAGCACAAGATGACGGTCATTTTTCACGTTCTCCTGATCGCTTGTGTTTTCACTGCTTTAATTAAAATTTTTAGAAGTGTTTGAAGTGTTTCCTCTTAAGGATGGCTATATCAAGTGTCGATTTTGAATCCTGAAATGTGTACAGAAAGTCTGTACGAATTAATTTACCATGGTTAAGTACCTGAAGTCGCTTTAAAGATTCTTCTACGTACTCATATTCATGCATGCTCATAAATTCATGAATAAATTGCTTCTGGTATAGGCCGCTGCAAAACTTTTGACATTAGGTCAGGTACTGGTTTTTAGCGTATTATTTTAAAAACGTTGCGCGTCGACACTCCTTATTATGGTTTCGTTCGGAAATCGATAACAAATAGGTTTTTTTCTTTCAACTAGTTTAGTTGCGGCCTTTTACTTTCTAGATAACTCGTAGATATATCGTTTAGTTCTGTATTATCATTTTAAAAGCGAGTTTGCGAAATAATATTTATCCGCCTTCTTGACAGAATTGATGTAAAACAACGAATCGTGGTATTTGTTCGTTACATAGAAGGTTAGACTTACACGAGTTAAGCAATTACTCGATCGGTTATCAGCGATCACAACTCTCTTATTTGTTACGAAGCAAGTGATATTATACAAGAAAAATTTGGAGAAATCTACTCTAGGTTTTTAATTTTTAACGTTTAATTTCATTCAGTATATTCGTAAGTGTTCCTAAAATATAATGTAAATTTGGTATTTTTTTTATTCTTCTTTCTTTATACGCAGGAATCGCGTCAGTGATTCTGTTTTTGAGTGAATTTTTCAAGAGAGGAACGTTTTGATGAATTCTTAATCTGTTGTGCTAATGAGAAGTCTTGTTGAAAGCGTGAACTCGCCCTCATCGTAGAGAAGTGTGAGACACAAAACTTGAAATTTGCGCCTCAGCTTAGCATAAATCTAGCATAAATCATTATAGGACTGATGAAGATTCGAAATTTCAAAGATGGGAGTTCCCTCCCCCTCTACCAGACAAAATTATGAGGCAGTAAAATGTACCAATTACTAAGAAAATTTTTCCCAAAGAATTATTGGGAGTACACTCCCTCGTTCGAGGCCTTCCCCTGTTGATGCGACATGTATAGGTTTCTATTTTCGAACATTCCTACGAACACTTCTAGGTCGTTGTCGAACCATCATCGTTGAGTCGAATGAAAAATGAACTCCATCTAATTTTGATAAAGTAATACAGTCAAATTTCATGCAAACTCATTCGACGCGACGATAAGAATCAAATCCCTATCTTATTCTGTATGCGAAAAGCGAATGAAGGTAGCCACGAACGAATGTTATCAATCAAATTCCACGTCTATCCATTAGAACGAAAAAGAAAAAAAAGTCGCTAATCATCTGTGTAATCTGAAGAAGGATCGGAAAAATTACCTCGAAGCTCAAAATTATTGCAAAATTGTCCTCGAAAATTCTAAAATTTCAAGATTAATTTAAGGCATTAATCGCGAAGAAATCTCGTCATCAAAGGGTCACATCCTGCCACTAGCTTCCAACATTTCGCGCGGAATATAATACAATAATTACTAGTCAAAACACTGCGTTGTATTACCATAAACTGTACGATAATATCAGGGTCGACGACTTTTCCATGATATTTCTGTTATCATTATACGTACCTACGATGGATACAATTTCACTTAAGTACTATATCAGCAAAATTTAATGCACTTTCGTTTTACAATTTTTGTCGATCTCCTTATGGGATAAAAAAGAAAGACCTATATATGAAAAAAAAAAAAAGTGAACAAAAAAGAAATACGGAGTCACTACTACAGAATAATATAATAACGAAAGTCGAAAAACCAGTCTACGAATTAGTTTTTTCAGAGTTTTGAAAAAAAAAAAAGTAACCAGCGTGGCTGTTGTAGAACAGCAATATATTTAAAAACTCATTCAGATAAGAGCAATACAGTGTACGAGGTACATCTACGTACAACATCCCATTATCCCCTCGTAGATTGGTGTTACGAAAATAAAAAATTGAAGCTAATGTCGCTGTTTTGAATAGAAATTATTAATTAATTAACTTTGTCAACATCGTTTGAACTAAATTCTGATAGTTTGAGAGAGTTTCTCACAATAATGTGCCTGAAAAAACCTATCGGATGAATACCTAGTTTCATTTTTTGAAATTAGCACACCCTTTTTTTATGTGTGTAGGTAGGTATGTCGAACGAGTGACCATGATCAAACAGAGAGCTAAGAGCTTCAAACATATCGCTGCATTTGACTTCGTAAAATGAAAGATACCACGCCAAATAGAAATATGTATAAAGAGAGTTTATTCGTCACGACAACGTCGATTTCTTGCAAATCATATAGCGTGCGGACTCAATACAGCTCAGTACTTTTACAGTGATGCATTACATTCAAATGAATGAACCGTTAGTTCAAATATTTCGCTAAGAGCTACGACTTCAGTCGAGAACACGAATATTCAAGTGCGCCTTTTATGGGGTCACGATTTTTCAAACTCGACGAAAGTATATATAATATAGAGTCTAAATATTTGAATTAGAATCCCTGATTTGATTCCCTTGGGTTAAGGTGGACAACTTATATAAAATATCGTAGGTATTCAAGATAGTTCGAGAAATTGAAAAAACACTGACGGTTTGTGTAGCGTTACTTTTATGTATCATAATAGTTGTAACGAAGACAGAACATCTTCGTAATATTGGATTAGATAATAAAATTTAATTTTTTGTGACACTTCATCCATTGAAGACGCTATTTCAATTATTTGGGGTATCCTTCGATCGCGCGAATTTGAAAGTACACTTCAGAGGAGGGGGTGGGGGATTTTCCACTCTTGGAAAAATATTATCGAAGTGCATAATCTGAAACTTTTTCGCGAGGTTCGAGAAAATATTTCCACCTCATCCCTTCGTAAATCTGCACCAGACGGAGCAAGCCTCGAAGCCTGATCTGACTGGAAAATAAACCAGCACTAAATCAAGTTAAATATCGAAATGTTAATTATTCATGGTCTATTGGAATATCTCTGGTCATTATAAAAGTGTTTTTCATAATTGAGTGGTTGACATTCTAAGCTAGAATGAATGCAGTTCAACTTTTCTAGACAGATATATACATGCAGTACGCATAACATTTAGATTGATCCGCTCAGACTTTCGCTATTACTATTAGGTCCAAATTTTACAGACCAACAGAAAGTGAAAAAAGAGCGATTGGAAAGGAATTGTGAAACGATCAAGAAAAAGCATGACGACAAGTAAAATGTAATCATAGATAAATGGAAATGAAGAAAGCCTAGACCTACTCTAAGCATAGTATAATATAGTTTGAGAGTCTAAATTTTTCCAAGTCCCTTTCATATCATATATAGCTCGAGAGTCGAAATTTTAACGGGGAACCTGTCTTATGGGGGGCTATTTGAGAAATCTGGCGTCCGCCGTGCGCCGTCCAGCGAAAAACTTGGAAAAATTTCGACTCTCGAGAATATATGATAGGAGGGGGACTTAGAAAAAATTTTGACCCTGGAGCCATATATGATAGGAGAGGGACTTAGAAAAATGTCGACTCTCGAGCTATATATGATAGAAGGGGGACATGGAAAAATTTCGACTCTCGAGCCATATATGATAGGAGAGGGACTTGGAAAAATTTCGACTCTCGAGCCATATATGATAGGAGGGGGACATGGAAAAATTTCGACTCTCGAGCCATATATGATAGGAGGGAGACTTGGAAAAATTTCGACTCTCGAGCTATATATGATAGGAGGAAGGACTTGAAAAAATTTCGACTCTTGAGCTATATATGATAGGAGAGGGACTTGGAAAAATTTCGACTCTCGAGCTATATACGATAGGAGAGGGACTTGGAAAAATTTCGACTCTCGAGCTATATACGATAGGAGGGGGACTTGGAAAAATTTCGACTCTCGAGCCATATATGATAGGAGAAGGACTTAGAAAAAATTTCGACTCTCGAGCTATATATGATAGGAGGGGGACTTAGAAAAAATTTCGACCCTGGAGCCATATATGATAGGAGAGGGACTTAGAAAAATGTCGACTCTCGAGCTATATATGATAGAAGGGGGACTTGGAAAAATTTCGACTCTCGAGCCATATATGATAGGAGAGGGACTTGGAAAAATTTCGACTCTCGAGCTATATATGATAGGAGGGGGACTTGGAAAAATTTTGACTCTCGAGTCATATATGATAGGAGGGGGACTTGGAAAAATTTCGACTCTCGAGCCATATATGATAGGAGAAGGACTTAGAAAAAATTTCGACTCTCGAGCTATATATGATAGGAGGGGGACTTGGAAAAATTTCGACTCTCGCGCCATATATGATAGGAGGGGGACTTGGAAAAATTTCGACTCTCGAGCTATATATGATAGGAGGGGGACTTAGAAAAAATTTCGACCCTGGAGCCATATATGATAGGAGAGGGACTTGGAAAAATTTCGACTCTCGAGCCATATATGATAGGAGAGGGACTTAGAAAAAATTTCGACTCTTGAGCTATATATGATAGGAGAGGGACTTGGAAAAATTTCGACTCTCGCGCCATATATGATAGGAGGGGGACTTGGAAAAATTTCGACTCTCGAGCCATATATGATAGGAGGGGGACTTGGAAAAATTTCGACTCTCGAGCCATATATGATAGGAGGGGGACTTAGAAAAATTTTGACTCTCGAGCCATATATGATAGGAGAGGGACTTGGAAAAATTTCGACTCTCGAGCTATATATGATAGGAGGGGGACTTGGAAAAATTTCGACTCTCGAGCCATATATGATAGGAGAGGGACTTGGAAAAATTTCGACTCTTGAGCTATATATGATAGGAGAGGGACTTGGAAAAATTTCGACTCTCGAGCTATATACGATAGGAGGGGGACTTGGAAAAATTTCGACTCTCGAGCCATATATGATAGGAGAAGGACTTAGAAAAAATTTCGACTCTCGAGCTATATATGATAGGAGGGGGACTTGGAAAAATTTCGACTCTCGAGCCATATATGATGGGAGGGGGACTTGGAAAAATTTCGACTCTCGAGCTATATACGATAGGAGAGGGACTTGGAAAAATTTCGACTCTCGAGCCATATATGATAGGAGAGGGACTTAGAAAAAATTTCGACTCTTGAGCTATATATGATAGGAGAGGGACTTGGAAAAATTTCGACTCTCGCGCCATATATGATAGGAGGGGGACTTGGAAAAATTTCGACTCTCGAGCCATATATGATAGGAGGGGGACTTGGAAAAATTTCGACTCTCGAGCCATATATGATAGGAGGGGGACTTAGAAAAATTTTGACTCTCGAGCCATATATGATAGGAGAGGGACTTGGAAAAATTTCGACTCTCGAGCTATATATGATAGGAGGGGGACTTGGAAAAATTTCGACTCTCGAGCCATATATGATAGGAGAGGGACTTGGAAAAATTTCGACTCTTGAGCTATATATGATAGGAGAGGGACTTGGAAAAATTTCGACTCTCGAGCTATATACGATAGGAGGGGGACTTGGAAAAATTTCGACTCTCGAGCCATATATGATAGGAGAAGGACTTAGAAAAAATTTCGACTCTCGAGCTATATATGATAGGAGGGGGACTTGGAAAAATTTCGACTCTCGCGCCATATATGATAGGAAGGGGACTTGGAAAAATTTCGACTCTCGAGCCATATATGATGGGAGGGGGACTTGGAAAAATTTCGACTCTCGCGCCATATATGATAGGAGGGGGACTTGGAAAAATTTCGACTCTCGAGCTATATATGATAGGAGGGGGACTTAGAAAAAATTTCGACCCTGGAGCCATATATGATAGGAGAGGGACTTGGAAAAATTTCGACTCTCGAGCCATATATGATAGGAGAGGGACTTGGAAAAATTTCGACTCTCGCGCCATATATGATAGGAGGGGGACTTGGAAAAATTTCGACTCTCGAGCCATATATGATAGGAGGGGGACTTGGAAAAATTTCGACTCTCGAGCTATATATGATAGGAGGGGGACTTAGAACAAATTTCGACCCTGGAGCCATATATGATAGGAGAGGGACTTGGAAAAATTTCGACTCTCGAGCCATATATGATAGGAGAGGGACTTGGAAAAATTTCGACTCTCGCGCCATATATGATAGGAGGGGGACTTGGAAAAATTTCGACTCTCGAGCCATATATGATGGGAGGGGGACTTGGAAAAATTTCGACTCTCGAGCTATATATGATAGGAGGGGGACTTAGAAAAAATTTCGACCCTGGAGCCATATATGATAGGAGAGGGACTTGGAAAAATTTCGACTCTCGAGCTATATATGATAGGAGGGGGACTTGGAAAAATTTCGACTCTCGAGCCATATATGATAGGAGAGGGACTTGGAAAAATTTCGACTCTCGAGCTATAGATGATAGGAGGAAGGACTTCGAAAAAATTCGACTCTCGAGCCATATATCATAGGAGAGGGACTTAGAAAAAATTTCGACTCTCGAGCTATAGATGATAGGAGGAAGGACTTCGAAAAAATTCGACTCTGCGCCATATATGATAGGAGAGGGACTTGGAAAAATTTCGACTCTCGAGCCATATATGATAGGAGAGGGACTTGGAAAAATTTCGACTCTCGCGCCATATATGATAGGAGGGGGACTTGGAAAAATTTCGACTCTCGAGCCATATATGATGGGAGGGGGACTTGGAAAAATTTCGACTCTCGAGCTATATATGATAGGAGGGGGACTTAGAAAAAATTTCGACCCTGGAGCCATATATGATAGGAGAGGGACTTGGAAAAATTTCGACTCTCGAGCTATATATGATAGGAGGGGGACTTGGAAAAATTTCGACTCTCGAGCCATATATGATAGGAGGGGGACTTGGAAAAATTTCGACTCTCGAGCCATATATGATAGGAGGGGGACTTGGAAAAATTTCGACTCTCGAGCTATATATGATAGGAGGGGGACTTAGAAAAATTTCGACTCTCGAGCTATATATGATAGGAGGGGGACTTAGAAAAAATTTCGACCCTGGAGCCATATATGATAGGAGAGGGACTTGGAAAAATTTCGACTCTCGAGCCATATATGATAGGAGAGGGACTTGGAAAAATTTCGACTCTCGCGCCATATATGATACGAGGGGGACTTGGAAAAATTTCGACTCTCGAGCCATATATGATGGGAGGGGGACTTGGAAAAATTTCGACTCTCGAGCTATATATGATAGGAGGGGGACTTAGAAAAAATTTCGACCCTGGAGCCATATATGATAGGAGGGGGACTTGGAAAAATTTCGACTCTCGAGCCATATATGATGGGAGGGGGACTTGGAAAAATTTCGACTCTCGAGCTATATATGATAGGAGGGGGACTTAGAAAAAATTTCGACCCTGGAGCCATATATGATAGGAGGGGGACTTAGAAAAAATTTCGACCCTGGAGCCATATATGATAGGAGAGGGACTTGGAAAAATTTCGACTCTCGAGCTATATATGATAGGAGGGGGACTTGGAAAAATTTCGACTCTCGCGCCATATATGATAGGAGGGGGACTTGGAAAAATTTCGACTCTCGAGCTATATATGATAGGAGGGGGACTTAGAAAAAATTTCGACCCTGGAGCCATATATGATAGGAGAGGGACTTGGAAAAATTTCGACTCTCGAGCTATATATGATAGGAGGGGGACTTGGAAAAATTTCGACTCTCGAGCCATATATGATAGGAGAGGGACTTGGAAAAATTTCGACTCTCGAGCTATAGATGATAGGAGGGGGACTTGGAAAAATTTCGACTCTCGCGCCATATATGATAGGAGGGGGACTTGGAAAAATTTCGACTCTCGAGCTATATATGATAGGAGGGGGACTTAGAAAAAATTTCGACCCTGGAGCCATATATGATAGGAGAGGGACTTGGAAAAATTTCGACTCTCGAGCCATATATGATAGGAGAGGGACTTGGAAAAATTTCGACTCTCGCGCCATATATGATAGGAGGGGGACTTGGAAAAATTTCGACTCTCGAGCCATATATGATGGGAGGGGGACTTGGAAAAATTTCGACTCTCGAGCTATATATGATAGGAGGGGGACTTAGAAAAAATTTCGACCCTGGAGCCATATATGATAGGAGAGGGACTTGGAAAAATTTCGACTCTCGAGCTATATATGATAGGAGGGGGACTTGGAAAAATTTCGACTCTCGAGCCATATATGATAGGAGAGGGACTTGGAAAAATTTCGACTCTCGAGCTATAGATGATAGGAGGAAGGACTTCGAAAAAATTCGACTCTCGAGCCATATATCATAGGAGAGGGACTTAGAAAAAATTTCGACTCTCGAGCTATAGATGATAGGAGGAAGGACTTCGAAAAAATTCGACTCTGCGCCATATATGATAGGAGAGGGACTTAGAAAAAATTTCGAGCTATAATATATGGTAGGGGACAAATTTTCCCAAGTCTCCCTCCTATCATAAATAGCTCGAGATTTGAGAAAAACTTGGACTTTCAAACTACATTATACTGGGCTTATTTTACGTCTAGGTCTTCTTTATACTAGCTTTATCTAGGTCTAGGCTTCCTTGAATTTTCAATACCAAATCCTATTTGACTCATAAAACAGGTTCCCTGCGTTCCTCGTTCAACTTCGTTAAGGAAGCCGTCGTTTTTCCAAGTTTTTCGCTGGACGGCGGACGGCGCACGGCAAAGTTCTCAAAAGCCCCCCTTAAAACAGGTTCCCTGTTAAAAAATTGTAAACGGCTAATGACGAAACAGCTACTTTTCACCATCACTTCGATGGCGAAGTTTGAATAAGACCCAGAGCTTGAAGTCTTTCCTATCCATCCTGTTTCATAGTGTTGAATTTTTTTCAAGTTGCTACTTTCAAGATAATAATCGAGGGGCGAAATTTCTCTAAACTTGAATGGGGCTGGTAACTCAAGGTCGAAGTTGGTTTCTTCCACAAATTCTCCTTCAGTGAATAAGTCCTTGGTCTTCTATCAAAAATTGTAAACTCTGAGTCTTGTAGAAAACGGCAATATTTCAATACCGAATTCCTCCTCGGAATTCATGTTGAGTGTGTCTTGTGATGAGGTGTAGGTATCAGTTGTACCTCGAGATACAAGGTCCCATGTCCCTTCCCGTCCATCTGATCGTTGTTTATTCTCTTCATTATCGGTGGGTTGTTATGGATGGCTACGTTCATATCATAACAGCACATTGAGGAAATACTCCGGATCAGTACCATACGTAGAGAAGTACACAAACAAGGTGAGAAAGGCGCTCGTCGGTTATGGTTTCCTTTCCTCTATTCTCCCAAAGACTTCCTTAACCCGCCTTTAGAGTAAGCTTTGGCTACTGCGATCTGCTTTACTACCTCAATTTATTTCCCTCTCTCTTCATTGTTCTTCAGGAAAGAAATTTCTGAATAACAGTAGTTCTGAATGGCCGCTAGTTTGTGCCTGGAGTGGTGGTAGGACTCGTTTTGGATGATGGTGTCAGTGTGCGTAGGCTTCTTGCAAATTTTGTGTTCTACCTCGTTGTTCTCCATTGTGAGTGTCAGATGCAAATAGTTGATGGTCTCATTGCTCTTTTCCACTATGAATTTGATGCTCCCACTAATCGCATTGTTTTCCAGAAGGAATTGGTCCACCTGTCTATTAGTGCCTGACCACACAATTGAGATATGATCTACGTATCTAGTCCAGTATTTGTTCTAATTTTTAAACTTGCTGCCTTTCAACATCTTTTTTTTGAGGTCATTTACAAAAAACGACGGCTTCCTTAACGAAGTTAAACGAGGAACGCAGGGAACCTGTTTTATGAGTCCAATTGGATTTGGTATTGAAAATTCAAGGGAGCCTAGACCTAGATAAAGCTGGTATAAAGAAGGCCTAGACCTACTATAAGCCTGGTATAATATAGTTTGAGAGTCTAAATTTTTCTCGAATCTCGAGGTATATAATTATGATAGCTCGAGAGTCGAAATTTTTCCAAGTTTTTTGCTGGACGGCGCACGTCAAATTTCTCAAAAAGCCCCCCATAAAACAGGTTCCCTGTTAATATCTTCGCCAGTATCAGTGACAGTAGTAATCCCATCCCTACTCCTTTTTTCTGGTTATAAAACTTTTCATTGAATCGACAGTAGTCTTGGTTCATTATCTCTTCTCTTCATTTTTGCATACTGCAGACCGTCAAGGTTCCTATGCTATCTGTTGTTTCGCAGCAAGGTGAGAAGTTCCTCTTTTGGTGTGGTACCAAATATGTTTGTCACATCCAAGGGTATCAGTTTATCGTTGCTCTTGACCACCACCTTATCCAATCCTTCTATTAGCTCCTTGTTGTTTCTGGTGCTCCGCTTAGGTGCGAACTGGTAGTTTTCTGTCGATTGTGTATTCTATCCTGTTATTCCCGAGTGTGAGTGTTAAATCCATTGCCTTTTTCCGATGTGAATTTGATGTTGTCATTCATCGTATTCGTTTCCAGAAGGATTTGGTCCACGTGTCTACTAATGTAAGACCACACAATTAAAATATGATATCTGGCTTATTATTTGATCGAATTTCCAAACTTGCTACTCGACCAAGATTTTGAGAGTTATTTGATCACGAAGTTCTTCAATCGCACGCCATCTTTTTCTTTGACGATTTAATACTACACGTACCCGAATAGTAGAGAACCGCGCGAAAGTGAGCCCATCCAGGTAACAATGATCATGGTGTTGACTTCTTCCAATTTTATTATCTTGGCTGTGTATCATCATTTTGTGTTGTAGGTATTGCGCACACTCGCTAATTTTATAATCTTGTTAGTCGCTGTGACATTTCAACCTACAACCCATTTTATATCTAGCGATACGGGCGCCAATTTTAAAATCGATATCATGTCTTGCAGGAAAAAAATATTGAATAATATTTGATATTACATTTCTGAACCAGTTTTAAGTACGCACACACTTATCTCTTTCTAGTCCTATGATCGTTTATCTTATGCCTAGGTACGCGCACTATATTATATTGCCATTCAATTAGATGATTTCATTAGAGTTTAATAACTATACTGTATACGTCAAAGTTTCAAACCAGTTTATTCGATATCAATGAGTAGGGTAAAAGCATGAATTTCTTTTGAATCGTACACATATTATCACCTTCAAGAGTTCGTGAGTTCGATCATGTATAAGTCGCGTTTAGATCTCAACTTATTACATTAATTAATATGTACGTAGGTATATCTTTTTTATTCTTTTCCTCATGATCAGACATTAAAATATTTAACGAGGCTGTTCTTCACTTCTAGTTTCATTTTAGAATTTGCTTTTAATCAGTCGTTGGTCTAGGTAGGTCTAGCTTTTCTAAAGGTAGGGGAATAAAAGTTTCAAACTTGTGGCACTAGATACGAAATTAGATGAGACCATCACTTGAAAAAGTGGTAGGACTTCTTCTCCTACAGCCTTTCTGAGGGGTCTCGCCTCATAATCCCTTGTTCACAACAGCACTGTTGAAGTCAGAAATCGAGCCGCGCACAATCCACTATTTCTGAATACCTCTTATCCCTGCGCTCGTCTTAACTCTTAACCGCTCTTAAAAAATTTCAAACCTAAAATCAATCGCAAGAGAACGATGACCTGTAATAAATATTAATTAAATGGGTGCACGAGGCTTGGTCTTTTTAAAAAATTGATACTGAGGGTCATTCGAAAATTTATCAAAATTGCAACATTTGAATGATCTTAGATTCACTCCTTCTTTTTTTGATCGGGTTGTCATCTGTATCTCTAAATGGAAAAAAAGATGGACCCAACAATTTCTTGAATGATCATGAAAAATTAGCGTGTTTTTTTGTGAGATTCTCTTCCACCTCAATTTTTTTTCTAACTCTCCGGCTGTATGAAGAGGATACTCAAATGAGTAACACGAAAGAAGACACAAAGGACCGCACGAAAATTGAAAACACGAGCGCTTTCGGCTAATCAGCCATTCTCGAAGTGTGGAAAGCAACTGAACCCAACACCAACAAGAACAAACGACATCAAAGGAGATCATGACCGAAACTACGAGTCATCGAAATGTGAATCGATCAATCCTTCTTCAGGAATGTACCTGTTCAAAACGGTAACTCTACTATTATTCCGATGTCGGAGGATTTCTATTTCCTCAAGGGCCAGACGTTTGAAGTATGAGTTTTCCGTATGAAGGAGGACATCGGATCCCTCTTTAAAATTGTTACCACTTTCGATCAAATGATCAGCAAAGGCTGACTCCCCTACTTTCTTTTTCCTCCATGCTTTGTTGTTGTGTTCGTCAACTCTAATTTGGAGTTAATGGCTGGTCATCCCTATATAAACGTTAGGGCAATCTCCACAAGCCACCCGATAAACCCCTCCCCTCTCGGCCACTGGGATAGGGTCCTTTAATTTGAGGAAAAGGCTCTTAACAGTGTTGACATTATAAAAGGCTAGCCGAAAACCGAAGGGGCGGAGGATACTGCCCAACTGCGATGAAAACTTGCCCAGAAACGGGAGCTTAATCCACCGTTTTCTACCATCTTGGTGTAAATCCCGAGAGAGGGAGGTCGTAGAGTTAAGACATTCGAATACTCCGAAGGGAGAGTAAACAGTGCAAACCGCAGAAAAATACGAGACGACGAGCGCATTCGGTTAATAAACCATCTTCAAGCCTGAAATGAACAGAAAAGAAAAGCAAGGTATTAAGATTGTCCAAACGAGAAATCGCGGTGTGAATCATAAACCAGTTCGATCAGGCCATCTTCCGGAATGTACGAGTTGAGCACAGTGATACCGTCGGTGTTTCGATGACGCATTATCTCTATATGCTCGAGAGCGATGCGCTTAAGATAGGAATTCTCTTTATGGAGGACCATTCGGATCCCTCGCGGAAGTTGTGGCCACTGTTTATTAAATGATCAGCAAAAGCTGACTCCCCTAAGTGTCCCTTCTTCCAAGACTTCAGGTGCTCAGCTACTCTAACTTTCATTTGGCGGCTGGTCTCACCAATATAAAAGCTTCCACAATCCCCACATTCCAACCTGTAAACACCACTCCTCTCATCAACAGATGTGGGGTCCTTCAGTCTCATAAACAACCTCTTGACTGTGGTAGGGTTGTAAAACGCGGGCCTGAAGCCAAACGAGCGGTGGGCCCGACCCAATTGGATGGAGAACTTCCCCAATAAAGGGAGACTGATACAACGTGCGCGCGATCACGGATCGTGTCTCGGGGGAGGGAGGTGGTGGAATCAAGAAGGCTCCTCGTACCTTTCCTCCGCACCATCGTGTCAACATCGACATTGACCCCATTCACTCTGGCCAGGTGTTTTATTGTGAGTAACTCTTTCTTGAAGGCAGACTGACTCAAAGGAATACGAGTCAGTCTGTGAACTAGGCTGTGAAAGACAGCCATCTTATGAGCAACAGGACCGCACGAACCACCGTGGACTAAAACATCGGTCGTAGTATTTTTCCTGTAAATTTCAAACTTATGGTTATTGTCTATTACAGAGATCGATAAATCCAAAAAGGTAATAGAAAATACCCCTATTTCCAACGTAAATTTGATGGAAGGGTAATAGGAATTGAGATACCTCAGAAACTCACCAAGGAGATCTGGGGGACCAGTTCAGGCACATAGAACGTCATCAACGTACCTGTGCCAATAGTGAATATGATTAAGTAACACCTGGTTCGAGGAAAAGAGGTCAAGTTCAAACTTAGACATGAAAATTTCGGAGATGAGAGAGCCTAAAGGTGATCCAATAGGGATCCCTACTTCATCAGGAAACTCGAAAAATTTTCCTTCAAATTTATAGTAGTTGGGGGACCAGCAAATATTCATCGAAAAATTCCTGAAGCTCATTGTGAGGAATGTTGGCTCTGACAAGTAGCTCACCCATACGCTGGATAGAGGCAGCCTTAGGAATATTCGGGAACAAACCAACAACATCAAACGAGCAGATGGTCGTTCCCGGGGGAATACTTGCGCCCTTCAGAACGTCAGTTAAAGAGGCCGAATTCAAGACCGAATGAGGAGATTCAAAATCAATGCGATTTTTGAACCAACGGTCCAGGAATTTGGCAAGGAGGTAGGTGGGGGAGGAGACGAAAGAAACTACGAGTCGCATCGGGGTATTGTTCTTATGCACTTTGGGCAGCCCGTAGAGGAGAGGGGGGTGTGAGGTTAGGAACAAGGAGGGCTTTTTTCAAAGCAGGAGTTTTGATAATAGCCTCACTCCTGTTAATGACACTCCTAACTTCTTTAACGTGCTTAGGAGAACTGAAATCCTCACTCTCTTTAGCACCACACTGCTGGAGGACTTCATGGACATTACCACCAAATTTACGTTGGAAATAGGGGTATTTTCCATCAACTTTTTGGATTTATCGATCTCTATAATAGACGGTAACCATAAGTTTGGAATTTACAGGAAAGATACTACGACCGATATTTTAGTCCACGGTGGTTTGTTCGGTCCTGTTGCTCATAAGGTGGCTGCTTTTCACAACCTAGTTCACAGACTGACTTGTATTCCTTTGAGTCCGTCTGCCTTCAAGAAAGAGTTACTCACAATAAAACACCTGGCCAGAGTGAATGGGGTCAATGTCGATGTTGACACGATGGTTTGGAGGAAAGTTACGAGGAGCCTTCTTGATTCCACCGCCTCCCTCCCCCGAGACACAATCCGCGATCGTCGTTTACGATGGATCAGTCTCCCTTTCTTGGGGAAGTTCTCCATCCAATTGGGTCGGGCCCTTCGCCCGTTTGGCTTCAGACCCGCGTTTTACAACCCTACCACAGTCAAGAGGTTGTTTGTGAGACTGAAGGACCCCATACCTGTTGATGAGAGGAGTGGTGTTTACAAGTTGGAATGTGGGGATTGTGGAGGATTTTATATTGGTGAGACCAGCCGCCAAATGAAAGTTAGAGTATCTGAGCACCTGAAGTCTTGGAAGAAGGGACACTTAGGGGAGTCAGCTTTTGCTGATCATTTAATAAACAGTGGCCACAGCTTCCGCGAGGGATCCGAAAAGCTCCTCCATAAGGAGAATTCCTATCGTAAGCGCATCGCCCTCGAGCATAGAGATAATGCGTCATCTCAACACCGACGGTATCACTGTACTCAACTCGTACATTCCGGAAGATGGCCTGATCAAACTGGTTTATGATTCACACCGCGATTTCTCGTTTGGACAATCTTAATACCTTGCTTTTCTTTTCTGTTCGTCAGTTGCTCTCATTTCAGGCTTGAAGATGGTTTATTAACCAAATGCGCTCGTCGTCTTGTATTTTTCTGCGGTTTGCACTGTTTACTCTCCCTTCGGAGTATTCGTTTTTCGCGTTTATTATGGATAGCCGTAACCTTGAGGAAGGTGTTCTCTTAATTGAGATCGCTTCTGCTGCGTATTTACAGTTCCTTTTTCGTTTAATCAGGGTATTTCCTTGTGAGCCTCCTACGAACCATAAGGTCAACATCGACCCTGACCTGATTGACTCTAGCCAGCTGCTTTATAATCCTTAATTCTTTCTGGAAAGCGGCTTGACTCAATGGGACATGAATCAAGCGATGTATCAGACTATTAAAAGTAGCAAGTTTGTGGGCAACAGGTACGAATGACGACCCGTGGATGGTAATATCGGTCGACGTATTTTTTCTTTAAATACCAAATTGATGGACGCTGTCAGTGACGGAAATAGACGAGTCCAAAAAGTTTGGATGACCGTAATTTTATACAAAAACGTATCGATTCTCCGGCTGTATGTTCGCAAGTCTCTTCTCCGGAAGTTGACTTAGAATTTGTCACCGACAAGATTGATTCCATCTCCTGCTGTTCACGTTCATTCCATTGATTCACTGGAAAAAATGATGGCCGTTCATTGAGATTCATTTTTTCGTTTTTGTTCAAGAGCTATTTGTCAGGGAACTTACCTCCCTCATTGTGGAAGAGTATGATACCACTGAAATGAACGACTTTCTGCCGTTACTTCGCGGAACCGCGTTCATCAGACTCCTTCATTTTTTAGCATTCAAGAACTTGCCCCGCCACAACATTGTTTAGCAGGCTCTGTTTGTATTCCTCGATCATCTTAGTTATATACTCGTACTATTGAAGGTACGAGCACGAAGTTCTTCCATAACGCTAGGATAACTGTATTCATATTTGACCTTCCGCACAAGGAAATGTTCCGAAATTTCGTCCCAACATTCTCCTCCCTTTCTCGGTAATTATTTTCTTCGCGTTAACCAGTCAAGACTAGGTCAGAGAGATCGAACAAAAGCGCGCAGAAACAAAGATATAGGCTGGTGAAAAGGTGAACGCGAAGAAAGAGGTTGGAAAAAGAAAACTTAATTCATCGAGTGTGAAAAAAGGAGCGCTCACGACGGAACAAAAAGAAGCGAGCAATGCAGAACTGAAACCAATTCATATTCAGGTTCAGTCGAAAGTATCGTCGTCGTTTCGATTGCGAAACGGGTGCTTCCATTACAGAATTTCAATACGAATTCGGGACGCGGTGCTCACGTACCGGAAGGTGGCTGTTAATGTATCCAATGAACGGTGCGAACGTACCTAGACTGTATACATGAGACGTGTCTTTGTTTTGGTTTCCCGTATTCGCCGTTTTACGCCTTGTTTCTCTTGATATCATTTGAAAAATGACATTATGTACAATATGTAGCGAACCCGCGATCACGCGGCGAACGCGGATAGTTTCCGCGATAACCCAGCGCCAGTTCCCGGACTGTGCGTGTTTCATTTCTATACTGATATTTAATTGAGCCGGCGATTCGCGACCAGGTCTACACGTGCATATTACATGATCTAGTTACGGTACGTTAGCAGTCTGCACGAGTTGCCCTCTGTATACTTGTATTTTTGCTGTAGGTGCGTGCAACCTGATGGCCTACCAGTGAACACCTACATCGTGGTAGATGCGCTGTTTCTTAGAATTTTATGGTACATTGAAGGGTTTTACGTATTATCCCACAAAGTTTACATGATTCATTATTTATTCGGGGACCTACATACCATAAATAGAAGACGAAATGACCGAACAACCGTTCATTTTTGGGGTGAGTAAGGAACATTAAATTACTGTTCTTGACCAATATGTCTCTCTATGATCACCTACATCGATGATAGCTAGAAATTCTTACTCGTCTTCAGAAGAACAGAGATCAAGATATAAAATAATACAGTGGAGATATCGAAGAAATTTTCAGTCATCTTGTATTGTATTTATGCAGATGCGTATCAACGAGAGTAATCGATTAAAATTTTACTCTTCTTTTCGCCATCCTTTCTATCAATTCATTCCTCGAGGTAATGAATTTCGCTTGAATCTATCTGTATCTGTGAAATATAATAGCTCCATTGTAAGTGTATATATATTATCCTCTCTTATAATGAAAAACCCGACTTATAGTAAATCAAAACGATTCTGGCTCTGTTATAGCGGTTCATGTCAATGTATGAACTCCACGAAGTACGTAACATTTCTAATATTCGTTTTAGTCGAGTTTAGTCGCTGCAAAACAAAAACTTACAGTATCTGCGTGACACAAAGAGGTATAAGAAGTGCACAAAGAACGTTACGGAATTACCTATAGCCTATAAGACCCACCAGTAATTTTAATTATTGTATCCGCGTAATCTAACAAACTACTTTTATCATTCTTGCATTTCGCCGCTTTGACGATAATGGTTTTCTACACCAGCGGCATGCACAACTCCGGCGTGTAGGCCTACCGCCTTAAAATACCATTAGACTTTTCATTATGATTTGGGCAGCTTTACATTATTGTATGACGTGTATTTCCAGCAGCTATAACGAATTTCCGCATCAACGACCGGCCGAGCCGAAAATAAAATATAATTTATCAATATTTATTTTGTCAGCTTCTCTTTTTCAATCGTCCCAATTACGAATTTTTACGATCCTATTTCTCGCGTGCTGACGCTGTATAGAAAGTGCAGTTTATCTGAATAACTCGCATGTCACTGACAAAAGTGAATTCAATATTGATTATGAACTCGTATTGGTACCTACTGGTGTATCGTGTGGTACATAACACCATTAATTCCGATACGAAAGTTGACGTATTGATTTCGACAGTCGTGAGTATTTTATGATTTGCCGAAGTGCGACGATGTTAGAACTAATCAGTGTCTTCAGTAGAATTAACGTAAAATTATACTTGTTTTTCAAACGAAGTAGTCGTGATAGCCCGACAAAATAATATTGAACTGTGACTACGAAAGGGAAATGCGTATAATTAATTTTTTCTTCGCTCAAAGATGTACATGAGGTGCGCCGTTTTCATCGATCTAGGCCCGCACAGTTCGGTTTCTGAGAAATAGAGAAATGGACTTCATTCACGCATATGTCAACTTAAACTTGAGTTTGGTACCTGATAGGCAAGAGATAATCGCGATGATTTATAGCCGGGTAAATCGCAACAGTGGCATAATCATGTGGCAATGGAGTTAAACCTGTCCAAACTTTTTGATATTGCCATAAAATGACTAATCCATTTTTATGTTTGGCTTGGAATCTAAGCTATTGGATCGTGAAGGATTTTCAGTCGATCTAAACTTTCTTAAGAAATTTTAAGAATCATTAATATCTTGAATTAAGCGATCGTGGGGCATTTTGAAATCGCGATTCCAAAAAGGTTGAGTACCCCTGTCTTGATGCATTAAGGGTGTGCTTCGCTCGTGAAAACGAGCATATTAAAAATATGATACCGGAAAAAGTTTCTAGTTTCTCACCGCTCGAGTTTTCAATGTTATGTTCTTCAGAAAGGTTCAATTAGAGGCGGTGTAGAAACAGAATTGAAAAAAATTTTCTTTTATTTCACTCCGAAATCATCAAAAATTCCTCTTTTTTGTGACGTAAAATTTTTTTGAAGCAAAAATTCGGATTTCAGTTCCTATACCGCCTTCCATTGAACCTTTCTGTACAACATATCCAAAGATCGGAAAATTTCGTCGGAAAATGGAGCTTTGAGAGACTTTTTTGCGAAGTCATTCACAGGGACTACTCACGCACACCCGACAAGCGACAAGCGTCGTGTAGCAATAGGACATATAATTTTTTATATTATTATCAATAAAAATTTTGGTTTACTTATATATTATATTACCTAATTGAAATTTTCGTTATTTAATTCAATCACAATATATATAATTAATTTTATTAATATAAATTAAATAATTGAATAATTAATTTAATAATAATTATCTTAATTTTTATTATAATTAAAATATTAATTATTATAATTGATGAATTTAATAATGTAAACAATTATTATGATAGATTAGAATCTGGATTTAATAATTATAAACAATTTGAAAATTATTTTTCTAAGTATAAATTTTACTTATATTATAATTATTTTTATCTTATGATTATATTTTTAATATTCATATTCATTAGAACAATAATGGAAATGAAAAATAATTAATAATTATAAAGAAGATGAAAATTATTTGCAATAAGTTATTTATTTATATCTTGAAGATTTAAAAAAATAAATTTCCAACTTATTATAAAATGAATCTTCTAGTTTAAAAAAACATTATATTATTTTCAATATAAAATTTAAATAAGATCTTTTTTTCTTTTTTCAAAATAATATTAATGTACATAACTTTTTTAAAATTTAATTTAAAATATTAATATTGTTATAAAATAAAAATTTATAAAACTAAAATTCTTAAAATAATTATATTTATTAATTAAAGGGTGCGATTTTTCGGCACGGTAAAAAAGAGGAAACAAACAGTAAAATAGATTGCGAGCACATATTTTAATGACATTCAGCAGTACTAAAGAAGACGAGCAGTTATATGAAATATCGCACAGTAAGTAATTAGAAATCACAGTAATGAAATCAAATGAACACTGAGAAATGAATGGAGCAGTAAATAAATGTATGGAACAGTTACTATGAAAAACTTAAAAAAAAAAAAAAACTGAAAGTAACTTCAAAAGTCTTATCTCGATGAAATGAAATGAGATTAACAGCTAGAGAAGAACTAGATAAATAATTGACATGAAAGATGACGTGTCCGAGGAAAATATTGAAGCAGATACAAATTACTGTTGAAGCATGAATTAATTACTGCTCATCTAATATACTAAAAAGCTAAATGACCCTTTGCCTCTCATTCCTGATTTGCCCGATACAATTTAGCTAAAAAATAGCTAACGCGTGTATTCTATTACTATATATATGAATTGCCTAGCAAATTATAAGAAAAAATATTCGTGAAATTCTAATGACGTCACAGCGATAATGTTTGAATTAGATGAAACTGAAGGTTAACAGGCAAAATAGAAAATAGAAAATTAATTATTGGTTATTTAAGTGCAACGATTCATTATCACAAACGTGCTTATCACAAACGTGCGTGTAAAAGTTCTCCATTTTCCTGTTATCGCATCCGACGTCAATTATCACATACTGTGACAAGATTATAATTATTTATCGTTAAAGTTCTATTCTACTTGATAGTTCTGGAGTTATTGACACTATCAGAATACCTTGACACACTGATTCTCAAATAAATTTTGAATAAAAAGAAGAAAAGTGATCAACGGAGTATCCAAAGGGTACTGGATTTATTTTACACGTTCCTGACACACTGATCCTCAAATAAATTTTGAACGTCAATTACCATTATTGGAAGAGTATAATATAATCACGAAAATGTAAGAGCATACTTATTTAAAGTTCAATTCTACTTGATAGTTCTCGAGTATCTAATGAAGGAGAGCCAACAGGTGAAATAGAAAATAGTAGTCATAAAAATATGAGAATCCCTTATCAGTTTCAACTTTTTGAATAAAAATCACTTCAATTGTAAGAAGTAAAAGAAGAAAAGCGATTAAAATATTTGTAAAATGGCATTATGGTTGTATTCTGAAAATAAGAATAACTGGAGTGGAGTGAGAAACAAACAAAAAGAACGTGAGGATAGGGAAGATGATTGGACGAAGAGGTAGCAATCGAGTCAGATGGTAGTACTCAAATTTTAAGGCAGGAGAAAGAAAATGGATATGTATAAGTTGGAGTAATTGAGTACCATAGGTAGTTGCGGGAGTTGGAAACCGTGTTGGGAATGATTACATGGGACAGAGGATGATACTGAGATTATATTGTGGGAAGTACGTTGATTTTGGAGAGTAGGACAGGAAAAAAGATGATAGATCGTCAGATTATCTGCATAATAAGATTTACGAGTGAAGGTAGAGCATGGAAACCCAGGAGAAGATGAGAATGTTCAAGTTGAGAGTGACCAATTCTATATCGAGCGAAAATAACCTCTTTATGGTGGGAATTTCTGTTCAATGAAGACTGAGGATAGGTTAACTTTTAATGATTCCAAGTTTGTTGCAGGGTTGTTTTTTTATGTGAGTGATACAAGAATTAAGCTAGGATTAAGAAATAATGAAAGTTTTTATGGTCGTAAGTACGTAGTTACAAGGTGGGGTCCTTAATTTTGGGTGAAAGGGTGCAGTTTTTAGGCGCGCAATCAGTTTGATCATATTGAGGGCAACCGATGTGAACTGAGAATCAAATAAAAGATACGTTTTATACAGATGAGCGTAGAAAAGTGTGAGCTTAAACCTAATCAGAATTCCAACTATAGACACATCATGTGAGAAATTGAGAGGGATGTATTCAGGAAAAGTAGGGGGTACGATTCTAAGAAAAGGGCACAACGAAAGTTGAAAAAGAATATTACCATAAATAATATCAACAAGTATAAAGAGTTTCGGAAAACCCTGAAGAATGGAATAAAAGTAGCGCATAAAACATACCTCAGTTCCCTAGAGGAAGGCTTCAGACGAAATCCATCACATACCTAATTTACCCGATACAATTAAGCTAAAAAATAGCTAAAGCCTAATATTATAACGGTAACGACCTTCTCTTTGCACTTCATACCTCATTTTATCCGATACAATTTAGCACTTCGCAAATTGAAGGATAATTAATTTGGCAAAAAGTTCTAATGACGTCAAAATGTCCACATAATGATGGAAATTATCTAATGAAGGAGAGCTAATAGGCAAAATAGAAAATAGTAGTCACCAAAATATGATGATCCCTTATCAATATCAACTTTTTGAATCAAAAATCACTTCCATTGTAAGAAGTAGAAGAAGAAAAGCAACTGAAATATTTGGAAAATAGAACTGACTAACACAGATAGTTGCGACTTGCGAGAGTTGGAAACTGTGTTGGAAATGATTACACAGGTCAGAGGATAATTGAGAAAATACTTTGTAGGAAGTATGTTGATTTTGAAGAGTAGGACAGGAAAAAAGGTGATAGATTCTCAAGCTTCCGATCAGATTTCTAGGATTCAACCAAAAGAAGTTCAATTGAAGGCTGTAATAGAAAACAATCACATGTTTAATAAAGTCGAATAAGGAATTCCCAAATCCTCTTCTATGGGACGGATTGGTTTTGATATTGAGAATTGAATTCAAAATTGGAGGTGTTCCAAAAAGAGGAATTAGATTTGATAAAATTTCGAAAATTAAGCCAACTATAGCAGGAGGGACTCGGAAAAATTGAGACATTTGAGCTCTATTATGATAGATAAGGGATAGGAAAAATTTTCAATATCAAAGGAGTCAGATTTGAAAACATTTTTAATATTGGGAATCGAGCTATATATGACAGGAGAGGAACTTGGAAAAAATTGAACCATCATAGGAGTTGAAATTGAAAATGCATTTTGATGTACATCGATCTATGCAATTATGACAAGTGGATAACTTTAAAAACTTTCAACTTCCAAGCTATATTTTTTAAGAGAGGAACATGGAAGAATTTCAACTTCCAAGATATATATGGCAGGAAAAGGACTTGGAAAAATATCAACCATCGTTCTAGGTAAATGATGGCGAGACACCAAAATTTTCAAAAATCCCTCCCCCTATGGAATAGGTTTCCTATTGAACCTCGATTTAGGTTAGGTAGTTGACATCATAAAAAACTGGAGATGCTCTTAACATCATCAGGATTTAACAGAAGAATCCCTAGAGAATAGTGAATTACAAAAATCAGGACTCGATGTCAAGAATAACTGTTAGTTGGAGGTAGGTGGACTCGAAGGAATAAATTGAGGGCCTTGAGAAATTTTGTTCTAATTAATGAAGGAAGGGATTTTCAAAGTCTCAACTAAATCAACTCGAAAATAGGAGGAGTTACATTATTTACATGTAAAAAAGTGAGGTCAAAGAAATAATCATCGCTGAAAATTGGAACGACTGTAGTAACAATTTATACTGTTAACATATAATACACACAAGATTTCAACAAAAAATCTTATGTAGAAAAAAAGTGAAAGAGAAAAAGGGAAATGAATGAACTAATCTTAGAATCGAAACGTTTTTCTTCCATTAATTTGTAGATTAGAGGATGACACCTAGAATCAATTATCACCATATGGATAATTGGAGGAGATGGATGCAGAGGACTGAAAAAGAAGAATAGGAAGAGAGGGAAAACTGGAAGAGTGTGATACTGAGGCAGAGAACAATTTGGAAGACTCAGGAAACGATAAAGAAAGAAAAAAAAAAAAAGGTTGTATGGAAGAACAAGTAAAGAATGAAAGAGTGCAAAACTGAATGAAATTAAAAAAGAAGAAAAGCTTGAAAAGAAAACTAAGCAGATTGAATTGAACTATGAGATGAAAAGATACAAAGAAAATAGTGTATCTAACTAAGAAATTCCAAATAATCTTAAACCCCAGAGTTACTCCCTTTGTTTCATGTATCTACCTTACCCAAAACCCTAAATAACAGAATTAAAAGTAGCCATGAGAACTTTGTGTTTGCATAAAAATTTTGAATACAGGTCCAAAAAAAAGTTGTCTGGAGAATTTCTACTTTTTTTTTTTTTCAATATCCAAAGTAGAAATATCTAGATAATTTATCGAGATTTTTAAAAATTATTCCTGTTTATATAGGTAGCGCTCTCGAATAAGATAAAAATGAATAAACAAAAAACTAAGAGGCGCGCCGTAGGCGCGCCGGACTTGCTAGTTTAATCTAAATTACTGCGAACAAATTACTGCTCGATTTCTGCATACTTACTGCTCAAACCTACTATGTATTTACATGTTCCTTAGTCTACTGCTCACACCATCTGTTTTACTGTGCAAAATAATTATCCCCGTAATTAAATTAAATTTTAAATTTAAAAATATAAATTATCGCTGGTATACCGAACCTTGTATGGTATTTGGGGAGCTATATGCAACCTATCGTACGCCGTTTCGGCGTTTCCCAACGGGCGAAGCCCCTCCTTGAACAGAAAATAAAACAAGTCGTCCAAGTCCGTTCCAAATTCTCTCATCCCTATCTTTTCTCATAGACCACTTATCCCCTATCTCCTGCTGATACTACAATCACCATCTCTTCTCCCGTTCTAAACGTCAAGATTTTTCCAACCTCGATAAAGTATCTTCAAATTTCTCCTCATCCTTGGCAAACAATGCTGAAACAGTCATACGGTCTCCATCTACAATTAACAATATTCTATTTCTTATTTACCTCTTTACAAAGCCGCCTATATTTACAATCCATGAACGTAGAAAACCAACACCGCTTTCGGCCTACGCATTTACATATAAAACACCTCTCTCCTGAAAAAATCGAGTCGACCATTATCGAAAAGAAATTTTGAGACGTACAACTTTTTTATTTTCTTCAATTCACTATATGAAACTTGATATTTCTTGTGATGCAGCCGCTAAATTAGTTTCTCCCCTAAGAACAGTTTTCTAGTTGCTAATATTACGTTCATCGTTTGTAAATATTATAGGTGGCTTCGCTTTTTGCCGACATGAGGCTTTTCTGTGGCCTAGCTTTTAGGTTAGACTGTGAGATATATAAAGTAGGCTCAAAGAAGAGCCTGGGACGTAAGGTTAGAAACTGAGGATAAGTAGTACAAACGCAAAAAATACTTTATGTACGTGACTTCGAAAAAAAAAAGTTTGAAAAGAAGTTCAAAACTTTACGAGCCGTATGATATTAGAATTGACGTGAGCGCTTTTGACTTGAAAAGCTTTTATCAAACGGAAAAGCCGAATAATTGATGATCAACGAAGAAAGAGGAAAAGTAGAAGGAGATGGAGAAAAACCAGGGGCAACAAAAATCAAGACGAACCACAGTCATTCGGTTCAAGGAGGAAATGTCTCAGTGTGCATGCACCATAAGGCTCAGAAGCTTATCGCTGAAGTCATTAAGATTAATTTTGTTCAACACTGTAACGTGAGTACAGTTCATATGATGAACGATTTCAATAAGTTCCAGCGACAGACGTCCACAAAAATAATGACCCATGAAGTGAATCTAGCTTTCCTAAGGGTAGGGGTAGAAGATACTTCATTTAGATCTAGTACTAGAGTATTGCGTCCAGCTGAAAGCCAAAAGCCGAATACAGATGAATTTTTACTGATAAGAGGGAAGTTGAAAGGCAGCTTTACTGAAGGCTTTGTAAGCCAAAAGCTAAAATAAGCCGAATATTATCAGTTTTTTTTTAGATTTCCTGATTCTTGCAAAATAGGAAAATGCACTGCTTAAGTATTCAAATTTCAAGTTCAACTGCTCCACTCTTTAAGCTAGACTGGCTTTACCAAAGAATTGACAAAAATAAGAAAATAATAATTGGTTCCAAGACGGTTCAGCTATTCAGCCGATCAGCATAGAAGCTTGCAGTGCTGTCATCGTATGGAAATGAACTCAAACTATAGAATAGGTATCTTCCACAAGTACGACGAAGCCCCAATTCTCTCTTGACCATTTCATCTGAACTTAGATTTTTCCATAACATTGATCTGCTGAAAATCTGCTGAATTAAGCTAGCTGAATTTTTCTAAGACCCGCACTTTTCAAGTTCGTAAGTTTGAGCTTACAGCCGAAACTCTGCAATACTCTGGCTAGTACGAAGGTACGTAGAAACAAGGCAGTCCGCCGAAAATTGAAACTTGTAACTACTACTTCTCTTAAAAATACAGATAGATAGAAGGGAGACGAAACGATATTGAGATTACAGAGGTCGGGAAGGAGACTGAAAGGCTTCGAAGAGACGGGAGATCTTTGAGGAAATCCAACCTAGTTATTTTTTCTTCTCAAAATGGCCCTATCCGATGAACCACGTCGACCGTCGATTTTTGGGCAACACGTGGCGTCGACCAGAAATCGTTGTCAAATTGAAGACCGAGAATTTACTTCTTCGGAAATCTTGGCCGGAATCGCGGTGACATATTGTTGAAATCGACCTCATGGCTACGTGGATATCAGGTCGAAATGTGGTCGACAAAGTACACTCTGTTTCGACTCATTTGTTAGTCCTCCAATTATTTAATCGACTTGAATTCGATTGCTCTGTTGGGTCGATTGCATTAAGTCGACGTCGATCTGAAGTGGATGTCGGATCAAATCCAAATTTTACTATCGACCATGAATCGTCTATTGGTCACGGTGGTAAAATTGTTACACTAAATTTTTTTGATCAGTCATTGTCAGTAGGTGTATTCAGTTTCAAGTATTGTCGCGTCGTAAATTTCATATACTTACCGATCAATTATTCCTTCATAATTTCTCCTTTTATTAGCCGATTGACTTGAAAATTTTGTATATTCATCATGACCACTTATTTCCACCATAATAATGTAGTGATTTTTTTGCCCCGTCTCATACACAGGAATAAGAGTCAATCTAATATTCATCTTTTCTGTGGAAAAATTTCATTCCCACATAATTATAAGTACTTAGTATTTTTCCGCACAGAACTCCGAACAATCCAGGTGATTTAAAGTGAAAACCTCTATTCTGAACCACCTGTAATCGAATGTTTAGAATTCAATTTGTAAATTTGCTCTGGTCGTAGGAAGATACAATTTCAAGTATTATGCGGTTTTTAAAGTATATCTGAATTTTTGATCACAATAAACTCATTCGCAGTTGTTACTAAATCCAGAATGTAGGTAATTGCAATAACACTGAATATTCCGTTTATATTTATTATTTTTCTTGAAATTATTATCGGGTGCGGTTCTTTTTCCACGCATCGAGCTGCTTTCAGTACTGGAGTCATTGTCCTGTCAAATAAATACACCATTGCCCCAAACGGTTAATATAGATAGAAGATTCTTATTATTAGCTACGAGCACTTTATTATTGTCGTTGTAAAATATTTTCAATACGGTATATATGAAGCGATAGAAAAATGAATAGTAATATTTAAACGTCTTACTGCATGACTAAATTTATTCTCGTTATCGCAACGGTTCGTTCGAGTAAGCGTGTTTCGATCGAGGCTTATCCACATCACGTTTGTTTAATCAAAGAATGGGTGTTTCTCATACGAAGAAGTGAAGAAAAAAAAAGATACCTACATTTATCATAATAATTGTCTATGAGATTTAAAAGTTGTGTCCATCTTGCCTTATCTTAGTCACCGAATTCTGAGAATATGAGATAGCTCAGGCATTTGACTTTCAAATAGCTTTCGACGAGGAAGATATTTTAGAACCAATTAGGCCTGTGGATACTGTACTCTCAACCATTCGTTTTCGACTTCGCGCTTCACGGTTAAAATCGACTGAAATAGAATTTGAATGAAAATATGGCAGAGGTTCATTTCACCGAGGAAGTCAAGTGGAACTTTCGAAGATAGGACACTAGTACGACACGCTTAGTGACATATTTTTGCGATCTAGAACTAATGATGGGGTAACACCCGAGTGTACTCTTGTAAGCTAACCAATAAACTGGAACTGAACACTCAAGATCATTCAATTTAAATACAGTAGTAAACAAAGCAAGAAAAATTTACAGCAAATAGATTGTATACATTTTTTTGACGGATCTGACACCAGTGACTCTAGCGTAAATACTCCCATTAGGCTCGGCTAAGCTTTACATTTTTTGTATGAAAAAGTTGGTGATAAAATTTAACCCAATGGCAACAAGATCGCTGATGTAATAGATGGGGCCCACAAAAAAATTTCATGGTCTTCAATTTTTTTTTTTCATTTGTTTATTCGCTTGATTCTGATGATATTTTAAGGAAAAAGTACTTAAAAACGTATGCAATTTTTCTCCTCCACCTCTGTTTCATTTTCGTGATTACAACGAACCTACTGAATGTAGGGTACAAAATAAGTTCGTAACTCCGCGACATCTTAACGAGCTTCCTATAAATGAAATCGAAGGGAAGGTTCTATACTTGTAGTTTGAAAACTTCTACAGTTCTTCCTCCTTCGGCAAAATTCAATGTCTTAATGTGTGTCCTAGCTCGATCATAAGTGGTTTTTCAGTCGCCCCCTTTCCTTCTTTTTTGGAAAAAAAAGAATGGCGTGATTAAAAGGTACCCTACCAAGTACATTGGAAAATCAAAACAGAGGTTTAGGCGGTACAATCCAGACACTGTTCCATCTCACTGATGCAAGCACTATGACAGTGGTAGGAAGCAGCAATCAGGTGGTGTCATTTCGCCCATATTCCTTCGGACCATCCGCGAGCGCAAACTGAGTAGCATGAAAGTCGTTTCGGAAAGGCGTTGTTGTTCCCTGGAAATTGATGCTGGTGGACCTTTTACTTGTCGTTTTCTTCCTTCGGCAGTCTGCTGCCACTCCTTCTCTATGAACATTACTTCTGTTGAAAGAACTTGGTTGTCGTTGAAGATGTTTTGGACGCCCTTGATGTTAAGTTTTGGTGGAAATCGTAGGTTTTGAAACTTCCTTACCTTTTGGAAGAAATAGTATTTGGCTCGTCAGGTGTCTACTCGTGTTCTTTCTTACATCTCTTCCTGTCCGGTTGTTTAACCTTAATAAAATGCCGGAGCGCCTGCCCCATCGAGAATACAACCTAACGTACACCAAAGAGCCACTTACGTCAGTCTAATCTAGGAGCCAACTCCGCCTTTCCATTGGACTTCCTGTAAAAGGTTTTTAAAACTCGTTTGAGTATACCTGCAACTTACGCCTACGCAACCTACCTAACTTGCGGTCACGCACGTCATTTGCCATAGACTGTTCCTTCAAACATTGCGGGGAATTGACCAGACCTTCACCTATTCTCTCACACAGGGTCTTGCCCCAGTTGTCACACTGGTAGAACTTTCTGATCATTTCCCCTTTACTAATTATGTGATGTCGAGTCCCCACAGCCACCCAATAGCAGCCTGATGGCTACAGGTTCAGCGACCCTACGATTGCCCCGCAGTGTCCACTTTAGTGGGGCAGAACCGAGTCCACTACCACCTTATCTAGGGTGGCCAACCCTAGCCTCGGATTTGTGCGACAAGGCCCCTGGCACCTAACTCAGCCGGTACCCCTTAACCTGAAAAGCCGATGCCAATCACCGCACAAGCCCCATTACAAGAGACTCCGTGATGACGCCCCGTCCCTGCCATGAAGTCCATCTCATGGCCTTTTGACCTCAACGGTCCCAGCCCCTACTCGGGCTTCCGCTGAAGAATGCAGCTCAGACTGACAAGACTCGCATTACTTATTCTACCCTTAGGTCAGCTCGGTCCATCGGCTACATCGGGTCTCGGCTAACTATCCAGGTCCTATCCTTAACGGCCACTCCAGGAGCGCCCTGAACCGACGATAAGCCTTCCCACCGCCGTCACCTAGGACACCAGACGTCAGCAAACAATACAGCAGTAGGCCACCTTGAGCCGCACGCAGTCTTAACCACAAATCCTATTTGCCATCCGCCTCTACTGATTCTTTCTCGTGTGCGTGCCGCAAGACGTAACACTAAGATAATCTTATATTGAAGTATCCTTAACTGACAGCAGACGAATGTAAATTACAAATATACTCAGTGAACCACTCACCAATACAATATCTCGATATTTATAATATCCACAGTAAGAGTCCAAACACAACCACAATAACTACCGATTCCAACCTTTTATTCTTTTCTTTTCAAAAACGAGAAATCTCGCGACTATTTATAGATGTTCTCTTCACACTGACGTAACCGATGAACACCTAATAATCTTAGTACGTTTCCAATACATGCTACAGTTTAAACAGACGGACATTTACTCACCGAAAAATATATACAGTATTTACAGTTGAGTTAGCAACCATCCTGCACAAACCTCTGAACTATGCACACAACTTTGAAGTAATGTGTAAATTGGGAAGTGCCGTGACTCGTTGCAGTAGTGACTATATCCAGCATTACATCTTAGGTAAAATTAAGATGTATTCAATACCTCTCCTTTCTCTTCCGCATCGGGAAGTTAATCAAGAAAATCCTTTGTCGTATTGTTGTTTCTAGAGTCTAGATTCAATATTAGGGCTAAAGTTGATGGACGTGCTGATGTTTGAACAACTTCGATAGTTTCGTTTGTGAAAAAGAGACAAGCTGAAGATTATGAGGAAGGAACCATTTGTCTACTCTCTCAGAAGGAGAGTGTCTTAACAGAGGGGTTGTAAAAGTACGAGTGCAGGTAGACATTGTGTTTACTTTAGTACCATGCCAGACACTTATCTTTAATACTTATGAGCTCACGCCGTTGCCCAAGTGCCTCCAAACTTTGACAGAAAATGATGCACCCGCGTTCATTGAGGTTGACAGCAGCTTCGCGATTTGAAGCATAAATTTCAGGATGATGAATTAGCATGACTAAGAGCAAGGACAAGAATTTAGGCAAAGTTTTTGGGAAATATATAAGTGCACGCTTCATAAAATTATATTGACCGTCAGTTCCCCTCCCACCATGGAAAAAAACTGACACGACGTTGAAACTATGACGAACGACATAAATGCACGCCAGGACTGGCATAGACCCGTATTTCAAAAGAAGATAATTAATTTTGCTGCATTTATTGTGAGGAACTCAGCCAGGATGGGCTTGACAGTAGAGACTGCCTCCCCATGGTGAACCTCAAACTCCCTATGATTGAGGTATGACTGTTGATGGAGGTGTTTTCCCAGTTGTTCCATCCCGGAGAAGTCAGTCGAGTCAGTTGGTTAATGCATTCGATTTCGAGCATTGCCGTGAGATCTTCATTGGTTGGTCAAACACTGAGGTTTGTCGTCAGAATTAGATGATTTGGCAGAAGTATGATGCCAAGGGGCGATGCACGGTAGTTATAATATGGCTCAGTGCCATAGCCGCGAGCATTTTATTATTGACTTGTATTCAAGTGTTCGCCGTTTCGACAATATTCGCACTTCTGAACCTTCCCGTGATTTGCCAATTCCACTCTTCCTTTTTGCAAGCCCTTTTTTGCAATCAAGGTTCTTGATAGAGTATAATCTTCAGGCCCCTTTGGAGCTTCCTTTTGATCTTCATGAAGCTTTTCACGCTGCAGGTGTCAAGTGGCAGGCGGATGTTAATTTCGACTCTTCTCGCAGCGTAGTCTTGAACTCAGATTTATTCAAGAAGTGATTGTGCTTAGCCGTTGTAAATTATTTGAAAACTTATGTTTGTTAATTGCATTAATATGTATTAATATTATTGTAATGTCTTCATGAAATATATGGTGATGGTAAAAAAAAAACTCTCCACTTGGAGTGCTGGCTTGTCGTGGCATGGAAGCTTATGCTGACTTGTCAGTGACCAAACCATTGTGCGATTAAATGTATGCCAAAGTTTTTCTGGAAGGTCACCCTTTTGGATAACGTTTTAGCAGTCGATACTGTACCCTCAGAAAAAACATGAGAAAAATTATGTGCTTCGATTTAATAACGATGTGGTCCTTCAACTGCCCAAAAAAAAGTTGGTCAAGAAGCTGAATGAAAATTTTTTTTGAAAATTATTCATGTGTACCGTATTTGGTGAGTTATACCGTAAATAGGTAATCCATTGATATTTTTAATGTGAAAAATTCCGTGATCCATCTTTTCTTCCCTCAAAAATCAATGTCCAGTGGTTTTTATTCATGAGACTCGAACCTCTGAGGCAGCGGTTCCCAACCTTTTTCATTCTGCGTACAACTTCTGATTTCTGAAAATTGTCGCGTACCACCAAAAAAAAAAAAAAATCAAACTAAAAAAACAAAATGAATACTGTATTATATATTTATATTACGCTATACGGCTACACTTGTGCACTATTTTTAATTTTAATGTGAGGGTTGAACTTTCTTGGTTTCAACAAGTGCGTCAATATTAGGACGGATATTTGATACTTTGAGTCTTAAATCGTTCCCCACCTCCAATTTATTTCTATATTTATTTTTTATGTACAGTTGTAGGTGGGAAAAAGTACCTTCGCACGGATAGGTCGATACAAATGGTATCAAAAATTTTAACACTTGGGCAGAGAGTGCATTCTTCACGTACATTTAAGCAGAATCTTGCAGGACCTTTTTTTTTTTGAAATCACTTTTTAGGATTGAATCACTCGTTAAGTCGATGAAAGATTCTGCTGCCATCATCGTATCCAGAATTTTGCTAACATAGCTGTCGTGAAAGGGATTTTTGATCCAGAAAATATTGAAGGATGTTAATTTTTAGTTTTTGCATGTGTTCCAAAATATCTTTGACTATAGTAAGTACCTTTTGGTGTGATTTGATCACCTTGCCAAAACTGTGTGATTGTCGGAAATGAAGATAAATCGTGCTTGGAGACTTGAAAGATGAACAGATCCAGTTTTCTTTTGAATGCATTGATATTATCACTAGCATTAAATACGGTTTTATTTCGGCCTTGCAGACTTAAATTCAGGCTATATTCAATCGAGTAAATATGTCAGCAAGGTAGGCTAATCTTGAGAGCCAGTTTTCATCAAGAAATAATGAACTCTTGTCGCTACCTCGGACCGGAGCTCAAATAGCCTTGTCAGTATTTTTCCACGACGTAATCATTGCACCTCGGTATGGAGGAGGAGAGTATGGTGATCACTATCAACTTCATGGCATAACTCTGTGAATAATCTCGAAATCAAGGGTCTAGCTTTGATAAGGTTCACAACTTTCACAGCGTATTGAAGCATATTTTTCATTTTTCCAGGCCAGTGGAGTAGATAGGATTTTCCGATGGGGGGGGGGGATTTTTCTTTGGTATGACAATAAACCTAACGATTTATCAAGATTTTCCTCTCCCCCTCCTCGAATTTCGGCAACTATGCTACTGCGCGGACTATGCAGTCACTCACTTCTGTTGCTTTCTTCCAATTATCAAAATTTCGCGTAACGAGCTGACGAAGTAGAGGCGAATGCCACACATGGGACGCAAAAAGCACCACATTCCATTTGAGAATAGGCCAACCACGTAAACTCTTCCATCCATTGAGCTCGAAATTTCAATTTTCGACCCTCAAATTTCGCCAGTTGATGCAATGGGGGGGATATATCCCCCATATCCCCCCCCTTATCTACGCCACTGCTGCAGGCATCCCGGTGGCAGCTAATGCTTCGCGATGGATCACGCAATGCGTCGTCAGGATATGAAGAACTCGCCGGTACCGAATATAAATTTCATCAGTACAAAGACAAACTATCAAACCGACTATAATTAAATAAAATTTCGCCCTTGTCCGATCAAACCTTTCATGCAAGGGTCTTGAGGAGCTTAATTTATGCTTTATTTCGATATAAATGTGGTAGTGTATTCGCGAGAATTTATAAACGTAGCAATTTTTTCTCGATTTTGCGCCTATGTGTATTATTCGACCTCGATGAGCATCGGCATCTGCGCGAGTCTGTATCGACACTTTAAATTAGCAGATTCGCTCTACAGAGAAGTTACCGCGAAGCCTGTGATCTCACGCCGTCTTTGACAGATCGGATCGTGAAAAACTGTCATTAAAATATCTCTAAAGACCAACCAACGGTTAATTATAAGTTCGGTGAGATTTCTCTGACCAAAAGACCCCGCAGAGTTAGATTTCATTAGTGACCAAACCGCGCATTTTTTTCGCTCTCCAACGCTCCCGCTCGTGATTTCCTTATTCTCGATATCGCATTTCATTCGAGATCACATTACTCTCCGCCTTAACGAACGTCGCGATGATCGCATTCCCAGGATTTCTCATCGTGCGCACGTCTTTTATCGTTATGTAATTATAGAAACGTTAGGCATATAATATACTAATTGGATCGAATTGAAATGTATGAAATCCATTTTACTCGTCGTCTTTGTTGTGATGTAGCAACATGTTGAATACTAGATTTAAAGCCTACAAAAATTGGGATTATATAACTCGTATATGACAATTTTCTTTCGGAGATCAAATTCGATTTCCCGTTTCCCCGATAGATTTAATTAAAATCTGCTATTCATTAATCATACTCATTGAGCATGTGAGAAAAAGGTGAGCAATGATATTATCCGAGAATGTTTGAAACCTCGAGCTTTCAACCTGTTCGCGAAATCATCATCAGTGAATTGGCAATCATTATAAGTAAATTGGCGATGTTTACCCATTGATTAAATTTTTCTTCCGCTTATTACATGTTTTCTTCACTTTCTATAGTTTCAAAAACTAGGTATCAGTAGTCATTTTTCCCTTCCTGGCGCCATTAGTGTTCTAATTCTTGACACACGTACCGTACTTATCATTTACCTAAATCAATTCTAGAGGAATCTGATCTCTGGAACTACCCCGGGAAACTCTGTTGAGTAAATCGAAAAAGATTATACCTCTTTTCCCATTCATAATTTCTGATAAGTTTGTTTGTTTTTAAACTCAACATCCTGAATTGGAACAATGTGTCTGTTTGTGCCTCTGTGTTGGGGAAAAAGCGTCAACTGGATTGTTGGTACCTACAGATTTGGACGGAAGTCGTCTTTTACGTAACACTAGCGGAGGCCGTTTTTCGGTGAGCTACTAAATTGGGAGCAGGGCGACGTCGTTGAAGACAACTAAGAAATTTAATCTATCAGCACCTATTTTATTTTGTAGAGATCGGCGAGCGAGTGTTTACAGCACGTCCTCGCTGAATTTCGTAAACGTGAGCGTCGGAAATTCAAGAGTACCTACGGGTAATCGATTCTTTGGGCAACTACCCAAATATTCGTATCGAGTGACTAATCTCAGCTAGCTGAATGATAATAGTCGGTGTTTGTACATATAACGTGTGCGATTTGATGAGGCGATTTTAGATTAATATAAAAGAATGTTATAGCGCATACCTAGAAAGCTATACTGCTTATTTGTGCGGTCTGCTGTAAATTTGGCCGGTCGTTTTTATACCTCCAAACTAAACAGCGTACACGTATACAAGCTCTTTAGACCTGTAAATAATTTTACATTCGCACCTCTGCATTCTTTCGGTACGTTGAAATTGTGCACTCGTAAAACGGTTCGGTTTGACCCTCAAATATTTCATGCTTTTTTTTACGTCTCGAACAATCATTTTCGACAATCGTACTCGAAATATCGAGAAAGACGAGGTGGATGAAGGTATTATCGCAGAAAGTATTTCACGACTTTCCGATTTATAGCGCAACATATATTTCTTCTCCTACAATGCACGATACCGTATCGTCAACAAAATACAGTCCGAAGTAATATTGGTAACCGGTAAAGCCTAAAGTGTGTAGTCTGTAGCAAGATGTACATACATGTGTATAACAATATAAATTACGTAACGTCACTAATGCCCTTTCGCCAATGAAAGGTATGTGTCGGAATAAGATGTTTTGATCTATGCACGAGAGGCAATAGATTTGAGACTTTAAAATAATATATTAGTTGCGCTATTGAGTTTTCAACCGTTCACCGTCAGGTCTCGTATAAGATACGTGCCGAACGACGGAATCTTCATTTTAGAACATTTTAGTGGCCAAGTCTGCGTATGGGGCTATTGTAGCATTCCATATTTGGCTACGAGTAGCCAAATGAATCTAATCGATGAGTTATCATAAGTGTTCAAATTATTACGAACAATAATGCTCCACCTATTTTGCTTGACCGTTATTGGTCAACATCAATAGTAATTTGAAAAGTACAGAACTGCTCAGCCTCATTGAAATTAAGGGAAAGTGAATTTCTCCTTATGTGAACAATTCAGAAGCCAAATACAGGTAAAAGACCATGATTGGTGGTTTTCAATGGCAAATATAAGAACGTCAAGCCTCGGAAATCAGCGCGCAGTCGGATGAGAAACCCAGACAAGGGTTTGGGATGCTATTCTGATGTACAAAGAAGATGGAGAATGCAAGAAATACAAAGGACTATTGATTGACGTTACCAATACCTGTCTGAAAAAGAACTCTATCTGAATTGAAATTTGAATGTTGTGAAATCATTGGGAAATAATAATCACCTGTCAAGTTATCATTCTTAATATTTCAAAAAAAGGAAAAAGAACCAACGTTGCTGAAGATTCCTAGTAAAGAATATAAAATTAAGATGTCGTTGCAAGTTTTGCAGCGGCGAGCGGCAAACGCGCAAGGCCCGTATTCCACTGCGAAAGGTTTTTCAAAAAGTAGAACAAATATAACATTTTATCATATATATATAGCTTAGAGTTCGGAATTGTTCTAAGTTCCTCTCCTAGCATGAATAGCTCAACAGTCGAAATTTTTCCAGGTCTCTTCCCCCCCCCCCCCCCCCTCAACAAAAAGGATAACGGGTTCCCTGCTGGGAAAAAAAAAAAAAAAAAAACGAGATTGGTGAAAATCTAAATTCCAAAATTAGCTTTTCTAATTCGGAATCAAGATCGTGACAAGAGTGGTGATATTTGGAGTTTGCCTGAAGATTTCTTTTTTTTTTTCGGTGTTCAACGTTATACTGAGACAACGAAGATTGAAACAGAAAATGAGTAGCAGATTCAAAGATAAATTGCCTAACTCAAATGAGGATGGAACTGTACCAGTATTTCATGAGGTCTAAGCAGGTATACATCATGAAATAATGGTGAATAGTGAGGCACCTTCTTTACAGTGTGTAGCATTCAAGAAACACCGGAGGCGTGGTGGAAAGGACCTTAGTAGAGCGAAGGAGCAAATACCAGGGGGAGAGGAAAACACTGTGATCGTGACTCTTAAGCAAATTAGTTCATTGAGAAAGGATGTAATAATGCGTATGATGTGAATGATGATATACGTGTACTTGTGGTATTACGACTGTATTAAACCTTATAGTCCATTCGAGACTCCCCGGTATGCTCCTCCCCCATGAGTTTGATTACTTTATGCGGGACGTCAATCTAAAGTGTCGGAAGTTTGAGGTGAACTTGAAGGAGAAGAAAAATAAGAAGTTGCCCTCCCTAATGAAGGTTAATGATGAGGTGGTTGAGGAAGGGGTGAGTGACGGTGTTGTCGTCCATAAATTCCATCCCCCCCCCCCCTCATAAATAAGAGTCAGGTAGTGTTTAATAGTGACGGAACTACCCTCCTTGAGAAAGGTTTGAAATTCAGTTTACCTCCCCACAAGAAGGATGAAACCTTGGCGAATGTTGTTGCGGATCTTGCGGTTAAAATTGGTCCTGATTTTGATACCCAGAAAGTTTGTGCCGAATAAGTCCGTAATAACCTGCTCCCTCGCATGAGTAATAAATTAGGAAGAGTGATTCAAGGTTTGAAAAGGGCGATGAAAGAGGGAGATTTAATCGTCACTAAGACTGACAAGGGCAATGCTGTTGTGGTGATGGGGAAGTCGGCCTATTATTCTAAGGTCCATGAAGTCCTCCAGCCACTTGGTGCTAAAGAGAGTGAGGATTTCAGTTTTCCTTGGCACGTTAAAGAAGTTAGGAGTGTCATCAACAGGAATGAAGCTATTATCAAAACTCCTGTTTTGAAAAAAGCCCTCCTTGTTCCTAACCTCACACCCCCCTCCTCTACGGGCTGCCCAAAGTGCATAAGAACAATACCCCGATGCGACCCGTTGTCTCCTTCGTCTCCTCCCCCTCCTACCTCCTTGCCAAATTCCTGGACCCTTGGTTCAAAAATCGCATTGATTTTGAATCTCCTCATTCGGTCTTGAATTCGGCCTCTTTAACTGACGTTCTGAAGGGCGCCAGTCTTCCCCCGGGAACGACCAGCTGCTCGTTTGATGTTGTTCGTTTGTTCCCGAATATTCCTAAGGCTGCTACTATCCAGCGTATAGGTGAGCTACTCGTCGAAGCCAACATTCCTCACAATGAGCTTCAGGAATTTTTCGATCTTCTGAATATTTGCTGCTCCCCCTACCACTGTAAATTTGAAGGAAAATTTTTCGAGTTTCCTGATGTAGTAGGGATCCCTATTGGATCACCTTTAGGCTCTCTCATCTCCGAAATTTTCATGTCTAAGTTTGAACTTGACCTCTTTTCCTCGAACCAGGTGTTACTTAATCATATTCACTATTGGCACAGGTACGTTGATGACGTTCTATGCACCTGGATTGGTCCCCCAGATCTCCTTGGTGAGTTTCTGAGGTATCTCAATTCCTGGTACCCTTCCATCAAATTTACGTTGGAAATAGGGGTAGTTTCCATTAACTTTTTGGATTTATCGATCTCTATAATAGACGGTGTCCATAAGTTTGGAATTTACAGGAAAGATACTATGACCGATGATTTAGTCCACGGTGGTTCATTCGGTCCTGTTGCTCATAAGATGGCTGCTTTTCACAGCCTAGTTCACAGACTGACTCCTATTCCTTTGAGTCAGTCTGCCTTCAAGAAAGAGTTACTCACAATAAAACCCTTGGCCAGAGTGAATGGGGTCAATGTCGATGTTAACGTGATGGTTCGGAGAAAAGTTACGAGGAGCCTTCTTGATTTCACCACCTCCCTCCCCCGAGACACGATCCGTGATCGCCGTTTGCGTTGGATCAGTCTCTTTTTCTTGGGGAAGTTCTCCCTCCAATTGGGTCGGGCCCTTCGCTCGTTTGGCTTCAGACCTGCGTTTTACAACCCTACCACAGTCAAGAGGTTGTTTGTGAGACTGAAGGACCCCATACCTGTTGATGAGAGGAGTGGTGTTTACAAGTTGGAATGTGGGGATTGTGGAAGCTTTTATATTGGTGAGACCAGCCGCCAAATGAAAGTTAGAGTAGCTGAGCACCTGAAGTTTTGGAAGAAGGGACACTTAGAGGAGTCAGCTGTTGCTGATCATTTAATAAACAGTGGCCACAGCTTCCCCGAGGGATCCGAAAAGTTCCTCCATAAGGAGAATTCCTATCGTAAGCGCATCGCTCTCGAGCATTTAGAGATAATGCGTCATCTCAACACCGACTGTATCACTGTACTCAACTCGTACGTTCTGGAAGATGGCCTGATCGAACTGGTTTATGATTCACACCGCGATTTCTCGTTTGGACAATCTAAATACCTTGCTCTTCTCTTCTGTTCGTCAGTTGCTTTCATTTCAGGCTTGAGGGGGGACTGACTCGTATTCCTTTGAGTCAGTCTGTCTTCAGGAAAGAATTACTCACAATAAAACACCTGGCCAGAGTGAATGGGGTCAATGTCGATATTGACGTGATGGTTCGAAGGGGAGTTACGAGGAGCCTTCTTGATTCCAGCACGATCCGTGATCGTCGTTTGCATTAGGTCAGTCTCCTTTTCTCTCCAATTGGGACGGGCCCTCCGCTCGCTTGGCTTCAAACCCGAGTTTTACAACCCTGCCACAGTCAAAGGGCTCTTTGTGAGGCTGAAGAGGAGTGGTGTTTATAAGTTGGAATGTAGGGATTGTGATGGAGTACACTCATGCGTTTCATTCGATTAATCGAGCGAATCAATGCGACCAGATCAGTTTAGATTCACACAACATGTCATAAGTTTTTGTTGTATGTGCCATATAGAAGAATCGTTCCAGCGTACTTTGGTGATCCGTTTTTCAGCTATCCGAGTCTATTGCTGGTTATAAAGAATTTGGAACCGTTCTGGCTACAGCGAGTAATTAGAGGATCTACAGGACTATTCGTTCGTGCACTCGTTGGTATTGTATGCGCTGTGTCTGCTGACTTTCTCTCTTGCGACTATTTAGTTTGCGCAGCAAAGTTTTGCTTCTAACAGACAGGCGATTGTCGTGAACTGCGACAAGTAGATGTCAATTCTACAAATCCATTCTTCTCCTTTAGTCTTTCCAAAATAAAACGAACGAATCGGTTCACAATTACGTGGTAGTAACAGTTCAGTATAGCAGTTATGAAAGACAGTCCTACTATCAAGGATGCAAAATCGATTGATAAGACTTCCACTTCCAATTTTTTTTTTCTGACTTCCACTTTCAGCTTCCAACAAAATATGCAGTGGTGCCATACAAAAAAAAAAATAAATAAATAAGAAAAGATTGACGATTATCCAAAATAACGATTTCGGGGAAAAATATTTATCTTTTGTGAAAAAGAGATATTTTCCTCCTAATCATTATTTTGGATATTTTCCATCTTTTTTTGAAACAGCGGTGTAGCCTCCTGTTGGGGAACTTGATTGAAGAAGTCAATTGCTATTGACTTCCACTTCCAACTTCTCACGTTGCGACTTCCAGCTTCCACTTCCTGAGCGCATTTATCGAATAACTTCCAACTTCCACTTCCAACTTCCAAATAACTTCCCATCCTTGCCCACTATAGGTAAATTCTGTTATTCGCTTGGAGAAAGCGTCCCTTCAAAACTGACCGGTATGAGGAAAAAACCCATCTACCTGCATAATTTTACGCTACCACCTTTTATTTGAGGCGTTTGACTTTTTATTTTTTTCGTCTTCGTTATTTACTCGCGAATATAAATGTTTCGTTTTTATTTGTGTGGTTCATTAAACCCGTACTCTACGGTCATAAAAATTCTTCATAATTACTACGTTGCAGCTGTAAAAGGATCTGTAAAAAGTTCAATACGTGTGTTTCTTCGACTCTGCATGTACTGACCACAGTGCGCCTTTGTTCATAGCGCGGAATGTAAAAATCTCTCAGCTTCGTACAACCCTAAAATCCATGTAAACGAAGTGCATTGTTCGTTTAAATAATTTTATGTATTCCTCGTCTGTTGCAGATGTCTGGAGGATGAAGCACGTGTTTTAGACATTATCGTCGTTTGGCCATGCGACGTCGTTCAACAATAACAGAGAAACCGCACTGTCATATTACTTATAAATTACAGGTTAGTCGATTCTATACCTCTACAATATGCATTGCATTATTTAAATAGCATAATATACCTCCTTTTACGGTATGGTAATAGAATGCAGATCAGCTGCCTCCACAATGCAGTAAGGTGCTCGTTGATTGATTTATTTTGAATGTTGTTCAGTTTTATAATATGTATGCCACCACTGTCTGACCCTATACGATTTTGTAATAAGGTCGGCCTAATGTGAAAAGATACTTCGTAATCGATGTGGATGTGGACTGGAGGAAAAAAAGAAAGGCGCGTGAAAAGAGAACGAAGAGAAGTACCCGAGAATGTGAAATATGATGAAGGCGGTCGAAAGCATGAAATTGAGTATCGCTCGTTTTTTTTTTTAAAGGATCCAGTACAATTTTATCGTCTTAGATCGACTATTAGACGAGGTATTTCGGATGGACAATTCCGTGTTTTAATATCTGTAGGAAATTTTTCCGAAAGAATTTAGACTAGGTCCATAAAACTGTTTGTAGTAAAAGAGTCTGGAGAAGTATTTCACCTCCGGCCATCACCGAAATTTTTACTCTTGGCTTATCTCTTTACTAAGAAAATACAAAGTTGCCGAAAGGCATTCCATTTGTTGCTGAATGTTTCTGAAATTTCTTAAAATTGAAATCATTACATGGAACTGATGGTGCGTAAACCAGTTGCTGAGGGTGTTGTAGAAGTTGGGAAATGTTTTTGGGACAGAAGAAAAGCTAAAAGTTTTTAATATTATTCGTGAAATGAAAAGGTAGAATGAATGCGAAAGCTTTATCATTCAACCTCGGCGTAAATTTACTCTACAATTTTTCATACAGGGCAACCAAGTCTATAACATTGGATTTTCTTCCTAAATGTTGGTTTGTTAATACATTTGATATTTAACGAACTTTGAGCAATTGGCAGACATGGTACATATGCATTCTTCATGACGTCATTTCCTTTGACTTTGTCTCGCTATTGACGTCTCCCTTCCCATATTCAAAAGTCAGAATTTGTGTACATCCCCGGGAAAACCGCATTGAATCAGGATCTCAAACCCCCGTATCATTCTGTTTATGTATAGATGACAGAATTCAACTCTCTAAAGTAGTTCAAACTTGTAGTTTTTGATGACTTCGCGAACGACGGTACTCTGATGGACGGCGGACATTTGCACCGAATACCCATCCATAAAACAGCTTCTCTGTTTAAAAAATTTGGTATCACATTTTTTTTGACTTTTTAAATGGGTTTACCTCTCCCCACCCCATTCCACTAATGGAAATTCGCCAGGCCGAGTTCCTCCACTTCCTCCACCCTGCCCTTTGGAATCTCGAACCTCCGACCCAATTCAGAAATCTACGAGGGCAATTTCGAGTTTCTCAGACTTAGCATACGGTACATGCGGCTATACTATATTAATAATACTAGACTATACTAGGTTTAGCATACAATATACAAGATTTCTAGGCTTTGTCCCCGCGACTTGATCCAGAAGTCTGCGCGGCTGAATCTGTGTTCCCTGCCCTAAATTATAGTGTAGTAGGCTAGACCACAATTGGAAATCCGCGAGGCCGAGTTGCCCTCATACTAGGCTAGGCCCAGCATTGAGTATCCAGAAATCTGCTAGTCCGAAAGAGAAAACGACGGTTTTTTTTAATAAAGTTTGACAAGGAAAGAAGGGAACCTGTTGAATGGGCTGCATTGGTTTTAGTATTGAGAATTCAAATTGAATCTTGAAGAGTCTTAAGTTTCTTGAGTTTCTTGTATCATGGATTCAGCCTAAAAGTAAAAATTTTTTCAAATCCCTTTCCTATCATATATCATGGCTCAAAAGTTGAAATGTTTTTCAAGTCCTTTCTTGATTAGAGTAGGTAGATGGCGCGGCGTACAGCAAATCTTTCAAAATCTGTTAGAAAGAGAGGTACGTTGATGTCACGGATGTTGTTGACGCCACAGGCAAATTCTAGCTGATGGCATCACGAACAAATGGCATCATGAATGGTGATGATGTCACAAGTAGATTCAACGGAGGTGATGACGTCACTAGGAGGTTTAAACTGGTTGATATCTTTGCTTGCCTTTATCCACTCTTGGCAAATTGCAAGTTTGGAACTGGGTTTCCTTTCTTTCAATGTCGTTTCCTGCAACGGTACCTCAACTGTCTATTGGAAATCTGTGAGTCTAAGCAAATATTATAAACAATAGTACCAAAACTCTTGTCAATTTTGTGGTCACAAGAGACTAGCGACAACGTGGGATGTCACTGTGAATTTGTGTATATTGTTTGTGTGTGGTGCTTTATCAACAACTCAAACAAGCTGACCATGGCATATGAGGTAAAATCGTCATCCCACAATGCTTTGTAGCGCTGCACTGCGTGACAGAAAGCGCTCAATGTATTTAGATAGGAATTCCCGGTATTATTGTTTATAGTATTTGGTCTAAGTCTGAGTTGATTTCCCCCTCTCCCAGAAAATTTGTGAGGAATCTTTGACTTGATCCAGAATTGTTAGCTTATTATACAAGCACCCGATTGCTGGTCGGCTGGAAGAGGTTCTTGCTAAGCTTCTTTTTTTTCTGCCTCGACTCAGCGTTTGACTTCTAAGTTTCAGCTCTTATTTTATAATACACCTTTAAGCTTTCAACTTGTCATCCTTTTCTAATTTCTACTCTAAATACATGTTATTCTTCAACTTTTAGCTTGATGCTTTTAGTTTCTCTCATTGCAGTTATTTCATTTGGCTTGCAATTTTGAGATTCATTTCTGAGTTTCTGCTTTCAGCTTTCTTCCCACAACATCTCTGGCTTTACGTTTTATGCGTTCTGTAGTTTCTGTTTGATTTCTCTTCGTAGAACGATGTTAAAGCAACTACTAGACGCCAATTGAAATTGTTTCCAATTGTAATATCGCCTACTCAATAAATACCCACAAAACTTGAGCGCGATCAATTCACAAGGTACCATGCGCAAATTGGAATTTTTATACTGAGTTCCCGGCACGAATCCTTTCCTCAGTCTGATGCCCTCGGAGTGTTCTACCCTTTGAAGGAAACAGCCGGGGTAGCTCTGGGTATCGAGCCAAATTATGGCAAATGGAGATCAATAACACAATATAATTGGTTCAAAACACTTTGATCTCATTGCATAAAATTCTTTTTATATAATATACGGAAGTTTCCACTTTCGCATATTTTCGCTCAAAACATCCCTATTGGACCACACTGCCAAGAGACTAATGCTACTTATTGTTCACGGCACATTGACCGCAAACAGAGCAAATTCACCGCAAGTTAGCTTTTTGACGAGCAAGAAGTTTGTTTGAAGAACAAACACCAACTCACCGGCAAGCCAAAACTCACCGGTGAAACTCAAGCAAATCTACCCTCCCCTCATCAGTTGTCAGCTTTAGATCCGTGTGCAAACGAGATAGCAGGAGATGTAAGGAACTATTAGAGTACCCGAGTTAGATAAGGATAATCAGGAAGGGGAAAGAGGAAAGATGCTTGCTATGCAACGGTAGGCTAGGATGTAACTGAACACACAAAAATGATTTTGACTATCTCAATTACACACCAATACTATCGCATCTTGTACCGCCAAACAAATATAACCTACACTCTCAGATCAGTTGATTTTCAATTAATTTTCAATCAATGATTGTTCCTAAATAAAAATTGATAAACAAATAAGTTACGCAGTATGCAGTAGTACAAGCACACTCATTCATAATCTTAGATTCCTTAGATTTGCATTGTTACATTCAGCCATCAGCGCTCTTAGAGATTGGAACTCAAACTATGCTGAAGAAAAAAAGCGATTGCAAGTGGTTCTTGACTTGTACAAGCAAGAACCTAACTAGACCCAGAATGAGGGAAAATAAGCGGAACAAGAGACTCTCCAATAGTTAGCCTAAAATACATATACCAGATATTGCAGATATTGATGAGGTCTGCACAAAGAGGTTTAAGCTGGTTGATGCCTGGATTGTACCTTTACCTGCTATCAAAAATAATTTTTGTCTTAACAGCTGGTAGCTGGATTCAGCAACTGATCTTTGACTCTACCAGAACATTTCTTTTTTTTTTTAATTTTGTGAATGCTGACTCGCCCAATATACGTGGATTAAAAATTGAATTTAATTACTTTACTATCACCTAGAGTAAATAAGGATGGGTCGAGAGAATTGATTAGAGATCAGATATTAGCATGTGTTGAGATTTGCAAGTGACGCTCTTATTCACACACACATTTACCCACTAACACAGTGTTTCTCAACCGGTGTGCTGCAGCACATCATTGTGCCGCGAGCCCGCCTCAGGTGTGCCGCAAAAGTTTTATCAAAAACATAAATCAACATGAACTAAAAAGGAATTGTCATTTTTTTTCAATAACTTGACAAATTAATGTTATTACTTTAACTAAATAAATTGAAAACATTTTATTAAGATAAATAAATATATTTAATTTCCAATTAAAAAATTGTATACAATAATAATAATTTTGATTCTTAGTACAAATTAAAATTTTTAACTAAGAGAATAGATTTAAATAATTACAATATTAATATCTTTAGAGATAATAGAATGATTCAATAAAAATTTTTAATTTGTTACCTCGATGTTGAATTATTAGAATTATATTAAAAGAATTTATATAATTCAATCTGTAATTCTATTCAATTGATTGGGGATACAATCTATTTTAATATTTTTATTGATGGTAATATTCATAAATGAATTGTATATAGAATACCCCGACGATATATTATTTTCTCTGATTTTATTTTATTTCGAAATAATTTATTAACTATAAATTAGGTATAAAATAAAAAATTCCATTAATAATATATAATTTAAAAATAATTTCATACTTAAAAAATAAAATATTAAATAAATTGAATAAATTAAATTTTTAGTAATAATTAATATTTGAAATTAATTAAAAATAGAAATTGAAAATAAAGCTGATTGCTATCAAACTCATAATAAATTTAAAAATCAAACGTTTCAAAAGAATTTAAAAATTGAATTTCAAATTTAAAAATTAATATTCTTTATTATAAGAATTATAAAAGTAATACTTGAAGATAATGAAATAATTAGATTTATTAATAATATCAAAAAAAGAACCAATTTAAATAAAATTGAATAAAATATTTTATCAAAAAATAAATTGAAATATTTATTTGAATTAAACAAAAAATACCAATTAAAATAAAATTAATTAATTATGTTTTTTCTATTTAATTCAATTATTATAAATCGAATTCATAATATTTATTTAATTATATTATTATTTTAATTTTAATTATAATCAAAATATCAACCATTAATTTTCTTTTATATTAATTCATTAATTTTATTAAATTCATTTTTTAAAAATTTTTATTAAATTGATAATTTTAATTTTTAAAATTTAAATTGAACATTTTATTGATGAAATTACTTGGAAAAGTAATCATAAGCCCCATCTGACCGATGTGTTCAAATGTTTGAATGATGTCAGTTCCAGTTATAATTACTTAAACTTGAGTCCAAACCTGCAGTCACTGTCATAAAAATCAAGAACTTCCTGTGACTTGGCCAGAAATACAGATTATATTTCATGTTTTTTCATAAATTTGGGAATTAGAAGAGCCCGGAGGGTTTCCAGTAAATACGGGAAGCATCCAGACTTTTTTGCATATATTGGTGGAAAAATTTTTCTAAGTCCCGGTGGAAGATCAAAGCTCTTGTTTCTTGTGACTGTAGTACAGAGAAAGAAGGATGAGGCCTCATATAGCCATCTTGTAGGCTACAAATTCTGAAATTAAGAGGAGGAAATCTCTACAGATATGAAAATTTCAAAACATACAAAAATTTTTGATAATACAATTTGGAGTTCTGGAAATGCTGTGCCGCAGTAATATCATCTCATGGAAAAATGTGCCGCGATATAAGAAAGGTTGAGAAACACTGCACTAACACATATCACTGTACCAGAACTAGCATTTTGCTTACTACTAACTCTCCAAGTTGAGACTCTATACGTTCAAGCTTGTTTAATTCATTGTCGAGAAAAAATACAAGTTGAATGAGGGTTGGTGACTAAAAGGAGTCAGAAGGGAGACTTGGAAAATTATGAACATGAGGCCATGAATTTCTCAAATCCCTACAAGCAAGAGAAGGTAACGTCATTGAGGGACGATTTTTGGTCGAAATCCTTGTTGAAGCGGGACTTTCAAGAACTAGGGTGTGATGACGAGCAAAATTACGATAGTCAAATAGAGGAAGGTAACTTTCTAATCTTAAGTGTATTTGAAGTCTTTTTCCTAGAACTTTTCCAATATTTCATACCTTACTTTTTTCATTAAACCTCCGTGTCAATGATCCCCTTCAACAACATGCTGATCATCTAACAAATTACTTCTTTTTGCGAAAAGGTAATACTCATTCAAAGTCTCCCTAAATTAAGGTTTATAATTCAGGTAGAAACTCGAACATGACGATGATAATGAAAATATGGAAAAGTTTCACCAAAAATGGAAATATCGAAGTTTCAAACGTGTTTTCGATATCTTCTGAACGTCAACTGCCTTAATTTTCGTTCGAACTATTTTACACTCCGCATCATTTCGCATAATCGAAAGTTTATATTCCCACCTACTTGGTCACGTAGACGAGGTTGCGCAAACTATATACTCGTACTGCACATCAGAATGCGAGAACGTAAATTCGAATTTACATTTAAGGTATATTTTTGAATGTGAAAGACGTGTGGGTTCAGTTTTAATTATGTTGCAGTACCTAAGCTGGTTGTTTATTAGTTTGTCCTCTCGAAAAAGAATGAATTTCGGAAACTTCTTTTTTTCATACGTCATTCTCGGCTGTCATATTAGAGCGATCCGGTTGAAATCTAGTAATTTATGTGGAACACATTTCCTCGGTGATGTAATACCGCGGTGCGCGGTAATAACTCCGCGGAGAAAAACGAGTTAGATTTAATATTTTCATCTCGAGGGTCCGGAACCATTTTGCCCTTCGGTGTTGAAATTTTTACGACCGAATTCAATTAAAGTCGAATAGTAAAAATATTTTATTTCATTTAAAAATGACGTACGGTTGTAGCCTTTCACCCTTTTCCGAATAGCATCTAAGTAAATCTCCATACTGCACCTACCGAGTGCCCTTACAGAGTCTGCAGACTGAGGTATTACTGCGATAGAGAACTCGGTAAATCGATATTGCGAATGCTTTCTCATAAATAGTCGGTACAATTATTGGCATTCCAGCAAATCTCTTAAAGCTCATCGTGTCGTTAAAGTTAAGAAAGTCCTTCAGCGAGTAGGTATTTTTCTTCTCTCGCGAATTCATTAAATGAAAGTGAATATCGTAATTTGCGATCACACGTAATATCGTGTTGGCCTCATGGGAATTGAAAATTAAAAAACAAACTTCGGAATGTTGACTTACCACTGTTTTCAATTTCACTATCAATAGAATAGGAGAAAAGAATAGCGAATTCTACTGTGTTATTCGTATGTATTTCTACACCAACGGATATAACGGCGGTAGGTTTGTACATACTCCAATTTTTTTTCTCTTCTTTCAATTCTACATAGTTTCTTTCATACGAGTATTTTTATGCCATCTCATTCGAGAAGCACTGATGAGTTTCTGGAATGACGTCCTTGGAAACCGTTCATTCGCGCATACTGTACGAGAGGGAAGAATTCAATAATGATTCGGAAGACGGACTGAGTATTCGAGATTGAGGATATGTCGGCACTTCGTTCATCGAGTATTTGTTTGAGGTAGTTCAACTTCACAGTATTGACCACAAAGAGGTGTTGCTCCTTTCACTTTTAGTTCGTTCAACACTTCTAAGCGTGAACGGATCTTGTAGGCGTGTCCGAAGATACTGCAGTGGTAATGTAATAATTACCACATTATCTCGAAATTCGAAAGAAATTAAATAAAAATAACTTACCGCACGAATTCGAAAAGTAATCTCGCTGCCGGTGATTGAATCCTTGAAAAGTGTAATGAAATGTGAGAGTGAACGTGTTACAGTCGTAAAGAAAGGTCGTTCGACTGAACAAAGAAATAGCAACGCGAGTGTGCAGTCATTTGTGACTCGAAGAATCCGATGAAGGAGTGTGCACTTCGTTAGTACAATATTAAAAGAAGAAAATTAATATTATAGATTGTGATCGAAGCTTATGCAATACGTTTATCGCTTTTAGTTCGGTCATCGGACGATTTCGCCCGACTGTTGTACGCGCAAAACAGAATTATTCGTCATTAAAGTAGCGGCCGACGTCGCCCTTACTCGAAAATTTCAGTCATAATTTTCTCACAATTTCCTTAGTATTACGTACCAGGATTCGTCAGAAACCAGATATATTGGGAATCGAAGCTGAGCGGAGAAACTGGGTCCCGTTCAATTGGGCGCGAAACCCCCTTCTTCGTCGTTGTAGGACTCGTGCAATAGAAAATCTCATCAGTGATACCTGGCGACGGACTGTATTTTGTGTACTCTTCAGGTAGCACCAGATCGCCTAACGATGTTGGGTTGAAGGGAGTTTTCTGAATACGTTTTCGAACCCATCCGCTGCTTCATGGCATGGGTTGTTGGTAATGCTACGTGCGATAAAGAAGACACATTTTGCACTTGAGAGCTCACCACAGAGCTCGTGCTTTCACAAGTATCTTCGGCTCGTCTTTTCATGCCGGTAATCGAGCGTCTCGCCTCTATTCGAGGTGGCGTGGTGTTATCCGAACTGTACTTATCAAAAACAAACATAAAGCCTTCACTCACCAATTTCTTCTTTTTACGCTGACTGCACAAATCCATTTCGAAAACTGTAGGAAATTGAGCACAACAGATCGAAGAATATAATAATGAGTGTTATCTACAACAGTCACTGAACGTCATATATTTGGTGGCAAAAAACCCTTTGGCGCCCAGATGAACACCGCGCCCGAATGGCGGCGCCCATTTGAACCCGTCCCGAGAAACTTTGTGAGAGAGAGAAGAATAACGGGTAGGAGGAGACTCGAGTACATCCTCCCTTCAAATAGTAGGACAAAGTTTCAAAAGAGAAAACTTGGTGAAAAAAGATCGGAAGTTCGAACAGGTGGTTCTTCATTGAACAATTCGAGTTCCCGTCCCAAAATTCTCTACCTGATCCGCCTCCTACGAGTAACTGAAAATATCGTTGTTTCAACTTCTCTCACGGAAAAATATCTTCATCGTAGAACAATCTTCAGAAACTCGAAATCGTTTTGCAGAATTTGAACGGATTTTATTTTTTGAGTCTTCTCTTTCTATACAGAGAAACTTGCAGGCTTATCTGTGCTTTTACAGGCGATAAAACATCAGCGTAATTGTTTCGGAGTACAAAATAAAAAATGATCGAATCTCAAATTATATTATCCTATTTCCCGTCCTCTTCACCACGTACTGAATTTCTTTGTGGCACGTTCGAGCTTCTCAAAATCAATTTTTGGCGAATACCTCAAAAAATTGGGCTATAAGCACAAAAAGTTTCCAGTAATAAATGTTCCTTGTAAAATTTTCTTCAAGATAGTCTATTCCAACTTGAATATGACTTTAATTATCAACCTAAAAATTTCGTCGAAAGTTGAGAGCTTTTCGAAAACAATCAATTTTTTTTGTAAATATCTGAGAAAATCGAACTTCTTTTAAAAAAAGTTTTAAGCAAAAAGTGTTCCTCGTGAAATTTCTTATAAAACAAACTACGTACCCAAAGTTCTTGAAAGCTGTGAGCTTCTTGAAGGAAAACAATATTTTGCAAATATCTCAAAAAATTTGGCTCTAATCAAGAAAAAGTCAAACATAGAATGTTTCCAGTGAAATTTTCTGTAGGATCGCCCATTCAAACTTTTCTTCAAGTCCAATTATCAGCTTGAAAATTTCGTCGAAAAGGAGAGCTTTTGCAAAAAAATTCAATTTGTGTAAATATCTGAGAAAATCGAACTCGTATTAGAAAAAGTTTCAAGCAAAAAGTGTTTCTCGTAATACCCAAAGTTCATTGAAAGCTGTGAGCTTTTTGAAGGAAAACAATATTTTGCAAATATATCGAAAAATTAGGCTCTAATCGAGAAAAAGTGAAACAAAAAAAGTTTCCAGTGATATTTTCTGTAGGATCGCCCATTCGAACTTTTCTTCAAGTCCAATTATCAGCCTGAAAATTTCGTCGAAAAGTGAGAGCTTTTGCAAAAAAATTCAATTTATGTAAATATCTGAGAAAATCGAACTCCTATTAGAAAAAGTTTCGAGAAAAAGGGTTTCTCGTAATACCGAAAGTTCATTGAAAGCTGTGAGCTTTTTGAAGGAAAACAATATTCTGCAAATATCTCGAAAAATTAGGCTCTAATCGAGAAAAAATGAAACAAAAAAAGTTTCCAGTGATATTTTCTGTAGGATCGCCCATTCGAACTTTTCTTCAAGTCCAATTATCAGCCTGAAAATTTCGTCGAAAAGTGAGAGCTTTTGCAAAAAAATTCAATTTGTGTAAATATCTGAGAAAATCGAACTCGTATTAGAAAAAGTTTCAAGCAAAAAGTGTTTCTCGTAATACCCAAAGTTCATTGAAAGCTGTGAGCTTCTTGAAGGAAAACAATATTTTGCAAATATCTCGAAAAATTAGGCTCTAATCAAGAAAAAGTCAAACATAGAATGTTTCCAGTGAAATTTTTTGTAGCGTCGCCCATTCGATTTTTTCCTCAAGTTCAATTTTCAGCCTAAAAATTTCGCGAAAGTTGAGAGCTTTTGAGGAAAAAATAGTTTTTTGCAAGTATCTCGGAAAATCGAGCTCCAATCAATGAAAGTTTCGAAGAAAAAATGTTTCTCGTAAAATTTTTCATGAGATGGTTCAGCTGAACTTTCTCCAAAAGTTCATAGAAAGGCCTGAGTTTTCAGAAGGAAATCGATTTTTTTGACTACCTACAAATATCACGACGTGACAATTTCTTGGTCACGCTCTGGCATTCCCAAAAAATATACTATTCTAGGAGTATTTTGAACGCTGAAAACGACACTGTTTTCGCTTTTTCCATCCGTCTTCCCAATCACCTGTAATAATCTCGTTTACTCATCGGAGATCATAGCAGAACGTATCAAAAATTGCAGTTTAAAAACACTACAACGTACGATAGGTTCCGGAGTAAATGAGATCACAGGGCTATGAGCTCGGTGAGATTGCGTGATTATATGCTTGAGAGGAAGTTTGCTTGTTGTAAGAAGTCGAATATGTTGTGGATGGAGAGGAAGTCATCTGATAGTGCCTCTGTATGGTTGTGAGGGATGAATAAGGAATTACGAAGTTGGCAGCAGAAGATGTGTTGAATGGATAGGGGGTTCAGATTCGCGATGAGGGTATGAGAGAGGTATAAGATGAGAGTGAGATGGGTGTGTGTGAGTCTGGTATTATATATCGACATAGTGGGCATTGCTAAATCGATCTTTACTTCGTATTTCTGTAAAAGCAGACATACGTACATGATTAGATGTCTTCCATGAAGTGGAGAAATATACTTGCTTGCTTTTTAATGTTTTTACCGGCATCTCAGTCGTTTATTGGAAATTTGCGAGTTCAAGTCCGCGAAAACATAAATGAGCCGAAAGCTAGTTGAATTATTATACCAGACCAAGAGGTTGAGAATATTCAAGTTCCTACCATCATCGAAACGAAGCTCGTAAGTCAATATTCTTCAAGTTCCATGATCAACAGGACAAAAAAAGGAGACATTCTTCAAATTCTGAATTAGATCAAAATCAAAAAACGACCGAACGGTGGACATTAAACGGAAAAACGGCTGAAATCTCGATCGTTCAATCTTATAGATTACGAGGGGAACTTGAGAAATTTCTAGCCTTCGGGTGAGGCTTGGAAAAATTTCGATGACCTACTTGTTCGAATCAGGGGAGAAACATTGAAAAATTTGGACTTTCGGGCTATGTATAAACAAAGGAGTAGTTGGAAAAATTCCGACCATCGAACAGAGACAGGTAAAATGGAACACAAGATATTCAGCGCAGAAATTAGTTTTAGAACCCCGTGTAATTTTTTTCTCTATCGGGCATACAAATTTAATTTTTTGTAACGTTCATGAAGAATTTCATACTTTGAATGGTCAAATTTCTCGTCTCATTTTATTCATTTAGGTAGCAGTTTCCGTCGATTCTAAAAAAAAAATCTACGAAATAACTACTTACTACGAGTTATGTTTAGTTTTTATTCATATATCAGCTATTTTTCAATATGATGCGATGTAAATGAGCTTCCTTTTATCTAAAGTTTGTGATTCAGATACACCATTTTATTCAACTAAGAACTTCCATTGGGAAAATTCCTGTCGATATGTCTCAATATTATAAGATTAGTTTACTGCAAATATTTGTTTAATACGAGTACTTACGGTATATCATTGTTTCGTAGCTGGCTGGTTCGCAGAAGTCAAGCTTCGTGCTGAGATCTGAGTCTTCATTCTCCTTTCGTCTAATTAACGTTAATATTCACGTAGCCCAGCATCTGAATTTGGTCCATGATTGTTATGTTCCCGTACCAAGTTTTGATGGTCATCGTTCTTAACGAACGATTGCGTTATTAATGAAGAATAATGAATGAAGTCTGCTTATTAGAAGATTGAGAATTCTGCGAAGGTGTAAAATCGTTTAAATCTTAATTACGATAATGTTATAGTGCGCCATTGAATAGAATGAAAAACAAAATGCTGTTAATGTTGTTGCATTCGTGTTTCCGGTCACGGAAAAAGATATTTACTTTCCGTTGTAGTATACAGCGGCAATTTCGATTGGTAAATTCGAATACGTTAGAATATTTGTCGGAAACCTTAGTAGGTATTGCGATTATAATATTGTATTGGTTGGGTGATTAATGCTATCTGGAAGAGAAAAAAAAAAATCAAGCTAAATAGTCCGAGATAGATAGATGCCAACGGAATGTTTCGGATGCGGCAAATCAAGTAGGCAACTCATTCAACACGACGTTTAGACTAGGAGTATAACATGAATCTGGGTAGGAAAAAGATTATGTGTTCTGAATATTTTTTTCTTAATGAATGGTGGTGAGATACCATAAGAACAAGTGGTTCTGATTAAACTCACATTCTTGTGAGGTCTATTTATGCGGTTGGGTAAAATTAGAATTGAATTTATTTATTTTCCATTCATATTCATTAACTAAGTTGAAATTATTCTCTTAAATTTTGACATTTTTCATGTTGTTAGGCCAAGTTTACTTTCTGATTGATTTGATAGTAATTTTTCCCAGGCCCGCGAAAGGCCGGGTAGGGGAAGAGAAAGAATTCATGAAGAAATCATAAATTTATGATTATTACCCCAAAGAATATTTCAATGCGGACCCGCTGATAGCAAATTTTCTCCCGGGGCCCGTTTGGCTCTTGGTGTTGCTACCGTAATCTCGGGATTAACGTCCGCACGGGACTTGAAAAGAGGATGACTAAATATCATAATAGTTTTTTGGAGAGAAAAGGGTTCGAGGGGGCGGAGCGAGGCTTATTTCATCAATTGTCTTCCTTTTCTTACTCTTCATCCGATGTATAATCTGGTGTACCGTACTTGTATCCTGATTCATAACTTTGAAAAGACTATCTCAAGAAAGGAGGGGACGGGCTTGGCTTCCCAGGCTAGTTTGCTCATTTTTGTTCTTACTCTACCTCGATAATCTCACCCATCAAAACTACATTGAAGTTTTACGAAAGAATTTCCGCCCCAAAAACTGATAGGAGACATTTTTTTTTTTTTTTTTTTTCTCGTATCCGATCGACAAAACTGGATTAAATTCCTTTATCCGCCCAGTATTTCAAGAAATTTTCAATTGAGGCGTCTATTTCACCGGTAAGTTTGCTTCTATCGCAGCCTCCCGATAGTGCACACTCGAGCAGGTGTTTGTCATTTTGCACCTTCCCGCATTCACATAGGTCACTTTCGGCCATCCTCCATTTGCGAAGATTATATTTACATCGAGTTACGCCGCTTCTTATTCTATTTAAGGTTTTCCATTTCCCATAGTCGAGATAATTTCCACTTGGGAGCATCTCTTCGTCTTTTCCATCCACTGGGGTCACATGCTTCATAAAACTTCGTCTTGATTTTAATCGATATTCCAGCAACTCTCCTCGTTCGTAGAGCGGATGTCGGGGGTCGGTGTAGGCCCGAATTTTCTCTCTTCCAGCTGCTATTTCTCGTCGGACAGCCGGTGGCGCAATTCCACTTAGTTCGTGCAGCCTACCCAGAGGTGCTGGGCGCAAACAACCCGTAATCAAACGGCATGCTTCATTCAAAGGTATATCCACTTTCTTAGCATGTGCGGATCGGCTCCAAGCAGGACACGCATATTCGCCCGCAGAATAGCATAGGGCCAGTGTGGACGTTCTCAAAACTCGTGGCTTAGCACCCCATTTACTTCCCACTAGTTTGCGGATAATATTCGTTCTTGCAGCAACTTTCTTTTTAGTAGCATCGCAGTGTTGCTTATATGTGAGGGTTCTATCGAGTATAACACCCAGGTATTTGGGGTGTGCGGTGTGTTTGAGCTCCGTTTTGCCCCAGCAGATTCTTAACTCTCGTTTAGCTTCGCGGTTCCGTAGATGAAATGAGCAAGTTTCTGTCTTAGATGGATTTGGTTTGAGGTGGTTGGTCTTATAGTATTCATCCAATTTTTCTATTGCTTGATTGAGTGTATTTTCCACTTCTACAAAGGTTTCATGCTGGGCTGTCAGAGTCAGGTCGTCTGCATAAAGAAAATGCTGGGTGTGTTGTCCTATAGGCTGGTCGTTAGTGTAGATATTAAAAAGAGTTGGCGAAAGCACGCTTCCCTGGGGTAAGCCATTTTTTTGTCGTCTCCAAGAGCTATCCTTGCCATCTAGCGTTACATAGAACCGTCGGTCCTTTGATAGCATCGTTATTATCTCCGTAAACTTAAAGTCATTTGTTAACTCGTATACTTTATTACGTAGTGTTCGGTGGCAAACGGTGTCAAAAGCTGCTGTAAGATCCACGAATACCACCCCTGTGACTTTACGTGTTTCAAAACCGTCTTCTATGTGTTGCGTTAGATTTAGTACTTGTCCTGTGCACGATTTGCCTGGTCTAAAACCAGCTTGTTGTCTGATAAGGCAGGAATCAATTTTATCTTTCATGCGATTCAGGACAACTCTCTCAAATATCTTGCATAAATGACACAAGAGCGAAATTGGTCTATAATTTTTTGGGTCGTCCGAGGCCTTCCCTGGTTTCTGCAGGGCTACTACGTGTGTCTGATGCCACATTTTAGGGATTTTCAGTGTGTTGACACAGGCGTTGTACATTTTCTGGATCCACGTTATTGTTACAGGACCAAAATTTTTGATCTGCTCTACGTACATTTTGTCAACACCTGCCGCTTTCCTCATTTTAGCTACTTTGATTGCATTAGTGACTTCAAGGTTAGTGATAGGGGTGGCAAAATTTTCTTCTTCAGTAGTGAGTGCTCTTTCTAGTTTCTTAAATTTCTTACGTCTCTCAGTTTTCCCATTTAAAAGAAGTTGGTGGGCGACCTGATTAGCTGTTACTTGTGCAAAATTACTTTGTTGTACTTTTTCTCCATTCATTTTCTTCAGTTGTCCCCACGCCTTGCGGCTGTCCTTGCAGAAATCCAGACTTTTCACCACTTCTTGCCAGTCCTTTTTCTAGACTCCGCTATTTCCAGGGCTAGCTCGTTTCCCATTTCAATTGTGTCTTCGTCAAAGGGGCTTGAGTTGAATTTATCGACATATTCACTGTACCGCGTCTGTAAATGTGACTTCATCCCAGGAATATACTTCTTCCTGGCCCCCCTTGGTATACATTCGGAGACCTTTTTGACAGCTGAATTGAAGAGTTCGTAGTTCTCCGGGATTGGGATGATTTCCGCAACTTCCATGTCAATCCTCTGCTTGAATTTTTTCCAATCGGCCTTTTTAAAATTAAATCGTGGTGGTGGGTTGCTATTTAGAGTGGGGTTAATCGCTGCTCTGATTTCGCAAATGATGGGTCTGTGCTGAGTATGTGGGATGGGATCTGCCATTCGTTTGAAGCATAAGTAGGCTATGCGTTCCGAGACAAAAATGTTATCCGGGTTGTAGCCCCGTTTCCATCGACCACTGTTGAAGGATGTAGGTAATTTAGCGTCGTACACAAGGTGCAGCCTTTGCTCGTCTGCCCATTTCTCCACCAAATCGCCATCCATATCATTTTTCGAGTATCCCCAATTAACGCTATGACTGTTGAAGTCTCCTATCACTATCCTTACTTTTGACGTGTCTACACTAGAATGGATTTTCCACTCAAATTTTTTGTTAGGTAGCTTGTAAACTGAAGATACAATGAATTTCCCAATGTCAGCCGTCAAGATTTCGATGTCGCCTTCGTCGTTCCTCCATGTATTCTGCACGTCCATATTTTCCGCAACCAGAATTGCACTTCCGTATTTTTCATGTGGCCTATCGATGATTAGTTTCATTCCTTCTATCTTTGGCTTCCGGCTTTCACTAGACCTATGCGTTTCCTGCATCGTGAGGATATCTATATTGTTAGTCTTAATTAAACTACTTAAAATTAGTTCTTTAGCTGATGTTAAACCTTCTACATTTATTGACATAATTCGGACTGGTTTTGTCGTCGTTTCTCTTTCTCCTGGCCCTAAAAAGGGCCGTTTTAATCCCGGTGTAGGGTTCATTGTCGACCGGTGTTGGGATGATTTGCCAGCAGTATCTATCTGCTGTTTCCAGGGGGCGCCGGCTGTTTGGTAACTTGTCTTCTTTAAATTAATATCTTTGATTGACTATCACAATAAATCACGTTGTTGAATACAGCACGCGTGGAGGCTCATCCCTTGCCCCCCATAGGAGACATGAAATGCGATCTTTATTTTTTTGCAAAAGTAGAAAGTCCTTCTTTTCAAAGCCCTCACGCAGCCACTGAATCCTCTGTACGTGATTCTACTTTTTGAAGGAAGGAAATGAGTCTGGCTCGTTTTCTCTTCGCACTTCTTATCTTTTTATTCAGTTCCGTTCTTGAAGATGATGCGAGAGCATCGATTGTAGGATTTATGTGGAAAATGAAGCCATTCTCTTCTATTTTAAGGTAATTAAAGCCTGTCGGAATGCACCCGTATTATTTTCAAGAAAGGTCAGTTACATACGTACAATTCATCAATTTTTGTATCGAGTACGTGATGTATATTACAGGTATAATTCAAATTATTTATTCCTTGTCACGACCGTGCGACATAACCACTCACAGTCACCTACTCGGAGTTCTCCTTCGTTTTTATTTTACGACGATGACAAACCATTAATAGAGATATCAAAGAATGAATTCGCTCGTATATTCTCGTGTACCTATCGATTTCACGTTTAAAATTCGAAAAATTACCGTCTCTAAATTTATGTTCGCTACTTGAGAGCCTAAATCATTGAACTCGCCTAAAACGTTAAAATAATAAAACGCAAGAATGAAGGACTCCCTTAAATTTTATTCTTAATTTATAAAATACATTTACTTGTTTCCTTTTTTGGTTACCAAAGTTTATAGTGACCTTACAAGAATATTTCGATCGAGTTTATTGCTGAAAATTATTTTCTTCGACGCTATTGTTTCTCTTTTTAAGTTTGTCGGAGACACTTATGAAGTTTGAATTAATTTCGAACAATGTTTAGATTATCATAAAGATGCTACGCAGTTTTCTAATTGCCATAGCGAAACGGAATTTTCCAAATGACGGGTAAACCACAATTTTACTTCTTGACGACTGATTTGGTTAGGTTCATGTGCTTTAGTCCGCTTTTTTCTTGAAGTGCAACTTCGAACGTATTTCTACTGAAATAAAAAATTTCCTTTGTACATTATTGAATCCAAAATACGATTGCAATATTTGACGCTCTTTTTTCTCTTTGTTTAGGTAGTAGCAAAAATTGTAAAATTTTTGTAAACTAGTCAATATGATATTGTTATATTTTGAGAAAATATTCGTTGATTGACTTGACTTATTCCTTAAATCTAGGTTCAGGGATCGGCCTACTCGCTTAAAATAATCATAGCACTCGAGTCTGTGGAGCTGTACGTACTTATACGTAAAGAATTTAGGTTAAACATCATGGGAAGACTTATGAAGAAAATCTCTTCGTTTTTAAAATCAAGAGAGGACGATGTATTGAACGAATTTTCAAAGTCGATTTTAGCTTTTCGAGGAGAAGACAGACTCGGAAAAATTTCGAGAACTCCCAAAATAATGTATTCTAATCCTTTAAGAAATTCGATTATAAATATCAAATCTGAAGCCAAAAATTATTCAAGTTCCCTATTCGCCTAAATGAACGGAATTGATGAGCAAGGTCTTGTAAGAGGCAAACAAAGAGAGCTACCATTTTTCATGTTGTTTTTTCAAACAGAAGTAATTTAAAATGTGGAATGGAACGACGTGTGATGATGCTTTAGTTTGTCTAACCATACCCTGTAAAATATTTCTCAATACGTGATGGTGAAGCCTCTGATGGAAACTTTTGCCATAATTTTTTGAGAGAAAATTCTATTCATACTCTTTCTCACCTCATCTTCAACATGGTTTGTAGAATTTTGCAGGTTTATATCCATAGCTATAGCCCTCTCCCCCCTCCCCCCTCATCGAATTTCGAAGTGGATGTACGTCGAATTGTTTGGGCCTAGTTTTTGTTAGATTGAGTCGTTGGTTTTTTCGTTTGCGAGTCTTCGTCTCCTTCGACGTTGAAGGAGAAGGTTGTGGATGCCAAATTTTGATTTTTCTGAGGAGATACCCTCCAACATTTTTTCACTCAAAATGTGTAACACAATGATGACGTCACGGATTGATGACGGCAAGAAAATGTGAATATCTTGAATGAGTAAAATTCTTCAGATGATAGAAATTGAAAGATATATGGTGATATCAGCATAAAATCCTGTATATATATAGTGAATGCTTGGCCCAAAAACGGGATAAATCATTTGCTCGACGTTATATTATGCCGGACCCAGTTTGAACTTTTAGTAGATTTTTGTGACAAAAATCGATGGAATCGTTTTTGCTGGATTATGATCATGTTTTTCTTGGTTTGCGCTTGTCGACGTCGATTTTGATGCGATTTATTTCCCCCCTAATGTCGATCGCAAATCGACTAGAAGTCGACTCCTTATCGGTACCGAAATCGAATCGACTCTCAGCATTAAATTAATGTCGACTGAGTCGACTCCTCCAAATTTTTTGCCGACTTGAAATCAAATGCTCTGTTTCGTCGATCTCAAGTCGATTTATATTTTTCTGTGGTGACATACGCCGGTCGACTTCAAATTAACCTCAAATCGACGACGACCTGAAGTACGATTTCGATTCGACGTTTTTCGACTGATTTGTCACGTCGATCTGTAGTTGATTTTGAGTCATACCTCTCAAAATTTTGAATAGTTGACATTCAGTACTCGTGAAATACGAACTGGTTGACTGTGAATGGACTCGAAGAAATTTAGAATATAGGGCAACATATGATAAGAGGAAAAGGAGTTGAACTTGGAAAAATTTCGAACTTTTGTGACTCCAATTTTTCTATTATTCACCTATATATATTTGGAGTAGAGGGAGTGGGTACGGTTAAGTGGGGGCTTGAAAAATTTCAATTTTCTGATTACATCGATTGGAGACGGAATATTTTCGATCATCGCTTCCACGTCCGATTTCAATTGCGTCATCAACTTTAGTTGGGTTACGTCGCATAGAAGGGGGACGTCTTCAAAAAACGTCCGCGTCCAACTTTGATGACTTCAGTTCAGCTCAGAAATTTATTTTAGAAGCCCCTATAAGCCCCACTATCCGTTTCATTGGGGGGTCCTCAGAAGGAATTCGCGAGTGCAAATGCATTCACTTCGGACCTTTGTGACGTCATCATTTTCTGGAAAATGTCCAGGGACTTGAAATATTCTCGACCATCGAGCTATATATATGAAATATGAGATGGGAACTCGGAAAAAACGACGGCTTATTTCTTAACGAAGTTCTATGGGTCAGATTGGTTTTGATATTGAGAATTAAATTCGAAATGGGAGTTCCGAAGAGTCTAGATCGAAATTTTTCAAGTCTGACCCCTGTATCAGAGTAGAGCAGTATTTGCTGGGCGAAAATTTCCAAGAAGACCCCCCCCCTCCCCTTCTCCCCATAGAATAGGTTTCCTGCCAGAATTTCAATCTTCTGACTACATTATAGGAGAGGGACTTGGAACATTTCCGACCATCGCGTCCGCGTTCGACTTTGATGACCTCATCAACTTAAGGTGGGTTAGGTTACGTTGCAAAGAAGAGGGCATCCTCAAAGAACGTCGGCGTCCAACTTTGATGGCGTCATCAATCTGAGTTGAAATAAACTGGGTAGAAGAATTTTTCTAGGCTACGACTAGGTCGAGTTTAGAGAGAGGCTTCGTAAGAGATGCACAATGTGATGGATATTCTATCGTATGTGCTGAAGTATGGTACAGATATCGATATTCATTCTTACACTGCTAAAGCCTCTCTTACAGCAATTTTCTTTTTTTAGGTATCAACGATTGCTTCTTTTGGGCCCTACCGTTTTCCCTCCATCAGGATTATAAAAAAGCAATTTCAATTGTTTTTGTACTTTCCAAGCGTTCCTGTTCAGACCTAATACGTTCACTCATCTAAACAATCATGCATGAAACAAAAATAAGTTTAGTGTTTTCCACGGGGCGCGGAACTTGCGGGTTTCTCGCGGCTAATGTAATGCTTGCGATGGCCTCTCAATTTTTTTTATGTCAGAATTTTGAGAGCAAATTAAAATTTTTGGAAATAAAGAAATTTTTAACCTGAATTTGGATTTTTCATGCATTTTTTTATTTTTCATTTCAAGTCCTTTTTCGGAGCAAGCCCCCTAATTGTTAATTTGACCCTCTTGTTTACGTTAGTATAGTGTTCTCTTCTCTTTATATCTGTCTCAGTAGGTAATGTTCATTCAAGCTGTGGTGGATAATTTTTCCAATCATCTTAAGCAATCACCTCGAAAAAGAAAAGTCTTAATTTGACCATATTATAACGTCAAAGGGAGTATAAAGACTGAAAACAGTTTCAAAATTTTCCAAAGAGTACACGAGAAAACTTTTTTCATCTACATAAGAAAGTCTTACCACATTTTTGCCTCTTTACCAAGCCCCCCCCCCCCCCTCTCAAAAAAAGTGAAGCAGTCAACTTCCATTTTTGATCGGAATCAAAAGAAGAAATAATTGTAGCTGCCTCCTTGTTTGTTCCCGATTCCAGAAATCGGCAGAAAATTCTGTGGAAGTACTTTGGGGAAAACTAAATCTTCACAATATTGTTACTGTATTACTCCAGAATCAGACGACAAATTGGAAAATTATTCCAATTCCCATAACTGTTTGGCAAACATTTTAACACGCCAAGGAAACAAAATTGACACGCCTATGAAATGTATTACACGGATGAAAAAAATTGACACTCCTAAGAAATGAATTACATGGATAGAAAAAAACTTTATAGCCTAAGAGATACATTCACTACAGAAGAGACGTTGACACTTTTGTTTTATTGTAATAGTAGCGCTTGCTTCGCTTTGGAGGGGCGGCCGCGCTTACGTTTTTGATCCATGGGGATGTTTTTAGCTTCCTGGGAGACGGTACAAAATTTCAATCGAATTTGCATGCCAATGACGTGTTTGCACAGAGAGTGTTTCAAGAAGAACGGGCAAGTACATTCACACTCATTGAGAAGTGTAGTTCCCACTTGAATGTATCAAAGGATGCCCATTTACCTTCGAGTTTCATATATTGCTGACGGTGAGTGGCGTACTGAGATTTGAAGATCCGATGGAGTACAACGACCTCTCCTCGTCATCATCCATTCGAAATACTGGTTTGTTCAAGAGAGCCCAATGGTACAACTTTGTCCACATGCTCAGGAGTATGGAGGGAGTTTCCACAAATGGTACAACAATCATGCATGTGGGATCATGACGGTTGGACCAGTTCCTCACCAACTCGCATACTTTCACGACAAATTGATTTACCATCCTTGCATCCTCACAATAATTTTTTTTTTTAAATTTAATTCGAACTATCTGTAGGATACCCACAAATATGTGTTTTAAACCAAAAACACTCGGAATCCATCGAAACAAACTAATAAATGAAGTAAGTAGTGCACACATCCTCCAATAAGTTGTGCACTCAAGACCAAAAATATGTGAGATCCTATAAAACAAACAAATATATGAAGTAAGTAGTGCACACATCTTCATTCGAGTTGTGCACTCAAGATACAAAACACTTGAAATTCTATGAAATGGACAAATACACCATGTAAGTAGTGCACACCTTACCATATAGTGCACATGTGAGAACATGCAGAACAATGTGCAATCCACATTCAATTCATTCAACTGTCAAGTAAGTAAACCTAATACAGGGAGAAGAAACAGGAAAGAAGACAATGGAATGGTTTGGTTACTGACAGGTCAGCATAAGCTTCCATGCCACGACAAGCCAGCACTCCAAGTCCAGGGTTTTAGCGGGGAACCCGCTATCCATTTTGTTAGGAGATTACATCCTCTGAAAACGTCCGCGTCCGCAGGTTAGGTTAGGTTTCGGGACTTAGAAGAATTTCGAGTCTCGAGCTATATATGAAAGGAGGGGGACTTAGAAGAATTTCGAGTCTCGAGCTATATATAATAGGGGGGGGGGGCGCGTGGGAGAATTTTGACTTTCGAACTACCGTCCGCCGTCCAACCAAAAACTTGGAAAAATTTTGAGACTCGAGCTATATATGATAGGAGGGGGACTTGGAAGAATTTCGAGTCACGAGCTATATATGATAGGAGGGGGACTTAGAAGAATTTCGAGTCTTGAGCTATATATGATAGAAGGGGGACTTAGATGAATTTCAAGTCTTGAGATATATATATATATATATATGATAGGAGGGGGACTTGGAAGAATCGTGACTTTCGAGCTATATATGATAGGAGGGGGACTTGGAAGATTTAGAAGAATTTCGAGTCTCGAACTATATATGATAGGAGGGGGACTTGAAAGAATTGTGACTTCCGAGCTATATATGATAGAAGGAGGACTTAGAGGAATTTCGACTCTCGAGCTATATATGATAGGAGGGAATGTACAATGATAATTTCGATTTGAATTATATGACAAGATTATCAACTCAGTTCCACACTACCTGAGAGGTCGAGTTAAGGAATTGCGGGTTCCCCGCTGCCATTGCAACGTCTGCAATGGCTTCTAATTTTTTTTTTTTTTTACCATCACCATATATTTCAGGAAGACATTACAATAATATTAATACATATTAATGCAGTTAACAAACATAAATTTTCAAATAATTTACAACGACTAAGCACAACCACTTCTTGAATAAATCTGAGTTCAAGATTACGCTGCGAGAGGAGTCGAAATTAACATCCGCCTGCCACTTGACACGTGCAGCATGAAAAGCTTCATGAAGATCAAAAGGAAGCTCCAGAGGGGCCTGAAGATTAGACTCTATCAAGAACCTTGATTGCAAAGAAGGGCTTGCAAAAAGGAAGAGTGGAATTGGCAAATCACGGGAAGGATCAGAAGTGCGAATATTGTCGAAACGGCGAACACTTGAATACAAGTCAATAATAAAATGCTCGCGGCTATTGCACTGAGCCATATTATAACTACCGTGCATCGCCCCTTGGCATCATACTTCTGCCGAATCATCTTATTCTGACGACAAACCTCAGTGTTTGACCAACCAGTGAAGATCTCACGGCAATTCTCGAAATCAAATGCATTAACCAACTGACTCGACTGACTTCTCCGGGGTGGAACAACAGGGAAACACTTCCATCAACAGTCATACCTCACTCATAGGGAGTTTGAGGTTCACTATGGGGAGGCAGTCTCTACTGTCAAGCCCATCCTGGCTGAGTTCCTCACAATAAATGCAGCAAAATTAATTATCTTCTTTTGAAATACGAGTCTATGCCAGTCCTGGCGTGCATTTATGTCGTTTGTCATAGTTTCAACGTCGCGTCAGTTTTATCCACGGTGGGAGGGGAACTGATGGTCAATATAATTTTATGAAGCGTGCACTTATATATTTCCCTAACTGTTTTTATTGGTTTTTGAAAATGAGTAGTAGATGTACTCGCTAACTACCTCCATCCTTCATTATAATGTAAAAACTTGTTCTACGTCTGTAAGAAAATCTTATCGATCCTCGTTTTTCATCGTTTTCTTGTTCTTTGTTTCTTCTTACAGGACGAACATTATACGAACGGATGGCTGGAACAAGGAAAATCGAGTACACGCGGTCGTAAAAATAAGAAAGTCAAGAATCGCGAAAATTTAGAAGTGAGCACAATGGCGGCTTCCGTATTACCCGCGACCAACATGTATAACGATTACCACATCAAATACCACAGCGTTTCCGCCGGTAGCGCTTTGTCACAGTCTATGAAATACGCGGAAGCCTGGTTGTACGGTAGCGGAAGCGTGAAACCTGCTGTTCGTCCTAGTTTTTTCAATTTCGAACCTAACTTCCAAGGACAACTCAGCATTTTTCCCAATTGTTGTTGCTCCAACCACTCGTGTTCGAATTGCGGCAAATCGAATACCTGCAATCATTGCCTAGTCTCCATGCGTAATTTTAGCAGCGTACAGGCATTCGGAACAGTTCGCGCTAAAAATGGAGTCCATTTCTATCATGACGACGTTCCCGATCCGTATAATACCATCAGGCAATCGCGGTTGGGTAGCGCGAAAAAGAACGCCACCGTGCGAGCGAAAAGTCATTCGCCTAGCAAGAGGAAACTCATCCCTCTTATGGCGGTAAATCGTTTGCCCTCTTTGGAAGCGATCAAAAACGAACCTCACTCGAACGACGAAGCGCGAAAATCCATTTTAGAATGCGATATCAACCCCTACGACCTGGTACGGAATTCCGTGGACGCCATAATCAGCGACGAAGATCTAACGGAGACACTCGGCGGTGCATTATCGATAAAGAAACCTAAAGCTACCTTAAAAGATAAGATCATATCTAAGTTGCAAGATAAAGGCAAGTCCTCGTTGCGTTTGAAGAAAACCTCCGAAACTGCGAACGGCGTCAGCATAGCTGGGCGAAAGATCAGAATTTTCAATACGGTCACGTCGTCCACGAACGCTTGTTCGGAAGATTGGATCAGCGATCCGAGTTTTGACGATGAACCGGAGACCGATGTCGAGAACGTGAATGTGCCGAAAAGACCCCCTCGACGAAAATCCGTAAACGTTCGTCCAACGATAACACTCGCGGATCAAGCTCGAAGTAACGTTATTTATCAGAATCAGAGGGTATTCACTGAGAATGATGCAAAATTAGAAGGGCCTGTTACGTCTAAGAATACGAATACAAGTTTGACGACGACGTCGAATTACAGCGATATTAAATCGATTCTAAAAAAACCGTTGAATACATCAGCGAGTGGACTTCCCACAATTACGAACGGCCTTCCGCACGAGTCCGGTATGTGTTCTTCGGCGCTGGTCAGTTCCGACGGTCTCTCGCCGTCGACGAATCTGCCTAACATCGGTAACGGAGTAGTCGATGACGCGTTTGTTACACAAAATCATGTAGGAGGCGGTGGTAATCCAAATCAAAACTTTTACCTAACAACTTTCAGCGATAAGCCTAGCGTGAATAGAAAAGTCAAGAAGCAAGTCCAGTTCAAGGGCATGCAAGAGCAAACGATAGAAGATGAAAGTTGTTGTAAGCCATCGGCGTCGAACGTTGATGCGGCGTCGCAGCGTGCACAGTCGGAAGTTGTGAATATAGAAGGGAATGCAACGTTAGGTATTGAGACTGCGAAGAATACGAGCGCCACTGCCGCTACATCCGATGCGCAGTTAACGCAGCCACTCGCCAGCGTCTGCGATGTCAACTCGCATTTCGATCGTTGTTCGCTTGATCGGGAGCATCGCCGTTTTCGTTCTAACGTTTCCTCGTCCTCGTTACCTTTATTACCCGCGCAGAGTGTCATTAAACCGTGTGTCGTGGTTACGTCTGAATCCGCGTTGCCGTTGAATTCTTCTTCGTTGGTGTCTGTGTCTAGTGCCTCTTCTGGATGTGCCTCGGACCATTCTCTCATCAGTAAGTAAACATTACGCTTTATTTTCTCATAAATTGATAACACTATAGTTTCAAATGATTGGTCATCTTCGAAATTCGCTCGTTAAATGTACGAGAGACCTCGTTTTTCGGGCTAGAACCCGAGAGATTTTATGATTTATGGAAGGGAGATAAATGATCGATAATAACTCATATCCATCCGTTAAAACAGTATATATTATCGGTGAAGGATTTTGCGAGGTTTCATAGTCTACAGAAATTTCGAAAAATTATTTATCGCCTTCTGGTTTAGTTCGTGTTCGTAAATGGATTATGTGCGGGCTGATCGTTATCCATCCTTCGAGTAAATCTATATCGAATGGGATGTTGAAACGATATAACGTTAATAAAATAAATCTTATCAAGGTTTATAGTCAGTACTTCTGCATTTCGTAACTAGTCATCACTTCTCGATCTTTGAAAAGCGCAAAAAATTGTCGATTCAAGTATCTAGTAATCTCTTTCCTGCCTAAATTATTGCTAATATAATTTCTCGAGAAGTTCAATTGTCATTTCAATCAACAGCAAAGCTAAATTCAACAGGAATAAGAGAAGTCTTCTTTTATGGGAGGACGAGGAGGAGGAGGGGTAGATAGTGAAAATGGAGATTGTACAACATCTTGTTTAAACGAAGAAAAGAAAAATAAATTCAAATGAGGATTCTCCAAAACTTTATTTTTAGTACGAGTAGGTTAGTCTATGTCTCAGCCCCACAAAGTTTAAAATAGTGTGCCATAAGAAGCCGCATTAGGTATTCCTCATTCAGGGTATAGTCTACCGGTCTCTGAAAACCCCGGGACCTCGTAAAAGCCTCGTAGAAAGGGCCCCAGAACTCAGGTCCAACCAGAATTTTTTCCTCTGAGCCTAAAGAGGAAATTGACAACAAAATTGTTCTACGAAAAGTAAATATAAGTTCCATTGTCCAATGAAGGGGAGGGAGAATGTCTTGAATAGGTTCCAAAAAAAAATCTGGCCAAGTCCCCCAAAAGATCCCGGAAAGTCCTTTTTTTCACTTTCTGATTCTGGTGGACACCCTGACATTGCATGACAGCGTTAAACGAAATGACTCTAGACGTCTTTTTCCCTCTCACCCATAGGCTTCAGTATCCTCAAATAAGTATTGACTAACCCCAACAGAGCATTTCGAAATCTCAGAGAATTTGAATACTTGAAAAGTTGGTTTCCCCTCTTGCGGTTTCAATAACATCTTCATACCTCCAAGGAAAGGTTGTTGCCCTCCAAGAGTTTTCAAAAGACTTCCACATTGATAGAAAACTAGTATATCCCAGGGAGTGAACTTTGGGTTAGGATATTTCATTATCTAAGAATTTCTTTTCCAATCGAATGGAGCCTTGACCTCAAGTGTCATCTTACCACTCATCGTGTTGCGACCTGTGACCCATCCGCACAGTAGCTCGCTTGCTCCAGAAAACCTTAATTCAGTGCCTCCAAAAATGAATAATAAGATTAACAAATTTACGGGCCAGCCAATGAATCAAACGTTGGAATAGGTATTAGACTAAGTTTAATCGGCGGCTTTGCGAATAACTACGAGAGCTTTCCGCATCGTGCGCTCTATTTTGCTATTCTTCTCTTTCTTCTCGACTTCCCCCTCCTTCATGTCAATACATAATTCGAAACACCAGTCTATCGTTTTCTTACTCTATATTGGAGGAAACCCATCCACGAACCATTTTTCAACGGACAATATGAATCCCAACTTCTGACTTCTATTTACCCTGAACCTTTCGCGGTAACTCAATTTCCCTGTATCTAAAGACGCCATTTTCAAGGGAAAAAAAATGAATCTTACTCCTTTTTGTTGCTCCTAGGCTCTCTTTCATTATCTACATTACAAGTCCGAAGATGGAAAAATATTTGGGGGTGGGTTGAATTTTCGACCCTCGACCCCTCCCCCGTACCTTGCGGTGAGGCGAAAACCCGTATGAGAAAATTTTTCGATTTCTGTGTCAACTTCAATATACGTAATTTTGAGGTCAAAAATCTTCCAAGTCCCCCCGCTCGAAAATCAAATTTTTCCAAATTAGTCGAGTAGGTTGGAGCAACCTCTCTCTCGTACAGCATTGATCATGGTCACCTTCGAAGAACTTTTCAAGCTTGCGTTGGTCAAATCTCTTGCCCTTTTTTGGAACCACAATTTGCTGCTTATTCAAGTACCTCTTCTCATAAATATGGTTTCAATAATTTGTTTTTGTCGAAATCTCTAAACTAGATCACAGCACACGCCCCCCCTCCTTGCTGTTCCTATGTACTGCTTGGAAGTCCCCCCTCCGACTATCAAAATTTGAGCAGGTTACAGAATAGAAAAGCTTTTTTAGGCTGGACGTGGACGTTTTCTGCAAATGTACCCACTGTTCCTTTTTTGTCGATTTCAGTAATTTAGCTGGGAGCTGATATCTGCCGTCACCCTTCTCCATTTATTACGTGCTTATATTTTACCTCCATGTAAAAATACATGAGACTTTGTAGATCCCCTTGCCTCTTAGGTGAGATTTTGCCTTAAGCTCTAATGATTGAATGCTTAATATTTGAGATGTCTTGATTATCGCGCAAGGGAAATTGAACTATGATGGTATATGGGAGAAAAATAAAAAATGTATTGAATGAAACATATTCAGCTTTTTCACATTCTACAAATTAGACCAATTCCGCTTCGTTCGGCAAAAGTACTATTTCTATTGAACGAACCACGCACAAAGTTAGCGATCCGAGCGGATAGGCGGCTCAACCTAAGAATGGATTTCTATCTTTCCTTCTCCCAAGTAAGGGCGCAAATCGAGAGTTTGCAACGCCCCTCCCCTTTTTAAGACCCTTATATAATCAATTGGATAGCCCCTGATTGCTCGCCAAAAATTGATGTCCTTCTTCAGCCGTGAAAACTTATTTGAATTGATGGTGAGTGATGATACATTGTCTGGACTTTGTAACTTTGAGCTCTCTCAATTTGCTGAAGAGTATGAGGTACAATCTTGTCTGGTCGTTCGACCTTATAAAATTTCAGAGAGAAAAAAATATAGTATTTTCATCATCTCATGAGAATACATTTTTTACGTCCTGATAGAATTGATTTAGCTTTCAGTAAATTGGTATCGAATATTTTTAAATAACCTTTAAACAATTTAAATTTTATTTTCAATTCACTGATGATATTTTCCTCCCAAAAATATGGTAAAATTTCATATTTCATTTGATGATCAATGAATATTTGTTTATTCGTCAAGCTAGTTCTAATTCGTATACATTTTGCGCCGCACGGTATAGATGACTTGCGGTGCTACACCATAACTGCGACACCGCTGGTGGCGGTTTGTATGATGACAGAATAATTTATGGCTATAAATATTTTGAATTTCCATCGACATTGACACAAAATATGTTGAATAGTGTTTTCGAAAATAAGGAGAGGTTTTATCAAATTTGAAGTTTATATACATGAAATGAAGGTCAAATTAATATGCTTTAAAAGTCACCATTTGTCGGATTGTTACTAGTCAGGGTGAATTTATTTGGTTCGCATTCCGAAGTCCTATTACTCACTCAAATGACAATTTACTCTCGCTTGAGTCGCATGGCAGCCGTTTGTCCTGCATTATGGAGTATGTGCAGGTTGTACATGCATTGATTCCTCCTACACCAGTACTGGTGCTTTCAAGTTTGTTGGAAGAACCTCCGTGGAAAAATCCCATTTTCTTAAAAACCGCCAAAGTGCAATTTCTCAGGTACGTTAACTTTAGCACACACATACCAGACACAACTTAGAACTAAGTCGCCGGTGGATTATCTTCTCCTCTCTTAATGTCCTAATATTCATCTTCATCGAAGAAAAGCTCCACAATACTTGAAAAAGTAAACTGGAGGGCAATTTGCAAGAACCGCAGAATATAAAAAATAAAGGAAGCCGCGAGCGCGCTTTCGGTTAAACAACCATTCTCAAGCGTAGATAAAAAGTGACTCGACGAGATGGGAAAAGAGAACAATCACAACGACGGAGGAGAAGAAATCATGATTGAACTAGCGAAGTATGAGACTGTGAGTCATACTCGTAAACTAGCTCGACCAACCCCTCGTCCGGAATGTACCTGTTGAGTAGATTTATATCATCGCTATTAAGATGACGAATAATTTCAATATTTTCCAGAGCACGGCGTTTGAAGTAAGCCTTCTCTCTATGGAGGAGGATTTCTGACCCCTCCCTGAAACCATGACCACTGGTTATAAGGTGGTCAGCAAATGCGGATTCGCCCAAATGCCTTTTTTCCCAATCTTTTAGGTGTTCAGCCACTCTAATTTTAATTTGACGACTAGTCTCGCCTACATACATCCCATTACAGTCCCTGCAAGCTATGCTATAAACTCCGCTCTTTTCAAGGGGCGGGATAGGGTCCTTTGACCTAAATAATAGCCCTTTTACCGTCGTAGGATTATAAAATACGGGACGGAAACCGAAGGGGCGGAGGGCGCGACTCATTTTCGAAGAAAATTTACCCAAGAAGGGGAGTTTAATGAAACGGGTCCTACTATCGACAGAAGAGTCGCGGGGGAGGGAGGTAGTTGAATCAAGGCAATTCCGCGTGGGTTTTCTTCCGGACCATAAGGTCAATGTCCACGTTGACCTCATTCACTCTAGCCAAGTATTTTGACATGTTCCATGTCTTTTCTCTCGCCGGACCCCGATTTTGAAACTCGCGAGTACACCCCCCTCCCCCCGCCAAGTGAAATCTCTACCCCGTGGGTGATTCAGAAATTCGCGAGTACACCCCGCGTAATAATAATAATAATTAATAATAAATAAATAAATAAATAAATAAATAAATAAATGAATAAATAAATAAATAAATAAATAAATAAATAAATGAATAAATAAATAAATAAATAAATAAATAAATAAATAAATAAATAAATAAATAAATAAATAAATAAATAAATAAATAAATAAATAAATAAATAAATAATTAAATAATTATTATAATTAATAATTAGAAAATCTCTACCCCGTGGGTGATTCAGAAATTCGCGAGTACACCCAATAATAAATAATTAATTAATTAATTAATAATTAAATAATTAAATAATTAATATAATTAATAATTAGAAAATTTTCTAAGTCCCTCTTCCTATCATATATGGCTGAATAGTCGAAATTTTTCCAAGTCCCCTACACTTGAATTGTCTCATACCATTCCAATACAACAGCGAGTTCGCGCTACCTCATATTTCTCATAGAAGACTTGAATTTTCTCATACCATTCCAATACAACAGCGAGATCGCTCGTTCGCCCCACGAAAGTTGATACCTCAAAATATAGAACACCCACAATTACCTCAAAATATTTCTCATAGAAGACTTATACGACGCCAAGATAGGTAAAGGGGTAAACGAATAATATCTCACGAACACTTGACCTAGTAGAAGCCTAGACTGAAATATTTCAAGATGACTGATAAAATATAAAAGACATGGAACATGATTTTCATTTATTTGGCTATGCCAGAAATTTTTTTTTTTTTATAATATTGAGTTCTTTTTGGAAAGCTGCCTGGTTCAGCGGGATGCGGGTTAGCCGATGAATAAAGCTATTAAACGCCGCGAACTTGTGAGAAACAGGGCAGAATGACGAGCCGTGGACGACAATGTCGGTCGAAGTATCTTTTCTATATATTGAAAACTCGTGGACTCCATCTCTATTTGAGATGGTGAGATCCAAGAAGTTAATATTTCAACCTACAACCTGTAAGGTAAATTTGATGGAGGGATATTGAACGTTAAGATACTTAAGAAACTCACTAAGGAGATCTTGGGGACCGATCCACGCACATAGAGCGTCATCTACATATCTGTACCAATAATGGACGTAATCCAGGAATACTTGTCCTGAAGTGAAGAGGTCAGCCTCAAATTTGGACATGAAGATCTCCGACACAAGGGTACCCAAAGGGGACCCGATAGGAATGCCAACCTCCTCTGGGAACTCGTAGAATTTCCCAATAAACTTGCAAACATTGGGGGACCAACATACATTAAGTAAATTAAAGAATTCTTGCAACTCTTCATGAGTAGTATTAAAACGAACGAGGAAGTCACCCGTATGTTGCATGGCGATAGTTCTCGGTATGTTGGGGAACAGGCCGACAACGTCAAAAGAGCATAGAGTGGTACCCGGAGGAAGTAAATGGTGTTTAAGTTTATCGGCTAAGGAAACAGAATTTTTAATCGATTAAGTAGACTCGTACTCGATGCGAGATTTAAGCCATCTATCCAAGTATTTAGCGAGAGAGTAAGCAGGGGAGGAGACATAAGACACAACAGGACGCATCGGAGTACCCTTTTTGTGTATCTTAGGCAGCATAGAGGAGGGGGGCACCGGATTCGGTTCAAGCAGGCATTTTTTGGTCGAGGGTTTGCTTATTAGGACAGAACTCCCATTAATAACCTTCCTAACCTCTTTAACGTACCTAGGGAAATTGAAGTCAGTATTTTCAATGGCCCTACACTGATAAAGCACTTCTTCAACTTTGGTAACGTAGGTTGACTTCTCCATAACGACTATAGAATTCCCTTTATCAGCCTTCGTGAGCAATGAATCCTCCTCCTTGAGCTTCCTCCTCAGACCCTTGATCCCCTCCCTCACAGTGCCATTCATGCACGGAAGTGGAGTGTTACGGACCAAATCAGCACACGTTTTCTTGCAAATTGCCCTTTAGTTTACTTTTTCAAGTATTGTGGAGCTTTTCTTCGATATGTCCGACCGTAAACTTGAGAACCGGATCAATTCTATTCATCTTCATCTTATTCCTGCGGAGTGTCTTCTGTATGTCGGTGGTATACAGGTGTTGAGTCGACCATAGCGTGGCTTTGCATTTGCATTTTAACAGGGAACCTGTTTTATGGGGGGCTATTTGAGAAATCTGCCGTGCGCCATCCAGCGAAAAACTTAGAGAAATTTCGACTCTCGAGCTATATATGATAGGAGGGGGACTTGGAAAAATTTCGACTCTCGAGCGATATATGATAGGAGGGGGACAGAAAAATTTCGACTCTCGAGCTATATATGATAGAAGGGGGACTTAGAAAAATTTCGACTCTCGAGCTATATATGATAGGAGGGGGACTTGGAAAAATTTCGACTCTCGAGCTATAGAAGGAGGACTTAGAAAAATTTCGACTCTCGAGCTGTATATGATAGAAGGGGGACTTAGAAAAATTTGGACTCTCGAGCTATATATGATAGAAGGAGGACTTAGAAAAATTTCGACTCTCGAGCTATATATGATAGAAGGAGGACTTAGAAAAATTTCGACTCTCGAGCTATATATGATAGGAGGGGGACAGAAAAATTTCGACTCTCGAGCTATATATGATAGAAGGGGGACTTAGAAAAATTTCGACTCTCGAGCTATATATGATAGGAGGGGGACTTGGAAAAATTTCGACTCTCGAGCTATAGAAGGAGGACTTAGAAAAATTTCGACTCTCGAGCTATATATGATAGAAGGGGGACTTAGAAAAATTTCGACTCTCGAGCTATATATGATAGAAGGGGGACTTGGAAAAATTTCGACTCTCGAGCTATATAATATGATAGGAGGGGGACTTAGAAAAATTTCGACTGTCGAGCTATATATGATAGGATAGTTGGTCTAGGCCTTCTTTTTACTACCTTTCTCCAAATCTAAGCTTCCTTGAATTTTCAATACCAAATCTCATTCGAATCATAAAACAGGTTCCCTGCGTTCCTCGTTTAACTTCGTTAAGGAAGTCGTCATTTTTCATCTCGTGTCCACCTTCTTCACAACACCTTGTTGCATACTTCTTCGGAACATAGTATAATAACTACCAAGCTGCTCGGAGCAAGCCCTTCATCGACCCCAATCTCTTGAAGAGACCGACTAAGCTTTCCTCGCTCACGACTCACATACAAATAAGATGAGCTGTGGTCCAACATCCCGACCTCTATCGCAGTGCGAACATGTATAGCCTGTTCATCTTTCCTTAACTTCTCATGATGGTGCTTGTTGAAACAACCGTGGGCGCTTAACACCTGCTTCAGGTGAAAGTTCAGCTGACCACGATTCATCCACTCATCAAGGTCGCGCATTAACACACGAGTCGTCCATATACGTAGCTTGCTCTGAGCAATTTTCGCTTTCCATTTCTCAAGCGAGGAGCGTCTTGGCTCTTGGTTGACCCGTATACCCTCTTCGTCAGTCGTCGTCCTCTCCTTTGCTTTAAACGCCATCGCTCTCTCCTAAACAAGGAGCTCGATAGTTGGTGAACGTCCAGGCGAAGAGCCTCCGTCAAGACAGGCGGTACACCCTAATACACCTCAGCGCAACTCTTTGTTGGTTCTTTTCCATCTCCTTCCTTCCGTAGGCTATCTTCATGGAGACAACCGATACTGGAGCACTATATCTTCCCTCGACTCTTCTAAGTTTGTTAAGAGACGGCTCAGGTGGGTCCTTCTCCGCTACCGAACCAAACACGCAGATACTCCATTACCTTCTTGGTCGTACTTCTCACGCCTTGCAGGCGAAAGATGGGTAAACTGGATTTCCGTCCGGTCGTGAGATATGGTCTCCGTCTTTCCTACTTTGAGTTCTCATTTGACCAACTCGATCCAATACCAGGAGGGGGGTAGTCAGTAGATGAGAATACAAGCGAAAAATTTGGTCACCTCGTCGGGATCCGAACCCGAGACCTTTCGCTTGCCGGGCGACTGCTCTAACCACTGAGCTACGAGGAGATCAAATGATTTCGCTTTAATTCTCAAATACCAACGACGAGAACAAGTACGTCACTGCCCGCAACGGCGATAAACACTCATAGAGTGTATTTTTGAGGGAGCAAGAACTAGCTTGCATCAAACCTCAACGAATATAAACCTGACTAAGGAAGAACAACGAAAGACAACGATTTTTTACGTTACGGGAAACTATATCAGGAGGGGGGTAGTTAGTAGATGAGAATACAAGCGAAAAATTTGGTCACCTAAAAAAAAAAAAAAAAAAAAAAAAAAAAAAAAAAAAATCGTTGTCTTTCGTCGATCCAATACGTCACTGTCTCTATAAGAAGTCTAGGCCCTGGTTTACCCTGCTCCTCCACCCCTACAATTGATGTCATCCGCATAGCAGATTAGCTTAACGCCTAGTGCCATCTTCACCTTAAAAATACAGTTTAATGGTGTGCACCACAAGAGCGACCAGTAGGTTTCATTATAAAGTAAAAAAAAACAAGCAAGCAAACACGTAATATGCAATACCATAGAGGGTGAAGCCATGTATAGCTTCAAAGTCGAAATTATTTTCAAGTTTCTTTTTGCTATAAAATATTTACAAAGATCGAGTCCAAATGTTGAAAAATTCTGAGGAGTCGGCGGGTATCACTGACGGATTTTATGAAAAATTCATCCATACAGTAGATTTCACATAGAAATTTTGATATCTGAGCACTTTGATACTAACGACCCGTATGATTTATGAGAACTGTAATGATTCGTACCTGTACGCTACTTTCAGACGCGGTCTGTTATCATTAGAAACAGTTAGTCGAAAACATAATTTCTATTTCTGAAAACAATAGAGGATTGACTATACGATACTGGTTTCCAAAGCGGATTCGTGAAATTTTCTAATTACAAATGAAAATTCACAATTGCCAAAAAGCTAGCTATGATTATCTACGAGCCACAATTTTTTTCTTTTTTAAAGTAAAACAAAGTACTTACTCAATAAAGATTTTGTAATTGTACCAAGTTTCTCTAACTCATTTCCGTACGTTCAACAAGTAGGTAGATATAATTTTACATGAAAGTAGTCATAATGGAGAGGGATTACGATTATGCTGGCGGCTAAGAACGCCAGCAAAAAAAAAGAGAGCGAAAAGAAGAAGACTACAATAACGTAGATCGTTAATATTAATCAGAATATTATTTTACTCCCTAGAAAATGATAAACAATTTGTATGTATAACTCATCAAAACAATTTAAATGTCGATTGCGTTTGATTTGTTTTTTCGATTGTTTTTGCGTCTTTTATTCAAGAAATTAAAAGAAAAACCTAAAAATAATACCCACTCGACAGATTTTAAAACCACTACATTAAGTCATATACCTAGTTCCTGTTGCTAGAGAAATGACGTAAAATATTGTGTATATTGCGAAAATAAAATCAACTACTGTGCATCGTGAAGATTCTAATTTAATATCACGACGTTATGTAAAGTGATATCATCAAAAAAGAGAAAATTCTTTATTTTCTCACCCGCGATTCTTGAATTCTCCGAAGTTACACTCGCACTCTGCACTTCTTCAACTTCATCATTTATTTTCTGAAAAATTTGTTCGACGACGATTCATTCTCAAATCAATACATTCATCGAAAGAGGGGCGTTCTTAGTTCGCTGAATAGTGTTTTAAATTTGAGACGTTTTATCTGCAAGTGCGGCAATTTTTTAGAAAATATCGTTCGAATGCATGTCGACTTAACGCTAATATTACAGAAAAAATGCTTACGCAGCCGCGTAAGCAGCACACGACTTTTCACCTGTATCTACAATCAAGTTTTTTGCTTAAACTTTAACTCTAGTACTCAAATTTATTCAATGAATCGTTTTCTCAATAAGATACACACATCCTCACCATCTCTCGCTTAAGTCCTTTCTTCATAACTCCAACTTATTCTATAAATCGTTCTCTCAAGAGGCTTACATATATCCTCACCATCTCTCACCCCTCTACTCATAATTCATTCTTGATCATCTCCAATTCCCGAGCATCATTCTATGTTATTTCCAGCTGCTCTTCTCTTCATGCAATCATAATTTGTATTCACGCTCTCATCGCAATCTATGAGAGAATGACCGAAAAATGTTATTGAAAATAAAAAGAGGCGGGAAAAGCCTCTTTTTATTTTCAAAACTGTGTCGTCCTTGCACGTACTTATAAAAAGCTTTTTCCTTGAAAAATGTTATCTTTAAGAGAATTAAAAGCGCACACTTATGGATGAAAACTCAAAAGAGTTATGCAATAGCAACCGCCCCACCCCATTTTGCAAGCATGGGAGCAAGAACATCGCGTCATTATACGCCCCACCTTAAACCGGAGTATTTCAAAAGAATTTGATGTTGAAATTAAAGTGTTATTGAAAATTAAGTTGTGTACCTCGCGTAGTCTCATGTTTTTGCCACAGAGTGTGAGTAAGGGTTCGCCACAGAATCAGTCACCCTAGACTCACACACATACACTTCTTATCCCTCATCTTATGCTTCTCTCATGCTCTCATTCCTTCTCCCACATCTGAACTAACAACACCAAGCTTATGACAGGCTCTTATTAGCTCATTAATTGAAAAAAAAATTAAAAGAAAAGAAATAAAATGAAACATGAAAGATTATACGTACGCAAAAGATTGCTCACCAATACTATAGCATATCCTTACATAACATTCATTCATAAGAAACTCAACGCATACTTAAAACTCATTCATAAAGAGCGTATCCTTACGTGTGTGAACAGGTAACCCAAAAAATGAATAAAACTAGCTACAACTACACTGACAATCTACGTAACCAAAGGTTACGCTTCGCTTTTGATGACGAAAGCAACTACCTGAAGTTTAGTACTACAAAATAGTAGTAGCTCGAATATTTGCAAATTTCATCAAATTAGTTCACGTTTCAATTTGAGATATCTCACGAACCAGACATCGTATCAACACCAAAAGTTCACAATTACATTTTTAGACATGTAAATTACAATATATCAACATTTGAAAAAAATTGAACAAACCATATCAGAGTTATAGGAGTGGGGAATTTTTTTAAAAATTGGGTATATCTGGAGAACTACTGATCCGATCGTCAAAAAAAATGCAGGTGCACAACTTCAGATATAACACCACAACTGGACTAAGTTTCAAGAAAATCCATCCAGTAGTCTCGGAGGAGAAGTCCGGACAAATTTTGATCCATATATATATATCCTTATATATATATATATAAGGAAACCTGAATTTTTTTTAATGACGTAGCGATGATCTATGACCTCTAAAACGTCGAGAAAGTTCATTTCCCCCCCTTTCTGCCACAACTGTGACGGGTGTAATACTCGCTTTTCTACGAAAAGTCGGTAAAATGGACTCTTTTCGTTACAAGAATAATTTCCTTCGGTTCGAAGAATAGTTTCTTGAGATTAAAATACAGTACACCATTTCCAGCAATTATTTTGAAGAAATTGTTCGATATTCTGTAAACTTACACGGGTATATTCAGAGGGCCGGAGGTTTAACGGTGCGAAACTTGCACAAATAATTTCGGATTTGGGAAACAATTTCAAGTTAGGCCAACTTTATACATTCCATTGAGGCTTAACATAAGTTAAAGAAGGGTTAATCGAATCAACACGATTTTTTAGGTTGAAAAAATCGTGTTGATTCGATTAATGGCGCTAGTGCACCAACGGTTGTCGTACTCTTCCCGAATATGGTTCCTCCGAAAGTGCTTACAATTGCATCTTAAACCAAATTTCGTCTCTACTCTGACTGCAATCTTACCAGCAAAAAATTGGAAAAATTCCTGACGAAAAAATGGATCCGTACTGAGCTGAGGCGGTGGTATGGGAGGCTGAATGTCACTACAAGGTTGAATTTGCTGGTGCGTTCCAGACTCTCCAGTTTACTTCACACCGGTGAGTGGATCTATTTATTAAGTCTGTCAATTATAAATGTCGTACATTTGAGGCTAAGTTAAAACGCAAGAAAAACAAGAAACCTTGTTCCCTCCAAAATTTGAAAGCCTCTACTACCCAGGAGGACAGTACTGATGCTGGCGTTGTCCAACAGTTTCAACCGTGCATCATAAATTGTAGTCAGGTAGTGTTCACCAGCGATGAGCTGAACTTCCTTGAGAAGAAACCTTGTTCCCTCCAAAATTTGAAAGCCTCTACTACCCAGGAGGACAGTACTGATGCTGGCGTTGTCCAACAGTTTCAACCGTGCATCATAAATTGTAGTCAGGTAGTGTTCACCAGCGATGAGCTGAACTTCCTTGAGAAGGGCTTAAAATTCGGGTTACCCCCTCCTAAAAATGCCGAGACTCTGGCTAACGTCGTTGCTGATCTCGACGTAAAAATTGGACCTGGGGTCAATACTCAGAAAGCTTGTGCCGATTTGGTCCGTGTTACCCCCCTACCTAGAATGAATGTTCTTGTTAGTGAGGTGATCAAAGGGATAAAGAGGAAGGTCAGGGAGGAGGATTTAATCATTACAAAGGCTGACAAGGGGAATACTATGGTCGTTATGGACAAATCCTCTTACGTCTGTAAGGTCTACGAGGTCCTTGACCAGTGCGGCGCTAAGGAAAATTACCGTTTCAACCTCCCCAGCCACGTGAAGGAGATTAGACGTGTTATTAATGAATGTGAATTCGTTATTAAAACTCCATCATTAAATAAATTGCTCCTCGAGCTTAATCCTGTACCCCCCCCCCCTCTTGTATGGGTTACCTAAAGACCATAAAACAGGTACCCCGATGCGTCCGGTGGTTTCCTATGTGTCTTCCCCCACGTACTCTCTAGCAAAATACTTGGACTGTTGGTTCAAATCTAGAATTGATTTTGAGTCACCCTACTCCGTAAAAAACTCGGTAAACTTGGTTGAAAGACTTGAAGACGATATTGTGGTTTCGGGTTCGACCCTGTGTTCATTCGATGTGGTCGGTTTATTCCAGCATATCCCAAGAGCTACTGCCATGCAGCTATGGGTAATTTGTTAGTCCGTGCAAACATTCGCCATGAAGAATTGGCAGAATTTTTCGACCTGCTCGGTATCTGTTGGTCCCCCAATTTTTGTAAATTTAACGGGGAGTTTTTCGAGTTTCCAGAGGAGGCTGGCATCCCTATTGGTTCCCCTCTGAGCTACCTCATCTCCGAGGTCCTTATGTCTAAATTTGAATTTGATCTGTTCTCCTCTGGCCAGGTGTTCTTGAGTCACGCATAGATATGTTGATGATGTGTTATGTGCGTGGACCGGTCCCCGAGATCTCATTTTGGAATTTCTCATGTATCTCAATAAGCAATATCCTTCAATAAAATTCACGTTGGAAGTTGGCGGTTCTACTATCAATTTTTTGGACTTGACGGTCTCCGAAAGAGACGGTGTCCATGAATTCGCCATTTATAGAAAAGATACATCGACCGATATCACTGTCCACGGCAAGTCTTTTTGCCCTGTTGCACACAAGTTTGCAGCATTCAATAGCTCAATCCACCGGTTGACTAGTATCCCGATGAGTCGGTCCGCCTTTCATAAGGAGCTATCAACTATCAAGTACTTGGCCAGAGTGAACCAGGTCAACATGGACATCGACCTCTTGGTTCACAGAAAGATTACTCGAAAATGTCTTGATTTGACTACCTCCCTCCCTCGGGATTCGCTTCCTGACAGTAGAAAACGCTGGATAAGACTCCCGTTCTCGGGGAAGTTTTCCTCTCAATTGGGGCGTGTTCTACGCCCCTTTGGGATCCGGCCCGCGTATTATAATCCTAATACGGTTGCGTTTTGATACAGTCGGTAAATCCCACTCCTGAATTTATCCGACTCGATGCTGAAACCGGTTGATCGGCTCAGTGACGTTAGCACGTAACACGGTGTTCGAAGTGAGCTTTCGTGAATAAACTTGTTACGGCTAACCGAGATTCTACCGCTGCGCCACTGAGCCCCTTGGAAAAAGGTGCAAGGCAGATGGTAAATATGCTCTCTCTCCGGCATTTATCTGCACTTGCCTTCGTACCCACTGATCATGCCGGTGATGCTTCAATCGGCGAGGTTACGGACGCCACCATTTCTCAAAGTCAATCAGATTAAGTGGAGAACACAAGAGTTGGAAGACGCACACGAGATGGTCGTCCTTCGGCCCCCTATGGACTCACCCAAAGAGGCCAATTCGAAGTCGACCAGCTCCTATCTCAGAGCACTGGATAATCGAGTACTCAACGACGTAAGATTCCAGGTTGATAAGAGATCAGGAGTGGTTGACTAAAAATCGACTTCAGACGGACGGCTTAACCTACACTCGATCGCGTTAGTTATAAAAAATGGTCTTAAATTTGTGTCCTGTGGAACAAAGATATGCGTTATATAAAACGCTTTTACTGAAGTTGAGAGAGCTTAAACGAATCCGTTCCTCCAGGTTACGGCTATCCATAATAAACGCGAAAGGACGAATACTCCGAAGGAAGAGTAAACAATGCAAACCGCAGAAAAATATACACGACGAGCGCTTTCGGTTAATAAACCATCTTCAATCCTGAAATGAAAGCAACTGACGAACAGAAAAGAAGAGCAAGGTATTAAGATTGTCCAAACGAGAAATCGCGGTGTGAATCATAAACCAGTTCGATAAGGCCATCTTCCGGAACGTACGAGTTGAGTACAGTGACACTGTCGGTGTTGAGATCGAGGGCGATGCGCTTACGATAGGAATTCTCCTTATGGAGGAGCTTTTCGGATCCCTCGCGGAAGCTGTGGCCACTGTTTATAAATGATAAGAAAAAGCTGACTCCCCTAAGTGTCCCTTCTTCCAAGACTTCAGGCGCTCAGCTACTCTAACTTTCATTTGGCGGCCGGTCGCACCAATATAAAAGCCTCCACAATCCCCACATTCCAACTTGTAAACACCACTCCTCTCATCAACAGGTATGGGGTCCTTCAGTCTCACAAATAACCTCTTGACTGTAGTAGGGTTGTAAAACGCGTGTCTGAAGCTAAACGGGCGGAAGGCCCGACCCAATTGCAGGGAGAACTTCCCCAAGAAAAGGAGACTGATCCAACGCAAACGGGGATCACGGATCGTGTCTCGGGGGAGGGAGGTGGTGGAATCAAGAAGGCTCCTCGTGACTTTCCTCCGAACCATCACGTCAACATCGACATTGACCCCATTCACTCTGGCCAGGTATTTTATTGTGAGTAACTCTTTCTTGAAGGCAGACTGCTTCAAAGGAATACGAGTCAGTCTGTGAACTAGGCTGTGAAAAGCAGCCATCTTATGAGCAACAGGACTGAACGAACCACCGTGGACTAAAATATCGGTCGTAGTATCTTTCCTGTAAATTCCAAACTTATGGATACCGTCTATTATAGAGATCGATAAATCCAAAAAGTTGATGGAAAATATCCCTATTTCCAACGTTAATTTGATGGAAGGTACCAGGAATTGAGATACCTCAGGAACTCACCAAGGAGATCTGGGGGACCAGTCAGGTGCATAGAACGTCATCAACGTACCTGTGCCAATAGTGAATATGATTAAGTAACACCAGGTTCGAGGAAAAGAGGTCAAGTTCAAACTTGGACATGAAAATTTCGGAGATGAGAGAGCCTAAAGGTGATCCAATAGGGATCCCTACTTCATCAGGAAACTCGAAAAATTTTCCTTCAAATTTACAGTAGTTGGGGGACCAGCAAATATTCAGAAGATCGAAAAATTCCTGAAGCTCATTGTGAGGAATATTGGCTTCGACGAGTAGCTCACCCATACGCTGGATAGTAGCAGCCTTAGGAATATTCGGGCACAAACCAACAACATCGAACGAGCAGATGGTCGTTCCCGGGCGAAGACTTACACACTTCAGAACGTCAGTTAAAGAGGCCGAATTCAAGACCGAATGAGGAGATTCGAAATCAATGCGATTTTCGAACCAACGGTCCAGGAATTTGGCAAGGAGTTAGGTGGGGGAGGAGACGAAGGAAACAACGGGTCACATCGGGGTATTGTTCTTATGCACTTTGGGCAACCCGTAGAGAAGGGGGGGTATGGGGTTAGGAACAAGGAGGGCTTTTTTCAAAGCAAGAGTTTTGATAACAGCCTCACTCCTGTTGATGACACTCCCAACTTCTTTAACGTGCTTAGGAAAACTGAAATCCTCACTCTCTTCAGCACCACACTGCTGGAAGACTTCACGGACCTTAGAAGAATAGGCCGACTTCTCCATCACCACAACAGCATTACCCTTTGTCAGCCTTAAGGACGATTAAATCTCCCTCTATCATCTTCCTCTTCAAACCTTGAATCACTCTTCCTAATTTATTACTCATGCGAGGGAGGAGGTTATTACGGACTAATTCGGCACAAACTTTCTGGGTATTAAAACCAGGACCAATTTTAACCGCAAGGTCCGCAACAACATTCGCCAAGGTTTCATCCTTCTTGAGGGGAGGTAAACTGAATTTCAAACCTTTCTCAAGGAGGGCAGTTTCGTCACTATTAAATACTACCTGACTATTATTTATGAGGGGGGGGGGTTGAATTTATGAACGACAACACCGTCATTCGCCCCTTCCTCAACCACCTCATCATTAACCTTCATCAGGGAGGACAACTTCTTATTTTTCTTCTCCTACAAGTTCACTTCAAACTTCCGACACTTTACATTGACGTCCCGCATAGAGTAATCAAACTCAAGGGGGAGGAGCATACCGGAGAGTCTCGAATGGACCATAAGGTTTATTCTAGTCGTCATAATAAATTTACCATACCATCTTCGCAACTCTGTTCTTATCCACTTCTCTCTCATATAATTTTCCAGATTCTTAGTCGTAAGCTTACAATCGGAATAAAACCGGAATTTAACGAACTTAGGCTTCAAATGCAACACTAAACACCGACGAAGAAACCAAACCGAAATTCCAGAGAAGGGAAATGTAAATACGCCGCAGAAGCGTTGTCAATTAAACGAATCCGTTCCTCCAGGTTACGGCTATCCATAATAAACGCGAAAGGACGAATACTCCGAAGGGACATTGCATTGTTTACTCTCCCTTCGGAGTATTCGTCCTTTCGCGTAGATTGAGAGATCTTCTTGCAAGAAAAAAGTTCAAGAGAATTTGTGGAAGAACATTTGAAAGCATAACTGAAAAACTGTTCGCAGATACAAAAATTTACCCACGATCCCCTTGGTACGCAACACCGCCTTACGCTACCTATGAACGTTACAAATCAGTCGACGCGAAGTCCACAAGTCTGACCTCATAAAATCAATTCGATATCGACGTCGACATACAATTGGTATCGAGTGAATTTCGACATCAGTTTGAGGTAGATTTTAAGTCGCTCGACCAGCATCTACATACATCACGAGAGCGCTAACAATTTACCGACGCAGCCAAAACGAAAACGATTAGAAATTTGGAGGGGTTTACTCTAAATCAACTACAAATTAACGTGACGACTGACTTCGAAATGGAGTCGATGTTAGTCGACTTTAGTCGACCTGATACGAACGTCCGCGTGCAGTAAATTTACCAATATATGGACGCTAGTTCGACCAAGAATTTGAAAAGGTAAATCTATAGTCAACTTTTTGTTGGGGATCGACCGCTAACCGACTGTCAAGTTTCTTCCATGCATAACGTGTCGCTTCTCCTAAGCATCAATCTCGACCAACCACTCTTGAGAGCGAGACCATAACGTGAATCAAAACAAAATCCATTCCATGGTCATAAGCTCGCAGAACCTCGCATTTCTATGTCCACGTTTCAGTTCATACTGTCCTGACGACAATTTGTTTCACAATAGATTACCACCACTACTCCCCTGCTCACGTTCATACCCCAACTAGATTTCTCGCGATAGAGCTGTGGCTCTTTATAAGTTTGGGCGTTCAGGCCCTATGGGCTGCCAAACGGACATATGTATTGACGAGGGTACATAGGGCGACAGGAGAGAGTATCCGATGGTACAATGCTTCAATAAAACTACATTGGGTATTCAATACATTAGCGTGTACTTGTACCTTGGACAAAGAATTAGGCGCGATTATTGAGAGCTGTAAATAAGATTTTTTCAAAAACTGGAGGGAATACGAGAAAATCTCGATCGATCGATAGGTCAAAAACCGTTGACGACGATCGCTCGAGATGTGATACTGTAAAATACGGAAATAAAAATGAAGACAGATCGAATATGAGAATAGGTAATAAGTATACCTAAACAACAGCAGTTCCTCCAGTTACGAGTTCATTTACATACTTGATTCTATATAAACTAGACACAGGAAGAAACCGTTATCATCCACATGTGCAGCTAGTAAGAATACGCGGTATTTACCGTCGAGTAATATTACGAGTTTCACGATTCATTTCTCTCCAACTATTCGCTAACTACGATGTATACGAGAACGTGTATGATCGTAACCGAAACCAGTTGCTACCAATACTGAGTTCAATTTTGTTGCGAATCTGCCTTTTCTTCCATCATCGAGCTTATGTTGTCGTTAATAGTATTTTTTTTTATTATTTTCCTTCTTCTTGTTCCGATGAAGTAAGACGAGTAATTACAGGTATGCGCTCAAGATAGCTGATTTCAACGCACCATTCGAGCCGCAGTCGATGAAGAAGCAATTTTTAATAATATTTTTTAGTTTACGCCCGAGTTTCTAGAATTACGACATCGGTACGAACAAATTGAATAACATTCTATGTTCACTTCGTGTAGGCAACAAATATCGAGCATATTTTTCTTACTAGTGGACAATGTTTATTGTACACAATTTCGACGAGCGTGATAGATACCGGAAGTTTGTAAAGTTTCCCGACCAAATGAGTCGGCTCCGGTTCGTTGAGAAGTTCGTATAGTGACTTACAGTATTCAAAATATTACCAACCGACCCGAATGAGACGGCCCCCGCTGTTGGTTGTCGACTGATCCGTACCGATTTATATTATGTGTATGACAGTGAAAAACGTAGTACAATTATGCGGAAACGGTATGGTAGATTGTGATGTATGTACGCGTTTAAAACACCATCTTTCAGGGAAATTTTATATATTAAAATAAAACATTATGTGAAATGCGATATTACTTCCGTAAATTATACTGAAAAAATATCTGATAAGATTTGGAAGTTTGAATTCTGGCGAGAGCACAAGAAAGAATACTTGCGACAGAAAGTCGAGTTTCCCATCTGAAATTGTATCAGAGTTCATATATGAGATGTATATTATCTACCTGACGTGCAAAATCTTCGCTGTGACCCCGACACATTGAAGTAACTCAGACATAACTCGCCACATAAAAGCAGATAGCAGGATACATTCAAGTCACTATATTATGACGACCATATCAACCACGCCCACTTTTTATGAAGGTCAACTGTGACTGGGTAGTGTCGGGAGGAACTCAAAGTGTTTCTCAGATGTGTCGCATGTGTGACCCGGAGAAGCAACTTAAGGTTACTATACGGTCACATGTAAGGAACCCTTTTTACATCTTACGTGACATGCTTACTCTCAGGAATAGTACAGTAACGAATTAAGAGCTCATCTTCTTCGCTATCTTCACCTCATTCAGCGGACTATGGAGGATGGGCCGTCATAGGATGAAGATGATGAGGTAAATGACTTACAGAAATAATTCTACAAGAGAGGAAACAATTGGGAAATATACAAGTGCACGCTTCATAAAATTATATGACCGTCAGTTCCCCTCCCGCCATGGAGAAAAACTGACACGACGTTGAAACTATGATGACGAACGACATAAATGCACGCCAGGACTGGCATAGACCCGTATTTCAAAAGAAGATAATTAATTTTGCTGCATTTATTGTGAGGAACTCAGCCAGGATGGGCTTGACAGTAGAGACTGCCAACTCCCTATGAGTGAGGTATGACTGTTGATGGAGGTGTTTTCCTAGTTGTTCCATCCCGGAGAAGTCAGTCGAGTCAGTTGGTTAATGCATTCGATTTCGAGCATTGCCGTGAGATCTTCACTGGTTGGTCAAACACTGAGGTTTGTCATCAGAATAAGATGATTCGGAAGAAGTATGATGCCAAGGGGATGCGCGGTAGTTATAATATGGATCAGTGCAATAGCCGCGAGCGTTTTATTATTGACTTGTATTCAAGTGTTCGCCGTTTCGACAATATTCGCACTTCTGATCCTTCCCATGATTTGCCAATTCAACTCTTCTTTTTCGCAAGCCCCTTTTTGCAATCAAGGTTCTTGATAGAGTCTAATCTTCAGGCCCCTTTGGAGCTTCCTTTTGATCTTCATGAAGCTTTTCACGCTGCACGTGTCAAGTGGCAGGCGGATGCTAATTTCGACTCTTCTCGCAGCATAGTCTTGAACTCAGATTTATTCAAGAAGCGGTTGTGCTTAGCCGTTGTAAATTATTTGAAAACTTATGTTTGTTAATTGCATTAATATGTATTAATATTATTGTAATGTCTTCATGAAATATATGGTGATGATAGAAAAAAAAAAAAAACAAAAAAAAAAACCCTCCACTTGGAGTGCTGGCTTGTTGCGGCATGGAAACTTATGCTGACTTGTCAGTGACCAAACCATTCCATCGTCTTCTTTCCTGTTTCTTCTCCCTGTATGAGGTTTACTTACTTGATATATTATAGTTGAATGAATTAAGTGTGGATTGCCCATTGTTCTGCATGTCCTCACGTGTGCACTATATGGTAATGTATGCACTACTTACATGGTGTATTTGTCCATTTCATAGGATTTCTACCATTTTGTATCCTGAGTGCACAACTCAGATGAAGATGTGTGCACTACTTACTTCATTTATTTGTTTGTTTCGATGGATTTCTAGTGTTTTTGGTTTAAAATACATATTTGTGGGTATCCTACAGACAGTTCGAATAAAATTAAAAAAAAAAAAATTATTGTGAGGATGCAAGGATGGTAAATCAATTTGTCGTGAAAGTATACGAGTTGGTAAGGAACTGGTCCAACCGTCATGATCCCACATGCATGATTGTTGTACCATTTGTGGAAACTCCTTCCATGCTCCTGAGCATGTGGACAAAGTTGTACCATTGGGCTCTCTTGAACAAACCAGTATTTCGAATGGATGATGACGAGGAAGGTTCGTTGTACTCCATCGGATCTTCAAATCTCAGTAAGCCACTCACCGTCAGCAATATATGAAACTCGAAGATAAATGGTCATCCTTTGATACATTCAAGTGAAAACTGCACTTCTCAATGAGTGTGAATGTACTTGCCCGTTCTTCTTGAAACACTCTCTGTGCAAACATGTTATTGGCATGCAAATTCGATTGAAATTTCGTACCGTCCCCCAGGAAGCTAAAAACATCCCCACGAATCAAAAACGTAAGTGTGGCCGCCCCTCCAAAGCGAAGCAAGCGTTACTATTACAATAAAACAAAAGTGTCAACGTCTCTTCTGTAATGAATGTAGCTCGTAGGCTACAAAGTTTTTTTTTGTCCATGTAATACATTTCTTAGGAGTGTCAATTTTTTTCATCCGTGTAATACATTTCATAGGCGTGTCAATTTTGTTTCCTTGGCGTGTTATCGATAGTCGGGCAATTTCGTTTTTTGAGGTGTGCGATTAAATGTATGCCGAAACAATTGTCACGAGAAGGCCACAAATATGGTATTCTATGGTCACAAACCAAAATGTTATGACCTTTTGATGTGACTGCAATACTTCTTATAAGTAACCTATAAGGGTCTCAAGTCACACCTGCGATTCAGGCGACTCAGCTTACCCCAAAATTTCCCCTATGCTACCTAAAAGCTGCTAGTTTGACGCTAAGATGTGTCCTCTGTTTCCTGCATTCTGATTGGCTAACTACTCGACACAATCTAGTCACATTTTACGGTCACACGAGTAAGAAGGCTCTGGTCACGCACTTTTCCTGTTGTGATGTTATTTTCGGGTAAGATCATATCGCCTTTGATAAGAAGCTGTATACGACGAAGTATCTTGTGAAAAAGTTTGTTCATCACTTATTTCATAAGAAATAATGAAACTTGACCCATTGTATAGCATTGTGAGGAATGGGGGAAAATTCGTATTTTCGAGATTAATAGCCTATAATACCTAATACAAGAGATGAATTCTCCCATTGGTTCAAAAATGGTGAGAAGCTCTTCAAAAAATGAGCTAAATTCTGCTATTGGGTTTGGGATAGTTCATCGACACCAAGTTCACTAACGGAAGCTTCATCTTAGGTCATCACATCGTGATTAGTTTCAAAAGTTGCAAACGAAGAAAGTATAATTTTGAATCGCATATGAACGCCGATGTACTCCTGTCGTACCACTGAATGATAGTTTCAACTTATGATGAGCCGGAGATTCTCGTGGGTTCTCTAACGGATTTTAACGAGGTGTGGCAGGGAACCTGATTTTCGTGGCACGTGGGATCTGAAAAATGTAGATTATGTTGTCACAGGCCCCGCCTCCAAACTATATATGATAGGAGGAGGACTTCGAAAGACGAAACCGGTCCGGACTTTGGAACTATATATAATAGGAAGGGAACAAAAAACTGATCTATCGAGTCATCAGATTGTGACGCCACAAAGCTGACCTATGACGTCATCAAGCTGTGATGTTGAAGGCCCCACCCCAAACTATACATGATAGGGGGGGCATAGTGGGGGACTTGAAAAATGGCCAAGCTCCGAGCTTTGCCAGATGGCGAACGTTTTTTGTGACACCCTCCCTCCCTCCCTCCCCCCCCCCGATAAAACAGGTTACTTGTTGAAACAGTATTTTTAGCCAATTTGACTTTTTCTTAGCAGGAAACCTGTTTTATCGAGAGTTTTTTGGAAAAAACGTCCGCTGTCCGGCCGACCGACAATGCTCGGAGCTCGAAAATGCTCTAAGCGCACCTACAAGTCCCTCTCCTATCATATACTTATAACTTGTGCGTGGGGCCTGTGACGTCACTGTTTGATAACGTCATAGATCAGCCTTGTGCTGACGTCACAATCTGATGACGTGTAGATCCATTTTTTTTGTTTCAAGTTCTCTTCCCATTATATACAGTTTCAAAGTCCGGGACTGTCAAGTTTCCCGCCTATTATGTATAGCTATATACGAACTCCAGAGCTGTGACGTCACAATTTGATGACTTCATAGGTCAGCCTTGTGACGTCAAAATCTGATGACGTTAAGGATCGGTTTTTTCCAGTTCTTCTCTTATTATGTATAGCTACAAAGTCCGGGATTGTGACGTCACAATTTGATGACTTCATAAGTCAGCCTTGTGTTGTCACTGTCTACATTTTTCAGATCCTACGTGCCCCATAAAACAGGTTCCCTGCCACTCTTCATTCAACTTTGTTATGAACCCGTGAGGTTTTTTTTCTTGCTCAACTCGCTTATTTTCAAAAAAGGTCAAGTAAATGTCAAGTATTTTCAGAATTTATTTTCAGTAGACACCCTGTTATATCGAGCTCCATTGGATACGAGGAATTTTTTTTAGTCCCCCCTTCGTCATATAGGTATATGTTCTCTGAAATTGGAATTTTCAGAAATTGAAATTTTTCCAGGCCCGTCCTCTTCTATCTTATATATTAGCCACAGAAATATTGAAAAGATACCGGAGCGCTTTCGATTAAATAACCATTGTCAACGGAGACATGAAAGCTAGTAAATCAACTGCGGCTGGAAACAAGAACATACGAGGAAATCAGGACCGAACTAGCGAGTCTTCACGATGTGAATCATATTCATAAAGTAGTTCAAGCAAACCCTCATCAGGTATGCACCTGTTGAGCACCTTAACGTTAGCCCAATGCGTTTAAAATACGAGTTTTGTCTATGGAGGAGGACCTCGGATCCCTCTTTAAAATTATGACCGCTAATAATTAGATGGTCCGCAAACACTGATTCACAGAAATTCCTCCCTTCCCCACGCAATTCTAATTTGTAGCTGAAGGCCAGTCTCGCCGATGTAGATTTGTCGTGTATATTAATATCGGTCAAAGTATCTTTCCTGTTGGAGGCGAATTCATGGATGCCGTCTTTATCAGAGATCGTCAAATCCAAGTAATTAGTAGATGAACCACCAACTTCCAAGATAAATTTTATGGAAAGGTACTGGTTGTTTAGATACTTGAGGAACTCCAAAAGGAGATCTCGGGAACCAGTCTACGTACACATCGTCGAGGTACCTTTGCCAATAAAATATAAGATTCAAAAACATCTGGCCAGAAGAGGAAATATCGAGCTCAAATTTTGACATAAAGACCTCCGAGATGAGAGAACCCAAAGGTGAACCGATGGGGATACCAACCTCCACAGGAAACTCGAAAAATTTCCTATCGAATTTACAAAAGTTGGGAGACCAACAAATATTAAGCAGATTGAAGAATTCTGCCGATTCTTTGTGACAAATACTTGCTTGAACTAAAAGGTCTCCCATTCGTTGGATGGCAGTTGCTGTAGGGATTTTGGGAAATAAGTAGACCGACCATATCGAAAGAACGTAGGCAGCCAAGGAAACCGAATTTTTCACACAGTAGGGTGACTCAAAACCAACTCTAGGTTTGAACCAACGATCCAAGAATTTCGCTAGGGAGTACGCGCGAAAAGACACAAAGGACACGACTGGACGTATCGGAGTATCTTTTTTATGGATTTTAGGCAGCCCGCAGGGTTGGTTTTAATGAGCAATCCTTTTAGCGAGGGAGTTTTGATAAGAAATTTGCAACTGTTAATTACACATTTAATAAAATTGAAACGGTCATTTTCTTTGCAACACCCGCAGTAGTTCTGTGGCTATAGCAATTTACACCTCGTCTTACTCTTTTGAGTATGCCTCCCTTCGGTGTGTCTGGCCACAACTTGGCAAATCGTATTAATTCTTCTTTAACAAAGTTGAACGAGGGATGGTAGGGAACCTGTCTTACGGAGCAAGGGGGATCTGAAAAATGTAGATTGTGACGTCAAAAGGCTGACATATGGCGTCATCAAATTATGAGGACTTTGGAGCTATGTATGATAGGGGCGGGAAAGGTTTATATGATACGATCTATAAGCTACATATGATAGGGATAAGAGGGGACTTGGAAAATTTTATACCTCCAAAATATAGGTTATAAAACGGGTTCCCGTTCATACAGATGAATCTTTTAGCGTTAGTAGTTTTTTAGCGAGAAACCCGCTACCTGTTTTGTTGAGGTGAGGGGCATCCTCAGAGAACGGGCGCGTACACAAGCACGAGCGCGTCTTTGATTTTCAAAAAATGTCCTTGATGATGGTGATAGGAGAAGGACTGGAAAGAATTTTTACCTGCAACCTACAAACATATATATTATGATAGGAGGGAGACTTGGAAGAATTTCGACCTTTGGGAACTTGAGGAGGGAAGGGCACTGGACTTGAACCATTTTTGCCGATTTAGATTTTTTACAGGACACCACAGGGCACGCGCCAATTTTTCGAAATACTGCCCCCCTCCCTAGGTTGACTCCCGAGCTAGGGATTGTTCTATGACGTCATCAGATTGTGACGTCACAGGGATTGTTTCATGACATCATCAGATCGTGACGTCACGGAGAGTGATCTATGACATGATCAAATCGTTGGAGGGACTTGAAAAACTTTCGACGATAAAGCTGTATATGATGATGAGGAGCCAATGTATGATAGGAGAGGGAATTGGAAAATTTCTAACTCTCGATCAGACCTAATGCGTCTACTCATAAAATTAGCCGTTTCCCACGGAACTAGTTAACTAGTTTTTAAATTTTCCTCAATTCGCTTTCATAGCTCTCGTTTTCATGAGAGCCATATTTGTGTTCAATTTGCGACAGCGATTCGAGAGCAAAAAATATGATCACTTTCCTGGGACTTTTTCGATACATTCGGTCACTTTCTCTTATTCATATACAGTGTATAGAAAATTATTGGCCCCCCGCGTCCAAGTCTTCGTTTTCTGAATAATCGCGTACAAAACTTACATCGAACTTCTATAACGGCGCGTAAGTAAATTAAATTCTCCGCAATTCACATTTTATTATCACTTTTTTTTTGTTGGAATCATCGTGTGTCATCTTCGATGTATAGACGCGTAATAGGCTCGATTCTATTTTCATCTATGACTGGGCGGTCTTCTGTAATTAATACTCGGAAACCTAAAATTTTAATTCCAAATCTGTAATTATTGTTACAGCGAGACTATACACGTATATATTGTGCGCTTGATTGCTCGTATTTTCCTTCACATTAATGAGTTCGTTATTCGGAAAGTAATTCTTACGTTTCTACACCGGTGAAAGTACAAATAAATACTCTTATCTTCTACGTAAGTTCGCGTATGTGTATAAATGTAATGAATACGAGAAATCGTACAGTACGCCGAATGTGTGCATGTGTGAGTGTATATTTGTGTACGTGTAGGATAGGACATACATATTACCGTTGATCGTACGCAGCGCCGTAGATGTTGGCGTCGCGTCGCCTCTTAGATCGCTCTTCTGTGCAGTATATTTTGTCGGTACTCTGGGGAGTCTGGAATAGTGGTTTGGGTAGAGATGCTAGAACGGACGAAAAAAATTCACCGGCCAAGACTCGACTCGCGTGAAAGTGTTTACGCGAACAGCACGAAGCTGACGCGACGACGCGATGTACATCAGTTGTAAAGTTCACTTCGACACTATCTATATTTCCGATCTAACTACGGATTTCGTTTTGCCTACCTCATAACTCGCCGTACAATTCGTCGATATTGAGTGGACTCGAAGAAGACACAACGTAATTAGCACTCTATGCGATACAATTGGTGCAAGCGTGAGTAGTGTGAAAGTACACTTGGCAGGGGTGTCCGATCGTCGCTATCCACGGTTCCTCGGTACGACCTTGCATAATTGCTCACAAAAATATTCATCTTCCCGCTGAACGTGCCCATGGAACGTGATGGACGAGAGAGTTTTTGATTGCTATCAGAATCGTAAAGCATGGAAATTATTACATCTGCCGTACAGATTTATAACCTACACTGTCGTGCCCGTAAATCTGTATTCGCTGCATATTTCTCTACCCACGGATTCGAATAGCGAAGTACCATCACTGTAACGGATGTACACTGTCTTTCAGAGCATATATGATGTAGCAATCTGATCATAAAGACTTTGACCAATCTTTAAGTTTGTAAGAGTGTTGCAGATACTGTAATATCAAAATGAGACCTCCAATGGAGAAACAGGCAAACTGTATGAGCTTTTGACGCCGAACACACTGCCATAATCACCCTGAAACTCTTGTCATCATTGTATCATGGAAAACAGATTACGTTATATCGCTAGTTATACCGGTAAAAAAATTCTGAAAGTAGATTCATACTAAAATTGATTGGGGTTTCCTATTTGAGCTAGCTACGAAAAATATGTGAAATGTCATGTTGGAACTCATATTGAGTGAGTAAGGTGCATAGACAGGTGAATATTTTCTTGTAATGCATCTCTATCATTATTTTTTGAGACATTTCCCATCTGATCACAGGATAGTAAGGACCATTCTGAAGATTCCAAATAGAGCGAGGTACAGGAGATACTGTGGAAAGAAAGAAGGAAAAAAGATGATCATCCTGGAGTATAAGATTTCAGTGGCTAAGAAGTATATAAAAAATGAATTTGACAGAAGGAAAATTATGATAGGATAGTTAAAATAATAAAAGAAACAGAGACGAGGTTCGGAAAGAAGAAAAACGAGTGCGCCACAGATGACAAAATAAGTGTCTCTATAAAAAGCTTGATAGAAAAACGAGGAAAAGTGGGGAAAATTAGGGATATGACGCCATTACAAAAGGTAGAGCGGGCTGAACTCCAAAAATTAATAAGAAGGGAGATAAGAAGAGATTGCAGGCTATATGAAGAAAAGAAAGTTATAGAGATAATTGAAAAAACATGGTCTACGAAGAAACTGTGGAGGGAGCTGACGAAAAGCAGAAAAGTAATGGTGGGCATGAATGATAAAAAAGGAAAAACGATTACAGATACAGAGAAATTAAAATCTGAAGCTACTCAATATTACCAAACCCTCTATAAGAAATTGGATACAAAACTAGATAAGGAAAAAGTAGAAGATCAAATTGAAAAAGATATAGACGACTTTCCCCTTAATATTAGAAAAGGAAGTGAATTATGGAATACAAAGTTTAAAGACGGGGAAAGCGTCTGGGATAGATAAAATAGAGAATGATATGTTGAAAACATTTGCAAGAGAAATCGCTTAAAATCGTTATTTAACGTTATAATAGAAGAGGAATATATCCCAGAACAGTGGAAAGAATCAGAAATAATTTTATTAGAAAAAAAAAAGGTGATAAATATAACCTAGATAACTACAGACCGATTAGTTTAACATCAAATTTCTACAAACTGTTGGCAAAAATTTTGAAAAATAGAATGTACAATCAACTAGATGAGAATCAGTCACCTGAGCAAGCTGGATTCTGGAAAGGGTGGTCAACAGTGGACCATATCCACACGCTAAATCAAATTATAGAAAAAGCCATGGAATATCAAATAGAAGTACACTTGGTATTTATAGATTTTCGGAAAGCATTCGACACGGTAAATCAGGGATATTTTTGGAGGGCATTAAGAAATCAAGGGGTGAACGGGAAAACTATTAAAATATCAGAAAACTCATACAAAAATGCAAAAGCTCGGGTAAATATAGACAAAGCGGGAAAATTTTTCTCAGTAGAAAGAGGCGTAAAGCAAGGGGACCCTTTGTCACCAAATTTATTTAATGCATTGGAAAATAAGGGGCTGAAGATACAGGGTCAAACATTGAATCATCTAAGATTTACGGATGACTTAGTCTTAATCTCAGAAAAAGAAAAGGAAATTCAGGAAATGTGTTCAGAACTAATGGAGGAAAGTAGAAAGGGAGAAATGGAAATAAACACAGGTAAAACCAAATACATGTCTAATATAGAAGAAGGAGAAATACGAATAGATGATTAAAAAAATAGAAAAAGTAAAGGAGTACTTATATCTAGGACAAATCATGTCTTTTGAGGAAAAAGTGGGTAAAGAATTAAATGCTAGGAAAAACAAAGCATGGAAAGCATACTGGTCTCACAGAAAAATTTTAAAAAGTCGAATGTCAATTGAAGCAAAAATGAAGATAATGGTCTCATTTATTATCCTGATTACGTGGGTGTGAGTGTGTGTGAATGTATTTATGCGGGTCTGCATCCCGACTTATTTTAATAGTTAATTTATAATTACTTTTTTTTTCTTTTTTTTTCGGAGGTCATTGTTTTGTTTCATTTTGTTTTGATATTATTTTTTACTTTTTGTTTTGTTTTGTTTTCCCACATTTGTGGGGGTGGTGTCGGCGGTAATTGGCTTCAAGGCTGTTATCGGCACCACCCAAAACAAACAAACAGCTTTAATAATAGTGTATGGTGCTCAGACATGGAGTTTGACACAGAGTCAAAGTAATAATTTACAATACTTGCAGAGAAGAATAATTAATAAGGGGAATTATGGGTATAAAAAAGTCAAAAAGAGTAAGAAATGAGGATTTAGTGGATAAAGCGGGGGCGGAAGATATTGTAACAATATTAGGAAGAATGAAAATAAGATATGCGGGACATCTGGCGAGATCAGACCACAATAAATGGTGTAAAAGTGTCACTGAATGGGTACCATACGACCACAAAAGAAGAAGGAGAAGACCGGGAAAAAGATGGAGAGATGAGATCAATGAAAAGTTGGGGGTATTGTGGAGTAGATCAGCGTACAATAGGACGGTATGGAGTCGGATAGGGGAGGCATTATGCTCTGAGCAGAGCGTACGGTAGTCGGTACTGAAGAACTTAGTTTCTTTTTAATTTCTTTTGTAGTATATATTTCTTTGTTCTGTATCGCTGCGGAATAAAGGCTGATAATTATTTTTCATACTAAAATTGATTGAGGTTTCCTACTTGAGCTAGCTACGAAAAATAAGTGAAATGTCATGTTGGAACTCATATTAAGTGAGTAAGGTGCATATGACAGGTGAACTTTTTCTTGAAATGCATCTCTATCATTATTTCTTGAGACATTTGGGCAAACATCAGTTATGAGGGTAAAAACACTCGCTGAATCCGAATGTCATGGTTTGCCTCCTTATGGCCCAAATCCAAGATGGCGGCCAAACTCATTTCATTTCTGTTTCAAGGTAAAACAGAAGGTTGTAATTTTTTTTTTTGGGGGGGGGTGCTGGTGTACAGAATTGGATTTTCCAACTTTACTTGAGATATCGGGATCACATACAACCAAGATGAGGACCCAAATTTGGGTCAAATTAAGGCCAAATTTATTGGCAATATAATGCTAGAGTGTGGGGTATCGTTTCTATGTTTTTTTTTGACCCGGCAAAATCAAAAACGACCACCTTGAGTTTGCCAGGGAATCCAAAGTCGAGATAATTGAGTCCTGTGGTTATGTTCTCACAGACATGCTTGTCGGTTATTACTTCTTTTTTCTTTTTTCCTTTAAGAAATATAATTCTTTATCAATAAAGTTATTTGAGCTACAATTTTGAATAATTCTCCTTATTTTCCAATTCATCTTATTTCTACGGACTAATTTTGAGGTTCATATGCTTTCTTCTGATAGTTTATAATGCAGTGAGAGAAAGCTCTGTGATTTTAACCTGACCAATTTCCAATATCTCGAGTAGAGTTTGAAGATACAATTCTGTACACCAGCAAAAAAAAAAAAAAAAAAAATACAAATTTCTGTTTTACCTTGAAACAGAAATGAAATAAGTTTGGCCGCCATCTTGGATTTGGGCCATAAGGAGGCAAAATTCCACTTGGCAACCATGAAATTTTACCCTCACAACCAGTGGTTGCTCAAATGTCTCGAGAAATAATGTTATAGAATGAAAAAATTAGCCATTTTCATGATTTGTCCACCAGTCTAGTAAGTAGAACACTAATATTGAAAAAGTTTTTCAAGTGTACAATTCTACTTTATTAGTTGCTTTTACAAGAGTGCTTTCGGGTGTCATCCCATCAGCAGTCGTATCGCAACTCTGCGACACATTGGAAAGACGAGGTATGGTCCCCCGGAAGTCGGCACTTGAACTTCTTCTTAAGTCTTCGTCGAGTTGACGATGAGGAGAAAGCGCTTATCACATCTTCTTTAGGGCAAATGTTACGTCTTTTTTTCGAGACAATCTAGTGTATGGATCAATATTCTCTGTGTTCTCGTAAATTTTCGTCGATATTCGCGTGCTTTTAAAGAGTGAATCTGGGTAACCCAGTAGCCATCCTCTTTCCAACCCCTTTTTTTTTTTTTTTTTTTTTATGATTTACTTTCTTTAAATTCTAAAGAGCATACTCTTTTAATACAAGAAATCAAACTCGGCTCCAGTCCTTACAACGGATTGCTTTGTCGGAGTAATATTGTTTTCACTTTTTTTTTTTACATTTATGCATGTGTGTAATTTTTTTTTTGTTTTTGTTTTTTTGTTTTTTTTTCTTTTTTGTGTTTTTCTTTTATAATTTTTCTTTATGGTTGGATGCAATATAAAAAAAAAAAACTTTGCTCTGTGGCTTCCTGCAAGTTTCGAATTTTTGCGTGAATTACGAGTAGAACGGATTTGATTGTTGTGGCTTTTTATAGATTAAAAAGTTTCCTGCTGACCTTCTCAATAACTCTTCAATTGAAATTATTGGAAAAGATAATGCACTCCTTTCCGGGTTTGCGAGTGAAATACTTTATTCTCAACATGTTCCAAAGCTTTAAGGTACGAGCATATCTTAGATTGGTCGATTCCATACATGATCTGACAGTAGGCAAGATCACACATCAGTATTTCTACTGGTCGGGAGCTAAGAGGAAGAGTCTCTGAGCACAACAGATTTGTCATTTCGCTGGAAAATCCCACTCTCTCTTCCTCCTCATTTACTGCCCACGTTTCAGCGTCTGAACATAGCTTCAATCAGAATACAGATGTCTGTCTTTCAAATCAAGAAGAGAATTTTAGGAGACGTTGCGCTGAAAAATTTTTAAATAAAAAAGGCCATTTTTGATGAAAACTTCACAACCACGGCAGTAAAGAAAAAAATTCCTCAATTCATATTCGCTGATACAATTCATAGTAATCACGACGCTGACTAATTATTTTTCCTTGTAGACACCTGATCTACGTACCAACGCCACACTGGTCCAGAAATAATTTTTTGCGCCCAAGACTTCAGGACTTCGAGTATGCCCGTTTTTTGGGTCGCAGAATCCGAATATGGTAGCAGTTTTATCATGCAACTTCAACGAACATATTTTTCACCAAAAAAACATGTTTTTCACAAAAAAATATTTTTTAAATGAAAAACTTGTTTTTTTTTTTTTTTTTTTGTGAGAATGTAAGTGTTTTACTTATGTAATGAATCACTGAATCCTAATTTAGCAAAATCTTTGCTACTAAAGTACCAAACTATAACAAAGATGTTTTTCACAAAAAAAAACACGTTTTTTGAGCAAAAATTATGTTTTTTGTTTTTCTCGTGAAAATGTTAATATTTTCCTCCTGTATTTTGAATATTAATTTGGCAAAAATTTTGCTACCAAACTGCAACAAACATGTTTTTCAAATGTTTTCTAATTAAAAAACATGTTTTAATGTGAAATTCTGTGAACTTTTCATTTTGTGGACCACTGAATCGAAATTTGACAGTAATTTTACTATATAATTTCAACAAACATATTATTTTTCCCAAAAAATAACATATTGTTTTCTTTAGAGACAAACAATTTTTCCAAGAAGAAAACATTTTTTCATGAAAATGCGAGTCATCCTAAATTTTGTAACATCTTGATCACTATAGTCTAGAAATAAATGTTTCAAATAAAAACCTCAAAGGATTTTTTTTTTTTTTTTTGTATTGCTAAATCCAAATTTGAAGTTGATTTTGCAATATACCAATATCTACGAAATTCAGTATGTGATTCCCATCCACGAGGACAGTCAGTCTACTGATCAACTCCTAATACGAGCTGAAATTCTATTCACTCTTATCATTAAGGACTGCATAATCATGCAGCTGCAGCGGCGGTAGCGTAGTTCTACCACTACCGCCAATTGACGATGTATTCCTTTCAAATTTCGTTACTATTTAATGAATTATAACTCTATTATCGGCGCATATTGGCAGCTAAAGTTTCCATTATCTAAAAACTAATGCTTTACTGAATCAAGTTCTGATTCTCGATTGACGCAATATATCGCAATCTATTAGTTCTAGTCTATGAAGTTCCTACTTTATGCCCCTTTATAGTTGGGTTTGTCACTTGAAAATGGTGTTTTTCGGGATAACTATTGAAATTCCAATCTCAGAAATTATTTCATTCGAAAATAGACATTTCAAGGATGAAAAAAAAAAAGAAATCGTTGACAATATCAGTTTTGAAGTCAGAATATAGAATTCAAGTGTATAACTATAATGAGCACTTTTCTCATAGTTTATACCAATTCTTTGGAAGAAATAAGGAATAACTGTATGAACAAATGTTATTCTGATAGAAGTACTGTAATATTTTGTTTACCTATATTCTTAAGAACAATTCTACATAAAAATATGAGCATTTCTCGATAACTTTTTCTTGCGGGTTTTGACCGCAATTTTCCTAGTCTGGACCAGGGTGACGTACCTCAGCTCTAATTTTTCGATTTATCATTAGTTCGTAAGTGACTGTTCAATTGAAAACGTTCACTAATGTATTTTGAGAATTAAACTGTGAACAATTTGCATGATTTGTTTTCAACAGGGAACTTATCAAAGAAGGGGGGGGGGATCAGCCAGCTGGTGGGTGCCAAAATGTGGGACTTGAGAAAATTTCGACTTCTGACTTATATATGATAGGATAGGGACTTTGAGAAATTTCGAATGTTGAGATGGATTTTTGAGCTTAAACTCCCAAGGTGGTGCGGAACAAAGTTTTATCTTTATTTAGAAAAATGATAAACAAAGAAGCCCCCATAAAACTCCTTCCCTGTTTGCCTCGACTAACACACTTGATGAAGGCAGGGACCAACGAGGTAGGCGGCGATTTTTTTTTGTTTAGAAGTTCGGTATCCTAATTAACGTACCAAACTTTACGCCCATTTTTGATATTTCCCTCTACTTTAAGATGTGCTCCAACTATTTCTCCAAGTACTTACGAATAGTTTTTTTTTTTTTATGTTACAGATTCATCTCAGGATCGTCATGTAGTCGTTTCCGATTCAGCGTCTCGTCTTCATCGCACTCAAAGCGAATGCAGTGGCCCTAGGCCATTGCTCGCGCAGAAAAACTGCGAAACGTTCAAGGATACGATGCGCTTGCGTCTTCGATGTAATCCGCCGATTGAACCGAAACGACTTTTCTATCAACCGCAAAACGCTTCTCTCGACGCTAAAGAACGATTTTTAAAGTCGCGAAAAGCATGTTCACGTCCAGCAATACCTCCACCGTTACCACCCAACTCGTCAACCGATAAGTTGACGGCATCCGTGATTTCGAAATCGTCTTCTGCGCCCCAACTGCCACCTCGACAGTGTTTTCCCTTTGAGAAATCCGAAAATCAGAAGATGAACATTCAAAAACTAGTCGCCCATCAAAACGCGGACAAAAGTATACCTTTGTCCAGCGAGAAAATAATCGACGAAAGAATTCGTAACGGATATGCAACTGGTTCTGTGATCAAGATCAATGTAGCACCGGACACGCCGCTGCAAACGTTGCAATCCAATCACGATAATCGTACTATCGTTACCATAACGCCAGAAAAAGAATCTGTGCGAACTGATACTGTCATTAATGACGACGACAGCAACAGAAGCTGGAGTGACAACGATAGCAACCGAACTTCCATAACTATTAACGTAAACGATAGATCTCCGCCTAGTGTATGCCAAAGTAATTGTAACACAGTAACCATTAATGTAGGATATAAAGATAATGATATTACGAACGACAATTACATTGCCAACTCTCTAGTTAGTAATAATAGCGTCCATAAAAGTAATGTTCGCATAACACCGCCGAGTAGCAATATGGTATACGTTAATTCGCCGCAATCTGACCTCGTCGATAATCATCAGCAAGAGATAGCTCGTAAATGCGCCATTGTAGCAAACACCGTAACGTCGTCAAATCAGAGAGGAAGCAGCAGTACCAGCAGTAATATCAGCGCTAATTCAGTCGACAATGTTCCCGTATCCAGGTGCAATACAAATGACTTTTCGGTACATTATATGTCGTGTAAGATAAATGAAAAGTTAACCGAGGACGAGGTCGGCTTGACGAAAACCATCGAAAATGACTACGACTCAGTAGAGCCGATTTATGAAGAGATATCCGAAACTCCTCCTCCTCTTCCTTTGGGACCGCCTCCTGATAGAGTCGATGATATCGGCATTGTAATACCTCCTAGATCGATTTTCGAGGGGGCAAGCAAATACGATATATTAAAGTACCTCGCCGGTGCTAAAGAGCGGTGTCGAATACCAGAAGAGCCTACACCAGAATTTGTGATTGAGGAAATACCGGACTCGGAGAATGGCGAATTACTTTTGCCGGTAGAACATTCGCGCGTCAGTTCTTCAGATCTTAGCAGTAGACTGAGTCACTTGAGTAATGTTAGCGATTCGAGCGACGAGTTAACCAGTTTCCTTATTTGCTCAGGGTTGAGTAATTCGTTTCCTCTGGAAAAGGTGAGTTAACATTGAATTATTTAGTTATAAAAATCCGAAGTTGCGACGGTCTCGTCATTTTTTACTTAGAACTTTTTTCGTAAGAGGGTCTTGAATGAAAGTGTGTCTATCCCTGTAATTAATGGCATACATTTAATCGTACGCCTCAAAAAACGAAATTGCCCGCCTATCGATAACACGCCAAGGAAACAAAATTGACACCCCTATGAAATGTATTACACGGATGAAAAAAATTGACACGCCTAAGAAATGTATTACATGGATAAAAAAAAACTTTATAGCCTAAGAGTTACATTCACTACAGAAGAGACGTTGACACTTTTGTTTTATTGTAATAGTAACGCTTGCTTCGCTTTGGAGGGGCGGCCGCGCTTACGTTTTTGATCCATGGGGATGTTTTTAGCTTCCTGGGGGACGGAACAAAATTTTAATCGAATTTGCATGCCAATAACATGTTTGCACAGAGAGTGTTTCAAGAAGAACGGGCAAGTACATTCACACTCATTGAGAAGTGCAGTTTTCACTTGAATGTATCAAAAAGATGCCGATTTACCTTCGAGTTTCATATATTGATGACGGTGAGTGGCTTACTGAGATTTGAAGATCCGATGGAGTACGACGACCTCTCCTCGTCATCATCCCTTCGAAATACTGGTTTGTTCAAGAGAGCCCAATGGTACAACTTTGTCCACATGCTCAGGAGCATGGAAGGAGTTTCCACAAATGGTACAACAATCATGCTCGTGGGATCATGACGGTTGGACCAGTTCCTTACCAATGCGCATACTTTCACGACAAATTGATTTACCATCCTTGCATCCTCACAATTTTTTTTTTTTTTAATTTTTATTCGAACTGTCTGTAGGATACCCACAAATACATATTTTAAACCAAAAACACTCGGAATCCATCGAAACAAACAAATAAACGAAGTAAGTAGTGCACACATCCTCTAATAAGTTGTGCACTCAAGACCAAAAACATGTGAGATCCTATAAAACAAACAAATATATGAAGTAAGTAGTGCACACATCTTCATTCAAGTTGTGCACTCAAGATACAAAACACCAGAAATCCTATGAAATTTACAAATACACCATGTAAGTAGTGCACACATTACCATATAGTGCACACGTGAGAACATGCAGAACAATGTGCAATCCACGTTTAATTCATTCAACTATAATATATCAAGTAAGTAAACCTCATACAGGGAGAAGAAACAGGAAAGAAGACGATGGAATGGTTTGGTCACTGACAAGTCAGCATAAGCTTCCATGCCGCAAAAAAGCCAGCGTGGAGGTTTTTTTTTTTTTTTTTTCTTCTATCATCACCATATATTTCATGAAGACATTACAATAATATTAATACATATTAATGCAATTAACAAACATGAGTTTTCAAATAATTTACAACGGCTAAGCACAACCACTTCTTGAATAAATCTGATTTCGAGACTACGCTGCGAGAAGAGTTGAAATTAACATCCGCAAGCCACTTGACACCTGCAGCGTGAAAAGCTTCATGAAGATCAAAAGGAAGCTCCAAAGAGGCCTGAAGATTGGACTCTATCAAGAACCTTGATTGCAAAAAAGGGCTTGCGAAAAGGAAAAGTGGAATTGGCAAATCACGGGAAGGATCATAAGTGCGAATATTGTCGAAACGGCGAACACTTGAATACAAGTCAATAATAAAACGCTCGCGGCGATTGCACTGAGCATATTATAACTACCGCGCATCCCCTTGGCATCATACTTCTACCGAATCATCTTATTCTGACGACAAACCTCAGTGTTTGACCAGCCAGTGAAAATCTCACGGCAATTCTCGAAATCGAATGCATTAACCAACTGACTCGACTGACTTCTCCGGGATGGAACAACAGGGAAACACTTCCATCAACAGTCATACCTCACTCATAGGGAGTTTGAGGTTCACTATGGGGAGGCAGTCTCTACTGTCAAGCCCATCCTGGCTGAGTTATTCACACGAAATGTATTGCACGTATAAAAAAAAACTTTATAGCCTACAAGCTACATTCACTACAGAAAAGATGCCGCTTGCTTCATTTTGGAGGGGCGGCCGCGCTTGTTTTTGAACCATGGGGATGCTTCATGGGGGACGGTACAAAGTTTCAATCAAATTTGTATGCCAATAACGTGTTTGCACAGAGAGTGATATTCCCGCTTGAATGTATGAAAGGATGTCCTTTTACCTTCGAGTTTCATATATTCGCATGAGGACACAAAGTAGGCGCCCTCTATGAAAACTGTGGTGGCCATTTTTGGAAGCTGCCTGAAAAGGGGATGTTACAGAAAATTGTTGAAATCTTAATTTTTTCTTCTTTTAGGTTATTCTATGAATGAAAATAATAAAAAAATGCTCCTACTCCTTTTTTGTATTTTTCAATATTGACAAAGATACAGCCCGTTTTAGTTTTATACAGGTTTATGGCAATTTTTGCCGAATCCCCTTTTCGGGCACGACTCTAGCGCATCTACAGTTGTGTCCTCATGCGAATTGCTTTGTTAATTGGGAGGTGAGTGGGTTACTGATATTTGAAGATCCAATGAAGTACAACGACCCCTCCTTGTCATCATCTACTCGGAATACTGGACAACTTTGTCCACATGCTCGGGGGCATGGAAAGAGTTTCCGCGAATGGTACAACATTCAAGAACGCAGGATCATGGCGGTTGGACTAGTTCCTTACCAAGTCGCATACTTTCAGGACAAATTGATTCACCATCCTTGCATCCTCACAATAAATTTGAACTGTCTATAGGACATCCGCAAATGATTGCTGAACCAAAAACACTCGGAATCCATCGAAACAAAAGAATAAACGAAGTAAGTAGTGCACACATCCCTAATAAGTTGTGCACTCAAGACCAAAAACACTGGAAATTCTATGAAATGGACAAATGCACGAAGTAAGTAGTGCACACATCTTGATACAAGTTGTGCACACAAAATCAAAACACTCGAAATCCATCGAAACCAACAAATACACCTTATAAGTAGTGCATATAGGAGAACATGCAGAACAATGTGCAATCCACATTCAATTCATTCAAACATGTTATTGGCATACAAATTTGATTGAAAATTTGTACCATCCCCTAGGTAGCTAAAAACATCCCCATGGTTCAAAAACAAGCGCGGCCGCCTCTCCAAAGCAAAGCAAGTGTTACTATTCCAATAAAACAAAAGTGTCAATGTCTCTTCTGTAGTGAATGTAACTTGTAGGCTATAAAGTTTTTTTATCCGTGCAAAACATTTTATAGGCATGTAATTTTTTTTTATCCGTGTAATACATTTTTCGACTGACTCCTCCGGGATGGAACAACTAGGAAAACACCTCCATCAACAGTCATACCACACTCATAGGGAGTTTGAGGTTCACTATGGGGAGGCAGTCTCTACTGTCAAGCCCATCCTGGCTGAGTCCTCACAATAAATGCAGCAAAATTAATTATCTTCTTTTGAAATACGGGTCTATGCCAGTCCTGGCGTGCATTTATGTCGTTCGTCATAGTTTCAATGTCGTGTCAGTTTTTTTCCATGGCGGGAGGGGAACTGACGGTCAATATAATTTTATGAAGCGTGCACTTGTATATTTCCTGTAATTAATTAGTCAGGAGTTTTTCTTCGGTCGGGATTCTGAAATCAATGGATGTTCCTTCGCCTCAAATTGGTGACTTCAGAATGTCGAAAAATCTATAGTTTTTTTTTTTTTTTTTTTGAAAACAATAATCAATTACTATTCAGCAATCGCATTATTTACATTTATAGTTTCAAGATCGAAGTTTTCCTGAGCTCATTTCTTCATGACATAGAAGGTTTTGAAAAGGTCTCCTACTCTCTTATTGGCTCGAAAGTCGTAATTTTCTTAGTCTCAGAATGTTGGATGGCGTACATCTGTTTCAAGCGCAGGTTTCCTGAGAGAGACTCGAGGAAGTTCAAAACAGGGAAGTCGTACAGTTCATACCAACTGAGAAGGGCGATAATTTTTTAACTGCTGAGCTTTTATGGGGAACCCATTATTACTTTAGCTGAGTCAATAATCTTGGAATTTGGCTCTATAATCCTTGGGATGGCTAAATGTTCGCTTTCCAAGTGTTCCCTAAGTTCGTTAAAGAGGTTAGGAAGGTTATTAATGGGAGTTCTGTCCTAATAAGCAAACCCTCGACCAAAAAATGCCTGCTTGAACCGAATCCGGTGCCCCCCCCCCCCTCCTCCATGGGCTGCCTAAGATACACAAACAGGATACTCCGATGCGTCCTGTTGTGTCTTATGTCTCCTCCCGTGCTTACTCTCTCGCTAAATACTTGGATAGATGGTTTAAATCTCGCATTGAGTACGAGTCCACTACTCGATTAAAAATTCTGTTTCCTTAGCCGATAAACTTAAAGACCATTTACTTCCTCCGGGTACCACTCTATGCTCTTTTGAAGTTGTCGGCCTGTTCCCCAACATACCGAGAACTGTCGCCATGCAACATATGGGTGACCTCCTCGTTCGTTTGAATACTCCTCATGAAGAGTTGCAAGAATTCTTTAATTTACTTAATGTATGTTGGTCCCCTAATTTTTGCAAGTTTAATGGGAAATTCTACGAGTTCTCAGAAGAGGTTGACATTCCTATCGGATCCCCTTCGGGTTCCCTTGTGTCGGAGATCTTCATGTCCAAATTTGAGGCTGACCTCTTCACTTCAGGCCAAGTATTCCTGGATTACGTCCATTATTGGTACAGGTATGTAGATGACGTTCTATACGTGCGTGGACCGGTCCCCAAGATCTCCTAGGTGAGTTTCTTAAGTATCTTAACGTTCATTATCTCTCCATCAAATTGACCCTAGAGGTTGGAGGTTCAAATATTAACTTCTTGTATCTCACCATCTCAGTTAGAGATGGAGTCCACGAGTTTTCAATATAAAGAAAAGATACTTCGACCGACATTGTCGTCCACGGCTCGTCATTCTGCCCTGTTTCTCACAAGTTCGCGGCGTTTAATAGCTTTATTCATCGGCTAACCCGCATCCCGCTGAACCAGGCAGCTTTCCAAAAAGAACTCAATATTATAAAATACTTGGCTAGAGTGAATGAGGTAACGTGGACATTGACCTTATGGTCCGGAGGAAGATCACCCGACCTCCCTCCCCCGCAACTCTTCTGTCGATAGCAGGACCCGTTTCATTAAACTCCCCTTCTTGGATAAATTTTCTTCGAAATTGAGTCGCGCCCTCCGCCCCTTCGGTTTCCGTCCCGTATTTTATAATCCTACGACGGTAAAAGGGCTATTATTTAGGTCAAAGGACCCTATCCCGCCCCTTGAAAAGAGCGGAGTTTATAGCATAGCTTGCAGGGACTGTAATGGGATGTATGTAGGCGAGACTAGTCGTCAAATTAAAATTAGAGTGGCTGAACACCTAAAAGATTGGGAAAAAAGGCATTTGGGCGAATCCGCATTTGCTGACCACCTTATAACTAGTGGTCATGGTTTCAGGGAGGGGTCGGAAACCCTCCTCCACAGAGAGAAGGCTTACTTCAAACGCCGTGCTCTGGAAAATATTGAAATTATTCGTCATCTTAATAGCGATGATATAAATCTACTCAACAGGTACATTCCGGACGAGGGGTTGGTCGAGCTAGTTTACGAGTATGACTCACAGTCTCATACTTCGCTAGTTCAATCATGATTTCTTCTCCTCCGTCGTTGTGATTGTTCTCTTTTCCCATCTCGTCGAGTCGATTTTTATCTACGCTTGAGAATGGTTATTTAACCGAAAGCGCGCTCGCGGCTTCCTTTATTTTTATTTTCTGCGGTTCTTGCAAATTGCCCTCTAGTTTACTTCTTCAAGTATTGTGGAGCTTTTCTTCGTTGGATGATGTCTTTACTGTGCCTTTATCCGCTATCAAAAATGATTTTGTCCCAAAGTAGCGAAGGTCAAAATTTTTCACCGTTTCCAATGACTTCATTAGCTTCGTGACGCAAATTCTCTCAGCCTTAAGACATCCATGTCGGAAGGAGAAATGAAATAAACTTCCACACGGACAGCGTGGCACCTCCCATGAAGCAGATAATTCCCTGTCAAAATTTTCAACGTGGAGTCTTACAGAGAATGTGCTTGTTTTGATTCTTATCAAGGAAGAGGAATTTGGTATTAAGCATATGCAGGAAAATGAGCTATCCGTGTCCAAATCGTAACGTCACCGAGAGACAGGCTATTTTTCGGAGGTACTTTGTAAAATTTGGAGCTCTCGACTCTGAAGCCAAACAGATAGCGGATTCTCAGCGCAAAACCCTGTAACGTTATAGTCAGTGTACTTTATTGATTGGATTTGTCAACTAATAAAATTTTCGTACAGTTCACCAACTGATGAAGTCTGCACAATTTGATAACATAGCATCTCTTCAGGAGCTTCTCTATCTCTTCGTCCCGAATTGCGACGCCGCAATAAGCCGTGGGATTTGGAGTTCTCAGTGCGGAAAAAAGATCACTTGCTGCATTGATCAAGCGATGCCGGTAGATGTAATTTTAAAGGGTGTAGTCGAAGCCTGAAATCGCTCTACGCATAAATTCGAAATCTCTTCAGCCTTTTCTAAAATCGAATATTTCTACCGATAGCAGATGTAGGTAAGCCTCGAGCATTGTAAGAGCAAAAATTCGGAACTTTTGAAAGCTTGAGAACATATCTAAAGGGAAAGGGGTCCTAAAAAAACTGATTGTTGAAAAGAAGAGAGATTATTTTGTTTTTCCTTTTTGTAAATTAGTATCTTAACGTTACTGGCTAGCTGTAATTATTGTGATCAAGCTATATGTATAGTATGAGAAGATTGACGGGTGACTGTACTTTCACAGGCATACAGAAATTGTACCGATATCGAAAGAAACGATTCTGGTGTAGGTTCCGAAACCAGTAAATGTTCGCGTAGTAAATGGCAACACGTGCAAGCTACTTCGTTGCAGGAAGATCAACAGCATATCTGCGAGGATTGCGAACAACCGGTTGAAGCACAGATTTCAGACAGGTAAATATACAGTATAGCATAATCAAAAATACGGTGAGTACGTTTACCTACGATAATTCTCGGATCTACACATCTTGTAGTACCGTATTGCGTGCGAGTATCTATAACAAATTGTACCTTACCAAGAAATACTGTACACGATATTCGTAGAAATACGCGTACGGTTATAATAGTCTACCGTGTAATTACAGTTTTTTTTTTTTCTTCTCTCGCTTTTAGTTTTTCTTTTCTTTCTTTCCTCTCTTATATACCATATGACGTTATACACGTATTTCAATTTTGGTATTTCTCATGCAGCGGTCTAACGTACGCACCTTTGGTATGTCGTAAATGCTCGAAGAAACGTATCGAACGACGCGAAATAATCGCGGAAATTGTCGAGACCGAAGAGAAATACGGACGAGATTTACGCATCATATTGGACGAATTTTATAAACCTATGCTGGTAGCCGGTCTACTGACGCCCGATCAACTGTCATCCATATTTCTGAACGTTGAAGAATTGCTCGAGCATAACACGACGTTGGCCGAAAAACTGAGAGACGGTTACGAAATCGCCATCGAACAAGGAGACGAAGATCTGTTAACCTTTAATGTTGGGAAGATGTTCTTGGACGCTGCGCCTATGTTACACGCTTTCGAATCATATTGTACCAGACAGGTGAGAAAATTATATTAATGGTGAGGTTGTTCCGCACGCTGTCAAATTTGCCTCCGAAGAGGTGCCGTGCCGGATCGTAGGTCGTAGGCTTTGTAGTACGTTCCACAAAGATCGGCGAAATAACGGTGTCGTGAAGACTCCATCAACCGTACGAGTATTTACGAATGCTGTTATCTCCCGAGATGGACAGAATGAGCCTGCAGGAAGAGCACAGAGATTGCGAATTATTGAAAATAGACAGTGGACTAGAGAAGACGGTGAAAGGAGAAAGAGAGGAACGTGAGAATCAACTAAGTATCTGGAAGGACAGCGTTAATGCGAGAGGTAGACACACTGATGGGTATTAGGAACTCAAGAAGTATAGGGAAACGGGGAAAATTGGCTACAAAAACGTGCCATAAAGTCGATCAGTAAGAAAGGAGAGATACGAAGTATAGCGAGATGAAGTGAGCTGAGTTTGATTTGGAATATAGGGGTAACGAGGTATTCAGAAGCGTGATTTGGGATAAAATGAATTCGAAGGAACCATTTAGAATACGAGGAATAAGTTGACAACCGACAATGATGACCTCGACTTACTAAAGAGAGGAGGAGGGGGAGATCACGCAAACATTGTGCACGAAATGGGAGGATCAAGTACGCTAAGGAAGATTCAAATGACTGTACTCAATGTTGCCAATTAAAAAGGCCTAGTTAACGAAATAGTAACTCCAATGCCAGTCGTAAATGAGAAACTTCTCAAAGTCAGAAGGCAATACTGACAACTTTAGTTAATATGAACAAAAAAAGTGGACTAATACTCTTAGCGTTAGGTCCCCTGGTAGTAAAGGAAACTCCCTATGGGAGGAGAGTGAAGTTAGGTTTTTTCCCATACTTAGGGTTGGACTGATATGTCGGGAATCAGGACATTCCCGGTGTGCCGCGGGGTATTTTGGACCGACTGGCGGCGAAGAGAAAATAAGCAGAATCTAAAAATTGAACTTCCGCGCGATGGTCAGTACGGTACAATTATATCCCGAATGTTACTTCACTGTCAGTCCAACCCTGCCCATACTCAATTCTTAGTCATTTTGTTTTCGAAAAAAAAATCGAAGAATAACTGCGCGACAAACCATTTCAACTGTAGGTCGACGTTGATTTGAAGTCAAATAAGGCCCAGATCGCGGCCAATCATTTTAATCAAAAATAAACTCGAAATCGATGTGGATTTTTTGTCTTATTTTGAATGAAAATCGACCAAAAACATTGTAATCGACTCGACATTAACTGGTATGATGTCATTAAGCGGAGAAAACGTAAAACAGATTATTACTCTACACTCACTTCCTCGAGCTACTCCTATATGGTAACAACTAAATTTTATAATATTCGAATGTTTCCTTCTTTCAGGGTAATGCGGCATTATTATTAGCTAATCTAGAAAAGGAGAAAGAACTTCTAAAAATATTCCTGAGGGTATCCCAAATGGAAAATACTGTACTTCGTAGAATGAACTTGAATTCTTTTCTAATGGTAAGTGAATGCTGCTATATAGTTATCTAATATTTTGAAGTAACTCGCGATTGCAAAAGCCTATACAAAATACAAAACAGTTTTTAGTTCAAATTCTTGTCCAGACGGATTGTATTAATCTAGACCCCGAAGATGAAGTATGTTACTTCGAAACGTCGGTTCTTTTTCTAAAGGGACTTTCAATACTATCAAAGTTTTGTACCTAATTCAAAGAGACGGTAATGAGCCCATGTTTTCTTGCTGTTTTATCTCAATCTCACTTTTTGGTAAATCGAAGTCTCAGGGTGTAGAAAACGTGGAAAAATATTTATTGAAGAGGAGAGAGAGGGAGAGAGAGAAGAAAAAATGCAACCATATTTATCAATCTCGATCATGATTGATCAAAAGGATTCGTGTCTGTATAATATTGTGTCTTTACAAATATTCATTCTAAAAGAAGAAATATTTCCCATCGTGTAACTAATCAATTTTTTGTTTCAGGTACCTGTACAACGCGTAACAAAATACCCACTTTTGTTGGCGCGTCTGTACAAAGTCACTCCTGAACATCATACAATCCAAAGAGAGTTGTTGAAAGAGTCACAACATAATATAGAGCTGCATTTAGAACATATTAATTCGGTAAGTGAAATTAAAATTAACTGTATTCTGGCATCACCAGTCGGTAATTAGGGATCAACAGATCTATTTCCCGCAACATTATTTTGAGTCCATATTGAGGGTAGTTGTATGGAAACCGGCCAAAAATTTTGACTACAAGATCTGGCAAAAAAAAAAAAAAAAAAAAAAAAACTATTTCATAGTGGCTTGAAAAGTACACCATTATAAGGAAGGTCTATTAATTATTATAAATAAATATAAATTATTTAAATAAATAATATTTTTTAAAATTATTAATGTGGGAATTTTGTAAATTAAGTTTAAATAAATAAATATATTTCAAGAAATATTTTTTTGAATATTAATTATTCAAAAATTATTATAACAAAAAAAAATATTAATCAAATTTTAATTAATTTAAATAATGATTTTGTACATCATTTAATAATTATTAATTATAAAAATAAATTTATTAATTATTTTATTTATTATTATAATAAATTTTTCTAACTGCTTGCACAATATATTAATTAATTAAATTTAAATATTAAAATTAATTTTAATTAATTTTATTAATTATAAATATTTATTTAAATTTATTTAATATTAAATTAATTAAATTATTTATTATTTAAATATATTATATTAAATATTATTTATTATTTTATTTACTATTAATTAAAATATATATTTTTTTTTTTTTAATTCCATAAACAAATAATTTCCTGTATTTATGGGGCAGTTACAAAATCATAAAAATTGAATCACCCAACATTTTTTGTAAGATTATTGCTCCTAACATCTAATCTTCAATGCTTTAAAAATATTGTCTAGAGTGAAGGTTTTGTTCCTCATTGCAAATAATTTTTTCCCCTTTGATTTTAGCTGACAAAAGACATTGGTAGTATGAAAATCTGGAGACGGATCTCAATGATGAACGGTCGCCGGGTCAGTTCGGATGTGGACGATATAGTGAATATTAAATTACAAAAAGTAAGTAAACTATAGCTCTCCAGCAAAGCTAGTTCCCTTCACGTTTGAGAACGCTAAAAATTTAGGTCAGATGAACGGCCTTCACGTTCATTTTAAATTAGATGGACGAACGATACAAAGTAATTGTTCATTTCTGAAATCATTCACTCACAACCATAATTCAAAGGTCGAGGCAGAAGGACTTCAGCATTTAGTTTTTGGATATAGGTAAGAGAACAAAACTTGACGAAAAAATGAACGGCGTTCAAATTCATTTTCCCTCTCCAAAAATACTTAGATGTTCATTTTTCTTTTCAACAAACCGTACCAACTCCATTTTTCAGCTTATGTATTCTGTAACTGTCAAATTCAAATTAGAATCTCTTCTCCTACATCAATGAAATAATATATGTTGCATACTCGTTTGCTTGATTCTTATTGTAATTTGGGCCAGTCAGCGCTGGTGTCGTTCTGTGCTGGGTAGCTGCTTTCTGAAAATGTAAACGGAATACAAGCTGTGCCATGGACCATATTATGCGTGTTAGCGTGACGTCGGCACGTTCTGAAAACATGAACAACCCCACCCATATTTGTGAAGCACCTTTTACCCCAGTTTACCGTATTCGTTCAAAACAAACTATAAATTTTATATTTTTCTTTACCTTATATAGGTCCGAGCAGTGACATCATTAAGAAACTCCTATCCTCTCTCGATTACCAAATTCGTATTTCTTTCGGCAGACACAACACCATGTACCAAAAACTATTTTGGAAAACCAAAGACGAAGTCACTCCCTCTTTAAACTCTGGTGTTGTTTACAAGATTCCTTGCTCTAGTTGCCCCCGTGTTTATGTAGGAGAGATCTCAACTCCTAAAGAAGAGACTCTCTCAGCATGAAACTGATGTAAGATATGGTAATGGTATCACTGCTCTGGCCCAACACTCTCAAAATACTAGCCATAAGTTTGATTTTCAGCGTACCGAAATTGTAGGTCGTGAAAGCAACAATAAAAAAAGAAAAATTCTCGAAGTTATAAATATATTAGGTACGTAACAATACTGTCAATTTTAAGACCGATTTACACGGACCTTCAGGAGTATACAAGTCCATTTTAAAATAATGAGTAATCTGTTTAGGTATCTTCTCTTTTCATGTTCTCTCTTAGTACATTCCGTTTGTAATCCCTGATGATGTCGCGTGAGCGACGAAACGTCGGTTTTTATTTAGAATAAAAATTTGAAAAATAGTGGTATTAAGTGCCGTTCTTCGTTTTTTAATTAATAAATATTTTTCGACATTTCGAAGATTTTTTTTCTGATTGGATGAAAATTTTAACCTTTTTTGGGTGAAATTTATCAAGAATTCAAAAATCCACACGAGAGCCGCTGGGAGGATTTTTTTCATCAGTAGAATTCATGGTTCTACATTTGATCTAAGGCCAGATTTGGATCCCTCGCTAAATTTTCAACCCAAGTAACCTATATTCTTTGAAAATTCGGAGACATTCTTTTTGTCAAAAAAAATTGCAAGGTTTCCCTTCTTGACATTTCAAGCGCCGGGGATCTACAAGTTTTCTATACCGAGCAACAAGAAATTGCTGCTCGTATCGAATATTGTTCAAGAAAAGTTTTCACTCAGGCAGTTAGAGATGAATTGTACGTCGTTGGAGAGGGCAGAGGAGGCATCAGAGGGGCAGGAAATGATATTCTGAGATTTAGGAGGTACAGACAAGAGAAAACAGTTTCTATTTGTTTTCTCCGTGTGTCTCAACTAAAGATACCTAAAAGAGACAAGATAGCTAACTTTGTTAGTTCTAGTGTTCCACCGCACGCCAGCATAGCGACACAGTTTTCGTAGGCTAAATTAACATTGCGCTTATAGACGTTTTCAAGTTCTTATCAATTATCTCGGAAACCGTTTATTTTTATGAAAAAATGAAGAGAACAAATTTATTCACCTTGTAATTTCCTATCAAATGAGACCTACTGTGGATTTTTTTTTTTTCAAAATATGAAATACGTCTCATACGATAGGAAATTACAGGGGGAATCAATTTTGTTCTTTTCATTGTTTTGTAAAAATAAACGGTTTCCGAGATAATTGATGAATATTTAAAAACGTCCATAAGCGCAATGTTAATTTAGCCCTACAACACAGTGGCGTTATCTCTCGGCACGTAAATTAACTTGACAGCAAGTACTGATGGCGTACATCGCCACTCGCAGGCGAAGTTTGCAGTGCGATATGTTATAAGCTATCGTGTTGCTCTCGTTCAGTATGCTCTGGCGTCTCTTTGGAATGTAAACATCTTTCGCCTTCCGAATGATTTTGCTAACACCGAATGATTTCGTTGAACAGAGGATGACCGGAAGATCTGCTGAGGAGATGCATGTTAGGGGCATGTTACTTACTTTTTGAGCCTGACTTTCGGGTCGGGTTAGAATGTGTTGAATCGTTTGGAGTCGTTACTCGAAAGCTGACGATCAATATGTATGTACGTCATGCACGTTCAAGGCACAGTCTTTGTGCGAAATATTAGAAGGAAGTCAGCAAGAGAAAAGATCGAGCTAAATGCAATCTCGAATGTATAAGAAATCGATGGCCTCGTGCACACGTTACATGAGCGACATTTTTTTGAAAATGAGTTGAGAGCAGAAATGGGTTCTTGAGAATGTGAATTATCGACCTGCGCCCGAAAAAATTTCAAATTTCTCAATTGCCTCCCCGTGGGGAGCTAATTGACAAAATGTGTTAAGTAAAGTTTCACATATGTTTCAATAAGTTTCTCGTGCACAGATGGGTTAAGCGCACTTACACGTTTGGCACGGTTGAAATACAGGTACAGTGTCAGTATTGTTGAATAGGATTCAACCTTTTTTTTTTTCTTCTTCACTCCCTTTATTTACTTTTTTTTCCACATTGGGTCACTGTCCTTCTTCCTATTAAAGTTTTTACTCTCTTACATCAGAATATAAGGGTCACTTTCAGATATACCCTCGATCGATTATAGTTCCTATGTACAAAAAGATGTTACTAGAGCTACTACCTAGCAAGTGAATTACAGATCAGGGAGACCATAGCTGTGGCTAGACACAGAAATAATGGTTTTCTGTGCATCCAGTTTACATTGAATTTGAGAGTGAAATGTGAAACATACAAATAAAAGCTGCCAATACAGCAGAGGATGAAAGGAAAGAATGTGAAGAAAAAAGTTGTTTTACAGGTGCAAATGCACTTGATGTCGCCCTATTTATTTTTACATGCAACTTGGAGCTCATCCTTTTTGCATATACCTACTCCAAATTACTTACCTCATTGTACTGAAGATTAACATTATGCTCTGCCATTCTGTAGATAATTATCATTTTCATTCACAATTTCCACCTAATTGAAATGTTGTATGAAGGTAACCACCACCTATAGTGATGAAGCAAATGAAGAAGAAAGAGATTTCTGACCAATGTCTTTATATTTTTTTTATGAACTATGGAAAAGAACCGTTGGACCATCTACCTAAGTTAAACACTATATTCTGTACAAAGGATCTACCTGTTTAAAGGACGGGTTAGTGAAAGAATAGATTTGTATTGGGTTGATTTTTTTTTCTTCATCTTTTTAAAGAGTGACAAAAGAAGAGAATGAAGAAAAACGGAGACCCTACACCGTGTCTACGTAGTTTCATCAGTTTCATAGTGCACAGATGTATTAAGTACATTAGTTTCATTTTTTTCGCATGCCAAACGTGTTAAGTGCACAGGTTTCACTTTAGTTTCACTATATTTTCCGTGCCAAATGTGGTAAGTGCGGGTAGGATGGGAAAAATAGTCAATTTAAAGCATAATTAAAATTAGGTAATATGTGAAAAGTTTTCCTCCTGATATATTCTCAGAGGTAGACAGATCTTATTGCTCGATTTACTTTTTTATTTTATTAAAATGTGAAGGCTATAGAGAGCCTGAAACTTATAAAATCTTTAAATCGCTCTCATGTAAAATTAGGTTTTGGTCGCTTATGTAATGTGTGCACGAGACCATCGATCTATTCTCCTGTCATAAGACGCGTGTACTATTACAATAAGAATTAGGCAAACAAATATGCAATATGATACATAGGGAAAGAGCCCTATCAAAGATATTATTGCATATTCATTGCATAATCAATTTCCCTGCCATAACTCATAAGACCAATATACAGCAAGTACGATCATAAAAAGAATAGAGCAAACGAGTACGAATATGCAATATGATGTAAGGGAAGAAGGGAGGCATGATAAATTTATACTCAGAATAAATACCTACCTGTACTCGGCATCTTTTGCTCATGGAAATTTACGTCAGTCTCTTCTTACTGCATGTAAATAAACCCACAAAATTACAAGAAAATTGTGTCCTCCATATCATTCAACATTTTTTTATTTCTGCCTGTTCCATTTTCTGAAAGACATTCATCATCATTATCATTTTTATCCTAATTTTGTTGTGGTTCGCCAAGACAAGAGTGATAGTTTTTATTTATTTATTTATTTATTCATTTTTTTTTTCTTTCTTCCCTTGAGATTGCCGTCGAAGTCTTAGAATGGGGCCACGAAGAAGTGAGATTTGCAATGGAAGGTAGATTATTGTACGCTCAGCCCACCGACTATAATTGGAAACGAACCGGACGAACAATCAAAGTAATTCCTGTAAATGCATTGCTAGTCACGCTTGGAAAGGTATAGTAAACTTTAACACCTTTCTTATGATAACAATCTTTTTTGTTTGCCATTGTTTTGTGTATTATTTACAATTAATTGAATATATCTACTTGCAGCCAACTCAAAACTATAATCCGGAATGCGAAGACCGTTTGACGTTTCCTCAAAAAAATGGAATTCGAGAGGCATCGCTTCTGCTAATGAAAGAGAAAGGAGGAAAATATTCGCTAGTCAGAGTAAGTTTGGCGGGTATATGATGGTTCGATGATTTATCATCTCACGACATTGTGAAACAGGTCCTCAAATTTTTATTTAAGAAAAATTTAATTCTGTGGGCTTCTTGAAGGTCGTAAAAATTTTTTATAAGGAATATTAGACATGAAAATGACGAGGAAATGAGAAAATTGCTACCATCGTCAAGGAATGAAACTCTCCACCTATGCAGCCAAAAATCATGTTATCAAAATACGATTTTTCGGTCGTATCTCCCTGTATATAATTATATTGATTTTCCGATCAAAAAAATTCGTATCAATATTAAAAGAGCATAAAATTTCTTTAAAAGTACCTACGTAGTATCTTATTTTAATTATAGGATCAATTGAGGTCAGGATTATAATATTGACTCGTAGGATGCGCTACAAAAAATTGGTAAAATTTTTTCATCATTTTTTTTTTTTTTTCAACGTAACGTCTAGAAATCACGGAATTTGTAGTGAAACAACTTAGCACTGCCGAAGTCCAACTCATTTTTAAAATTTTTGAATTTCTTTTGATTTTGTATTCTCCTACACAATTTAGTTTTCCGACTTACGGTCTAGTTTTGTGTAGCGCATCACATTCACTAATATATAATTACTCGAGAAATATGCTCAAATTATTATTATTTAAAATATGCCAGAATGTACAATTTAAAACCTTTTACTATACAGTACAGTACAGTAATATATAGTGAAAGTTTAAAACTGTTAGCTTAATTCAGAGGGTCAGTTTCGCTCTCTCTGTTAATAAACAGCCTTTATATCGTCATTATGACCTTCTATAAGTGAATACTCCCGTCTTGCTGCAAAATTTTATAGAATAAGAATAATTTTTCTTCATTTTTTTTTTTTTTTTTTTTCGTCCAAAAGTTATTTAAAAGTGTTAAAATCTTGCTTTATCTTCTCCATACCACTTATATACGTGATAATTCCTTCTGTTATAGGATCCATTGTACTTGGATCATTGTATTATTTATTGCGATAGCGACTGTGAAGAATATTTCGAAGTTCAAGAAATACCGACGAAGGATACATATATTTTCAAAGTGAGTTTCAAAATACGATCGGAAAGCATGGACGATCTTGAACAGATCCGTTAAAATAATACCCGTCGATGTAATGTTTGATTTTTCAGGCTGAAGATGAAGAAAGAACACGACAATGGTATAAACAGCTCCAGTATCACAGTCAAGGATTAGGATGCTGGAGAAGACGTCGTAACGCCTTAGCTAATATTATGATAAACGGCATGCAAGTCAGGAGTTGAAAATAAGAATAAGAGTAAAGTTACTCGAACAATAATTTATAATACATTATTCTGATTCTATAATGTTGATGGTGTTTAGGCGTAATACCTTTTGTGCAATTTTTAACGGAGTAAAATAACGATTTCATATTATTTATTACGTAAAAATGTAGATTTTTCATCTTAATTATTTTCATTATTGTTATTATTATTTTTATTATCTATAATAATGCTTTTTACCCAACGAAAAATTTCATTTCACTTCATTCAGTATTGTATGACTTGTAAATAAAATCGTATATTAGTAAGTATGTACCTACGCGTAAGGTCATGCAGAAGTTTTAACATCCATTATTTAGATTTGTGAAAATTTTTGACGAACTACGTCTTATTTTTTTAATACAGCATTCAGTTTTATATCGGACAGAAGTAAATTTTACAAAAATGAAAATAAATGTATGTTCCTTTTTTCTTTTTTTTTTCTTTCGTTTCCTGGTGCAGCATAGTTACTCGTTCATCTCGTTTTAGTTTTCAGGTAAATTAAACGTTTGAAATTAGTTTGCGATTCGATTGACAAAAGCTATTTCATTAGATAATTAAAATTCTAATTTTATGGTTTGAAGAAGCGTTAGCGTTTCGATACACGCGTTGGCTTATCTCTGTTGAAGAGATATACGAAGAGCCAATTTCTAATGTAGGTCTCTTTTTTTCTTCTCATCTGCCTATCTAAGCAATTCTTGAGCGGCCTACATAAAAGAGGCTATGAAGTACATGAAATATGGAGTAACATTTTGGCGTAAATCAAAGTCTTTTTGTCTAGGCTGATCTTATAACACCAGAATTCTACCTACGTAATGATTTCCTATATTTGCAGTCTCCTGAATTATACATATCATATAAATTGTCAAATTTATTTGGCACTGCCTCTCACAATATTTTTACAAATAAAACAACTGACCAACGTTTCGATTGCATACCATTTATCATCAGGGTCGAACATAAAATGAGATAATTACGCGATGAAGGAAGTGTAAAAAAAAAACGACCCGTGTAGACCAGATTAGGTTGACGGAGATGAATCACGTATCGTCGTGGCGTAAATTTTCGATAAGCCGCACGTCTCAGTTTTGAAAATTATGCTACTACGATTCTTAATAATATTTACTACCTCTAAAATCTTTCTTTTTCTATCATTATTGGCTCTGCTTACGATTACCTGTAGTTCCCTTAAAATTAAATGTGTGTCCAGTATTGAGGACGTGAGAGGACAAAGCGATATGACCATTTTGGTTCTTAGTGTCATTCTCATGTTGGGAGAGCCACGACTTTAAAGCTTGACGAGTTTCTCTTACATAAGAACTGGGGCAACCAGAACAGGGAACAGAATAGACAACACCAGACCTTTGGTCCATAAGGGTTACCTACTTACCTCAAAATGTTGTTGTGTCCAACGTTTATTTTACCACAATTTAAAGAAAAGTACTCGTGATATACATGAGGTAAAACTTCAACTTCCCAGATCGTAATTTTTAAAGTATGGTAGTAATTTATTATCACGATTCACACAATCACAGAAGTTGTCCGAAAGATAAAATTTATCTGATCGTCGATTTGGATATACGTCAATTGATTCAACTTTGTTCGGCAGATTGGTCGATTCTGTCCACTTGGTCTTTCGTCCAGTCACCAAGACAGTCAAGTAATCTCTTGCCATTGACTATAACGGGTGCCCTTTTGACAGATAACTCCTCATTGTGAGGTGGAATCAAGAAATAGGATTAACGACCATAACGAAAAATTACGTAACCTATAGAGTTAAAAATTCCGTGAGGCATTCCACAACATACAGACGCGTCAAGCATTTTTTGTTTATACTCTGAAGGGGGTTTGTTACGTGCCCTGAAATCAGTACCATTTTGGAAAGAACGTGAAATTTTGCATTCGAATTTGTCATGAACGTAAAAATGAATTTTTGGTCCTCCACCCTATTTCCTCATTCCACCTCACTATACAGTACACTTCGACAAAATGTATATGAGGACCTATCTGTACAAAGGGCGTCCGTGAAGAAAAATTCATTATAGAAAAATCAGTTTGAAGTTTCAGTTCAAAATATCTCCGGAACAACGAGTTTAATCTAAAAAATGGTAAGGATGAAAATTGAAGAGCGACTCTTCTTCTATAAGAAACGATAATCACATTTTGAATACACCAAGAAACAAACAAAGTAGAGATCATTGACAATATGACAACGGACGCCCTTCTTGCTGAGATGGAAAAAATTGTGGGTTTGAAAAAGAAAAAAAAATTTATAAAAGATAATTTATGATCTGAAAGGCACGAAAATAGAGGTCTCCGCAAAAAGGGCGTCCGTCAGACGGACGCCCTTTGTACAGATAAGTCCTCATATGTGACCTGCGATGAGAAAAGGATGCTTATTGCCCATTGTCGCAGGAACACCATTTCTCTTGATTGGACATCTAATCAGAGAGAAATGGTGTTCAAGGTACACGATTAGACTTAAGGCGCTAGAGGTATTCTCAAGAATGTAAACAAACATGTGATGTGGTGGTAAATTTTAGTGAAGCGGTGCGACTTAATGTGATTTCGCATTAAGTTGCACCGCTTCACTAAAATTTACCACCACATCACGTGTTTGTTTACATTCTTGAGATTACCTCTAGCGCCTTATTAGACTGCCTGATTATTGTTCAAACAAAAAAATAATTGACGTATGTGAGTTCTGTTGTCAAGAACGACGATCCAGAGAAAAGATTTAACGTATGTTCGATTCAATGATAGTTATTGTGATTATACAGAAATAATCTCATCGGTTAGACCCTTTTCTCAGGATTGTTATCAAAAAAATTTTGCTGACATACACCTCAATCACTTTTTGCTCGCCAGCCAAGGAGTTCGCTTCCCTCCTCTGAATCTTTTCTTTTTAATCTCCCTGCAACATCGCCTAGTTTTCTCCCCTTCGAGCAATTTTCTTTACATGTATGTCGTATGTCCTCAAATTTCGTCACCATTCTGCTGTTTTGCGGTTTTTCATTGCAGTGCAGCCCTGCCGTAACAAATAGAATGAACGTATCTTCATACTTCATATACACGACCTGTGGAAAAAATATCCATCAATCGCAGCAAAAATACGCCTCTTTGCTGATCCTTATTGAAGTGCAATACGTCCATAGCCTATATTAAGGCGGAACTAAGTAAGTCGATTTTGAGTCGTCTACGTTGTCGACCCAAAATCTACTTCAAATCGATGGTCGATATGGTCCATCGAGCCCCCTAAAGTGAGGAACTATATAAGATAGGTATGCGCAAGTGATAAGAAAGGGATCATCGCCATGTTGATAAAGTCGAAGGACGAGCAGTTTTAGAAGATTTCAGGAGAGCCGTGTGCGAAAAATTAAATGTCAAACATTGAATTTTGGTTGATTGGAATGATTATATCGATGAAATCAAAAAATTAGGGAATTTCCTTCATTTTTTGTAGTTTAAATTCTTGTATTTGATGTTTGATGCTTAAAATTCTCTTATACTCTGTCCGCAAATAGAATGGGTCACGTCAACAAACCCGCGACCCGCTTTCATGCATAAAAAATTGATTACGATGCGAGGAAGCGGTTCGCGGGTTTGTTTACGCGACCCATTCTATTTGCGGACAGAGCATAGGATATTACTCAGATTGCTCCTCCTTCGACTTTATCAGCAGTGTGGTGACGATCCTATTCTTATCACTTGCGCATACCTATCTTATATAGTTTCTTACTAAAACATTACCCGAAATTTCTGAAAGCTGAAACCTCCATCTCTACAAAGATATACGTAGGCCTAATGTTCTATTTCAGGTCAACAGAATTTTCAGTGTTCTGTTGTTTTGCTGTTTTAGACACTTTCAAATTTCAATACTCACCATTCGCAACAATCAGACCTTCTAACTAGCACATTGTTTTCTTGCTCAAAATTACGCCGTAATTCAACAGGATTATAATTTTACTAAACGAAAGCTGTTTCACACATTTAGGGCCTAATTGCTATTCCGAGTTCACGAGCTGTTCGTATTCGTGGTTCATGTGAAGAGGTGCAGAGAGGAGTATTTTTTTCTCATCGCGAGGCTACCGTGTTGCCTTCTCTCTTCCCTCCGCCCTTGTACCTACGAAAGCATATAATATCGTTCGTTAGCTGCACAACGATTACAACAATAAACAACAACCATAGTGATAACCACTCGACATGAGCGAAGTGAAGTTTCTTTTTTCTTGGTGAATCATGTTGATTGTACAACAGTTTTTGTTCATCAATTTGATCGCAATTCCATTTTCAAATTAATCAAAATTATATCTGGTCATTTTTCATCTTCCTATGGATTCAAGACTGAGCTCGTAACATCGATTGTAGGGTACTGTTCTGTGAGGTAAAATGATCTTTTAGAAAATATAATGCTAATCCTTCTAATTTACGTTTACTCTCACGTTTTCTTTGTTTCTCTTCGTATTCCATATCCATGTAACATTTTCTCGCTCTGAAAATGTATGATAGGCTTTATTTTTATACGAATTAACTGATTGCCTAATTCGCGATTTATATGTGTGTACTTATTTCAATATGCGAGGTTACTCGTTGATAAATTTGTCCCCGTTGCGTTATGTTATAATTTGAATTCTGTTATTTGATTGCAGTCGTGCAAGGCTACGATAATGGACAGTTCAAAGTTGCGCTTTCGTATGAAATCCAATAGATCAGCTGATCTTCTACCGAAACATTATTATGACGATAAATCTCGTTCAAAGTCTTTGTTACCAGTACCTTTAAACCATTTTATTCTTCATTTGTTCCTGTTGATTTTCATATACGTTATCGTTGTAATCCTCGAGAAAAGATTACCAACACCTTTGTTAATTAAGGATGAAGTCGACTATCCAAATCGATTTATCGCCGAGAGTGCTCAGAATTATTTGATGAACCTGACCAGACTCGGTCCTAGACCCGTTGGCAGTTTTGAAAATGAAGTCCTGGCTCTTAATTTCTTTTCAAAAGAAGTTAACGCGATCATAGATGGGGCAAATAAAGTTCATCGAATCACTTACGACCTGCAAAAAGTTAGTGGTTCTTTTCCATTAACTTTTCTCGATGGAATGACTAATGTTTACAAAGATGTTCAAAATGTGGTCGTCAAAATTGGGCCTCCAGAAGAATCTGAACATAGTCTGCTCGTAAACTGCCATTTTGATACCGTGATCGATAGTCCAGGTAATTTGTTATCGAACTATTGGATTTTCCCTCAGGAATTGAGCATCATTTCACTTGTTCGATCATTTATGATTATTAGGAGGCAGCGATGACGGAGCTAGTTGTGCTGTTATGTTGGAAATGCTTCGAGTTATTTCAAAGCAAACGATTCCTTTGCGACATAATATAATATTCTTGTTTAATGGGGCCGAAGAAAATTTTATGCAAGCGTCCCATGGTTTTATAACGCAGCATAAATGGGCTCAAAGTATCCGAGCATTTGTGAATTTAGAAGCGTGTGGTGCTGGTGGACGTGAAATTTTATTCCAGGCCGGCCCAGAACATCCTTGGCTGATTCAAGTAAGAAATGATTGCGATCCAATATTATCGTAAACTTTAGGCTTGTTAACAACTTGATCTTCTAGCCAATACTTCTGCTCGATTAAGATGAAGCCTTTTCTGAAAAAAAATATATATATTTTTTAGACGTATTCCGACGTTGCTCCATATCCATTAGCTTCTTCATTGGCGCAAGAAATTTTCCAAAGTGGTCTCGTGCCAGGAGACACTGACTATCGTATTTTTCGTGATTTTGGTAAAGTTTCAGGTAAGCCAATAATGCATTCGTTGAGTACTTCTCAAGTATCACTTGAATATTTTATCATTCAGGGATACTTATTTGAAGTGTCGTTTCATTAGAACAAACGGAAGAACTTGATTTTTATATCATTGTACAAAGTATTTTATGACGACATAATAAATGACACTTTCTATCATTATTTGTGTTGTAAAGGTTTGGATTTTGCGTGGTCTTCAAATGGCTACGTTTATCACACGAGACTAGATGACGTTCATCAGATTCCTTTGGGCTCATTGCAACGAACCGGTGATAATATACTGCCATTAATTTTAAGTATAGTGAATTCCGAATACCTCTCTAACGTACAAGCTCACAGCAAAGGAAATTTAGTATTTTTTGATTTCCTCGGCGCATTCATCGTGTCGGGAAAAGAGATTCTAGCCACTATAATTAATGTGGTAATAATCGTTTTATCGGCGTATTCTATGTGGTACAATTCGAAACAGACCCTCGAAAATGGTGAGTAAATCGTCATTGCTGTAAAAACGGTTTCACAGAGGAATGATTTATTTGTCGAATCATTTTCTAGGTATTCCGCGTAAAATTTACTTCGAAGGTTTGTCCAAAGGCGTTGTCTTCATTCTAATTTCATGGCTGCTCACGGTCGCGACGATCATACTTTTAGCCGTGATAGTAACGATGTTAAATCGTTCTTTAAGTTGGTATGCGAAGCCTATGTGGATATTTTTCTTGTACATTATACCGACCTACTTGGTGCCACTTTTCGTCGCGCAAAACTTCAGAAAACAATTGCAGTCGGTAAATACGTAGCTTATCGGCTTCATAAGAGTATAAATGTATTCACGCATCTCGATAAAACGACGAGTAATTTTGAAATTTTTCTTGATAAACTGTGGAAGACGAGTTTACCGTGGGAGATAAATCTCTTTCGTTTTATTTTAGTGATAAAATGATTTATTTTTGTAACTGTTGTCGAACTTATCATACAACAAATAGAAATAAAAAGGATTGGTGAGAAGAGAAACGAATTTATCTTAACTGACTTTCATTTCGATAAAAACAAGAGTTGACTGTATGAGACAATAATTATCGTGTCGGCAACTCTTCTTCCATTTTCCAAAAATAATATAATTTTATATGTATCGTATATTTCCACAGTCCTTGTTGCTGATATAAATTTCTGTACTTACCGTTGAATTCTTTTTTGATTGATCTGCTTCATTGAAATAAATTTCTCTGATCTAAATGACTTTCAGGTTGTATCTTCTCCACAAACTATCTTCCAAATTTATCACGATAGTAATTTATGTTTATTCACTACGATATCATCGATATTGGTTCTATTCCAAATTCGTTCAACTTTCATTGTATCCATATGGTTGGCGTTTTCATTTTTAGAATGGTTGATGAAGAAGAAATTTCATATGTGTAATAAAAGTAAGTTGAAGTTGAAATTCGATGTGGTTTCAGTTACGTAGTGAAAAAAAAAAAAATGTCATTTTGATTTCATTTCGAAAGTAGAAGAATATGTGAGTGAAAAGTTTTATACCTACTGTTATTGAAGTTATATCGTTCTTTTGTTTTAAATGTTAATTTTTTTCTGATAGCGTTTCGCTTCTTTTTCTTGTTGCAGGCTATAAGCAACTATGGTTGTATACTGCCGTTCTTTTGATTCCGTTTACATTAAGCGCTTACATTATCAACGGAGTTTCATTATTTATTGTGCCAATAATGGGTCGTAGCGGATCTGGAAATCACGCTGAGTTGGTTCTGTCACTCATAATGTCTATTATGTTAATGTTGTTGTTCAGTTTTTACGTAAGTTCACGTATAATTATTTCGAAAAGGAAAAGAAGCTAAAAATTTGAGTTAAGTTTCTGGTATATTTTTCATGGTCGTCAAAATAACAGGTTAAGCTTCTAACAACGAATATAATGAATCAAATTTTTCTCGGGCTTATCCGATCGTACGATTTTATCCTCATTATTACCTATTGCTATTGTCATCATTGTTTATTTCGTTTTTTCTTCACGCAGATTCCGTTGACCTTACTCGTACAGAATTTGACTACAGTTGTGAAAAGTTTACTAGTCCTTTTCTGCTCGGCCGTGCTTGTATTGTTATTCACTCCTTTAGGATTTCCTTACTCTGGTGATTTGTCTGCCCCTGCTCCTCAACGTTATATAATTTCTGTAAGAAAAATATCATACATCTTTGGTATTTCTTTTTTTTCTTTTTTGATATTTTAACAAATCAGTATCAATTTCTTTCTCAGCACGTAGACCGAATATTTTATAATATGGACGGTACAGTTCGTCGTAACGATAGCGGATTATGGGTCGTCAACATGGATGTGAACAGTCCTAGAATGGTGACGGGTTTAATTCCAGATATGGCTCGAGCTGTTCCTATAAAAAATTGCGATGAAGAATTATATTGCGGTTTACCTTATATTGTTCCTGTCATGACCATAATGTGGTAAGTAGTTGACACTTCGATTGCGCCGTTGTCTGCTTGGAAAGTTGTTCAATGTATTTCCATCCCTCGGAATAATCCTTAGTTATTGTTTCTTTCAAATTTCCCTCCTCCCAAAAAAGCGATGATCTCCTATCCTTTTAAGAAATGATAATTCTGACAAATCGAAGTGTAGTCCGAATTCTTCTCGACTAGAATTTGATATATCAAAAACTTGATTTCAGGGATACTCATTGGATTCCCAGTCCGAAACCACTGTTACCTTCCGAGATTGATCTAAAGTTGTCTTATCGGGACCACAGGCTAAATAACATCCAACGATTTTCTTTTTCAGCAAAAGGTTTGTGATTCTTGATTTTTTTAGATTTTCATTGCATAACAATTTTTTGTTATTTTTAAAATCTCCGTAAGTTCCCTCACTTCTGGAATCTAACGCCAAAGTTACGATTATAAAGAAGGTGAATTGTTGCACTTTTAAATTGCGACCGTATTGAAATTATCTTTCATCGTCATCATCATCATGGTCATTTTTGAAATTTCTAGCGGACCTTGTCATTGCTTGTTTATCATTTTATTTTTCTCTTCGCTGGTTGGGTGAGTCATACGTGATCTCATGATCAGTTACGCAGGATACTATTTCAATAATTTATACTCGAAATAACGGGTGTCATCTGTTTTTCGATTTCGGAACTTGTTGTTATAAATTTTACGAAGTACCCTATAATTTTAAAATTTTATTCAAATATAAAAATATTCAATAAAAAGGATTGAGAAAAAGTGAAGAAGAAAACAAAAAGGGAGAAGGAAGTCAGAACTTGTGAAAGTTACTATGAATTTCTTGTTCTTATTTATCACACAGGACCAGACCATATGACGTTATTTGTATCTCCTTATCCTGGTGTGGAATTGAAGAGCTGGAGTATCGTTGCCGGTCCTCCTTTAAAAGGACCATCTTGGAATAATCGTTCAACGTATTACGTGTATTATTCGTACGGCTCCGATCCTCAGATATGGAATTTCTGGATAGATCTTGTGGTAAGTATTATGTAGATCCGGAAATTCAAGTAACGTATGTTGGGAACTTCATTCAAGTGCGTTTTTTTCTTCACAGGTCCCGAAAAGCTTCAAAGGCAAACCTGTGATAGACATGGGTTTCAGTGGATATTTTGTTCACGGAGCCAGTCAGACAACTCCTCAACTAAAAAAATTGTTTACACAATTTCCTCCGTGGACCGTTACAAGTGGTTGGACTTCGACATATAGGTCCTACACTTTTTAGATTGAAGCATATCATACTCTTATCAAAACCTCTATGTCAAACTCAACATCGAATTTCAATCGCGTACAATGATTTTTATAGCAAAACAAAAGTTGTGTGTGAATGTTCGCTCTGTGATACGTTATTATATACGAAGATTTTCGTATCTTTAAGGAATTTGCGAGATTCTTTGTTGACTTTCTTGCGCTCTTCTCATTTTCTTCCAAAGTGATTATGTTTAATTCTAATGCTTATTGTTTGAAGAATACGGTATCCAAATTTAGAATGATACGCTCGATACTCGATTTACTTTTAGGGCTTTTTGTAGTGATAGATAAGTACATAAAAAATTGTTGCCAAGATGGTTTATCATTCATCTATGTTGTTCTACTACCTAGTCATTATAAATTATCGTTATAGAATGAATAGTTTTCTATTTCCGTAGAAAATTCTGAAAATAAGGTCAAAGTGTAAAGAATGAAACGTGTCGACTGGTATTATGTAAGTTTATCTGCAGTGTAGTATTCATTGTTTTTGAGTGTAAGACAACGCATATAATAAGTTCCATTAATTTTTTTCCTTGTTTTAATGTGTCATGATAATTCGACCATACAATAATATGAATTTACTATGTTGACAGATCAATGCTTAGTAAAAGCGATGGTCTCTTCCTCTTTCTCTCTCTTTCTTTGTTTGTATTAGTACTTTTCATTACTTATAATTATGCACATGTTTGTTTTTATTACCAAGAAATATGTACTTAAGTTACATACATTTTTGCATTTGTTAATAATTAAGTTTTCGTATTGAAAAAAAAAGAAAAGAAAAAAGGATACTATTTTATTTAAAATGGTGCTTGCAAATATTACTGTTGTTAATGATCATGCTTGGTCAGTGTTTCTTCTTTTCCCGTTTTGATGGAGCTAATAGTCAAGGAAAGATGGCTAAATGTGGCACAGCTGTGGTAAAAAAAGTCAATCAACTATGCCAACATCTTGCCTCCTCTACCTTTAACTGTAAATTTCATATCCATGAGTGTTGGGGGCGAATTCTGAAATAAAACGTGAAGAAAATCATGTTAATAGGACTCGATAGAAAATTTTTCTACATTCTTTTGTGGTCCTATCTCAACATTGGTGGGATTTGTCTTCCCTTCTGAAGCTCTTTTCACACGATCACCGACGACCAAATTTTGGCTCGTTTGAAAAAGAAAAAAAGAGATGGATGACAACAAAAACATTTAAAGAATTTAATATATTAAGGGAATATAATTGATAAAATGAAGGGTTAGAAAGAATGCACTGCTTGAATTGTTCTAGAACGAGCCAGAAAAATCTCCCGAATAAAAAATCTATCGGCTAAAATAGAACCACGCGCGCGGCCAAAAGTAGTTCAGCGGCCATAATCCTTTATTCCCATTTTCAACAATTTTTTGACTCTGTTATTTCGATGAATTTAATGGATCAAGATTAGAATTATTCCTGTTACGATAATTTGAAGTTGAATAAAAAGATTTCTTGGCTTCTAAAATCGATTAAGGATTTTTAATTTCGCGTTTTGGGATTTTCAAAAATAGCGGTAATACCCGAATGTACTTTTGTAAGCTAACTAATAAAGTAGAATTACACACTTGAGAATTTTTCTACAGGAAAAAACAGAACATAAATCTACGAATCCGGAAGGGCATTATGGCCGTAGAAAAAATTCAAAATCATTCAACCTTCCATATCGATGGTCTCGTGCACCCATTACATAAGCGACAAAAACCTAATTTTAAAGGAGAGCGATTTAAAGATTTTATAAGTTTCAGGCACTCTATAGCCTTCACATTTTAATAAAATAAAAAAGTAAATCGAGCAATAAGATCTGTCTACCTCTGAGAATACCTATATCAGGAGGAAAACTTTTCTCATATTAATTTTAATTATGCTTTAAATTGACTATTTTTCCCATACTAACCACACTTACCTACCGCATTTGGCACGGGAAATATAGTGAAACTAAAGTGAAACCTATGCACTTAACACGTTTGGCATGGGAAAAAAATGAAACTAATGTTTTAATACATCCGTGCACTATGAAACTAATGAAACTACGTAGTAGACACGGTGTAGGGTCTCCGTTTTTCTTCATTCTCTTCTTTTGTCACTCTTTAAAAAGATGATAGAAAGAAAAATCAACCCAATACAAATCTATTCTTTCACTAACCCGTCCTTTAAACAGGTTGATCCTTCGAACAGAATATAGTGTTTAACTTAGGTAGATGGTCGAACGGACGGGTATATCACTGCTTTTCGATAGTTTATAAAAAAAATATAAAGACATTGGTCAGAAATCTCTTTCTTCTTCTTTTGCTTTATCACTATACGTGGTTACCTTCATACAACATTTCAATTAGGTGGAAATTGTGAATGAAAATGATAATTACCTACAGAATGGCAGAGGATAATGTTAATCTTCAGTACAATGAGGTAAGTAATTTGGAGTAGGTGTATGCAAAAAGGATGAGCTCCAAGTTCCCTGTAAAAATAAAAAGGGCGACATCAAGTGCATTTGCACCTGTAAAACAACTTTTTCCTCCGCATTCTTTTCATTTGTATGATTCACATTTCACTCTCAAATTCAATGTAAACTGGATGCACAGAAAACCATTATTTCTGTGTCTATAGCCACAGCTATGGTCTCCCTGATCTGTAATTCATTTGCTAGGTAGTAGCTCTAGTAACATCTTTTTGTACATAGGAACTATAATCCATCGAGGGTATATCTGAAACTGTTGTGACCCTTATATTCTGATGTAAGAGAGTAAAAACTATAATAGGAAGAAGGACAGTGACCCAATGTGGAAAAAAAAGTAAATAAAAGGAGTGAAGAAGAAAAAAAAAAAGTTGAATCCTATTCAACAATACTGACACTGTACCTGTATTTCACCCGTGCCAAAGGTGTAAGTGCGCTTAACCCATCTGTGCACGAGAAACTCATTGAAACATATGTGAAACTTTACTTAACACATTTCGTCAATTAGAATTTTTTCAGCGCAGGTCGATAATTTACATTCTCAAGAACCCATTTCTGCTCTTGACTCATTTTCAAAAAAATGTCGCTCATGTACCGTGTGCACGAGGCCATCGATTTCTTATACATTTGAGATTGCATTTAGCTCGATCTTTTCTCTTGCTGACTTCCTTCTAATCTTTCGCACAAAGACTGTGCCTTGAACGTGCATGACGTATACATATTGACGTGTAAGGAAGATCGTCAGCTTTCGATTAACGACTCCAAACGATTCAACACATTCTAACCCGACCAAAAAGTCAGGCTCAAAAAGTAAGTAACATGCCCCTGACATGCATCTCCTCAGCAGATCTTCCGGTCATCCTCTGTTCAACGAAATCATTCGGTGTTAGCAAAATCATTCGGAAGGCGAAAGATGTTTACATTCCAAGGAGACGCCAGAGCATACTGAACGAGAGCAACATGATAGCTTATAACATATCGCACTGCAAACTTCGCCTGCGAGTGGCGATGTACGCCATCAGTACTTGCTGTCGACTTGTTAATTTACGTGCCGAGAGATAACGCCACTGTGTTGTAGGGCTAAATTAACATTGCGCTTATGGACGTTTTTCAGTATTCATCAATTAAGCTCGGAAACCGTTTATTTTTACAAAAAAATGAAAAGAACAAAATTGATTCCCCCTGTAATTTCCTATCGTATGAGACGTATTTCATATTTTGAAAAAAAAAAAAAAATCCACAGTAGGTCTCATCTGATAGGAAATTACGAGGTGAATAGATTTGTTCTCTTCATTTTTTCATAAAAATAAACGGTTTCCGAGATAATTGATAAGAACTTGAAAACATCTATAAGCGCAATGTTAATTTAGCCTAAGAAAACTGTGTCGCCGTGCTGGCGTGCAGTGGAACACTAGAACTAACAAAGTTAGCTATCTTGTCTCTTTTAGGTATCTTTAGTTGAGGCACACGGAGAAAACAAATAGAAACTGTTTTCTCTTGTCCGTACCTCCTAAATCTCAGAATATCATTTCCTGTCCCTCTCATGCCTCCTCTGCCCTCTCCAACGACGTAGAATTCATCTCTAACTGCCTGAGTGAAAACTTTTCTTGAACAATATTCGATACGAGCAGCAATTTCTTGTTGCTCGGTATAGAAAACTTGTAGATCCTCGGCGCTTGAAATGTCAAGCAGGGAAACCTTGCAATTTTTTTTTGACAAAAAAAATGTCTTCGAATTTTCAAAGAATATACAGAGTGGTCCAAAAGTCTTTGCACAAGGTCCATAAGTCATTGCACACCAAAAAATTGGTCATTACTCGTGAACCAGGGCGTTTAATTCGATGAAGTAAAAAGGGAAAATGTTTTTTAGAAGTTCACAATCTTAATTACAAGAAGAAATTACCACGCAGAGACAAGTGCAATGTTCATCTCAATAGCCTAGTGCTCTGTAGAGAGAAAAAATGTACCCTCAAAATAGTTGTTTACGTGCTAACGCGCTCTTTGTACACCCGTAGGTAAGAGTACATGTCTGGCTGCGACGAGTGATGTTCGTAGGCACCACCACTACCCTTTAAACCGGTATTCCCCTTACTTCTCCGATCATCGTGTTATTTGCCGGTCAGCTGACCACGGTAGACGTGATCATATTTTTACGCGCTTCTTTGGTTACCATGGAAAGCATATTTCACATAACCAGGTCGAGAACTGCTGTCAATCATTCTCTCATCATACCTCTTCAACATTTACATGCGCTCGAGTATTTACAAGTTACTATACGGCGTGTTGGCCACACTTTGTAGAAATTTATAATATCTGTACACAGCTTCTTGAAAATTGCGCAAAGACTTTTGGACCACTCTGTATGTGACTTGGGTTGAAAATTTAGCGAGGGATCCAAATCTGGCCTTAGATCAAATGTAGAACCATGAATTCTACTGATGAAAAAAATCCTCCCAGCGGCTCTCGTGTGGATTTTTGAATTCTTGAGTCCAAAAAAAATACCTGAGTAACCCCTACGATGTTTGAAAAAAGAAGGAATATTCAACTTCTCATTTCGGAAATCTTGGCAAGTTGGTCAATTTTTGGCATGTTTTGGTCCATAACTCGGCTCAGAAAAGTTGTTGAGAGTTAGGTAAGGGAACAAATTGAAGATAGAATTGAGATACAAATTTTGTAGATTTAAAGTTTCGGGTTTTTTTCCAAAGTAAATTCAGCGCGAACTCTCATTTAACTAGTAATATAATTTTGGTCCAGTTTTAAAGTTGATCGCATCATCTTCTTCAATCATATTTATAACTTCTAACATTTTTCTCTTCTTATTATTATTTTCATGACCTAAAATAGGAATATTCTTGAAGTTAAAATTGTGCCCAGTTTTGAGGGCATGAGAGGGTAAAACAGTATTTACGACTCTGTTGGAAGACTCTTACAAAAAAGTTGACTAGTTCCAGTGCTGAATTTGGGGGGGAGGGCGGGGGCCCCTACATTTTCATTAATTTATGTCCTTAAAACATCGTACGGGCGGGCTTGAAGCCCGAAACGATGAAAAAAAAAAAATTTTGGGGACCCCACAAACCTGGGCCCCGAGCATTGAAGCTCCTAAATCTGGCCCTCGAGTAGTGGCATATTCCGAACAGGAGATCAAGTACACAATTCTGGAATTTTCGCAACAGGGGAGGAGAGTCTCAACCTTAATTTTAGAAAATAAATGTTGTCAACCGGTGTTCTTTCTTTCCCTCCTTTCCAGGGCATACTTTTCTATCCTCACTTCATTTCGAGTTGTTCGGCAACCATATATTTAAGAGGCACAGGAGGACAGGAGGCAGAAGATAAATTATCGCCGTTTCCTCTTATTTCTCGTGCACAATATACTACTTTTGACTTTTTTAATGGGACATTATCCTGTAAGAAACATTAACCAATCGTTGTTTGTCCAATGAATTCTGTTTTCGAGACAAGAAAAAGCTTTGACCTAATTCGAGATTTAAAATAAAACAACAACAAAATGGAAGTTCTGGGTGGAGGAGGGAGTCTTCGGCCTAATTTAGGGGCTTGGAAAAATCTTCCAAAGTGATCTTACGAGGAACTATTCTGACCTACCTAGGAACACGGAAAAGTTCTCAAAGGTGATACCTACTCATTTATAGAGTTAAGATTTCCGTGCATTAAAAACACTAAAAAATGCCATAAAAACCTGCAATAAAAATCAAGAACTTGTAATAAGAATCTGAAAACGTAGACTCGTGGAGTATACTATGACCAAAAAAAAATAAATAAATTACTAAATTCCACCAAAAAGCGACCAGAATTGACCACAAAACGATGAACACGGAATTAAACGACCAAAACACGATTAAAATAGACAATAAGCGGCCAAAATCGGACAAGAATGACAGAAAATGACCAAAATCAAGAAAAATGATCTGAATTTGCCGAAATTATTCAAAAACTTTGAATTAAATGAAAACCGATCTTATGTGATCAGGAAATTATCAAAACGAACAAAAAACAACCAAAAAAAGTCCGAAATTGACTAAAATCAACCAAGAACGTTCAAAATTGACCAAAAAATAACAAAGAAAACCAAAGATGGCCTAAAGATGGCAAAAATTAACAAAAATGGACCAGACGACCAAAATTGATCATAATTGACCCAGAACAAGAAATAACGAACAAAATCTACCGAAAATATTTAAAATGAACCACAATCGGCTGAAATCGACCATAAAATAAAGATGAGTACAAAAATTACCACAAGCGAGAAAAACAACCAGAAAAGGACCTAATTTGACCGAAAAACGATCAGACGTTAAAAATTTACCAAATTAATATAGGTATACGGTCAAAAATCGTTTAAAAGTATCAAATCTATCCATAAACGCGAAACGTGCAAAAACGTGCGATGTTAAATTTCGTAGGGGACCTCCTACATGCATGGATTGTCCAGATTTTATTTAAGAAGATTTAGCCTACCACTCACCGGAAAAAAAAAAAAAATGCAGTATCATAAAAAACCTAACTCTAGTCACGTATTTGAGAAATATTTGAAGGTGACGCAAAAGGCTCCAATCCAGTTTGAAGATTGAAAAAAAATTGGAACCGTTTTGAAGGCTTGGAAACATTTTTGAAAGTGAGGGGGGGGGCCTTCGACATAGTTTAAGGTGGAAAAAAATTTTTTTTTAATAGTTCTTTAATTTTAGACTTCGGCACTTGAGCGTATTTGGACTTTCGAACTACCTATTATGTATAACATGAATTGATGATTGAAAAACTTTGGAAATGATAGGATTTTGAAGGACCTTCAACTTTTGAGCAATAAAAAACAAGAGCAATTTCGTAGAGTAAAAGGTATTAAAAATGAAATGAACGAAGAGAGTACATCAGAATTTTTCCTTTGAATTTCATAGGCACATTATCTAGGAATGAATAAGTAATTAAATCGAACGTGTTGAATACTTATTGACAGCCTTGCTCTGAAAAACTGATAAAATTTTTATCAATGAGATTTTTGTACATAATTGGAATTTAGAATTTTCCTAGCTTATGAAATATTTTCTAGGATTGACAGAATTGAAGATAGAATTCCATACGATTTTGTTTATTTTGAAGAAAGAAGAAGAAGTGTGGGGTAGAGGCTGGGAGCTGGAATTCTGGATCCGGATTCTTATTTTTCTGTACTGATGAATTTTGTTGGTCCGATACCTATTTCTAATCGTACTCTGTACCTAACGATCAAATCGAATTATATTTGTGAACGGATTTCAATTCTCCAACCGACCCACCAAGTGTTCTGTAGTCAAGTATTGAAGTCATCGAAATAAGTTCAATAGTATCCAAAAGCTAAAATAAATATCTAGGTGTACAATTACCTACCTAAAATGTACGCTATAAATTACAATTTTGTATTACTAAAATGAGTGACTGATTTTTCTGCCAAAAAAATATTCTTTACAGACGCAGTCTTTTAAATCAGAGGGGCTAGAATTAAAATAAATAGATAAAAAATATCAAGGCTTCCGATTTTAAGTTGAGGAAAAATAAAATCCTAAAATTCTATACCGGACTTCCTCCTGGATAGGTATAAACATTAATTGAAAAATCTATTTAAATTTTCGTTATTGAAGAAGTATTGGTGAACGGTCAGGAGTCTGGAGAGAGAGAGGGGAAAAAATTATAATGAAGCGTCACTTCCAAATGACCGAGTTGTAATTAGGACCTACTACTATAAAACTAAATTCACATTCGGTCATAAATACTGACCGGCGGCCCACAGACGCAGTCGAGTCACAAAATAAAATTCGTCGTCTCTCGATAGTTTGAAAATCCTCCTCAAAGTTGAGGTTAAAATAATTTTTGCGACCGGTAAAAGTTGAAACTGCAACATAGATAGGTATTTTACCTGCAAAACATGGTTTAATGACACATCGACTCGACGTTCTGAGCACGAAGGGATGCTTTACACATATCACGACAGAAAACCGACGAACTCTTTAAGAATATCGACACCACATAACCGTAACCAACCGAATAATGTTCTCGAGTACGTAAGTTATGTCGAAGTATATTTTATTCGAGAGACTGGCTTGCTGAATCCTCGACTAGTCATATAGATGTCATCGCATAACTACCTATACAATATCATTTTTAAATATTCAAAGAATAGGACGACGTGGTTTTGGACTCCCTTCATTCACGCTGTAATGTTAACATAAATATGCGAAGAGTGTAAATTGTTTTCCTCCATTGTGAGACCGACCGGCCAACATGTCTACACCATGCAACCTCACGCTGATCATTACTTATTCAAAGTAAGCTCTTACTTGTCAAGGAAGTGTGAACGTTAATCGCGTTCAAAACGATAATTCAGACGAGCGCCGGATGACCACATCGTATAAAGTATGTGACTTCCTTTCTTTGAAGCTTTATTGGAAATCATCGAAATCGTGGTCTGCATCCGAAAATACATTAAAAATTCAGTGAACTCGTCGCTCATTCTATAGGTATTATACGCAAACGGCATCTTATCGTGAACGAAAAAAAAATCGTACATTTTATTAATTATCATTTTATAAATAGGTTTGCAACGTGAAAAATTTTTTATTTAGGTTCTCATTTTCTATTTCGTAGCGATACAAATTGGTGAAAATTACCCTGTATACAGAGTCATGTCTATCTTTCTTTCCTCATGCCTCACAATCTTTTGTATCCACAGCTAGATCGAAACGAAAATCGCAATAAAATTTTCAATCTTGAAACCCAATTCTGATCCTCTCCTTGATGAATCCTATTGACTAATTGCACTCTCTAAAGTTCTTGGTCAACTATCCTAAAAAATTCTCAATAAACGCTAACTATGGTCTCTCGCTTCCTATACGGATTCCGAAAGGGGCGTATCAGTAACAGCACACATTCAAGATCTACTGTCAATCAGTGAATTAACGAAGCTTCACTCCATCAAAACCCTCCTCCATCATTTGATCTTTTATTAGAATTTAAAGACACTACATTACCACTAATTATACGAATTTGGACTCCGAACTAATCTCCCAAATATACTACAGAGTTTTCTCTATGACATAAATTTGGTAGTACGAATTCGAATCACAATCCCCTCCCCCATCCCAGTACGAAATGATGTTCCCAAAGTGAAGTTTTCAGTATCTGACTTTTCCTGGTGGTGTCAATGATCTTACTAAATGCGTCAAGTTCCCAACTACGCAGCGCTTCTTTGCTGATGACTTTGATATCCCCATCACATCCACTAATTCACACAGAGCCCTTAGGCTTCAGCAGGAAATACTGAACTCTTTATCCTGCTCATGGTCTTCACCAATCAATTCTCGCTTCTCCTCACTTGAAGCATACCTTTTCATTTTCAAATTAAGTCAACCCTAACATCTACAAAAAATGTTGAAATCCCAATTCACCACTCTGCAAAATGCCTTCAGCCAACATTTCGTCAAAAACCCACTTGGACCCCATACATCAAGATTCCAAAAACAAAATACATCCGACACCTGAAAGTAATAGGATGAGACAAAAAAATCCTCCTGCAACTCCACGAAAATCTCATACGCTCTTGACTGGAAAATACGGAGCCCCGGTAAGCTATGGAGCCCCTTTTATCCTAGAGAAGACTCATCCTAACCTACAACTTTATTATTTCATGAATTTTACACGTGGTAAAATTTTTTATAAAATAAGATACAGAGAAAAATAGCTTTATTTTCCATTGCCAGAACGTTTTTTTTTTTTTAAAGCTGCAATACGACGTTTCGAAACATTCCATATCATCTCCAGCCCTCTGATATCACAACGTAAAAAATTTTTCTCTATACCTTACATTGGAAAGAGCAGTATACGATCATACTTGAGCACTTGCTCACTCTTGACCCAATTTACGGAATACCTTTTGGAAACTGCAACATCAGCGGAGAGAAATTTTTCTTGCTCATTAAAGACGAGACCCCGGTGCTGAAAAGGTTTAGTGTTGTTTATTCTGTCCCCTATTCCGGGTGCCCTAGCACATATGTTGGAGAAACTCGCCAGTTGCTTAAATGTCGAGTCGACCAGCATGAAAATTATGTCAAGAATTCATCCTCCCACTCTCTTGATACTGGTCATCAATTTGACTTCGACAAGACTGTCGTTTTGGGTAGAGAAAACAACGATAAGAAAAGAAAGATCTGAGAGGTCATCAATATCTTATACGATCAATTTTAAAACGGACACGTGCGGCTTATCGAACGTGTATTCGTCGATTATTACTTCGAATCGATGACTCAGTTTCATCTCTCGACGCATTTCTTATCTTGTTCATTCAGTTCGTTCCTGAAGATGATACGTGATGTATCGAAACGTCGTATTGTAGCTTAGAAAAAACGTTCTATCGAGAAGAAAATGAAGCCATTTTTCTCTGTATCTCATTCTACAATTTTTGTGTCCTCTGTGTCCCAATTCCCCCTGCTTATCTATAACTCTATCTTCCTCCCAAAGGTAACAACAAACAAATGGGCTTCACTTCAGAAAAATCATTCAACAAATGCTCTTCACTGAATCCATTACAACCCATCTACTCATTCTGCTCCCCTGACTTTCTCTAAACCTTCCATAAGTTTGGACCTCTCTCTTCTTTCAATAAACATATTTACAACAATATGTGACCTGCGATGAGAAAAGGATATTCATTGCCCACATCATTTCTCTTTGATTAGATGTCCAATCATAGAGAAATGATGTTCCTGCGCCAATGGGCAATGAGCATCCTTTTCTCATCGCAGGTCACATATATCGGAAAACTCTTGAATAAATATCAGAACTACTCCACCTGCTTCACTAACGGCTCAAAAACTAAAAATTGAATAGCATACGCCTACTCGATCGACGGAATAGTAGCACCTCACCGGACCCGTAACATAGCCTCCATATTCACTGCAGAACTCATGGCTATTCTTGCTTGCTTCTATTCGAACTTTCCTATCTCAGTACACATATTCTACTCATAGAATCATTGTCCTCGTTTTATTACTCACGAACTCTCACACTTTTAACCCTCTTACCTAAAGAATTCACCTTACATTTTCTACCTCAACTCATTCAACAGCAACATCTCAATCATATCATATGAATCCCGGGTCACATTGATTTTCTGGACCACGATGCGGTCAATGAAGCAGCTAAACAAGAGACCAATTTTGTGACAGTCACCGACGTAACTCGTACATACCCGCCTAAGACTCTGAGGGGCAAATGAGGGCAATGCCCCCTGATTTTTTTTTGCTTCCCCTAGAAAATATCGCCTAACTATTCTTTTTGATCGTGAAGCCAATTTAACCGTTCTCACTTGACTAAGAAGAGGTCACACAGGTGACCATTTGTTTCGGCGCGGACGTTCCATCTCCACGTTTTGGGCGCCAACATTCAGGTGCGAATCCCTTTCGGTGCTGTATATTTTTGGACGCCACAATCATTTCGGCGCCACACTGATTTTATCGATTCAATTATTTGTTTTAATTATAATTTGTGCGCAATCGTTTCAAAAGATTAATTATTCAATAGCACTCCGATTTTTATAATCGCAGACAATTCGAAGGACCCGTTGATCTTTTGTAACCCGATTTTTAAATGAGTGTAGCCCACGTCTCGACCCTTTTACGCTGACCGGATCATTTTTACAGAGCGCCAAGACACGTTCCTATTTATAATCAACCCTTAGGCCTACATCTCGCTTACATCCCACTATCTGAGATGGAGGATGATGAGAGAAAATAAGCATGAATAAACAGAAAGGAAACTATCATTGATTTTGGGTTCAAAAGGGAGAGTCATCATTTAAAAGCGATGTTTATCACTCTTCCACTCCAGGTTTTTGAAACTGTACCTGAGATGACCAAAATTACAGGGCGTTTTAGTTGAAAGGAAGGGGAAGTAGACTAAAGATAGAAACAAGTATCGAAAGGGGAGAGACTATCGATTCTCATATTGGGTTCAAAAGGGTGAATTATTTTAATTATTATCATAATTTCACAAGTACCAAAAGGTACGTGAGATGATTAAAATTACAGTATTCCCTTGGGAGTTGGACTATTCACGTTTTTTTTTTTCAAGTTTCATAGTATACTTGTATATCCCTTATAATTTTTCTTAAATACTGACACATGGAGGAGGCAAACGAGCGGAGAGAGTGAGACCGTCAGTTCGTCATCAGTCAGCTTCACTTACAGTATTCTAGTCTTGTATCGTGCTAACAAGAGGAGGGGAGCGAACGAGCGCAGTGAATGAGTCCTTCAGCTAGAAGAAAACGACGGCTTCCTTAACGAAGTTAAACGAGGGACGCAGGGAGCCTATTCTATAGGTCGAATTGGTTCCCGTATTGAGAATTGAAATGAAGAATCTTCCTAAGATTGGGATTACTCTAGAAATATTTTCACAAAACGGAAAACCTTCGAAAGTAATAGGGGGTTCCTCCTGTGAAATTTGTCGCGAAAAATCATCACGGTTACTGTCACACTTGATGACGTCATCTGTGACCTTGATCTATTAAATTTTGACTCTTAGCCTTCATTAAACGAGACGAAGAACGAGCGGAGCGAGTGAGCGATGTAGGAGACCCACAGCTTTCCGCGCATCTTTCATTAAAATAATAGCCCAGGTTTCTGTGACGTCAAACAGCAAATGACCGCTAGCAAAACTACCCAACGTTGATCCAACTGGCATGTTGACTCCCATTTGAATAACACATGGAGCTAAGATCATAGTGTTCCTGATTACGAATAAGGAATTCAAACAAATACGTTCCTCAAGGTTACAGCTATCCATAATAAACGCGAAAGGACGAATACTCCGAAGGGAGAGTAAACAATGTAAACCGCAGAAAAAATATAAGACGACGAGCGCTTTCGGTTAATAAACCATCTTCAAGCCTGAAATGAAAGCAACTGACGAACAGAAAAGAAGAGCAAGGTACCTATTAAGATTGTCCAAACGAAAAATCGCGGTGTGAATCATAAACCAGTTCGATCAGGCCATCTTCCGGAATGTACGAGTTGAGTACAGTATACAGTCGGTGTTGAGATGACGCATTATCTCTATATGCTCGAGGACAATGCGCATGCTATTATCAAAACTCCTGCTTTGAAAAAAGCCCTCCTTGTTCCTAACCCCACACCCCCCACCCCCTCCTCTACGAGCTGCCCAAAGTGCATAAGAACAATACCCCGATGCGACCCGTTGTTTCTTTCGTTTCCTCACCCACCTACCTTCTTGCCAAATTCTTCGACCGTTGGTTCAAAAATCACATTGATTTTGAATCTCCTCATTCGGTCTTGAATTCGGTTTCTTTAACAGACGTTCTGAAGGGTGTAACGACCATCTGCTCGTTTGATGTTGTTGGTTTGTTCCCGAATATTCCTAAGGCTGCTACTATCCAGCGTATGGGTGAGCTACTCGTCAAAGCCAATATTCCTCACAATGAGCTTCAGGAATTTTTCGATCTTCTGAATATTTGCTGGTCCCCCAACTACTGTAAATTTGAAGGAAAATTTTTCGAGTTCCTGATGAAGTAGGGATCCCTATTGGATCACCTTTAGGCTCTTTCATCTCCGAACTGTTCATGTCTAAGTTTGAACTTGACCTCTTTTCCTCGAACCGGGTGTTACTTAATCATATTCACTATTGGCACAGACGTTGATGACGTTCTATGTACCTGGACTGGTCTCCCAGATCTGCTTGGTGACCTTCCATCAAATTTACGTTGGAAATAGGGGTATTTTCCATTAACTTTTTGGATTTATCGATCTCTATAATAGACGGTATCCATAAGTTTGGAATTTACAGGAAAGACACTACAACCGATATTTTAGTCCACGATGGTTCGTTCGGTCCTGTTACTCATAAGATGGCTGCTTTTCGCAGCCTAGTTCACAGACTGACTCGTATTCCTTTGAGTCAGTCTACCTTCAAGAAAGAGTTACTCACAATAAAACACCTGGCTAGAGTGAATGGGGTCAATATCGATGTTGACGTGATGGTTCGGAGGAAAGCTACGAGGAGCCTTCTTGATTCCACCACCTCCCTCCCCCGAGACACGATCCGTGATCGCCGTTTGCGTTAGATCAGTCTCCCTTTCTTGGGGAAGTTCTCCCTCCAATTGGGTCGGGCCCTCCGCCCGTTTGGCTTCAGACCCGCGTTTTACAACGGTACTACAGTCAAGAGGTTGTTTGTGACACTGAAGGACCCCATACCTGTTGATAAGAGGAGTGGTGTTTACAAGCTGGAATGAGGGGATTGTGGAGGCTTTTATATTGGTGAGACCAGCCGCCAAATGAAAGTTAGAGTAACTGAGCACCTGAAGTCTTGGAAGAAGGGAAACTTAGGGGAGTCAGATTTTGCTGATCATTTAATAAACAGTGGCCACAACTTCCGCGAGGGATCCGAAAAGCTCCTCCATAAGGAGAATTCCTATCGTAAGCGCATTGCCCTCGAGCATGTAGAGATAATGCGTCATCTCAACACCGACGGTATCACTGTACTCAACTCGTACCTACATTCCGGAAGATGACCTGATCGAACTGGTTTATGATTCACACTGCGATCTCTCGTTTGGACAATCTTAATACGTTGCTCTTCTTTTCTGTTCGTCAGTTACTTTCATTTCAGGCTTGAAGATGGTTTCTTTCGCGTTTAATAAGGAATTTCTTAATAATCAGAGGTTGATGATCAAATGCTGAGAAGTTCAAAGATTCTATATATATTATATCTGATTTTTAAATTAATTCTTATTCCAAATTATTTACATAATGATCTTTGCTCCCCATGTTATTCTTACGGGAGTCATAGTCACCTTATCAGTTGTCAGTTGGATCAACGAGATGGGTAGTTTTGCTTATCGTTATCTGCTGTTTGACGTCAGAGAAACCTGGACTATTATTGCCGTACAAAGTGAGATTGACGTACATCCACAACAACGATTCGGAGAATGATAATTATATTGCTTTCAAAAATAACGAAAAAATTATCCTACAATCCTGCAAATTCCAAGATTTCCAATACTTTTAATTTTTAACTAAGAATCCGATGGTCGTTTTAAATTTTTGTTAACGGCATTAGCTCTAGAGATATTTACTAATATTCACATAAGTGGATATGTACGTCCCAATTGCCGACAATTAGGAATAGGACGTACATCCACTTTCGAATGATTTCACAGACGGAGCACACACGCACACACGCACACACTCGTAGCTAAATCCGAGAGAAGATCCATTTTTCTAGATTTGTATTTCCGATATACGTCAATCTCACTTTGTACGGCAGTTATATACCCGTACAATCTCTTTTTTCATTGCGGTTACTTCTAACGTGACTCCCAAATGTTAGTGCTTACCTACCATGTTTAAACATGTCTAAACATGTTCAGCTATCGAATGATATGGCTGGTGACTGTGCCTCTTGCTTCAGTTTTTGATTTTTCAATTTTTTTTTGTTTAATCAGGTTTTCATCTATTTTCTACATTAACTTTGTTATTCTAACTTCCTTTTGTTTCAACGAATTTCTTCTCTTGTAATCATTTTGGTCACTTCCGTACACATAAGTATTATATTAGAGAAATATATAAAATAATATTTATGATTATCGATTAATCGACAGAAAAATCGTTGATAATCGAGGGGAAAAGTATAAAAAAAATTACATGATATTGCAAATTTTGCAATGGCAGCGGAACCCGCAATCTTCGTGGCCCGCGACGAAGAAGGTACCTACCTAAAATAAGAAGTTGAACACTAACGCTCTTGCGGAACTCTTCTTGAAGACCGAAATTTTTACAAGCCCTCTCCCCCTTGTCATACATAGCTCGAGAGTCGAAATTTTTCCAAGTCGGCTATCATATATCTAGCTCAGATGCTGACACTTTTCTAAAATCCTATCATATATAGCTGGAGACTCAAAATTTCTCCATCCCGCTCCTATATAATATATAGTTTAGAGGTCGAAATTATTTCAAGTTCCTCTTCTATCATATATAGCTCGAGAGTCGAAATTTTTTCAAGTTTCCCTCTTATCATATGGACCCTATTTAGCCAAACCCAACCAAGCGACATGATAACAATCTAGAGAAATGTTCCTTTACTATAAGCGAAGGTTCTCCTTTTCGCCAGATCGTTATCATGTCGCTTGGTTGGGTTTGGCTAAAAAGGGTTCATAATATGAAGCTTGGCCAAGTCCCGAATGATGTCACAATTTGAATGCGCTCACGCTCGTTTTCTGTAAATACCCCTTCAACCAAAGAGATAGCGGGTTCCCCGCTGAAAACAAAAAATCGATTTTTGTAAAATTACATGACCGATTCAAAATAATCGAAATATCCATTAAGAATCAGAAAAAACTCGGCGTAGGGCACCCACTTTTTATTAATTTTAGTAAAAACAAGGCGTGGATCACGCGTTTGGTAGGAAGATTCAAATTTAATGATGTTTGTTTCGAAAATTCAAGATGAACATACTGTACAAATAAAAATACAAAAATTGCTGACAACGATAGTTTGTTGTTTCTCGTCAGTACAAATTGCATTGCCACTTCGCCAGCGTCACCTTGCACGTCATCAGCGAATTCCAACGAACACAGGTTCAGACTTTTACGTCATGAAGAATGGATAATGATTCAATTACGCGGAAAAAGCAGGGCAAATTAAATCAATTCGCAATAAAATTTCTCTTCCTGTGAGTGAAAAGAGAAGAAGTTGCGTTACAAAAATTGTTTTTCCCAGAACACGTCACGTAGAAAACAACCATACGTAGGTATGTACGCAGGAGACATCTGGCGAGATGAAGCGATCTTGTGTATCTAGGGATCATTCTGTATTGAGAATGGAAAATAATATATCTTATTAAAAAATGGTCGGTGATCAACATTCTGCGCTGAAATCAAACTGAAAATTGATCATAAAATTTTGGAGCGACCGTACCCTCCGTGCGGAACTAGTTTTACTCCTTCTCGACCCTCATTTTGTTTACCATTCTTATCTGTCTCGTGATTTGTTATCAGCGAAACTAAGCGAAACAGTAGTTGTCGTCAGTTGTAGACGGTAGTTCGTTTCAAGGAACTAGCGAAGTGACGTACAAACGTACAGTTAACGCTAGCGAGTAGCAGTCGTCGTAGCACGGAATACGATTTTGTTCTCATAATTTTTAACGTTTCTTGTTTTCGTGAAAATTCTCAAATAAACGTCTCTGATTTTCGTGTTCATGAAGCGTATTTTAGCGTCTCCGAAGAATGCGCTTGTTCAGCTTGTAATAATGAAAGCATACTTGATCCGGTAGAATACTAACGAAAATGTCGATAATTCATGGATTCGTCAGTGAAGAAGAATTCATACGAACTGTTGTCGATGTCCAGCTCAGACAGCGACACACCGCAGCAAGTGCAGGAAATAAATTTCAAATCTCGACGTAAAAGACTCAGAAAGTGAGATTTTGTTCCATATATCATCGTTGTTATTTCTGTTGAATTCGGTGTTCTGGGAGCCGGTCAATATTTTTGTTGAATTATTTTCTTGAATTAATTAAATGCTCTCTGTTTGTCCAGACGATTACCGACCGTCAGATCGAGACGTTATGAGGATCTTCATCGTCAAAAGTGTTGTCATACACAAGGAAAAATGATTAGTCTTTCATTTATTGTTATTATATTATGTTGTTGGCTGTTGATATTATCCTGGCTAATTGTTGTTTTCAACGATGAACTTAAACAACACGATGAGAAATTGATGGCAAGTGAGTACCAGAATCCTAACTGCTGCATATTATGAATGGTCTATAATATATGCTGCTCCTATCATACCTGAAATCACTTACACGATCGTGAAACTCAATTTTTCATTCATTGTTAGAGGACTCTGGCTCTTTAATCGCTGGGAGTGAAAAATTTGATCCTTAAATCAAATTCGATCACATTAGAAGCGTTTCGCACTCCTTGGCAGTCCAAATTTTGTACCATATTATATTGGAGTTTATCTTAAAACAAAGCACGTAAGGGAAGAACTTCATAATATGAATCGCTCCTTTTTCCATACCCCTCTCTTGTAATACCGCAGATCGAAATTTTCTCTTTTGGTACCTTTCGAATGTTGTATTAATACATATTTGCGTGAGCTTCTGTGCGATGAAAAAAATTCATTCTATTGAAGTATTTTCCAATAGAAATTTCAAGGGAACAGCTTTACTTCGTTTTATTCACGTGAGATGGGAAAATTTTTCGAAACGTTCAAAAAATGTTGTCTTGTCTTGTATTCTTAACTTGTTCCCTTGACTTTTAATTTTAGGGATATTACTTCAAGATTTCTATACGAATCACAGTATGCTACTTCCCGAGTCAAGGAGTTACAAAAAATTCCGAGTTCCCTAATCTTGAACTTTAACCTCTCCGGAAATATTTAAATTCGATATTATGCCGTTTAGTGGTCTGTGTGACCTGGACGCTTGTATTTCAGTGTTCGGAACTATTGATCGAAATGGGGAATTCGTTTCACTCAATACGTTCGCAAAATTCTCACTTCACCGCCCTTGATATTTTGATAATTTAGAAAGAGCCAGTAAGATTTTTTCTTTCTTTTATTTGAAGTTGTTGGAAAATCGCTCTACCTTGTCGGATAATCACAATCGATGATTTGCACACATCGAAGAGTCAAATGACTGCTTTGATTAGATGATTATGGTCCGAGAAATGATTCGCAATATTTCACACATTGCGGTATAGTCGTAATTTGAAAAGAAAATTAAAGAACTGTTTACGCGTTAAGTGATCAAAGAGTAATTCGCGTTAATCGTTAAAGTTTGCTTTCAATTTCAATTTGTCGGTACTGCATAAAAATTCGCGTTTTACCTCAGTAAAAACATTATTGAGCCTACCTCGTATAATTAGATGTTATTTTAATCACAATGAAACTCGTTATTCGCGTCAGTGCCATACGGTAGTAGCGATTTTTTGAAGGAAATACTTAATACCCCGTTGATGATACTTCATCTCCGAGTATTTACTCTATGTTTTAGTTTTTCTTATTTTTTCGCTAATGGAACGTCGAAATTTAGGAACTTGTCTTCGTCGCAAGGTCAGAAACCAAATTTTGCCGCTAGCGTGAACGTATTCCGGTTAACTCTTCATAATAAACGTAAATGGTTGAACTGATGAATAACGGGTACGATATTATTGCTTTTGGTTTTCCGTTTTTTGTTTTGTTTTGTTTTTTTTTTTTTCTTCTTTCTAACTTTGCATTGAGCGTCCAAACTAAAAAATTCTCATTGTCGAACATCATTCGGGTGTCTATGATTTGATGTATTAATTTTCATGTGGGCTTGAACTTCTAACACACATTAGTACTGATTTCAAATCAGATATTTATCAATTTTCGCTGAAAACAGTAAAATTTTGTGTACAAATTCAAATATTTTTGCGTAAAACTTTATCGCTGATGGAACGATTGATGAAGCCTCATAGAAATGGTAAAAATTTGGCGAGTGGACAGGTTGATAAAGATTTCAAGAATAAGTTTGAAAGGATCTAGGTATGAGATTGAGATTATCTCAGTCATAATGCGAAACAATAAATATACGTACTGGGCGAAAATAAAGGTGTGCGACTTTAGGGACAAAGGTTGTCTAAGACGGGTCGGTCATAATGCAGAATCAATAAAGATGTATCGGGATAAAATAAAGGTGTGCAACTTTAGGGACAAAGGTTGTCTAAGACGGGTCGCAGATTAAAGGTTAAAAATATAAGAATTTATTGATAGAATGAAAGATAGGGAGATTTATTCGGATATCAAGATCGTAGGAGACATTTTCTCATTCCCACTTCTCCTTGTACTTTCAGAAAAATTTTTTCAAGCCCCCTCCTTTCATATTACTCGGTGTTTTCGAGACCGCCTATTCATTTGGCTAAGAAGTTGAAATTTTTCCAGGTCCCCTTCACCCTCATTCGTATTTTACGTTTTCAACCCATCTACGAAACTCAAGTACTCCTACTATGTAAACATGTGTGGTCAGATCCAATGAAACCGGACCTCGAAAATATAATCGAAATCGTCTCCTGGAAGGATGATGATCGTAGGTTTTTGATTTCCTCCAGGGCGCAGATTGCCACTCTTTGTACTTGAACGACAATGAGACAAACGAGAGCAAGTGCAAAAAAGGAGATGAGTGGCCAATTTGCAGAAGCTTGACTGCTAGAGGGTACACGAGACTGTGGACCAGCAAGAAAATCGTACTGACCCGATCACTGGAGTTCATGAACGCTCCTGGTAAGACGTTAAGATTTCAATTTTGAGTAGAGGTGGTGAGCTGGCTCCAAAAAGCCAGAACAGCGGCTTCGCTCCCTTTTTTTTTGAATCGGAGAGTCCAATTGAGCTCCACCTCTCAAGGTCTAGTTCGAAGCCAAGGTATGGCTACCGGATCTTTTAGGAGATGTTTAGCTGTTTGAATGGAGCTGGTTCTTCTGGCTCCCAGTTTTCAGAAATGACGCTCAGATCCCACATTGTCTTCTCAATTTTGCCGATTTTAGCGCTCTGAACTGTATGCAAGTATTCTGTCTTTGTGTGTGTGGTCGTTTTACAGCGAAACAGTTTGCATTTTCAATGCTTCAACGCATCTAGTTCATTGAAAGGCTGGAAAAGTTGAAAAAGAGAAAATGAACAAGGTGGAAAGGGAAAGGGCAACAACTGTATTCAAAGAAAAGCTGAATAATTTAAATAGGTAATAGATTCGTTTTTTGCAACATTTTCAATGAACCACTATTTCGAACGTGGCATTCGCCAGGATCACTAACAACGCGCTGCCGAAATCGTAAGAGGTATCAAAACTATGGCCTGCGTGGGAGAAAAATGAAAACTTTGGAATAACTTTTGAATGAAGCGGAATTGAAGGTTGTGTCACCCCATCTAACTTGTAGAACGTGCGTTTAGATGTTAAGAAGCCAAATCTGCTTTGTTCAAATGTTATTTCAACTTTTCCATTTTTCTCCCAAATACGGCCATAGTTTTGATACCTCTTCAAGATTTCTCTCCGCTGCGGCGCAATTCTAGCGCTGCCCGCTGCGAAATAAGCTTACTATAGAAGCCAAAAACGGCAAAGGAGCTAGAAGAGTCGTGAGCTCCTTACCCGTAGCCGCTCCGTTCTTTTTTCTAGCCCCTATAGCTGCAGCTCTGACCCGATTCTAGCTTCCTGCTTTTTGGGAACCGGCTTCGAGCTCCTGATCTGAAAAATAGCCGGCTTCCACCCTTTAGTTTTGAAGAGGGGTCTCATTGTACACCCTTCAAAGACGTAGAGATTAAGAAGTGGTCGCCTAAGCGCTCGCTTATCCTGTTCCTAATAGAAAAATGTACTGTTTTATTTGTAGTAGAGCACAAGCCCTTGGGGAGCGCGCACGTTTCTAGTAGCACAAAATTTTTTCTAGTACCGCCTCTATAGAGGTTCAGAGCTTCAAAGTTTTTCAAGTCCTCTCCCAAGAAGGGTTCGGAGTCTGAAATTCTTCTAAGTTCATCCTATCTAGTTTGGAGCTCCAAATCTCGTCGAACTCTTCCATGATAAGAATTTGGAGTTGAAAATTTCTTCAAATGTCTTCTTTATAAGCATTCAGAGCTCGACATTTTTCGAGTCTGTTTTTGATAGGGGAATTTCTCGCTACTTTTTCTATCTACAGCAGTATAAAAGCTTATACTAAACTACTTGTAGATTACAAGGATAAGGGCAGGTGGGTTGAACTCGCAAATTTCAGAAGCAGGCTCGGGGTCACGGTTAATGTCGTCATAGTTGAAGAGGCCTCAGACAAACGGCTGATTTCGTCATAGTTTATTATAAAGAAAGAGCGGCCTCGCGAAATTTGCGGTTTTAAATGGGATTAGGGGGTTTGTGTCGCCATTGGGGGTTGTGACCTCGCAACTTCGGAGAATTGAGGGGTTGGGAGTGCGAAACAGACACGATACATGTCTAAATTTGTTTCGTATTCGAAAGCTGAAAAGAGAATTATAAGGCTATCCCACTTTTATTGTGAAGTTTTGAACCGTCTGTGAAACAAAGGATGTCTGAGTGGTGGTTTTTTAAGAAATTTTCAATTTCTTTTTTGAGCTGTGTGTTGGGAGTGGAAGATGAGAATTTGGTGAATTCGTCTTGGAAATTAGCTGTGTGTAGTGCCCATGGAGGGATGGAGTTGAAGATAGGAAGTAGAGGGTAGAAGGTGAATTTTTGTTCTTTACTTCGTTCCAGGTTGAGTTTCATGTGTTTTGTGGTGTCCAAAGAGAAATTTTCTATGTTGTTGGGGAGGAAAAAATGGTCGAAAGTCGGTGTGTTTGGGTTCGAGGATATGTTGGTCAGAAAAGAGGTCGTAAGTATCTGTCTGCGGTATTCGAGAGGAGGTTCGCTAGCTTCAGCACAAAGGCTGAGGCTAGGGCTTGTTCGAAAAGCACCGAGTTTTGGATTGGGTCTAAAGTTGAGAGAGCTGGTTTCTTTGCAATAAATTGGGGCCCAGTAGTCAAGCTGTGAGCGAATCAGGCTGCGGTATAATTGTTATAAAATTTTGCTGTTGCACCCTGTGCTAGGATGCGCGAGATATTTGAGGACATTCAGAGTGCGATTACATTTTCCTTTAAGGTATTTAATATGTGGTATCCAGGTTGAAGTTCGATCGAATATGAGGCCGAGAAATTTTGTTGTATTAAGGATGTGAATTTGTTTTTTGTTTAGTGTGAGGGGAGGTATAGTTGAGATAAGTCTTCGGTGGCGAAAAATTATTAGTTGTGTTTTCTTTTCTGAAAAACGAAAACCGTTTTCTGATGCCCAGTTTGATAGCTTGTTGAGGTTATCTTGGAGAAGGCGATGTGCTCGGCTTGGTAATTTGGATTTGACGGATATACTATAGTCGTCTGCGTAGAGTCTTTGGGTAAGAGAGGGTTCTATGTTGTTGGTTATATCGTTTATGGCGACCATAAACAGGAAGACGCTGAATACCGACCCTTGAGGGACGCCATTTTGTATACTGTGAGGTGATGAAGTCTTATTTTGGATCCGTACAGTTATAAGTCTATTTTCAAGGAATGTTTTGAGGATGTTAGGGGGCCATGGTTGTATAGTTTTTGGACAATAAGATACCTCCAGACTCGTGGGAAGGCTTGCTCAAGGTCAAAAAATATTGTGTACAGGCTTGATTTTGATATGTGTGCGTCTTGAATATAGTATTGTAAGTCGGCTAGAGCATGGGTGGTGCTTATTTTCTTACGTGATCCGAACTGATATTGTGAGATGAGGTTGTTTGATTCAAGGTACCATATTAGTCTCTTGTTTAAAATGTGTTCGAAAATTTTTCCCAAAACGCTGGTTAATGCTATGGGACGGTAGGATGGGACAGAGCCAGGTTTAAGTATTGGGATAATGGTAGCTAGTTTGACCTTGTTTGAAAACTTCATTGTATAAATTAAGAATGTAGGTTATCGAGTTTTCGTGTAAGTTCTTTAGCATGTATGGGTGTATTCTGTCTGGGCCTGGTGATGTGCTTTTGATGTCTGCTTGAATGGAAATGTTGATTTCAATAAGGGTGATGGGAAGGTCTAAGTTTTCGATGAAAAAATTGATTGGGGACATTTCAGGTATTTTTTTTTGAGCTTGAAAGTTTGCGTCGTAATTTTTACTTTATGAAACTGATTCGTAGTGAGAGGTGAGAATTTCCGCAATATGTAGGGGGTCGGTTATAATCTGATTCTGATTTTTGATCTGGGTGATATAATGTGATTGTTTCTTTCCCGTTAACCTCTTAATATTCCTCCACATGATGGAGTCGGGAACGGCCTTATTTATAGTTGATAGAAATGAGCTCCAGGACCGTTTTTTACCAGAATGGATTAGAACTTTTGCCTTTGCTAGAATTGATCCGGTTCTCAAGTTTACGGTCGGACCTATCGAAGGAAAGCTCCACAATACTTGAAAAAGTAAACTGGAGGGCAATTTGCAAGAACCGCAGATAGAAAACATATGAACAGGAATAATTTTTAATAACCTCGATAAATTATCTAGATATTATGTATATACTCTAGATATTGAAAAAAAAAAAAAAAAAAAAGAAAAAGAAAAAAAAGAAAGAAATTCTCCAGATAACTTTTCTTTGGACCTGATGTATTCAAAATTTTTATGCAAACACAAAGTACTCATAGCTACTTTTAATCCTGTTATTCAGGAATTTGGGTGAGGTACATGAAACAAAGGGAGTAACCCTGGGCTTTAATATTATTTGGAATTTCTTATTTAGATACACTATTTTCTTTGTACCTCTTCATCTCATAGTTCAATTCAATCTGCTTAATTAATTTCGTTCAATTTTACACTCTTTCATTCTTTACTTGTTTTGTTCTTCCATACAACCTTTTTCTTTTTTTCATTTCTTTATCGTTTCCTGAGTCTTCCGAATTGTTCTCTTTGTCAGTATCACATTCTTCCATTTTCCGTCTCTTTCTGTTCTTCTTTTTCAGTTTTCTGCATCCATCTCCTCCAATTAATTATCCATACGGTGATAATTGATTCTACGTGTCATCCTCCTCTAATCTACAAATTAATGGAAGAAAAACGTTTCGATTCTAAGATTAATTCATTCATTTTCCTTTTTCTCTTTCACTTTTTCTCTATATAAATTTTTTTTTGAAATTTTGTGTGTATTATATGTTGACAGTATCATTTTTTTTTTCGGTCATTCCAATCTTCAGCCATGATTAGTTCTATGTCCTCTCTTTTTTACATGCAAATAAAATAACTCCTCCTTCTATTCTCGAGTTGATCAAGTTGAGACTTTGAAAATCCCTTCCTTCATTTAGTTTAATCCGAACAAAATTTCTCAAGACCCTCAATATATTCCTTTGGGTCCACCCACCTCCAACTAACAGTTATTTTTGACGTCGAGTCCTGATTTTTGTAATTCACTATTCTATAGGGATTCTTCTGTTGAATCCTGATGATGTTAAGACCATCTCCAGTTTTTTATGATGTCAACTACTTAACCTGAATCGAGGTTTAATAGGAAACCTGTTCCATAGGGGGAGGGATTTTTGAAAATTTTGGCATCTCGCCATTTACCTAGAACGATAATTGATATTTTTCCAAGTCCTTTTCCTGTCATACACAACGTATCTTGGAAGTTAAAATTCCTTCATGTTCCTCCCATAAAAAATATAGCTTGAAAGTTGAAATTTTTTCAAGTTATCCACTTGTCATAATTGTATAGATCGATGTACAAAATGCGTTTTCAATTTCAACTCCTCTGATGGTTCAATTTTTTCCAAGTTCCTCTCCCGTCATATATAGCTCGATTCCCGATATTAGAAATGTTTCCAAATCTGACTCCTTTGATATTTAAAATTTTTCCTACCCCTTATCTATCATAATAGAGCTCGAAAGTCTCAATTTTTCCGAGTCCCTCCTGCTATAGTTAGCTCAATTTTCAAAATTCTATCAAATCTAATTCCTATCTTTTTGGAACTTCTCCAATTTTGAATTCAATTCTCAATATCAAAACCAATCCGTCCCATAGAAGAGGATGTGGGAATTCCTTATTCAACTTTATTAAAGACGTGATTGTTTTTTATATTACAACCTTCAATTGAACTTTTTTTGGTTTAATTATAGAAATCTGATTGAAAGCTTCATTACAATCCTTACTCTGTCCAGGTCCTTGTAGACCTACTTTTCCTGAATAGGCCTACATATTCTTCTCAATTTCTCACATGACGTGTCTATAGTTGAGATTATCATTAGGTTTAGGCTCATACTTTTCTACACTCATATGTACAAAACGTATCTTTTATTCAATTCTCAGTTCACATCAGTTACCCTCAACATGATGAAACTGATTGTGCATCTAAAGACTTCACCCGCTCACCCAAAATTACCAATCCCACCTGGTAACTACTGACAATCATAAAAACTGTTATTATTTCTTAATCCTAGCTTCTTGTTACCGGTATCACTCACTTAAAAAAAATAACGCAACAGACTTGGAATCATTAAAAGTGAACCCATCCTCAGGCTTCATCAAACAGAAATTCCCACCATAAAGAGGTTATCTTTGCTCGACTTAGAATTGGTCACTCTCAACTCATCCACTCTCATCTCCTCCTGGGTTTTCATGCTCCACCTTCATATAAATCTTATTATGAAGATAGTCGACTATCTATCACCTTTTTTCCTGTCCTACTCTTCAGAATCAACATACTTCGTACAATGTAATCTCAGTCGTATCCTCTGTCCTGTGTAATCATTTCCAACACAGTTTCCAACTCCCGGAACTACCCGTGTTACTCAATTCCATTTTCAAATATTTCAATTGCTTTTCTTATTTTACTTCTTACAATTGAAGTGATTTTTGATTCAAAAAGTTGATATTGATAAGGATCATCATATTTTGGTATGACTACTATTTTCTGTTTTGCCTATTGCCTCTCTTTCATTAGATACTTTCTATCATTATGTATTTATGTGGACATTGTGACGTCATCAGAACTTTTTGGCAAATTAATTATCCTTCAATTTGCGAAGTGCTAAATTGTATCGGATAAAATGAGGTATGAAGTGCAAAGAGAAGATCGTTACTGTTATAATATTAGGCTTTAGCTATTTTTTAGCTTAATTGTATCGGGTAAATTAGGTACCTATGTGATGCAGAGGGCGATTGAGTTCTTTCAATTTGCTATTGAGTCATTCATTTTCACGCTGATGTTCATAGAACACATGTGTGTACTGTGTGGTGTCATTGAAAATTTTCGTCAAATTCATTTTCTCTTGCCTTACATCCAACAAAGTTGGCTACCTTTTATCGAGAATTTGGACATCTATAGTCTGAGGTGCGGTCGTTTGGAAGAGGCGAGGTAATCGATGTGAGACTGAATCGTTGTTTTCTTCTATTTTGCTAAGCAATTCATTTTACGCAGATAGGTAGATTCGATGCTCGATGTAGAATTGAATCGTTTTTTTTTTCTTCGAATTTGCTAGGTAATTCATTTTACTCTTATATCTATAGTTTAAATCTACAGTAATAGAATGCACGTATAATATTCGGTTTTAGCTATTTTTTAGCTAAATTGTATCGGGTAAATTAGGTATGAATCGCGGTGAGGAAAAGGGCACAGTTTTTAGTATTATTTTGCTAGGCAATTCATTTTACGCTTATATCTATAGTTTATAATATATAGTAATAGAATACACGTAATATTCGGTTTTAGCTATTTTTTTAGCTAAATTGTATCGGACAGTTCAGGAAGGAGTGAAAGGTGGAGGTCGTATTTTTATTAATATTTTTTTTTATATTATAAAGCTGAAAAATGGAATCGCATGTAACGGGTAATCTCTACCCCCACCCATTGAAATTCGATGAAAATTTAACATTATACGGAAATTATGTCGAGGATTGTTTTTTCCTATCCAAAATTGAATAAAGTTCACCGAAAAAGTTGAAATAAAGCTTGAAAATTAATCGTATATTGGCTACTGCTTTTGTACGTGTATTCTTGGTACCAAAAAAAATTTCCGTTTTTTCATACTAGGCAACCAAATATAATTTTGAAAATCGGGTTGGTGAATTGCCATGGAGAGGTACTATTAGACGTAGCGCGATTTTAGGTAATCGATGTTCTCAGCTCCTACCGCCTCGACTCATCTCAAACTCCGCGAAAATAGCTTCATATGTCGAGTGGGAAGGTTTAAGACTTTTTTTCACCCCGAAAAATCCCATAGGGGATGAATGGTAGACACATTTTGTTCGTGTAATCGTAAAGTAGTGTGTGTAATCGCTAAGGTTGTAGATGTTTCAGAGTTTAGAGGCCAGTTGATTTTTCAATGGTAGCTTTGATGTGCTCGTAAAATTAAAATATAGTTTTAATTAATTAAAGAAGGCGTTTGAAAATTACCCGCGTATGTGTTCACGAGAGAGTTCGTGATAGACTTGGCGCGATTTTTTGGTAATCGATGTTCTCAGCTCCTTCCCACTCGAGTTTTACAAAAGTCATGGCGGGAGTCAAATATCAGGGATCGGTAATAGTTTCTAAGGTCAGTAGTAGCGGTAAGTACAGGGACAGAAATTTTTTGGATAGAAAAGAATTTTCGCGAAAACAATTGCGTCATATTTCAAGACGTTGATGTGACCCGGAATTTTAGGATACAGATGTAGAAGTGAGTGATAGTTATTGCAGGAATAAATGAATGGAATGATTTGAGAATTAGTTGAACGTGAGTTCAATAAAGCCAGGAGAGATGTGAGTCAGTTAGCAGTAGAAATTTCAGCAGGGGGTGAGGAGATGGAGATCTGTATACTATAGAGTTTTGTTTGGTATAGTGAAAATAGAGGCAGAATTTTTCAATCAACGACTGATTATGACTCCTTGGATCGAGTTTATGTATTCTATTTTAGATCCAGATTTAGGGGGGCTGGTGGATTGTGAAATTGGTATAGAGATAATGTTCCTAATAAGTTGTTAGTGTATTATAGTGTTGTTAGTTCAGAGATTATCAACTAGATCGATTTGGATATCTGGGAAAGGGGTTAACTATGGAGAAGTGGATGATATGGCAGGGGGTAGATGGTTCAATTTGAGGTGTTTGAATAGTTCCCCGGAATCCACATGAAAGAGACAGATGTAGAAGTGGATGATAGTGATTGCAGGAGTAAATGAAAGCGCTGATTTAGGGAATTAGTTGAATAAGAGACCTGTATATCCCGGAAAAATGAAAGTGAGTTAGTTAACACTAGAAATTTGAGCTGGGATGAGGAGAGATGGAGATGAGAAAGACAAGGGTGTATGGAGTTTAGTTTGGAGGAAATGGAGACAACATTTTTCAATCAAGACTGATTTTGACTCCTTGGATCGAGTACGCGTATCCTAATTTAGGTCGACCAGATTTAAAAAAGTTTGGTGGTTCGGAAAAAATTGGTTCTGAGATAATGTTCCAAATGAGTTGTCGGTATATAGTTTCGCCCGAGTCGGATACTTGGGAGAGGGTTTAGCTACAGAGAAGTGGATGATATGATAGGGGGGTAGTTGGTTCAACTTGAGGTGATTGAATAATTCAGTCTTAAGAGGAAGGATGAGAGAATTATGTCGGCAGAGTGCGGATGCATACATTGGAAGCTGAGTGAATTGAGCTGTGGATATAAGAAAATTGACAATGAGAGTTCGGAAGCGGCAACTAAAGGGAGGAGGAGTCACTAGCTTCAATGCAGAGGCTGAGAGTTGGGCTAGATCGTTGTTAATTAGGGCTTGATTCACTTCAGAAGCGAATACATTGACTGACAGAAAAGAGTTGTAGATTTATTGTTAACTTTGGTCGCAAAAACAATGGCGTCATGTTCCGGGAAGTTGACGTGACTCGGAATCCACAGGAAGGATACAGATGTAGAAATTGATAATGGTGATTGCAGGAGTAAATGAATGCGAGTATTTGGGGAATTAGTTGTATAAGAGTCCTGTATAACCAGAAGAGATGAAAAAGAGTCAGTTAACAATGGATATTTGAGCTGGGGTGAGAAAATGGAGATAAAGGCTCGAGTATATGGCGTTTTGTTTGGTAGTGAAAATGAAGGCAGAATTTTTCAATCAACGACTAATTATGACTCCTTGGATCGAGTACACGTACCCTGTTTTGGGTCCAAATTTAGATCCGTTGGTAAAGTAGGGCTGATGCGTCGGAAAATTGGTTTAGGGATAATGTTTCTAATGAGTTGTCGGCATATAGTGTTGTGAGTTTGGAGATGATCAGCTAGATCGAGCCAGATATTTACGGGAGAGTTTAGGTATGGAGAAATGGATGGTTGGTAGGGAGTAGATGGTTCAACTTGAGGTGATTGAATAATTCAGGTTCAAGGGGAGAGAATTATGTCGGCAGAATGCGGGAGCGTAGATTGGAAGGTGAGTGAATTAAACTGCGGATACAAGAAGATTGGCAGTGAGAGTTAGGAAGCGGCATTTAGGGGTGGGGGGACCAACTTCAACGAAGATTCCGACAGTAGGGCTAGATACTTCAAAAGGGAATACATTGACAGACAGAAAAGAGTAGTATGGTTTATAATGAAAGAAGAACAGATGATTTTGTAGAGTTTTTGCCTAGCATACTGGATAGTGGATCGAAGAGAAGACAGTCGGATGGGTAAGAAAGTGTTAAGTGGGTGGTTACCGCCTAATATCAGGTGGGAATATGATCAGTAACGGGATGTGACCTTCTGTAGATGATCTCTTTTTTGGTGAATGGGGTGTCACAGGGACAAGTCGGGTGTTGACGATTATTAATTAATTAATTTATTTATTTATTTAAAGACTTGAAGTGCCGTTTAACAGCGGGAAGCCAATAATAGGACAATGAGTTCACAGTTAACAATTGGTTGATAAATATAGTTCTGCATTACATTGCGGACAGTAGGGTCACAAGTTAAATGAGAGTAAATGTGTGCAGGTGTGGAAATGTTTAATTTTTATAGATCCAGCGAATTGAGAAAATTTTTCAGGGTGTGGTATCAATCAGAGAACATACCGGATAAGCATTGAGGATGAAAGAAAATATTAAAAAGATGGAGAGGGCCTTTCAAGGAGGGGCAGGGATCAGAGAATAGATAGGGTAACAGTTCAGAATGAGTAGTTGGTCAGGTGAAGAGGGATCGTCAAACTTTAAGAAATGACAGGTTTCTGTCAGGAACGTATAAGTGTTCTGTCCGAAGGACGGGAATTTCTGCTTGTATTCAATAAAGTCGGATAAGTTGTGGGTAGAATTGTATCTTCGAAGGGCTTTCTTATGGTTTTTGATAGCTTTCTCAATTTCTGTGGACCACCATGGTACTTGTCCTGCTTTATGTATGCCAGTGGTTATTATGAAATTTAAAAATTCGGAAATATTGTAGACAATCTTGTTAGAACGTTGCTGAAAATTTGGAAAATTCGTTTGGGTCAGGGAAAATAAATCTCAAAAAAATCAAAGGTAGAGAAATATTGTTGACGAACAGCAAAAATCCTTCTTATAGTTCGAGCACTCCTATCATCTCGTTTTCTCTCAGTAATATTTGAGAATACTGCTAGAAAATAGTATTAAAAAGTTGCGTCAGGCGCGCTAGTTTAGAAGCATTCAAAAGGTGCTGCATCCGAAATGAGGCGACAAATCAGCTCGCTACGAAACATCTCTTTCGACGCTTCGCATGTGGATGGTCGTTTCACTTTCCGCAGTTCGCTTATCATGGAAAGAGCTGGAATACGAACGTAGGAATTTTCCGCAAACGTGACGTATAGTCAAGCGTGGACCGCGCGCACCTTTCGGAAAGCTTCGCTTGCCGTCCGCTGTTGTATAAAGGACAAAAGCTGCGATCGATGCTCGAACATGCAACTCTCGCCCTTGTCTAACCGTGTATACGCAGATATTAACTTCTCGTCATTTCCGAGATACGACCACGAATTCCGTACCTGCCTACGTTCCTATCGCGATATTTCACCAATTTATGAACATAGTGCACAAGTTCGCGTCCATATTTCTTCCGTTTTCGTATCGTACGAACTTGACTCGATTGAATTCTCACGTCGAGAATTTTATTTCTGCTAAAATATCTTGTTTACTTGACTCATTCGAAGGTTATAATTAATGTGCTTGTATACCTACGTGTACGTCGTGCAAACGATTAAAAACGCGTTGATTTTTCGCGATCATTAAAAGTGTCCAATTTTTGCATCGTATAATCTCCGTTTTCGTGTATATTTTTTAAATTTTGAAATTTCGTATCTATTATGGCGCCTTCTTCGGACATTCGCTAAATTCTAATTATTCGCGAGTAGTTCTAATCGTCTCGCTCAACTCCTGGGAGTTTCTTACGATCGACGTATAGGTACAAAAAATGACACCGGCGTAATATCGTCCGCGCGTGCTACATGTGATACACGATCACGAATCGTAAATAATTCATAGAGCGTACGACGTTTCGAACAACAGCTGCTGTTTGCCGTACGTGCCTTTTTATCCGAGTGTAAGATAATTGAAGAAACCTCGGTTCGACGTCATGTCACATCCGTCAGGATAACCGTTTTGGAATTTTCTCGGACGTCAACTTCCGGCAATATTTCTCGACGTCGGCGTTCTTCGAAAACCGAAGCGAAAATTGACTCGTGTGGGTTTTATAATTTGAATTTCAGAATGATGGACGGTACCAGAATCAGCGTACCTTTGAAGTCTTCCAATATGAACGGCAAGAAGATGCGTAAGAGACGCGAATTAGACGCGTTGGTCGCGTCGAACGGACTGAAACGGTACAGCGGATATAACGGGCCCGTGTGCGTGAAACCGGGCACCAACTACCACGATCAACTCTTATCCGAGTCGACAGATGAACAGGAAGAGTACTGGAGAGCTCGAACCAAAACGAACAGTAAAAGAAATCAACCCCTATTCAAACGACGATTCGTATCTGTGATAAATTTAGCCTTTATGATAGTCGTGGCTGGCTGTTTCATCATCACCGGTGGTCTTCTGTGGTTATATTACGATCTCAAGCTTCAGACAACTACCTTGGAAAATGAACTAAAACTAGGTAGGATTCAACATTTTTGTGCATGTAGAAAAACGGGACGACTGAGACTGACGATCCTCGAATTTCGGGGCTTGTCAATTTTAATCGATGGTACAATGAAATTCTTGTGATTCTTATCAGGGTAAATGAATTTTTATTAAGAAGTCCCTGCTCTGTACAAAGAAGACTATTCGAGAAAAATGAACAGAAATCTAGAAACAGAGTGTCCAGCGACCGTCGAAGTCATCTAAAGTTTAGGACCTAGAGCTTCTCTTATGCCAATGTAAACAAACATGGCGGGTAAAGTGATTTTTGCGATTCGGTGTTCGAGGAAGTGGTTCAGTTCAGCTGGACTCCATCCGGCATATTTGTTTACATTGACGAGAATAGTTTTAGGTCCTGATTGGAAAAAGGTCATCTAAAATTCTTTTCCTCTCGAAAAAGGAGTTTTTAATAACTTAGTAAACCAAATGAAAAAAATAAATAAACATTTTCTGGCGTAGCCAAATGAATGAAGATCATGTTTCATGCCCCTTTTTCTATATTTTAGCAGTCATCTTGAAATATTCTAATCTAGGCTTCTACTTGGTCAAGCGCGCGCTTGTGAGATATTACTTCACTTTTGCCCCTACTTTCATTGAACTACACGCCTTTTGTGACGCTTCGGAGAAAGCCTATAAAGCAATTGTCTACATTTATGGGAAAATATTTTGAGCTATTTTCGTGGGGCAAAAGTCTGATAAGATACATTTTGGGCTATCACCCTTCAGTTTGCGTGAAATCTGATATGAAATATTTTGGGCGATTGGCTTTCGTGGGCGCTTCTTTAGTTTAGCATAAGTCTGGTATGAAGGTCTTGTATAATAAAGGTAGTATACAAGGAGAGGCCAGCTTTCCCAATTCCAAGAATTAGCTTGAAGAAAGGCTAACCTTCTTAAGCCACTTCAGGTCTACTATACGTATTAGGGTTGGGCAGTCATCGGAACTAGGGTGGGAGGGTAGAGCAGAAATTCTTCCTAGTGTCAAGGTCAAGGTTGGCTATCAGGTTGATTTATTCAATATTCAAATTAATTAAATCTTGAAATATTTTAGTCTAGGCTTCTACTAGGTCAAGTGTTTGTGAGATATTATTTGTTTGCCCCCTTACCTTTCTTGGCGTCGTATAGGTCTTGTATGAGAAATATTTTGGTGTCTCTTGAATCTAGTATGAGAAATATTTGTTGAGCTATCAGCTTTTGTGGGGCTCACCTGTTCCGCTCGTTCGCCCTCTTCCTTGGGCCCTGTCTCGGCTTAGCATAAGACTTGTTTAAGCATAGTATGAAGGAGGCTTAGACCTACCTCCTTGTTGATCTAGTTTACTGTATATTGGGCCTATAAAATGTTAGGCCCAGTTCAATTGGGAATTGGGATACAGTTAATGCTAGTATAGTAGTTTACTGCATAGGATTTCGGGGTCACAGCTGATTACATAGTTTATTATACCCAGTATAATAGTGGTACCTAGTATAAACTGCTAATACAGACCTCTTAGTATAAAAGAAGCGTAGACCAAGTATGAAGCTAGAATAAAGGAGGTTTGGGCCTAGTATCACCCCAGTATAAAATGTCCAATAGTAAAGCTTAGTAAGTATATTAGGCCAGTATAATGTATATTAGGGCTAGTATAATGAAGCCTAATATACTAAGCTAGTATTGCACGCACGCACGCAAATTTCGAAATTCAGGCCAGAGCAAAGACATGAAACATGTCAAAACCTCATTCGAGATGACTAAAAGCCTAAAAAAAGTCATAAGTCATCTTTCTTCAGTATTGAAGACAAATGAGATGAAAATTTAAAACTTTTCATATCTTTCTAGAGAACTATTCTGAAATTTTAACCATGTTGTAGCTCGAAACTTTATTCAGTCGAAAAAATCAGGGTTTGAATATGGTTTATAATCTGACTGCCTTCCAGTTGTGTGTGTGTGTGTTTTTATTATCAAAAATCCTTGTGAAACGTACTCCGCTCGTTTCCCTTTTGAGAAAAAAACTAGAGAAGTGTAGGACTCAATTTTCTGAAGCTGTTTTCTCTCGATAAAACTGCGTGTCTTGCGCCATCTCGCTTTACTCGTTATAGACTAAGAGGCCGCCACAGACCCATTTAACCGGGGGAACATAAAGTTTTCATACGATTCATTACTGTGTGAACATGTTGGTCGTCTGCCGGCTTGAATCAGTTGCGTAAAGGGGTGGCAGCGCCTTAAACTTGTCAAAAATAGCACACCATTTAACCTGCCGAACATGTACTTGGAATTGATATCATTTTTTAGTTTATTAGATGGAGTATAAGAATTAAAGCGTCTGCCAACCAAAGTTGGTGGCTAAAGTGTCGGCAGACGCACTGAAAGTTTCCAAAAATGGTGTTTCATCCAACTTCGTAAATATAATATTCTCATTTCTAGCGTTGATTGATTCGTCATGGGGCTAAGAATATATGATTGGGAGTTGACCCGATCCAATGGCGCACATAAGTAGGTAGAACATTTTCGAGAGAGGGAGGTGGAGGGTTGAATTGAAAAATTTCAAAGGGGACTTTCTTGGTACAAAAATTTTCTGAGAGAAGTTTTGAACAAGATGTTATGATATTTCTTAGTAACATTTTCAGTCCTGTCGAGGGGTTGTCAATACACCACTGGCTAAATCGAGTTATTGTTTGATCTCAAAAATTGCCAATAATGAACGGACGCCCTTGAAATAAACTCAGATATAAACCACTAGTTTTTTCAATTCTTTTTTTCGTTTTCTTTTCTCTCGAAATCGCATTAATACAGGTATAATATGAATGAAGATGATTAATGAATAAAATTACATTTCCTGAGAGAGAGGTGACAAATTAAATATTAAAATTATAACTTTTTGGTGTGCAACAGGTTTATAAAATGTAAATTCGAACTTTTGAAAAGTATGGCTCTGGAATAAGGCCGAATTCAGGACAGACTTTGTTGAGAACTTCTTCTCCGAACTGTGTAAGATGGAGACATATTTCGTAATCCTCGAGTGCTCTTCTACGACGGAACCTTTGCTCATACCGCAACGGATGACATTTGAAAGGGTCGAATCTATACTGAACCTCAAGCAGGTGATCAGCAAATGGTGACTCCCTGTTCTCCAGCCTCGAATCGTAGGCAACTCGATGCTCTTGAAAACGGGTAGAAAAGCATCTCTCTGTCTCCCCAATATAAACCGCCGGGCAATCAGGACAAGAAAGTCTGTACACGCCACATTTCCCTGAAGGAGAAATAAGGCTTTTAGATAAAGCGAGATAGGCTTTCAAAGACCGGAGCTTAAAAAAAACAGCCTTGAAAGTAGAAGCCTTCAGGATCTTAGCCAGTTTGCTGGTAAATTTCCTCAAATAGGGGAGGCGGATCCACTTGGTCTTACTTGAAGAAAAGGAAGAGGGGGGAAAACTTGGCAGAGAGGTCAGCTGCTGAGGAGACTTAGACACCAATTGCCCCGACTTAGCTTTTGGACGTCAAGGCGTATGACATTACAACGGGCAAGATATTTAATGGTGTGCGATCCAAAGGGAGAGTAAACACTAATGTATTCTTCTAATATTTAATGGTTTTCGAGTTCTTGGCGGAAGGAGGTATGTGTATCTTCAAGAGAGAAGGATACAAGCCGATGAATTATCGCCATATACGGAACCTCTACGTAACGAGGGTGACAGAAAGAAGTAGAATTGCGGAGGAGGTCGGTTTCCTGTAGCTGCTAAAGGAGTGTCCATCCGTCGTAAGGGAGATGAATTCAGTCTTCCATGTTTCGTTAGCGGACAAATTTCCGACGCCGTTTCGCCGACAACCCATTTGTCTCGAAAGTGAATTTCACGCTCGGGTAGCGAGAGCTAAGAAACCAAAGAAACTCGTGCAAAACAGCCTCTGACCCCTATGAATAAAATTTTTATCTACTTATTTATTTTAATTAACGAGCTGCTAGCAGCCTGCCTTTAGGGCCATGAGCTCAGTGAAGTTGTGTTTAGATGCGTGAGAGGAAGTTTGCTTGTTGTAGAAAGTTGAATATGTTGGGAATGGAGGGAAAGTCATCTCAAGGGGCTTCTGTATGATTGTGAGGGATGGTTAAGGAATTGTGGAGTTGGGTTAAGTTGGGGTGGGAAAAGATGTGTTGAACGGTAAGGGGGGGGAGTCAGATTCGTAATGAGGGCATTAGAGGGGCATAAGATGAAATATGAGGTGGATGTGTGTGAGTCTGGTGTGGCCAATTCTGAGATGGGTGATGACTATTTCTTCTCTACGAGTCGACAAATTTGAAGAGTCCCACGGGATGGGAATATTTTTAATTTGGGCTAGTTTGTTTAAGTGTGATTTGACATTAGACCAATGATTGAACCATGCTTGAGCGATGAATTTGTTGATATGTTTGGAGAGATCTGAGCGTGAGGGGAGGGAAGAGCGGATGACTGACGGGTATTGGGTTACTAGTTTGGCAGCTTTGTCTGCACTTTCGTTTCCTGGGATGCCCTTGTGACCGGGCACCCATATGAAGAATAATGGGATGGGGTATGATGACAATGAGACTGAGTATGAATACGATTTATGAGTGGGTAGGAGGAGGTGTGGTTGGAGATGGCGTCAAGTGATGGTAGGTAGTCGGAGATGACCAAGAAAGGATCAAGGTGGAGAGAGGAGGGTAGGCTGCTGAGGATGTGTTCAAAGCAGCTAAAGATTGCTTGTATTTCAGGGCTAAAGACTGATGCGGTGTTGCGGTGCCGGTAAGAGACTGTGATGTGATCCTCGGTTCTGTTTTGATACTTAGAACCACCCGTGAAACAAGTGTACGGGTAGGATTGTGAAACGTGTTGAGAATTTTGTTAAACTGTGTCTCATATTCTGTGAAAGATGTTGAAAGACGGATAAAATGTGGATCCGAAACTCCGATGAACATCACTACATTCGCGGCGACACGGATGTTTTTAAAATGCGAATGACGTTATTTTTCATTTTTTGTTCGCAAAATATGAAGAAATGAAAGCAAACAATAAAAATAAGATTGAATAAAAAGTATAAAATTGAGTTAAATTGATATAGCAAGTTGAGTACGAAACTTACAAGTTTTTGCATTTGAAGTGAGGAGTAGCTAATTTCAATGAGTGAAACGGAAGCGTCGATTAGGTATCCGTATTAAAGAATTTACTCGTCATATATTAGGTATCTTCAGTACAGCTCATGATTCAATTATTTATTAAAGACCCACCAGTAAGCATAACATAGTTTGATTCTTCAATTTACAACAGCTATAGTCAATCTGACCAGTGGTGTATTGAGAACCCCTCGACAGGACTGAAAATGTTACTAAGAAATATCATAAAATCTTGTTCAAAACTTCTCTCAGAAAATTTTTGTACCAAGAAAGTCCCCTTTGAAATTTTTTAATTCAACCCTCCCCCCCCCCTTTCTCGAAAATGTTCTACCTACGTATGTGCGCCACTGAATCGGGTCAACTCCCAATCATATATTCTTAGCCCCATGACGAATCAATTAACGCTAGAAATGAGAATATTATATTTACAAAGTTGAATGAAACACCATTTTTGGAAAGTTTCAGTGCGTCTGCCGACACTTTAGTAACCAACTTTGGTTGGCAGACGCTTTAATTCTTATCCTCCATTTAATAAACTAAAAAATGATATCAATTTCAAGTGTATATGTTCGGCAGGTTAAATTGGTGTGCTATTTTTGACAAGTTTAAGGCGCTGCCATCCCTTTATGCAACTGATTCAAGCTGGCAGTCGCCCAACATGTTCACACAGTTACGATAAACTATCGAATGAATCGTATGAAAATTTTATATTCCCCCGTTTAAATGGGTCTGTGGCGGCCAGCTAGTCTATTAGAAGGCGCAGGGTTGCTCACCTCGATTGTAAATAAAACGCAACCCGCAATGCACGTACGGTTTGTAAAGCTGGAATCATTATCAGTTTCCGTTTTTTCATTGTTTGGAATGGAATCTGCGGGGTGTTCTAACAGCTCATTTAAGATTTTAGTTATTTACATATTCGAAGTCATTCATGGTCATTCGAAAATTGAAGAGTCAGTAAATAATCTCTTGGAAGAGAGAACCATGTGTTATCCCTCTCTCTCGATAATACAATTATAACAATTGTTGCCGATCGCACTCATGACGAAGTGTCGTTTATTCCACCGTTTCTTACGGCCTAAACTTATAATCCTTCATCTTCTGCTAACCAGCTATAACTATAATTAACAATGTATCAAACTATTCTTCTTAAAGCCGTTCATTGGTTCCGCTAGTATCCGCACGACATAAACGAGACAAATGATGGACAGTGGAGGTGGTCAGCCAAAGGTTAAGATCCCAATCGATTCTTACAAGAAGATGATTTGTAGGAACTTTATATCCTACACACTTTGTTCTCTTAATTTTTTAGACAAGTTTGTTTTCGACTTATTCAGGTAACGTTAAATAGGAAAGTTGATCTCATCCCGTTTTCAATTTTGTCAATTTTAGCGCTCCTAGCGGGTGACCGGCTCGTCATTATCAGCTTGAAAGTCAGCGGGTATCAAAATCGTTGATCTCGTGATAAGTTTTGAATTATTGAGTAATTTTGTAATTTGGTTTAACCTGTTCCCTGAATTTCTCGTTTATCTTTGATTGGGAGGCCGTGGGTTCCTCCAAATCTCTTCCCTTATTCCCATGTATGGCTTGAAGGTCGAAATTTTTTCGAGTCCTCTTCCTGATAAATTGTATGGCTGTCAGTTTTCTCAGTAAAGTGGCCACCTTGAGATTTGTACAACTACCTTCGCCCATATCCAGACTTTGGATCCATAATTTGCAGTTCATAGATTTCTTGTGATACCAAAGGGTGATGAGAATGGTTTTCGCTTCTGGAATACAAATCCGCTTGCGTTGCATGTGCAGCCGCCCGTCCTCTATAATGGAGTGGGTGTGGATTACACATGCATTAATTTCGTTTCCTCCATCACCGGTATCGACCCTCTCACGTATAACTTCAGTGTTGGAAGAATCTCCTCTGCGAAACCACCTTATCTTGGCAACCGACATCCCAGGCATACTTTAACGCAGTTACCAGACACAACTTGGTGCTAAATTGCTGTTGGAGTCTGTTCTTCTTATGTCTTCATACCTATATGCTTGGTCTTCTTCCTGGAGAGTGTCGTCTCTATGTGGGTGGTATACCGGGTGGACCAGAAAGATGTTACCAGTTAAATGGGAGTTTGCGCGAAAACGCAAAATGTTATGTGTATCCTTCAAATCTACAAAATTTGTGTCTCAATTTTATCTTCAATTTGCGCCCCTGCTCAACTTTCTATGACATTTTTGTGCCGAGTTATCGACCAAAATGTGCCAAAAATTGCGCAATTTGCCAGGTTTCTTTAAATAAAAACTTGAAAATTCCCCCACTTTCAAGCTCCATACGATTATTTAGTTATTTTTTTCGGAATCGGCGTTAAATTTCACTTCAGTAGAATATGGAAGTAAGAAAAATTTTTAATTTTTGATAATTTTGGCAAATTGGTCAATTTTTGGCACATTTTTGGTTCCTATCTCGGCTCAAAGAAGTCGTAAAAAGTTGAGTAGGGGCGCCAATGAAAGATTAAGTTGAGATACAAATTTCGAAGATTTAAAGTATACATCTAACGTTTCGCGTTTTTGCCAAGTCCCATTTAACTGATAACATCTTTCTGGTACGTACCCGGTATAGGTGATGAGTAGGCCGTAGCGTGGTTTTGTCTTTGCCTATCCCATTCCATATCCATCTTCTTCAACACGTTGCATCGTAGCGGCCAGGCTACTCGGAGCAAGCGTTTTACCGACCTCGACCTCTTGCAGAGACCGACCAAGCTTGCCGCGCTCACGCCTCGCACTCAAATGAGATCTGCTGTGGTCCATCATCACGCCCTTGATTGCAGTGCGAATACGCTGCCTGCTCAACTTTCCTTAACTTGTGATGTTGAAGCAACCATGGACGCTTAACAACTGCGTCAGGTGAAAGTTCAGCTAACCCTAATCTCAGCGTATTAACACACGAGTCGTTCATTTACCTTGCTCACTTGGAGTAATTTTCGCTTTCCATTTCTCAAGCAAGAAGCGCCCAGCCTTGTAAAGCCAATTGGTCAGTCGTTGTCTTCTTCTTTGTTTTGAAACCACCGCTCTCTCCTCAGGAAGGAGCTTAATAGGTTGTGAACATACTGATACGCAAAGAGGCTTCGTCGAGACAGTGTCGTAGGCACCAACAGACCTCAGCGCAACTATTCTTTAGATTTGTTTCCTTCTGTGCCTGGTATTTTCAAGGAGTCGGCCCATACTGGGGCACCATTTAGGAGTATTGACAATGCGGTGCTCATCTGGCTCGCTTCGGATCTCCTAGGTTCGATATCACGCGGTTTAGGTAATTCACCGCTCTGCCCGCCTTTTCGCAGTCATAGCTCAGCTTTGAATCAAACCAGATACCTAGATATACTTCATCAACTTCTTGATCTCGATTTCTACACCTCGCAAGCAAAATGTGGGTGGACTGTGAATTCTCGACGGGTCGGGAATAATATGGCGTCCGTCTTTCCTACTGCGAGTTCTAGTCGATCCAACGCATCACTGCCTCAGGGGCTCGGTTTACTGTGCTTTCCACCGCTGCAGCCAGTCTGTCGTCCACATAGCAGAAAACCTCACCTTAAAAATCTCGTATTGAATTCCACGCATCACGAAAGCGGCCCAAGGACCGACCCCTGTGGTACCCCACAAGTAACTGCAGGACGTTTTACTGTACCAGCTGATATCTCTGCTGAGATTTCTCTACAGCCGAGAAGATGTACTGATCATCCTGAGCAGCTGCGTCCATGAGGGCTTTCAATATCCTCTCTCATGGAATTCAGTTGAACGCATGCAATAATTAAGATCTGTCTTCTCACGATTATTATAAATTGATATCGATCTTCAAAACTCATTCAATTAATGAACTCCTTGAATTATAAAGAGCATCGAATTATTTCTTAAAGAAACGGCGCTACCTAGCCAGTAAATTCGAGACGTTTCTACGAAATCTCATTTTGCATCGAATTTAACGGAAACTGTTGACTAACACTTCTTTGTTTTTTCTTCTACAAAGTTTTTACACGGATGATAATCCTTGTTTGAATTTTTTTAAATAAAAACTTACGCGCGTCTGATAATTTTAATACATATTTAGAACCGCAAAAAAGTTTCCACGTTATAAAGAAACCAAGGTTACATTATTATGCGTAATTGTGATCGTCTTTATCATTTACGTCACACATCATTTCAAGTAATAATTTACTCCTTCTGCGAGACATTAAAAGAAGAAATACTTCTAATACTTTGAGGAATATCTGAGTTTGTTCATTTTAATTAATTAAATTCGTTCATTGACGAAGGGAGAGAAGAAAAAAGGAGACGAATAACAACGAAGTAGAAATTTAATATGATATTTAGGAAATGCAAGCCAACTCAAGGTCTCAAAAATTACTTCCATGAACGTCTCATTATACAATGATAAAAACTCATCTCTACCTCGTAATATAAATCAAGAATAATCACGCTGATATTTAACCTTTCACTTTTGTGACTGTTGATAAACAGTGCAGTGTTTTTGGCAGCTCGAACACTCTGCATCACGTATGGATGGATGAAATAATAAAGGAATGGGAGAAAAAAAAAACATCGATTATGCAATAAATTCCAGTTAGAAACAGTTGAGCTAAAGCAGAAGAGTAAGAATGAAAGTGACTTCAAGAGATTTGGGGTGACTCTAATTTTGAGGTGACTCGTATACGCCAGCAATGAATTCGTGAGTATGAAATACGTGTGTGCATTCACGTAGCGAACGAACCGCGAAATTTTTATGTTCTTGAGCAGTACCGCCGGATTTGCAGAAAAGCCGAGAGAGATTGAGTCATAATTCCGGTGCGGTGTTGATAATATCAAGTTGGAAAGAGAGAGTCATGATAGCTGAAAGTACGATGAATACTGAGAGAAAATTAAGAAACTAAACACAATCAAATTACGCGTACATCAAGTCTCAAAACAATTCGAAGGAAGAAGAAACTAATTATTTCGCAAACTTCAATATTTCAAAATACAATTCAAATTTACGTAATCTCTCATCACTCGACGACATTGTGAGTTACAAGAAATCATGGCTTCAAACTGAATCTAATTGAAATTTCTCTGAAAAATGACGTTCTTTATTTACTTCCACAAAACCAAGTAGCCTAACCATTTTCCTTCGATTATAAAATCCTCCTCCTCCGTTCTCATAAATTTTCAAGACATCTTGGTAGAAAGCAGGAGTTTGTTGGAATGTGTCCTGATTGGTGTCAGAAACAACCGAAAAAAACCCCACCCTCAAAGTGGATGGGCAAATTTTCTGTGGCGCGTTTTAGCCCCCCAAATTTCGTTTTTTGTCACTATCTCGAAAAATACGCATCGTAAGGAAAAATTTCAAATTACAACAATTATTCCTCGTTGAATTTCTCATAAGATCAACTATTCACCACCCAACTTCAGGCTAAAACCTTAGCCTAAAAACTTTGCCGAATGAGCACTATTTTCGAAAATTCGTCGTCGATAACTCGAAATTATCGACTTGTACAAAAAAATGTGTAGGTATAAAAAAGTTTCCTTGTAAAATTTTATATAACATGAACCATATGCACATTAGCCTAGGCTCAAAATTCAGCCTATATATGCGCCTTAACTTGAAATAGGTCTACGTATCTCTTCCAATAGGAATAGCTACGATAAATTCTATGACTAGAGATTATAAAGCTTCTTCTTTCTTGATGCTACGAGTGAAAAAAACAATTCCCATTGACCAAAACTAAAAATAAACATCGTTGTAACCATTATCAGTCAAAGGCTGACTCTTTGCCTTCCCGTTCATCGTTGACAGTTATACGTGCAGAATTTCATTATGAAACGCCAAGACAGTTGATGCATAGGCACGAACATTTCAATCCTTATCGGAACTCATAACGAGTAAGTGAGGTGTAAGTAGAGCACTAATATTGAAAAAGGGTTTTCAAATTGTACAAATCTACTTTATTAGTTGCTTATACAAGAGTACTTTCGGGTGTTATCCCATCATCAGTTGTATCGCAACTGGAGAACAAGGCCTTAACCATGAGTTTTTATAGTATAACACTGTGATCTTATTGGCTATAACAATGCTGTGTTGTGATTGGTTCACTTCTAGAAACTTATTCTCACGACAATATGACATTGTGTTCTTATTGGCTAAAACATACTGCTTTGTGATTGGTTCAATCTATTGTCCTAAATGCTGCGTTTCTATTGGGTACCTGGATTCCTGCCGTCTCATTGGTTGGTTCCGTTCTTCTTCTCTCGTCCAATCACCAGGCCGAATAATTTTTCGCTGTCAAATGTGATTACATTGTTCAAGAGGCAGGCTTTCTTCCTCTTGGCTTTTGCAATCTCCATTTGTTCCCAGATTTTTCTTCTCTTTGTGCGATTCTCTACATGTTTGACTTCAAATTTTCCCTCTCAATCGTGGTTTTCCTCGTTACAGTGTTTCCCAAACAGTGACTTGCCATCTTCTTTCTCCCTTGACATTTTGTGCTCCTTTCTCCTGATCTCAAACTTTCTCCCAGTCTCACCGATATAGATCCCCTCGCACTGTTCACAACTGTACTTGTATACTCCGCTCAAGCTTTCCTTGTCCTTTTGTTCCGTCTGGTCATTGCTGATTCTCTTCACCATGGGTTGGTTATTCTGGTACCCACATTCACATCGTAGCCATTGAACGCCTTTATCACCTTGTTTGTGTACTTTTCCATATATGGTATCGATCCGGAGTACTTTCTCACTATGCTATCGTGGGTTCCTTTCTTTGTTTCCATTTTCCCAAAGACTCCCTCCACCACACATCTGCGGTAGCCATTGGCTTCTGCGATCTACTTTACTATCTCGATCTCTTTCCTCTTCTCTTTGTTGTTCTTGAGGATAGAAATTGCCCGATTGCAGTAGTTCTGGATTGCCGCTAACTTGTGCCTGGGAGATTGCAAAATCCAAGAGGAAGAAAGCCTGCCTCTTGAACAATGTAATCACATTTGACAGCGAAAAATTATTCGGCCTGGTGATTGGACGAGAGAAGAAGAACGGAACCAACCAATGAGACGGCAGGAATCCAGGTACCCAATAGAAACGCAGCATTTAGGACAATAGATTGAACCAATCACAAAGCAGTATGTTTTAGCCAATAAGAACACAATGTCATATTGTCGTGAGAATAAGTTTCTAGAAGTGAACCAATCACAACACAGCATTGTTATAGCCAATAAGATCACAGTGTTATACTATAAAAACTCATGGTTAAGGCCTTGTTCTCCAGTTGCGATACAACTGATGATGGGATAACACCCGAAAGTACTCTTGTATAAGCAACTAATAAAGTAGATTTGTACAATTGGAAAACCCTTTTTCAATTTCAATCCTTGAAAAAATAAGAAAACATGAAGTGGAAAACATTATATGCATCCTTACTTTATTTTCGATGAAGAAAAGGTCGATAATTACCGGCTTTATGGCAGCCGCAAATAGTTGAACAACCTTTTGCGCAATCGCAGGGAACTAAATTTAGGATATTGTCTGGGGCGGGTGGAGCAGTTGTTGGTATCCCTGTGAGGAGTTCTTCTTCAATGCGCCATCCATACTCCAAGTCAGACTTCAAGTGGCCTCTCCATTTTTGTATCTGGTGCTACGCTCGGTAATTATGATGGCGAACCGCCTCTGGAGTCGGTCGGAAGCTTTTGGACGCGCTTGCGACGAAACATTTATGTCGATGAGAGAATTTTTTCGCGTGTAGGGATATTAATTAGAAAAGAAAGCAAAGACGAGGCTTTTCCCGTAAAGAATTTTATGTGAATATTTATTTAACGTTTCGGCCAATCTGGTGGCCTTCGTCAAGACAAAACAAGGCCACCAGATTGGCCGAAACGTTGAATAAATATTCAAATAAAATTCTGTGCAGAAAAATACTCTTCTTTGCTTTCTTTTCTAATTTATGTCGATAATCGTGAAAACATTCATCCATTTCTTCTGAGCGCCAAATAGAGCGAGGCAATATCGGCAGCCAGCTTCAAAAATCTGTTTTTTTTTAGCTTCTCGTATTGACTGCTCTTCTTTCTGTAGGACGTTGATACAGGACGTTTTACTTTTCTTATAAATCGCTGATGTGGTATCACATCCACTCATCGTATGCGCGATTAATATATTATTTTCAAGATTCGCGAATTTCTTCAACAACTTTGGTGGAGTGTTCCCCCTAGACGGTTTCAGGAAAATCATCTTGTCGTCGCACGAGGGAGGAGTGTTCGCGACTGATAGCACCATCAAGTCCACATCCTCCCCAACAAGCACGACAAGACTTCCCGCAACGCAGTATCAATGGCACTCTGCACTATCAGAAGATCCGCGTCATCTTCAACTTGCTTAAGAATGTGTTTTCTTTCTTCAAATTTTTGTTTGAGAAGATTAATCAGTTGTTCCCTGATTCGATTGCTGGCCATAAACTGGTCTTGTTTGATTGCGACGAGCGTCTTTGAGCCGACAATAACCTCAGTTCGATTGATGCGGCTGTATTGGCGCTTTTATTCCGCAACGTTTGTGCTTCCCTTTACATTTTCTCCGTACCCATCGAATACCATGGCAGAATTTCGTCCGTTACTGCGCTCTATATAGGCAACTTGCTTAACTTTGGCGCTGTGTCCACTTTCAACAGCATAAAGGCACCTCCCTCGTACGCCTATACCATTTGAGAGAAAAACCAACTCCTTATCTTGAGTGTAGGCGAATGGATTGTGCTGAGAAAACCATTCATATAAGATACCACAATCTGAATCATCTCTGGCATGTCTTGCTGTGCTCCAATCGATGTGCTGATATGAGCTGGCGCTCTCTTTGTTGGCATACTACTTTACTTGATCGCAAACCGTACTTGAGGCTGGCATTGAGAGTATCCAATCGCTCATGACGTTTTCCTGGGTTTTCCAATTGTACAAATCTACTTTATTAGTTGCTTATACAAGAGTACTTTCGGGTGTTATCTCATCATCAGTTGTGTCGCAACTGGAGAACAAGGCCTTAACCATGAGTTTTTATAGTATAACACTGTGATCTTATTGGCTATGACAATGCTTTGTTGTGATTGGTTCACTTCTAGAAACTTATTCTTACAATAATATGACATCGTGTTCTTATTGGCTAAAAAATACTGCTTTGTGATTGGTTCAATCTATTATCCTAAATGCTGCGTTTCTATTGGCTACCTAGTTTCCTGCCATCTCATTGGTTGGTTCTGTTCTTCTTCTCTTGTCCAATCATCAGGCCAAATAATTGTTTGTTGTCAAACGTGATTAAATTGTTCAAGAGGCAGGTTTTTTTCCTCTTTGCTTTCGCAATCTCCATTTGTTCCCAGATTTTTTTTCTCTTTATGCGATTCTCTGTATGTATGACTTCAAATATTCCCTCTTCATCGTGGTGTTTTTTGTTACAGTGTTTACCAAACAGTGACTTGCCATCTTCTTTCTCCCTCGACTTTTTGTGCTCCTTTTTCCTGATCTCAAACTTTCTCCCAGTCTCACCAATGTAGATGCCCTCGCACTGCTCACAACTGAGCTTGTACACTCCGCTCATGCTTTCCTTGTCCTTTTCTTCCGTCTGGTCATTGTTGATTCTCTTCTCTATTGTGTTTTGTCATCCTAGATACCCACATTTACATCGTAGCTATTGAACGCCTTTATCAACTTGTTTGTGTACTTTCCTATGTATGGTGGGAAGTTATTTGAATGGCAGTAGTTACATGTCAGAGGGGCATGAAGACCTAGGGAGAGCTGAGGATGAGTGAGTCAGGTATTGTCATGTCAGTCCTAAGACAGGAGAAGATGACTTCTTTGTGGAGAGAATTTCTATTTGAAGGGTACCAAGGAATAGGGAGGCTTTCAATTGATTCTCGTTTGTTGTGATGCTGTTCTTTCCAAAGGTTATGCCAAGAAGCTAGGGTTTTGGAACGTTAGTATTTGTGAAGGAATGAGCTGGATCAGTAATTTATGGTAAGAGGGCGAAGTTTTTTTTCATGTTGAGGGTGATCGATGTGACCTGGAAACCAGATGAAGGTGACTGATGATTTGATAGGGGTTACCGTTTGAAGAGTGACGTGAATGCGTTCAGTGTTGGGATTCTTTGAATAAGGATCTTATAAAGATGTGAGGGAAGAGAGTGAATCATATGGTTAGATGTGGTTGAGTCCGGGAGGACGCTGAGTAAGAGTTGAAAGACAAGAATAAATAGCGCTCAGCTCAATGTAACGTCATGAAAACGTAACGGCAGCGCCAATAGAACATGCAATCATCTAAGCATGACCTTATAAAGGGATACGAAAAAATTGCAACTGAAGAGCCGAAAGGAGAAATGGCTCATATTTCCGACTGTGCAGAGAAATGGGAAAACTCGCCTCAAAAGCAGAGCGAGGAGATAGTCGAGGGGAAAATTTTCCCCGGTACGTTTATTTATTTCTGTGACCCAGACCCTTCGATGATAGAGAGGTAGTATTGATTGCCATTGCCCAGCAGTATAGGATAGGTGTCTTGGAACAACATTCAAGGTAGATATTTTTACACTCTTCAGTTCTTTAGTCTGTAAAAATTCTTCTGCAATGTATGGTGCGGGAGAATCACTTGGAAAACGTACCGCTATCTAATCAATTTACATTTCAAATTTATTTCGATTTTTACAATCGAAAAACTGGGGAAAACCAATGTCTTAGGCCTACCTTCTCTTTACAGGATTTTGAGAGTTTATATCGAGTATTAACGAATTTAATTTAATTTAGCATTTTTATGTACATTGTTGGCAATGGATAGTACGTTGAAAATTTTGTTTCATTTTCCGCTTTTCAGTTGTTGCTGGTAATCAAGGTATACCAGAATCGTTACAGAAATGTCACGTCGAGACGAAAGAACTGCAAAGAAATCAGTCCGAACTATTCACGCAATTTACGATTCTCAGCGCAAAAATGACTAACCTTACGGTGGAGGTAAACTAGAACAAGCATTATTGATAATCATCTCTTTGTCGCTATCCGAACTCACATTTTCGCTATTTTAGGCTTCGTATAAATAAGATTTATTTAATGAAATTTCATATTTGCTTCTTACGCGTTTCTTTAAACCTATCGAGATATAATGAACGAATTTTTCTTATTTTACACGCGATCGTTGCTCTCTTCAAAATCAAAAAATAAATGAGGAGGGTTCTGGCAGAATTGGGCGTTCTTTTGCCAGATACGTCCTCAAATATCAAATTACGGAAACAAAAAAAAATTCTGCTCATCACATCAATTTTGATACTCTTCTTGCTAAAGACTCAGAAATTACTATTTCTTATGACAAGATTATACCTAAAATAATTCCGTGTATTTTTGTTCTAGATGTCTTTATTTTCGGGTGAACTGGAAGAAATTCGCGCCAAATTGATAAAAATCTATGATTCGACGGAAGGGTCCTACAATTATAGTTTTTCGTCTGTGCTCAATCGAATCGACGAATTAAACAGTTCACTTATTCATTTGAGAGCTTCCGAAAATCGTTTAGAAACGGAATTTGTAGAATTTCGGCAAAATATAACTAGTCTGAAAGTAAGTGCTTTCCATTTTCAGAAAACTATCTTTATCGAGATCGTCGGTTAATTTTTCGAATCGAAACAACTCTTTGTACGAGCGATCTGAAATATGTGTAGGTAATCTGTGTTTATTCGATTTGGGCACGAAAGAATGCTATTTACCTAAGAAGGTCGTCCGTGAGGTACTTTGAACTCTGAATACCACACTACATCTCAAAATATTGCGTAGCTCGATTTGATCAAACATAGGCCTAGTGAATCGAAGTTTGGATAAATGAATCACGGAATTGATCTCAAAACTTGTTGAAATGTACAAAACTCTGTAATCAGAAATTTTTTCATGTCATCGAGATTGATTTTTGTTTTCTTCTGACAATCAATGTGGTCAGTTGATGTTCAATATATTTTTTGAAAGATAAACGCAAAAAATTACGACTCTTTGTGAACTAAACAATCAGCACTTTTCAATTTGGTCCCAGTGACGTCACGTAACACTGCTAGCTTGCTGCTGCTGTTGTCCCCTTTCCCCTGGCTCCAAGCTGAGTGCACAGGCAAAATGTAACCAACGGATTTTATAAGAAAACAATTGGGTTGTTCAGACTATCAAGAGTTTGAAAATTATAGATTTTTGAAGGTCTTGGTAAAGATTCATCAACTAGAGGCTTTTATCGATCTTTTAAGCCTTAATACTTCTGTTACTTTTCTACCTCTTAGAAGTAACAAGCCTTGGAAAACAATCAAACGTTATCACTGTGTTAGTTAAATGGGGAAAAAGTTGTTTGCATTTTCGTTGTTCACTTAGACCTCAGAAGCCGTCAGGCATGACTTGTGACATCACAGGAAATCGGTCTATTGAGGCTAGCATATTCTACTTGGCTAATTATTCTCTATAACGTTCCCACTTTAATTATAGTCGATAAGAGTTCACCAGTAGCTTTTATTTTCTATTTGTTTCAGGGAAATTCATCGTTATTAGAAAAAGTTCCTAACAAAGTAGACAATGTCTCATTACCAATGGCAGATATCGATGGTATCAATGAACGAGTGAACTCGTTGTATTCTAATATAACATATCTGAACAAATCATTTAATAGCGATATTCAGTCATTGAAAGAAAGTCCTTTCTTAAATTCGGTATGTTATACAGTATTCTCATTTTTTCGTAACAAAGAGGGAGAGATAAAGAGGAATAACAGTTCTTAAATTTTTTCTTTTTTCAGACGTTGGTTGAAAGTTTCAATAATTTATTGAATCGAAATATTAGTATTAGATTGGATACCGTGGAAGATAGAATTTCTCAATTATCTACCACTATTTATGATCTACAAGTGAGTTTTCAATGCCTTGAGTCAGTGATTATGATATTGCATCTCCCTCAGTGTGACATTTGTCACCGTTAGCTCGTTGTCTGAAGGGATCCGACAGAAGTTCGTTTCATTACTTGAAGACCCAGTGAAAAGAATTTTAAAAAATAGTGCCAAAAATGAGAAAAATATAAACAGCACGAATACCGAAAAAGGGAGAAAATACCTAACAAAAACCACGTTACAAAATTGAGTTATAAAGTAATGAAATCAAAGTAACCTGGAATGATTATTCAGATTTTCAATCTATAGATGAAATCACTGTAGGAGGATGAGGGACGCAAGATTCTACTTCCATATCACATGTGTGATGAAAATCGTCAATTTATCTATTTTTTCATTTTTTTTTTTTACGTCAGTTTCCAGTCTATTTTTTTATTGAGTCAAATTATACCAAATTTTTTAAATTATGAAATCAGAACATTTCTTTGCACATTGTAAAATTCAGCTTCTACATAATACGGATGATTAATCAAGTATTGTACTCAAATATTGTGTCATTCTGTTATTTCAGAGCAAGAGTGTGTTGAACCCAAAAGTTGATCCAGACACTCGAGTTGGAAGCGCAACGACAGTGAGGTCTAACAGGCCGTAATAAGGATTCTTTCGCGTAAGTACCGACTAGTGTTTTCATTCTGCGTGGGATTTATCGGTCAATTTTTAAAGTTGGAGAGTGTTTCGACTCAAATAGCTCATGCCTTCGACCTTACCACAGAGCAGTCACCGCGTTCACCTTCCAAGATTGATCCCTCTCTATCGTATGATCTGAAATTCTATTACTGCTCATCGTCTTTTCGCGGCATGATTCCTGCTCCTCCCTATTCTTCAACAAGCACCGATTTATTAAAAAAAACTCTTATCCCTTTGGTCTATTTCTAACCGCTCTTTCTGACGTCATCCTAGTTCGTCTCATCTTAGCCACTCTTTTCTATTTTTAAGTGTTCCCTCTATCTTCACGTCTCTACTGCAATGCTGATGACCTGTCCGTTTAACACTTTTTCGAAAACTTCTGCTTCACCATTCTGTCTCTCCCTGCATCACAAGCTGTCTGAAACGATCATGAAATGAAAATCATTAGCAAAATGAGCTGTCTCCGATTCACCTACTTCTACAACACCATCGAATTCATATTCATCCTTATTGTCCCCGTCTGTCCACTCCAAACACATAACCGTAAGTAGGTTATTTGAAGTAATCAAATCAAGTGTTATAATGAGTTGGTAGAATAGGGATTAAAGATAAAGTGCAAAGATGAAAGCGAGTCTATAAGAATCAGGAATTTTCTTTCTTGAATAGAGGGAAGTTGTAAGGTGTGGGGCTAGGCTTGCGCAAATAGCTGTTACTTCCGCTAAAAAGATTGTTGCTGAGTTTCTAATGCGACAGGATTGTATTATTCTGTTAATATAGAAGGCATATACTGTTTGGATTTAGATTTGGAACCATATGTAAAGCATAATATGTGATCGCAGAGATCATGAATCATCTTAGAGATAAGACAAGAGTAATTAAAGTTGTTCGTTGAAGGGGTTTCAGTAAAGTCTAGTCGATAGCCAAGGAAGGGTAATTGAGAGTATAGGAAGAAGAGAATTCAGCTTTAAAGATTTTTCAAGGGAGTGTTCAAGTAAGATACGGATATTTCTATGAGCGAATTGGAAGATTTCTTCGTACGAGACATCTATAATATAGAGTGAAATATGGGAAGTTGGAGGTTCTGGTCTGAGGATTCTGGAAGGTTAGCAAGTATAATTAGTCTACGAAATTGAAGAGAGGAGGGTCAAGGACTTGTCTGTGTAGGGTCTAGTAGACTAAGAACAGATTTGCCTGCTATGCTGCACATGGAAGCAACCTAGTCTAGCTGAGAACGGAGCACTCGTAGATTTACGTTCCTCGTAAAAAGATGCAGTTAATTATTTTGGTTTTCTATAAACATGGATGTTTCATCTTCAAAATTTGGTTACCAAGAATTGTTAGACAATTGTGACTCCTTGAATCATGGCCAACAAGATACGAGTGATTCAATCGAACTTTGGCAAGATTCTTTAGGACAAGATCAGTATGATGGTGGCATTCCCCATTGAAAGATGTGCAGAACTATTTGAACTTGGGTACCTAGGTACTTGTATATCTGTAGGAATAAGATTAATTTGGTTAAATTTTGAGTCTTCCAAACATTTTTTTTTCGTGAGAAACTTTATCAGATGTAGTTTTCTGATTCGTAATTAGGTTGCTTAAAAGTTTAATATTAAAAAAGAGTTAATAGCTCTACTAATTTTCACTGAGTTTCAATAGATGACCAATTTTCTGATGTCTTCCCTTTTCCTATACAAGTTCTATTTGTAATAGCTGTTGATTTCAACCTTCAATCTGAATCGTTTTCTTTTTGAAAAAATCTGATATCGAATTCATTTTTCTGTGGTATTTTAGGTCGTTATTCTCATAGTATCAAGTCGGCGTTCGATGGACTAAAAACGAACAGAGAATATTATTTTATTAAGTAACAATATATTTTGGATTCCGTCTTCGTAATTTTTTTAAAACTTACGTTTTATAATGTTTCTTAATGTAGGCCACGCAATTTATCGTAAGGAATACATTTTTAATTTAGCACAAAACCGTCATGTGCTCACTCTTTATTGTGCAATAAAAGGATCGCATCTAAGCATCGTTATGATGTTCTCAACGATTCCAAGCATGAAATGCGATAATTTTCGTTTAATATTTTTATTTTACGCGTATAACTTCAAATGTCTCGGGATTTTTTCGTCTCAAAAAGAAATTCATTTCTTATTTAACCGTTAGATATCTCCAATATTAAGGCGTTACGTCTGAAAACTATTAAAATGTTTTTGTGTAATCATCTCATTCTACGTGAGAACAACTTTTTGTCATCTTATAATCTTTCAGCGTCGGTGTGCTTTATTGAACAAATTGTAGATTGTTCGACTTAGTGGAGCTTTAATTTTTCTTTTTCTAAAAATTCTCTTTCATGTTACCATTACTTGCCATATATACGTATGTTTGTATAAGATGTAATTTATGATCATTATCTTTAATTTTGCATTTCTTTACTTTTTGTTCTTATTTTCGTCTACTTACAAATGGATTGTTGGAATTCGTTGTTTTAGTAACGAGCATCTGAATAAGTTGACCAAAAATTCAATGATTACCGAGTTATGAATAAAAAATAATTTCTTGTAACAATTCATGTAATTCTTCAGTTTTTTTTTTTTTAGTCTGGATAAAATTAGCTAGTCCAGGAAAAATATTTTCGTTCAAGTTTACCGAGAAAATTGATAAAAATAATTTGTACTAGTCACTATCCTTTTATTGCTGATTTTAGAATTCTTATTTATTTATTTTACTGTATTTATTTTTTTGCTCAACTTTATTCTTCTTAAAATATCCTACAGAAATCTTCCGAAGAAACCTTTATCAACATTCCCCGTCATTTAAAATACATTTAGAATGAGGTAGTGTTCAAATTTATATTGACTACTTTGTTAAGCTTCTTTTGACTTTGTTACCTTTTTCCCCTTTAATGTGATAAGAATGATTTTCTTTTACTTATTTATTTATTTATTCGTATATTATAGTTATTAACTTCGAAATGTCATTTTATTAAGTGTATTATTTACGAAAATAAACAAAATATTATTGATTGTGAACTCTTTACTGTGAGAGTGCTCTTGAATGAAAAAAAAAAAAAAAGGAATTATTGCACGTAATTTGAAAGTGTAAATAACAAGAATTCGTAAACTCACTCATATAGGGTCACTTCATTATTGACAAGGTTTAATATGAGAGAACTTGAATTATAAATCAAAATAATTTAGATTTAGGCTCGCCTTTCACCGATGCGACGTAGGTATTAAGAATCACGTTCGTATATTATGTGATCGCGTATAGTGGGGATCGTACGTATAAATCAGATCGAAAATCCTCGTGTATTATCAGTATCTGTTTTCCGCTTGTATCATTTGTTCAATTGCCGAACTCGCCGGGTACGAAAATTCTTCAAAATGAAGTTCGTAACATTAGCATCTTTTTGTGTAGCAGTAATTGGTTGCGTCTCCTGCGCAGAAAATAATCAAAAGTACCCTGATAAATATAACAATTTCGATATCGATTCCGTACTGAACAATGAGAAAATATTGAAGAATTATGTCAACTGTTTGGTGGGTGAAGGAAATTGTACGCCTCAAGGTCGCGATCTGGCCAGTGAGTATATTTTTTTATTTTTATTTATAGTACGTCTTGTTGATGAATGGCTAAAAGCAAATTTTGGTCTCGAAGTTCAAATTTAGAAACTAAGTATTTATCCGTGAAATAAATATGTAGGTCTATTGATTTCTGCGCTAAGGAAGGTTATATTGAATCTTGAAAACTAATAATTATCAATTGCAACGCAATTTTGGCTTAGTATAAAGCGTAAGTAATAATATCTTTCTAAATACTAATTGAGGAAATTTTCGGCAACTTATATCTATTCCAGTGACCTTTTAATTAATGTAAGTATGAAAATTTTTCGCCAACTTAATTTCGAATGTGAGCAAGCAAATACTCCGTCAAATTGCCGTTTTTGTTGCACAGTTTGAGAATTTCTATTTGTACTCAAATATGGAAGCGGATTTTCTTACACCACAATTACAGAAATGCACAATGTGCAGACGTGTGTAGAAAACATGTTCCGTGTTGAATGGAATTCAATAATAGATATTACCCAATTGAGGAATGCAGGAAATGTGTTTAATGAGGAAAGAATGAAGAATATTAAGAAATATTTTATGAAAAAATCGAATATTCGACCTCAATGATATTAGGTACCATAAAAGGGGTTGTTGTTCAGATTCGATTTTCAACATTGCGGAAAATTTTTAAGGTTCAAAACTAACCATAATACAAGATACGAGTATTTTCAAGAAAGAAATCTGAAAGTCATTAGGACAATGAAAGATTTTAAAATTCTGCCTCGACTGTTTGACGATCGTAGACAGGGCTGTTGAGAAAGTGTAATTTGGTAATTTTGTGCCCGGGCGCGGGTTTCATCTACAAGGCTCGTATTTTTTTTAAGAGGAAAAAAAAAAAAAGAAAAATGGAAGGTAAATTGCAAGCGAAACAAGTGAAAAAGTTCTCTCGACGGCCCTGATCGTAGATACTCAACCGTCGGATCTGGAGTTCGGATTTTTCTTGAACGGATTATTTTTTACACCCTATCCACGTCTCATATATGAGTGAGTATAATTATTATGAAGTAGCTCAAAATCTTGATTTTTATACGCGCTTTATCAAGCTCAATACTCGAAATTTTCTTCAAGACAAATCTTTCTTGCGGCACAAAAATTCTTTCAAAACCTCACCCTCTACAGGGCTTACGTCACGAAACTTTTTCAAATCGTGGCCAAAATAGATGCACCAGACGGCGAACGAATAGATTCTCATAAAACAGGTTTTCTATAATATTAATAATGTGTTTATTTCACGTATCATTAATCTAGTTGCGACTAAACTTGTTGGTGATTACGAAACTTCAATTGAACGTCATCGTAAATAATGTAGATCTATTATGGGTAGGATATTACGGAGGATGTTCATAATATTGAATAAGTCTTGATTTGACTCAACTTGAAAATATTGGTGAAACCGAAAAATCATTAACGAAAAGGTTGGTTATTGCTGTAGAGACAGGAATTTTCGGCACTAAAAGAAACTCTTTTCGGTCCTGGAAATCAGATTTTCGGCATTTATAAAGAGAATCTCATAGAAAAACGGTTTATACTGCGTTAAATTACGACTGTTTACGACAATTTTGCGTTGTGCATAACAATTAGGTGTTTCTCAACGTTATCACGTGTTGAATTATGTCTCATTGCGCCTCTTTTTCCTAGAATGTGTACTATTTCGATTTTTTGTGAACACTTTGTGACTTTTCCTTTTCAAATTGCACCTTTTTTCCCTGGTATGTTGGCTTTTCTATGTCTCTTCCTTATATATTTAATTTTTTGAACCATTTTCGGCATTTATTTGAAGCCACTTTCAGCTTTTATAATTACTTTCGGCACTTTTCGGCAAAATGAAAATTTAACAACAGCCCCTAATTTGTACTTATTTCTTATCAGCACTTCTCTTGAGGTATTCTCGCTCAATGCAAACAGATGTCGAATCCGGAAAATCAAGTGGTGGTGGTGATGCTGGTGAGTCCATAAAGAATGTACACCACCACACCATCACTGCCACCTGATTTTTCGGATTTGACATTTGTTTATATTGAACGAGAATACCTCTAGGTCCTCACTTCTGTAACCGCTTCCCAAACAAGTTATAAATGCCGAGGATTCTTGCTCCTAGTTATTGCTATTTCTGTAATTGGTTCTCACTGACTATCCGCGAAGATTTCGATGATGTTTGGATTCGTTTCTCATCAACAAAGAAATGTAACTTCCAAATATACTCAGAGGGAAACAACGTAAATTTTTCCCTTTACTATTCATGTTTTCGTAAGTGTTGGTCGAATTTTGAGACCTTTTTTCCGATAGAAAACGCTCATGGTTGAGTGAAAAATTTTCATCATTTTTCTGAAAATATTTAAAAGTTACATATCCTTCTTAAACGTTGTAAATATATTTGTCTGAGTTTTATACGAAAAGATTTTAATAAATTAAAGTTGCGAGACGACCAAGAAAATTCATAAAATTTTATCGAAGTTGTCGGGTGGAAAAGTAGTACTAGAGCAAACTTACTTCCACTTTCTCAATTTATTTGAATGAAGTATTTAGTTTTGATATGTTCCATGTCTTTTCTCTCGCCGGACCCCGATTTTGAAACTCGCGAGTACACCCCGCGTAATGATAATAAATAATTAATTAATTAATTAATAATTAAATAATTAAATAAATAAATGATTAAATAATTAATATAATTAATAATTAGAAAATCTCTACCCAGTGGGTGATTCAGAAATTCGCGAGTACACCCCGCGTAATAATAATAAATAATTAATTAATTAATAATTAAATAATTAAATAATTAAATAAATAAATAATTAAATAATTAATATAATTAATAATTAGAAAATTTTCTAAGTCCCTCTTCCTATCATATATGGCTGGATAGTCGAAATTTTTCCAAGTCCTATAGACTTGAATTGTCTCATACCATTCCAATACAACAGCGAGACAGGGGGCGAACGAGCGGAGCGAGTTCGCGCTACCTCATATTTCTCAAAAAAGACTTGAATTTTCTCATACCATTCCAATACAAATACAACAGCGAGATCGCTCGTTCGCCCCACGAAAGTTGATACCTCAAAATATAGAACACCCACAATTACCTCAAAATATTTCTCATACAAGACTTATACGACGCCAAGATAGGTAAAGGGGTAAACAAATAATATCTCACGAACACATGACCTAGTAGAAGCCTAGACTGAAATATTTCAAGGTGACTGATAAAATATAAAAGACATGGAACATGATTTTCATTTATTTGGCTATGCCAGAAAATTTTTTTGTATAAAAAACAGTTCCTTACCTTACCCCTCTCCCTTCCATAAATCTTATGAAAATTACATTTATTATTCAATTTACGAACGAGCTACAAACTACAATCATGGTTATGAATATACGGATACACTTTAAAACAAAAAAATTACAATGGTATACGATTTAGATACGTCATAGAGACTCCGAATATTTATAAAAGGGAGGAATGAAGGATTATATGGATGCACTGAAGTGGGTAAGACGGAGGTATTAAAGTATGGGGGAGATGGTACCGGAATTTTTTTTTTTAGGTCTTGGGGGTAAGAAAAAGGAAGATTCAATAACCAGGTTTATATCCATTTTTAATAGGTTGACTTTGGTTAGTTCTAAGCTACTCACGATAATACGAGTAATTCTTACGGATCTGTACTACCTTGAATTTTTCCAATACCCCCGCAAACATATCTTATACTCGTAGGCTTCAAATTTTACTGGTAAAAATTCGAATCCATATTTTCTGAACGTTCGGTCCATTTCAATGTCGATCCATCTCAATTGGAATTTTATTTTCAAATTTTTGAACATGGACTTTACAGGGCTCTGACTTGAATCAAATGAAAATTTTTAAAGGGTCAAAAAAATTTGTTGGCAAAGAAATTTGCAGTTCCCGGCTGTGCAACGTCGACGGATGTCAGCCTGTATTTTGAAATTTTGCCATCTTTCTAGAACTACATAGCCCTATTAAAATGTTGACAGTGATTACAATTCTCTGGCAAAAAAGGCTTTCACACATTCAGAAACCTAGGATACGGCTCGCAGAAAAATCGTGTAATACTTTTTTTACACGCTTTTTACAGTGGGTCACTTCGTTCGTTGCTCGTGAAATCTCCTTCATTAGCTACTTCAATTGTGATGCGAATTAAACATCAAAATTTCTGTAATCGATTAGAATCCAAGTCTTTTTCCTGACATGATGGTCGGAATTTTTACAAATCTGTGACGAAGGTCGAAACTTTCACACCCTTCTGGAGCCACAATTCACCCGAAGGAGTAAGGAAATTTTCCTTGCGTAGAATTAGGGGCAAGTTTTTAGAAAACGAGTATAAACCCCTCTGTCAATAAAGCAATATTTCCCTCGATTTTATTAGAACTGGACTTTCAGACGATAACGACTTGACTGTTGTAGAGTCTGACTATTGGAAATGTAAGAAGTGTATTCTCAGAACTAAGGAAAATGAAAGTGGGGGCGTCCATAAATTACGTGAGGCGAAACCCCTCCTTCCTTGATGAGATATCCTGAGATTTGCCTTGACCCCCTCCCCCCTCTTATCTCGCGTGAGATTTTCCGAAATGTGTATTTTTGCTTTAGGTACGTTTATCTGGGCTTAATCGCGTTTATCTATTAAAAAAACGTAATTTTCTTGATCACATTTTATAGGTACCTATGTATTCAAAAAGGACTAGTTTTTATTAACTTTAAGCCAGTTTAACAATATTTTAAAATGTATTTGTGTGAGAAAAAAAATTCCGTGAGATTTGTCGGCACCCCCTCCCTCCAAAGTGCCTCACGTAATTTATGGACGCACCCCAAATGTAGGTAGTAATTTTGGTCCAGCCCTTCAATAATATTGACTAAAATTTACCAATTTTTTTTTGAGGGGCCTTTATGTTTTCTGGTCAATATCATAATACAGGGTCCGCCAATAAGATGTCAACAGTTCAGTGGGGATTTGGACTAAATTTGTTGTAGCGGAAAAACAAGAAAGGTTAGACGTTAACTTTAAATCTACAAAATTTGTATCTCCGATTTGCTCCCCTACCCAACTTTCTACAACTTTTCTGAGACGAGTTGTGGACCAAAATGTACCAAAAATTGACTAATTTGCCAAAATTCTCAAAAATTAATAATTGTTTAAATTTCCATTTTATACTTGATTTGAAAGTGAAATTTAACGCTGATTCCGAAAATACAAATACTTGAACAGCCATACGAAGCTTGAAAATGGGAGAACTTTTAGGTTCTTATTTGGGAAATCTTGGCAAATTGGTAAATTTTTAGCATATTTGGGTCCATAACTCGACTCAGAGAAGACATAGAAACTTTGTATTTGGCACAGATTAAAGATAAAATTAAGATACAAATTTTGTACGTTTGAACTTTCGCCTCTTTTGGCAGACCCTGTATTCTCACTTCATCGTTGGAAGTACCACCAAAATTTTCCTCAGTGAAGGACAAGAACAGAAAAAAAGTTACATGACTCATGAGAAGACTAAACCATATAATTTCTCTCTCGCACAACGTATGAATAAGAATTGGACACGTAGGTATTCGAAATACAATGAAACTTTCCCTGAATGATGTATACAAAAAAGAAGAAAACCATTAAAGAATAGCCTATTTGAATCATTTTATCTTGACTAATCACTATTTACGTACTCTGCGCATAATACACCTAATTTATAAACAAAATGTGAAAATCTAGGTTAACGAAACTATCGATTAATCCATCAATAGCCTAGGCCTATTTATTCGTCACAATATTGATATGGTCTGTTTTATTTATTTTATTTACGCTGATAAACACGTATAGAATTTCGTCGACCTTCGATTTAAATGTAGAAATTTCGATCATAAGAAGTTGGATTTTTCGCACCGAAGTGACCACACAGGTTTTTTACAGCTGAATAAAACACAAGAAATGTAAAGGACAACGTGACTTCGGTCTAGGGTATTGTCTCTCTCTTCATTTTCTGTTAATGATCTGGTCAATAAAAATTGAAATACAGTACTCGACGACGTTACATCATATTTTGGAATTGTGTACATTGAATTGTAATCAACCGGTTTAGTGTCCTTTTGATACGAGATATTCATTCGTACCGTACTCGTAATTTTATTGCATATTATTATTTCGTCGCTGCCATGCATGCTACGTATATACCTATATATCAAGTAGGAACGTAGTAGACCTCGGTGGAACTGAGATTCATCTGAAAGATGCGAGACGTATATTTGCAGTTGTAGGATCCTAGATTTTGTAATAAAGAGAACGAAATTCTAAAAAATAACCTTCAATTTTTTCTGAAGTCCAATCTTGAATTAGCGCTTGTAGAATCTCAAACTTGTCTTCTTGAAATTCGTCTAGGCTTCATTTCCGATAAACTGTTTATTTAATTAATTTTCCTTTACATCCTACGTATTGAAAAGAAAAAAGGAATCAAAAATCTCGTTTTCCTACGAGGAACTTCTCTTCCTCAGGCTGCATGGCTTGACCCAGCCTCAAGATGGTCGACTCGAATACAATTCTGAAGGGGTGATCGTTCACCTTTTGTGAATGTTTCTACATGTTCGTTCTCATTTTTCCCCGTATTTACTACCCAGTGAACGACTTTTAGCGTTTCAAAACTACAGGTCAGATCCCTCGCCTCCTAAAAATTTTCTTAATTCCCCTTACCTAACCAAGACATCCCCTTCATAGTTCGAGGAATCGACCCCGTTTCTCTTCAAGTCCCTCATATTCTTCTTTCTTCTTCTTCTCCTCTCAATGATCGCCCTTGAACGTAAACCCTCTACTATACCCATACAGCATGCATAAACGATTTTCAATGCGAGGATTTTTTTTTTTTATTTTTTACGAGCAATGCAGCTGCGCTAAGGGCTATTTGCTCGGCAGATAGTTCTGCTTTTACAAAAACTTAGTACTTAATAAAGTAGAAAAATTGAAAACAAAATACATGTGAAAGAATTGAGATGAAATAAAAATATAAAGGAAAACAAAAATGTTCTTTTTTTTTTTTTTTTTTTTTTGGTGTCATAGTTTTAAACGTGGTTGTAAAAGTCAGTAGATCGTAAGTAAGTTAAAGTTGAGTCAATTGTTTCGGAGTTGTTATTGAGAGTTTGTTGTATATTAATAGAAATGTTGAGGGAAGATCGGAGAGGTTGTAAAGTCGGGCAAGAGAAAAAGTGTTCAACTGTTAAATTGTCTTCGAGACAGTGCGGACATGATGGTGGGCCAAGGTTTGCTAGAAGGTGAGTATGAGTAAGACGAGTGTGTCCTATTCTCAGTCGAGCTAAGATGACTTCCTCTCGTCTAGAATGTCAGTAGGATGAGGACCAAGAAGAGGGATTGGTTTTAATTTTTCTCAATTTGTTGTCAGTTAAATTTTTCCAAGAGGAAAGCCAAAGTTGGGAAATTAAGGAAGCGTAATATACTTTTAGGTCTTTTTCCGGTGAAAGAATAGGGTCCGTTATTTTAGGAAGAGATGTTGCTCGTTTGGCTGCTTTATCTACTGAGTCGTGAGGTGGAAAGTCAACGTGTCCAGGAATCCAAGCCAAAGTGATATGAGAGTTTATTAATTTAGTAGTGTGGAGAGCCAAAAATATACGTTGAATTAAGGGGTTAGTTGAGAAAGGATCCGCAATGGCTTGTAGAGACGAGAGGGAGTCAGTCAAAAGAAGGTATTTTTGTTCCGGTAGTAGTTGCGCAATTTGTGATATACAGGCAAGGATACCATTTAATTCAGCTGTGTATACCGACGCTGAATTTCGTATGCGGTATGCCTCCATTTCGCCACCAATGAAGAACGCGTAAGATGTTCTATGGCGATATTTTGAGCCATCTGTGAGACAAAGGGTATAACCTGCAAATTCGTCGATAAGTTTTGCTATATGTTTTCGATAAATTGAATTGCTGACTTTAGGGACTTCCGTAAGGTCTAGTCTGATATCAGGAATGGAGAAGAGCCATGGGGGGGGGGGTAGCTGTCAGGATAGGCGGAAGGGTTGAAATTTTGAGATTACGAGCGAGAGAAGTTTCTAAGCAAGTATGGATATGTTTCGTTGGTTGACGATTAAAAATTGGATTAATTTCAGAGATTAAAGATTTGTAAACGGGGGAATTTGGAAATTGAGGTATCGAAATAAGAAGATTCGAAGAGAGGGTGGATCGGCGAACAGATAGAGGTGGTTCCGCAGCCTCGGCACACAGACTAAGACTAGGACTCGTTCTGAATGCTCCCAAAACCAGCCTAAGAGATGAGGAATGGATTGTGTCCAAAAGAGCTAAAGACGATTTATTGGCGAGATTGTAGATAGGGGCTCCATAGTCCAGTTGTGATCGGATTAAACTTTTGTACAGATTTAGGAGTAATTTTCGGTTGCAACCCAGTCGAGGGTGAGAAAGATATTTTAGGGTATTCATCGAGCGTAAACATTTGGCTTTTAGTAACTTGATGTGTGGAATCCAAGTTAGTTTTTGATCAAGTAAGAGTCCTAGAAATTTTATTGAATCAGTGGTTTTAATTGGAAAATTTTGAAGATAGAGTGAGGGAGTTGATGGAGGAGATCTCTTTTTTTTATGGAAAATAAGTAGGAATGTTTTGTTTTGGGAAAATTGGAAGCCGCGGTCAGATGACCAAGAGGAAATATTGTCCAAGGATTCTTGTAAGAGTCTGTGAGCCCTGATAGGATTTGAAGAGCGGAGCGAGATGCTGTAATCGTCGGCAAAAAGTCTTTGAGAAATTGGGAAGCTGGTGTTTAATGGAAGGTCGTTAATGGCGACCAAAAAGAGAAGAACGCTCAGTACTTCTCCTTGCGGAACACCGTTTTTAATTTTATAATGAGAGGAGAGCTTATTCTGTAGTCTGACGGAGATGAATCTGTCTTGTAGGAAACTTTGGAGAATTTTTGGAAGATTTCCTCGTAGACCAAATGTAAATAGTTGTTTACATATGTAATGTCTCCAGACCCGCGGGTACGCTTCTTGAAGATCGAAGAATATTGTATAGAGGGGGGATTTCGAAAGGAAGGCTTGTTGAATTTGGGTGTGGAGGTCGGCAAGAGCTTGAATTGAGTTACGACCTTTTCTGAAGCCATATTGTACAGGGGATAGTAGATTGTTTTGTTCGAGGAACCACCAAAGTCTTTTGTTAATTATTTTTTGAAATAGTTTGCCTAACACACTGGTGAGGGCAATGGCCCGATATGAAGAGGGGGAAGACGGATCTTTCCCAGGTTTCAGAATAGGTAGAATGAACGCCAATTTCCAGTCTGAAGGGTAGATTCCTTCTGATAAAATCGAATTGAAAAGAGAAAGGAGATATTCAAGAGCGGTAGGGTGAAGATTTTTGAGCATAGTGGCATGTATGTTGTCCGGTCCTGGGGATGCATTTTTGAGATTTTTGTGTAGGGTTGAGGTGAGTTTGATTTGAGTGATTGGTTGATTGTAACAGTGAGTGTTGTCGGAGGAATCGAAATTTATCAGGGAGGATTCTGATTCATATTTTTTTCGAAGGAATGAGGCGGAAAAATTTGAGTTCGATGAGACAAAAGAAAAGTGAGAGACAAGTGCTTCGGCTATATCCTGTGTGTGTGTAAAGATTGAATCATTCATTTCTATGTGGTTAATTTGATGGACTTGCTGTCTTTCTTTTTTCCAAAATCTTATTTTAGCTCGTAAAATATCATACCTAAAAAAAAAGAAATAGAAATTTACGATGATGTAATCTTTCTTCTTTATTGTAAAAATTGTCCTAAATTATAAGTTATATGCTTCATCTTTCTTTTGATCTCAATTCCAGAATACCTCCCTGACGCTATTAAAACTGAATGTTCCAAATGTGACGTTAAACAAAGAGATACCGCTGTACGTGTACTTAAATTCCTGGATGATCGGCACCCAGAATTGTTGAGAAGATTACTGCTGAAATTCGATCCTACTCATGAACACGAAATGAAATTCAGGGAAAAATTATTGGGTAAAACTGGTAAATCACCTGCATGAAAGAAGTATACGTATTAGAAGAAGTTGACTCTGTCTGTAAGTAAAGTACGTTATAGCATTATTTTTTCACAATGTTTCTTTCACGTAGTTACCATTTTTATATGTATAGTAATATTAGGTAACAGTTGGAAACATACCCTTTGCAAATTACCATTTCATTGTTTTTATTTTTCTTCTTACTCTGCCCAATAGGCCAGTATTCTCTATTGTTCACAATGCTGATCTACTTATTTTAGAGTTCAATTTTTGTAACGTTATTTTTATGTACCGTACGTCATTATAAATAAATTATAGCCTATATTTTTTACTGTTAGAATCGTGATTTATTTCGATCGACCGAAGGGACGAATGGATCGTTTTACTTCAACCATCAATTTGACAAACGTTTTAATTATTTCGGTTGAAACTTTTAAAGCGATCCCAAGTTACTAGGACTTTTTAATTCTTGCAGTATTCGTACCGTTCAGTGGAGTCAGCATTGCCGCAGTTCGAACGTGTCGCTTCCACCCCGGGCTCTGTCATTGAATGGATTAGGGTTCAAAAAAACTAGAGAGCAATGATATTTCAATGGTTGATGGTTCGAATATGGGTGATAAATTAAAGAAAAAATTTCACGACATATAAATTATCTACATCACATTATAGTCACAATTCGGGGAGGAGGGATCAGAAAGTATAAAAAACTCGATATTAATTCCTATTATAATTGGAATAAGCGATGAAGTCGCAGGTTTGGTGTCAGTTTATTAGATGTAGGGGTACGGACACGAGTCTGTTCCGTGTGTGTAAATTGTAGATTTCGAATACAAATTAATTCTCTCCAACTTATTCTACAGATCGATGAAAAAAATATTTTTATAGGCGAGTGATATTCTTGCTTATTTATAAGCTCTTAAAATTAGCCAAACTTGTGTTACCTAGGTGAAGGAACCTCTTGTTGCTGTAGAGGGATTTGAATTTCTTTTATATAAGCCTCCCACACTTGGCGTTTGTTTACATTTTTCTTATCATACACGTAGTCATATTATCAAAATGAGAAAATTCAGATTGAAAAATTGACAAAATTCTTGGAAGTTTTGGGCGAATTTTTATTTTTGCTTCTTTACGGGATGGTAAAATGTAAATATAATCCACAAAATTACAAAAATTATTTGAAAATAAAAACTTGAAATTTTGTTTGACTAGGAGTTTGATACCAGTGTGAAAGGCTTATAGAACTGAGAACTTGAAGGTAAGAGAAAGTTTGCCCTGCTAATCCTTAACATTTGCAAACAACTTTTGACAGCTTCATTATTTGTTAGCCTCGATACAACTCTACAGTTTTCGCCTACCACATCATCATCATCATCACCATTAAGTCGGGTGTCCAAGAGCCAAATGGACGTGCCATCAACAATGGCATCGTCTATCAGATGCTCTTGCGCCAGACGCCCCATTGTCATGCCATCGGGCACCCGACGATCATATTCTCGAGGTTCACGCCACCACCACTGCTATTTATAGCCGCCACAACGGCCATTGTTTCTCTCTTTAATACCATGCTGACACCTCCGGCTCCTCTTATTCCAAAAATGACAACGCAATTACTACGGCCCCTCGTGCAACCCGGTATATTCGTCACCGGGCTCGTTATTTTTACCTACGCAAACGCAATACTTTCAACTGTCCTAATTTATAAGTGTCTCACTATCAATTACACGTTCAGAGCCCCTTGAATCCACAAACATGCAACATTTTCAACTATGGCGTCTCATATTTAATACGCCAGTCTGATGCACAGATTGCGGGTACTCCTGTTTAAAATTTTGATGTAAATCCAACGTTCATTTGAAATATAATAATTATGTACATATACTATACAGAAAAGAGTATTTTATCAGACGTGAAACAGAGCTTTTGTTTCCCAGATTGTAGTTTTCCCTTGTTATTTCATCAATGAAGTAGTAAACTAGTAGTATGGAACTATACCTATAAGGTGAGTATGCGTAAATGATAAGAAGAGGTAGAACCCTCGCGTCGTCATCTTGAATAAATCAAAGTAGGAGCAGTTTTGGGAAGTATTCAGGAGTGCAGTGACACCCCAAAATTTGATAAAATATGAACATTAAATTTTGGTTAATTAGAAAGGTTCTTATTGATAGAAATGAGAAAATAAGTGAGTCCTTTATTTTTGTCGTTAGAGTTCTTGTATTTGATGTTTGATGTTTAAAATTCTAGGTATACCTTTTGGATCACTCCTATCAACAGGGTGACGGTCCTATTCTTAGCACTCACGCATCCTATCTTATGTAGTTCCTCAGTTGTAGTAATTCATACTCTCGCACCAATCGTCTAAAAGATACAGTTTGCCTAATCTTCGATTTGAACGTACGTCAATAATTCTGAATAGATTGGCAGGTTGGTGCGATGGGAACGCTCATGATTTTTTTTTTTTTTTTTGATCTGACTATTAGCGCTCCTCGCGGATGATTGGTACGAGTTCAAGTCAGAGTCAGTATCACAGCCTGACAGCCACAAGTGAACGACCAAGTTGAACTCGAAACTCCTACACCTCGTACCCGCTACAGCCCTGCCGCCGTCATTCAGTGGGAATTCTTTTACGTTCTGTTTTGTTATTTTGTCGGATTTTGATTGATAAACGGGCAGAATCGAACGGTGTTCGGTACTCATTTTAATTCTTCCGCCTCCTCATTTTCGAATACATTAACAAGAAGTAGTATGAAATATCACTGTGGTTCAGTTTAATCGTAATCTTTGAGAGAAATGCCGCGATTTTATAAAGTTACTATTCACAACACAGAATGGGAAGTTCCAGAAAGATATCAGATGCTTGCGTCCGTTGGTTCTGGAGCGTATGGACAAGTTTGGTAATACAAATTTGATCTTCTTTTTTTTTAGCGTATACCTAGCTTTGGAGGATATATTTCTACCTATCTCGTAGTATTGCTGAACTTGAATGATAATATGGATCATTTTTTTAGCCTGAACAGTTGAGGCCAGAAACAGAGTTTCTTGTGTACAGCCAAGAAATATCGTGTTCGCTATGATTTTCTACGCGAATACGTTCTCAAGATCTTAGAATATCCTAATCGTGATAATATACACTTAGTTCCAATTGATGAAGTTTCAAGTTAATATTTGTGAATAGTCCTAGTATTTCAATACCTCTTGTATGGCAGTTTTGGAATGTTGTTTTCGTATTCTTAGAATAATTATCAGCTCAGTTGGCTAATCGCCAATTTTTTCATTACTGCTTATAAAATTCTCATTCCTTCTCTCCAGTTGAAGGAGTCTTCAAAATAATGATAGAACGAGTTTGAATTCGTAATTTTTGCGTTCAAGAGAGTCTTCGTAATTATCTCTCAATTCATTTTTAAAGGATTTTTCGAAAAAATATTTTATTAATGTCTGAAGTCTTCATGAGTGAGATGATTTTTTTTCTTTTCGAAACAAGTCAATACTTAATCACTATATCTGGTTATTTTTCATTTACAGCTCGGCGTTAGATTCGACAAATAATACCAAAGTTGCTATAAAGAAATTGGCGCGCCCTTTCCAAACAACAGTTCATGCTAAGCGAACTTATCGAGAATTGAGAATGCTGAAGCACATGAATCACGAAAATGTAAAGTGTGTTCAATGGAGTATATTCAGATTTTTGGGAGAAAATTTTCAACGATATTTTCTTTCCAGGTGATCGGATTATTAGATGCATTCCACCCGGCAACGACGTTGAGCGAGTTCAATCAGTTGTAAGTATCCAGGAAATTTGTGGTCCCTATGAATTACCATGGAAAGGCGTGATTTCGGAACCAGTTTACACTCCTGGAAATTCGATAATCATCGTGAAGGACGTTCCTCTCGATTTTTATTGATAATTTCAAATTTATATCATGCGAAATTTTGGTTCCCCAAAAATTTTATGCCGGTTTCGAACCTATATTCTTGATACTACAAAAGTCCGTTAAACAAAATGATAATTATTTCGATTGATGAGAAAACTAGGAAAAAATCTAGTTATGTACTCGTTATTATTCTTAGATTCAAACCCTTTAATATGTATACTTTTTATTCTAATCGACGTACCTTTTCTGGTCTAGATATCTAGTTACGCATTTAATGGGGGCAGATTTAAATAACATAATTCGCACTCAACGCTTATCAGATGATCATGTTCAGTTTCTAGTGTATCAAATTCTCAGAGGATTAAAGTATATTCATTCAGCCGGTATCATACATCGGGTAAGAAAGAAAAAAAAAGAATTTTATTCATATAGAATTTATATTCTGCTAATTGACGTTGGGTCCCACTCAATTCCTATTGTATTAATGAAATTCAGGATTTAAAACCCTCGAACATAGCGGTTAATGAAGATTGCGAGTTAAAAATACTTGATTTTGGATTAGCGAGACCGACCGAAAATGAAATGACGGGTTACGTGGCTACGAGATGGTACCGAGCGCCTGAAATCATGTTGAATTGGATGCATTATAATCAGACGGGTATGTTACATTTTGTTGCTTTGTAAGCTTTCAAATATAATTCTAACCAACCTACATCTATTATTTTCTAGTTGATATTTGGTCTGTTGGATGTATTATGGCTGAACTTCTAACCGGTCGAACTCTATTCCCTGGTACGGATCGTATCCTTTGAAAATTATTGCTTTATTATTGATCGTAAGAGTAGATTTTCATGTATACCCATTATAAGTCTTAGTTGCGCCAAAAATCTCCCTTATCAGACCTGTAGACATTCATCAACTGAATTTAATACTCGACTTACTGGGTACTCCTAACGCAGCTTTCTTAGAAAAAATATCTAGCGAGTCGGTAAGTTCAGAATTGTTCAAATGAATTATTTTGTTTGAATATTCAAGCTTTAATAACCCCGCAAATTTTGGCAGTAGATTTTCGTAATCAGTCTAACAATAACTAATTTACACGTTTAATCAGAACGCAGTTTTATGTGGAATACATCGATGAAGAGTCAGATCTAGTGTCTTTAGTATTTTTAATATCCCAGGTTAAGTTACTTCATAGAGAATGTAGAACAACTGTGCTTGTGCTCCGCTGTAATGTTCTTTCTTTTCTCTCTCTCTTGTAAAAATCATCCTTAACTATGAGAAATAGACATTGATCATTTGAATCGAGTTTTAGTTCTATGTGGAACTCCGTCCGAAGACTATGTTGCTAGGATTACAAGTCAAGAGGTACGACTCTTCCTTAATTGATGTTCCATTAGAAAAATTTATGTACCTAGTGCTCAGTACATATTATTTAGAGAATCCTGACGATCTTTTTTCTTAGCTCTGTTAGTTACCTGCTCATTTTCAGATGAGAAATACGTGAATGTCTATCGTAGTAATGTATTGAAGTATTTTTCTATGTAGAACGTCCCACATCTAACTTATCTGATGAACATTACAATGATTACTCGCTTTTGGTAACATTTCCTCTCCCTGCGACTGTAAAAAGCTAATTTGAATACCTTGACACTCAATGGATGTGTGACCAGGGTGACGAATGTAATGCTTATTATTCTGATATATTCGTTTTTATTAATTTGTAATACTCTGAATTTTATGTATGTAGTCTAATTACTTAATAACATCTTGCGCTCACCGACATTAAAAATTTCACTACTGTGAATTAAAAAAAAAAAACTTGTATGGGTTTCAGGCAAAAAACTACATTAATTGTTTACCCCCTATGAGGAAAAAAAATTTTACGGAAGTTTTTGGCGGAGCGAATCCTCTTGGTAAGTGTGTAGTAGAATACACTACGGAACTAATAAGGTAATCAATTATAATATAGGGTTTTGATCATTCACGTGTAGCAATAAAGCTCCTGGAGTTGATGTTGGAACTAGATTCAGACCAACGAATCACTGCAGAACAAGCTTTGGCTCATGAGTATCTGGCTCAGTATGCAGATGCTACTGATGAACCTACCTCCCCGCCTTTTAATCAGAACTTCGAAGATATGGATTTAACGGTCGATAGATGGAAAGGTACCTTACAAATTTATGATGCTTACAAATTATCTGTTTATAGTTTTTCTTATGATGGATTATTTTTCATTATGTTCATTCTCAGAGTTGGTCTATGAAGAAGTTATCAATTTTCAGCCACATCCGCCACTACAATCAGCAAGCAATGTGGGTTGAATAAAAAATGATCGAGCAAACTCGATTTCTGTAATTTTAATTTGCGGAATTATCTGTGATACCAAGCGTTTTTGTTTTTATAATAGCCTGCAAAGACTATTGAACTTGTTTCTTATGTTGAATTTTGTTTGTATTTAGCTTCATGTTATATGTAATATGTATTAACGTTTAACAACGTTTTGTTTCATTTTTAGTCTGCACTAACACTTATACCAGTTTTTCATCGATTGAAAGTGAACTGTAGATGGTCTAGAACCACTTTTGAATCTTAATTATGCTTTTTTTTTCTGTTTCCTGTGTTCTGTTAGAAAGTCAAAATGCAATATATTTCTAAGATGTAATTTTAATACATACCATATATGCATCAACTTAGTTTAGTCATGCATACCTAAGCTGTATCCCAATTGCTTGTGATCCCAAATTCAATTCATAAAAGTGCAAATAACTACATAAATTTAATGTGATTCTTTTTATTTTAATATAACAATAGGGCATTTCTTTCTATGTAAGTGATCTTCAAATTTTACAAGATAATGACTAAATCAATTTGTGGGCGGCCAACTCCACTGACCAGGGGGTGGAGCTTCAATCAAGGGCTCCCAGGGTTTCCAGACGAGTGCACTCCTGGCAAAAGACAATTCTCTTTCGGCTTGCAAGATGAGCTCTTCGGCCTGACCACAGTTTATTTTTTGTTCTATTTCCACAGGATTTTTACTCTGAGGAAAAGAGAATTTCAAAGCAAATCACAATGAGGTTCGAACATTAGATTCTTATGAGTAATTATTACTTTCCAAACAGCAACTTTGAGCACTTAATTCTGAATCATGTGATCATCCGCACAAAAGAAGAACCTGAATAAAAATATTCTTGAATAATTACCCTCCATTATTCCGCGTTCCGTAATAGATGAAATTTCACAATAAACTTAATTGTGGACCCAATTCGGTGAATTTCCGCAATAAAAAAGTTGAACTTATTTTTCTATTCGATCAATCACTGTAGGCTACCAGAAGTCATAGCTTATCTTGTCCTTTCGACCAATGAATTTCAAGTACTTTTTTTTTTTTTACTGACATGGATTCCTCTAATTCCTTGAAGAGTCGGTTCTTCCATTCCATTAGTTTATTCAGCTCTCTATCTCTTTTCAATAATTTCAATTTTTTTCGTATTCTCTCAAGTATTCACGAGAGTTTCACGATGGTCCATTTCAGTAATTATCATCCATCTTTCCTTCTCTTTAACTCGTACTGTATTCTTTCTTTTTTTCCCCCTTCACCTATCTTATGTACTATTCAGACATTGTTTTTTGAGTATGTGCAGCCTTACAACCGAATTAAAAATAATATCGACCAACTAATAATGACACAATACTGAGGCTGTTTATATCTTTCTTTCTAAGTTGACGAAGTACCGAACTTACATCTACAACACACTGAAGTCGCTCCTTCACCAAGGTTTCCGTATATTTTCGGTACGCGGCATCTGGTGGTATTTTCTTCATTATCCTTAAAATTTTGTTGTATAATACACGCAGTTTGTGCTCAGGATTGTTAGCCACCTTCAGTCCAGTCAATCCGGTAGTCTGCAGATAAATTGAAAATATGACTTTCACAAGCGCAGTTAGGACTAGAGAAGTATGCCGAAATCGAATAAAATTTTACCTTTTTTAACGCTGGAATCTTATTCATGATGACTATCCAAATAAACGAATACGGTCGTAATATCTGAAGATTAAATTAATTGATTAATTACACACGTCGACCTCTGATGAGTGGTGATGACCCTGCAAAGCTGCACAAAGTTTATGGACGCTGAAATATGACGTAAGGTATGATAGGTATGATTACGAACAGAACGTGGAACAGAAGTACTAGAAATTACAATTGTATTTATTGAATTATATCGTAATACTCACACTAATCGCCCATTCTTAAAATAATTTTGAGATGTGAAAGCAAAAATATGATTCCGAGACTTCTACTTTCTTATCAACAGTGATTAAAATCAGAGAACTGCTAAACCGGATCGACCCGAACAGCGCGAACCCTCCTGAACCAAACACATCACTCAGCATTGTTGGGAATGGGTGCGTTTGAGTCATCAAAAAATAGGAAAAAGAATACAAAAATACACATGAAATCATGTCAATTTATATCTATTCCGCTGATTCTATTCAGCATAAATGTCCTATTCATAAGTACGTCTTACGCAACCGCTGATGAGTCGAACCCTCCTCCTTGCTGCACTGCTGCTTCACCGTCCATCGATCGTCTGAAAAAAAATAAACATCATTATCGCCCGTATGATTGATAAGAATAAGTATGGGTACAACTAAAATTGAACAGAAAATCTTGTAAAATGTACAATGTTATAATTTTCAAGTGGAAACGCCCGTCGTAAATTATATCCCTGATGTTTTTCAACTTTCAGATAATTCGGCTTTCGGATATTTGAAGAAGCCAACTATAATACACGAGCGAGTTGGTGGCAAGATCCAGCTGAAGTCCACGTAATACCAAAATGCAGCCGGCAAGTAGAAAACGCGCGATGAATGAAAATGATCGATACAATCAAGATGAAAATTCCAGTTTCTTATACTCTACGCGAGCTATCATTCCTGTAGTTTGTCTCATCGTAGCATTCTTCATCGGCTATAAAGGATACCTGGAGACACGTATCAATACACCATTCGATAAAGTGAAGATAGTCCAAAAAACCGGATTAGCCGTTCCCGATCGATATTGGGGTAGCTATCGGCCGAATTTATACTTTGGAATGAAAACAAGAGATCCTTATTCTCTCGTCAGTGGTATTATGTGGTACTATCCGTCTAAAATTCAAAATGCAGGCGATGTCAGGCATTGGTGCGAACAAAGCGACTATCTTAAAGGTTATACGTGGACTGAACACGATGGTAGAAATTTCGGTATCCAAAAAATCAACGACGACGGAGTAAAGATTACCACCTCTTTCGTGAAAAAACTTCGTGGTAGTTTCGGCGGCGACTGGACTGCGAGAGTCTCGTTCACATCTGATGATAAAACAAAAGTCGGAGAAACTGTTTCCGTCCTATTTTATACGGCGATAGAAAATCAAACTAATGGTCTTATAAAGCCAACAATGTTCGATGTTCATGGCGTAACTGGCACCACTGAAGGATTGGGAGATTTCAGTATTATGATGAGAAATATTTCGAATTACATTATTCACGAATCTTACCTTTTTACAAAATGTGCCGGCCTAAACGTTATTAAGGAAGCCGTTCTGTCTTCGTTACGTCTGATTCAAACAGATCAAGAACGTCTGTTTACATTATTTAACGAGATCTCCGAAGTTAAGAAAGGATCTAATCTCGTAGTCACACAACTAACCTTTAAAATCCCTTTCGATGTGGACATAATTTTCGAATCGGGTAATGCTTTCAGACCGGAAACACTCACGGGAAAAATATACGCAACTGAATTGGAGAAGCATTCGAAATTATTCAACGACAGATTTGAAAAAACTTTTGGACTATCCAAGAAAGGTTTCACCGGCAATAAAATTGATTTTGCGAAAGCTGCATTCAGTAATCTGATCGGTAGTATAGGTTACTTTTACGGTTCCTCGCGAGTCTTGTCTGAACATACCGATTCTCCAGTACCCTATTGGAAAGCCGCACTTTATTCCGCCGTCCCGTCGAGAAGTTTTTTCCCGCGTGGATTCCTCTGGGACGAGGGATTCCATGGTCTTATACTTGCTGCGTGGGACTTGGATATTGAGCTGGATATAATCAGTCATTGGTTCGACTTGATGAATATAGAAGGCTGGATTCCTCGAGAACAGATTCTAGGCTCAGAAGCTCTAAGTCGTGTTCCTCCAGAATTCGTTACGCAAATTAATACGAACGCGAACCCCCCTATGTTTTTCTTGACATTGAACTTTATTTTACGTAACTACGAAGAGCAATTGATCGAACAATCAACGAGATTGGAAACGCTAGATCGATTGTATAGTCGTTTAGTGGCTTGGTTCGATTGGTTCAATACCACTCAAAGCGGATCACTTCCAGGTAGTTACAGATGGCATGGTCGAGATGCGAATGCTTCGGGAGAGTTGAATCCGAAAACGCTTACTTCGGGCTTAGACGATTATCCTCGAGCATCGCACCCAACAGACGATGAAAGACATGTTGATTTACGCTGTTGGATAGCGGCGAGTGCGGCTACAATCGTTGCAATTTCAAATCTCCTGAATAAACCTTGCAATCGTTTCGCTGAAACCGCTTCATATTTGCAGGATAATAAGTTACTCGATGAGCACCATTGGTCTGAAGAGCATCAAGTATACGCGGATTATGGATTACATACTGATGATGTGACTCTAGTTCGAGTCAATAAGCCTCAAACACCGCGTCGAATGAGAAGAAAAGTCCTGAAACCTCCGACCTATCGTTTAGTAGACACGACGTTCGGATATGTTAGTTTGTTTCCATTTATGTTACAAATGATAGATTCGAATAATCCTAATCTTGAAAAAATTCTGCAAAAATTACGTGATCCTGAATTATTGTGGACAGATTATGGATTACGATCGCTATCGAAAAAATCGCCTCTTTATATGAAATATAATACAGCCGACGATCCTCCGTACTGGCGAGGCGCAGTTTGGATGAATATGAATTTCTTAGTCGTTCGAGCTCTCAAACACTATGGTGATCTCCTAGGCCCGTACAGTAAACAATCTCAGAAACTTTACCACGAGCTTCGCGAAAATCTGATAACGAACGTTTTTCAAGAATTTAATCGAACTGGATATTTCTGGGAAAATTATAACGATGTCACTGGCCAGGGCCAAGGGGCTAGACCTTTCAATGGTTGGACGTCTTTGATTATTTTAATCATGGCAGAAATTTACTAGTCAAATAAATGTAATGTAGGTTAAGTGTTATTTTCTTTTCTCTTCCAATATTGATGTATTGCTCTGTATCTATTGTTGAAAGCAGTTACGAGACGCTTATTATGATACAATTTTGTTATATCATTGTACATTTTTCCTTTATTTTCTATTTTTTTCGTGTGCATATGATGTATTTATGCTTTTATTTTGTTCCAAGTTATTCATGTATGGATTTAATTTTGTTAATTGAATTGAAAACAATATTGACGTTCCTGAGACCCTGTTTCATTAATTGTTCGACTTCCACCTTCTCGAATGAAAAATTCCGATCTTTCCAATTTTTCTATAAATCTCAAATAAGCTAAGCTTTTCGAATTCTTTTGAAACCCGTTTATTTTCATTTTTAATTTGAACAAATTTTACACCAAAATTTATGGTTATATATAGCTTCCCGAAATCTAATATGTGAGAAATTTTATTATCAACTTGAGCTGGTATGATGAAACGATTAAGTGGGGGGCGGTGGTGCGCTAAATTTCAATCTGCTCATGAATCATACATTACGACGATCGTGATACCCACGTTTTCGCCGTTTTCACTCTGATTTGAATGCTGCCTCACAATGTTTAGCCTATTCATAATTGTACTTTGCAAGTGGTTATCGTGAAGAGAGCATGAACAGTAGGCTAACCGAGTTTTACGAAATTACGCAATTATAACTGCATCTCAATGAAAACCTTCCAGACAAACCAGAATGAACAAATAAGGTGTAGGCCTAGGTATTCTAATTTAGTACCCAGACGCGGTGGTGCGATGGTGTTGACTGTCTGGACATTGAAACCGAAAGTTTAAATGAGACAACAAACTTATTATTTTGAACTCATAATTTGTTAAACGAGCCGAAACATAGCGTCAATAATGATAGTGATGATTGCGTATACGGTACCTACATGCTTGTGAGCCCCGACACAGCATTGACTCTTCTTCGTCTCCATGCAGATCCACTACTTTGCGTTAGCGACACATCTGAAATCCTCTTTTAATTACCGTAACGCGTGGAAACGGGGAAAAATACACGGAATACACGTACATACTTTCTTTTAGACTTCTTATAGGCTAGCTAGTGGTTAGAAGGAGAACTGTCTCGTTGGCGTGATTTTGTTACAGTGAAAGTTTTTGTAAAATATATTGGGCAGAGTTATTTTTGAAAACTGAACGTTAGATAATTCGTAAAAGTTGAGGTTGAAACATGTTCGCGTATTTGGTGCTTTATGGGACTTTCGTTGTGAACTTGGTCGTTGGTGAATATGAAGAGTTTGTGCCAGACGCGGATTCTGCGGAAAAACCCACCATGTACAGAAGTTTGAGGGATTATGCTTCACCCCATTTACGTTCATACTCGGCGATTCCGTACGGAGACACCAATACAGGTCCCTATTTCGGAAATGGATATCATCAAGACGTTATGGTGGAGGATTTACATTCGCATCCATCGATGAAGGCAGTTTTCGTCCATAAATTCATGGGACTTAATCCATCGGAAAAGAAAGCACCATATGTGGTGAAGATGTCTATGGAGAAACCTTACCCGTTCATAATGCCGAAGCCGTACTCATTAACAGGGGCAATAGAAAAACCTACGAACGCTTACCCCGCTATGAAGATGTACGCGACCGCTCTTTTGCCAACGAAATTTGAGAAGCAAATAAGTTTACCGGTTATTTTGTCAAAACCAATATCCTATAGTTCTTCCAGTATGTTAAATGACAGACATATCTTTGGTCAGATTTCCGTGGAAAAACCAACGGTAAGACTTAAATCAGCTTACGAGAATTCTTACGAAAAAAAGATACCCGCTTTATCTTATTCGATGCAGAAACAAGTCCCCTATCCAATGTACGTGCCACCAAATCAGGAGAAATTAGTACCCGTACCAGTAGAAAAACCGTATTCAATACAATATCAAATTGAAAAACCATTGTCGTATCCGATGGAGAAAGCAATTCCATATCCTGTGCCCGTTCCGATCAGAATTCCAATCGAGGTGCCTGTACCGGTAAATGTAGCAGTGACTAGGCACGAACCCGTATTTATTCCTATTCCGCAGCCCGGCCCGTCAGATCCAGTTGACCAGACTTACACAAGTGAAAAGGAGACGCCAGATTATGTTCCTCAGTTATTCATGTCAACAGCATTGTTGAATCGACTAGCTGCAGCACAAACGAATAATGTTTCTTCAAGTAAATCAGTCCTTAAACTTACCAAGAAATACAACGCTCCCCTCAATAATGGGAGTGCCGACACAGAGTTAGAGGGAACCGATATTGTAAATAAATATGAATTTTTAAAGAAAAATAATAATGGAGGAACCGACATTGTAAATAAGAATGAATTTTTAAAGAAAAATAATAACACGACTACGACAACGCCAAAACCAATAGATTCAACGCTGGCAACGACAACTGCAATACCGAATTCGACAACTATTGTCAACACGAATAATAGTACCGTTCCGACCACTGAAATATTCACTAGTCAGCTCCCACAGTCTACCACTGAAGATTCTAAAGCGGATAGATCCTCAAAAGGATCATAATTCTTAGGCCGGAGGCTGAATATGATGACAAGAATTATTTGTGTATTTTCTGTTTTATTTATTATACCTAGGTAGTATCTATATTTCTTTGTATTTCATCGAGTTGCAGAATGAAAGAAATCGGAAATTCGTGCTTTGAAAATACACACTACCTACTTTCATGGGGTTAAAATTGTTATTACCAACAGATAACCATGAACCCCAAAAAACTTCCTTTTTATTTTCTTTTTTCTCCCAAGTATCAAATAATGAAAAAACTTAATAGGCTTTCACAGATTTTATAAAAGTTGTAGCTACGTTCTGTATTTTTATAACTTGATTTCATTTTCCGATGCAGTTAAAACTCATACACATCTTTCGACGCAAGGTATAACAGAGAGAAAAAAAAAAAAAGGAAATTAAGGAAAAATAATGAAGAATATAGCAAAGGATAGTAGGTAATTGAAAGTCTATTTCTTCTCCCTCTTTCTTTTCTATTCTCAATTAGAGCTTCGTTTATATCTAAACAAAATTTGGTGTCCCACCAAAATGGTCGAGAATTTCCAGCAGAAAAGTAATTGCTAAGAACGATAATTTTACTTCCGATGGGTTCATTATTGTAAAATTTTGTTTTTTCATAACTTTTTATGTCTGCGGAAGAATAACTTGGATATATTAGATAAATTGTATGGAAATATCTGATTTTCTTAGTTTGTTTTTACGTTTGAATGATTTTATCGTGATATTTCCAAGTTAATTATCGTCACAGATACCTAGTGTGATTCATACATCATCATTTTTAATTCTGAAATAAGAAAATAAACTGAATTTTTGTATTAACCTACTAAAATAGTATGTTTTAATACTTATACTAGGTACTTATTAGAAAAAATATCGATAAATACCTATGTTGATAAATAATTTATTACCTATAAAATTTTTTCGCAACAAGATTCAAGGAAAAATGTGACTGTCGTTTCATGATTCGTACTTCAGCGATTGTTTTTCTTCCTTGTAGAAAGAAGAATTCAACTGAAGAATTGAATCTTCAGTATCTTAGGTAAGTTTTTTGTAATGGCTGAAAGAAGAAGGAAAATAAAAGAAAGAAATGAAAATCATAGAAAATAAGCACATTACCTATGTTGAGCTAAAGCTCACAATAAGTACCGCATAAGAAAACCTTTTCCAATGTTTCTGAAGTATGGAACTTGAAAAATGACTCGTATAAATTTATTGTAATATTATCTAGGTAACAATTAAAAAACAAAAATTAAAAAGATCAACCACTGGATGCGGGGTCTGAGTCCATCTGCCGATCAGATCATGAAAGTGGAGAGCCATCCAAAAATTTAAATCGGTGCATAATATTTTTATTCATAATATCCATGTTCTACAATTTGTACCTAACAAAATTAGATATTGCATGAAAATAGAACTCAGAAACTAAGTAGAAAAAAGGGAAATTGAAGATTGTAACAATGATATAATTTGTATTCGGTATGTAATTTAAATTATTCCAGTATATTACACTCAAAAACATTAGAATATGTATAGGAAATGCTTCATAATAGCGAGAATAAAATCTTTTATAACCCGCACCTAATTAAATATGATGCCTTCGAAAGAAACAAGAAGTCGCAAAGAGCATTACTTTAATTTATTAAAATAACAGTACAAAAAATAAAGTATTTACGAAACTAAAGATAATGGAGTAGTCCATGAAGACAGTTACGAAACAGATAAGTAGTTAAGAATTATAACTGGGTAACGTACCAAGCTATTTGGTTTTCGAATAAATTAACTATAAGATCTAATTATTGTGCAAACTATTTCAATAGCGCATCGGTACCGAATCGTAAAAAGGACTACTTTTTAAACCAAGGTACCTGAGGATTTTATATTTTGCTCTTCATTCTCACATAGGCCTATTATTTTATACAGTTTTTTTGCTCGTGCTCATCACTAATAAAAATCTTGCGCATTCATAATTGAACCCTTTTTAGCCAAACCCAACCAAGCGACATGATAACGATCTGGCGAAAAGGAGAACCTTCGCTTCTAATAAAGGAACATTTCTCTAGATTGTTACCATGTCGCTTGGTTGGGTTTGGCTAAATAGGGTCCAATTTCAAGTTCACTTCATTCCGACCTCCAAGGATGAGTATAAGCTTGGCTATCTCTCTCAACATAAAACTTTCAGGCTCAGCACAAACGAGGCCAACGAGACAAAGACGGTAATTTTAAATAATTATTAAAATTTTTTTACCGAAGAGCTAAAAATTTCAATTTTTCTTTGTAATCAATGATTATTTTTTTTTTTTAAATATTGAAAATCTGTTTCAAGGATCTTGCAACTTTGCTGATAATCTGAAGTTTGCTTGGTTCCTAAGCGGAAACTGAAACACAAAAAATAAGGAAGGAGCAATCTGGACAAGTAGGAGATCTGCTGTAAGTGTAAAATTGTAAAAATTAGTCATAAGTATCAGTATTTTAATTTTTTTGGAAATAAGATAGGTAGGTAATATGCTATTCTATTAAGAATTTGTAAAGTGGCAACTGAGACCGTACATCTGATTTCATTACCATCAGAAGTATAGCCATTGAAGAGCTCTATGGATACTGCGCACTGATAGGAAAATTTTGACATAACTTTTATGTTTATTTTGTTTATTATTCAATTAAAACTGTCAATACCGTAGCTCAAAGAATTTCATAATTTTTTAATTAGTAGATGAAGCAAATACTAATCGAATGTTATGAAATGCATTCTCTCTCAGCGTGGTGTCCTTATGATGCAACTTCAAAGTGTATTCTACATGACCTCTGCACATGACCATGGAAAATTAAGTACGGTATCACCAGATTACGTCACTCGAAATAATCGCAAAATTGGGTCGTTTCCTATATTGTCACTCATCTTTCAAAATTAGAAAATCTCCTCATTCAAGACCAAAGTCATTAGTTTTGTAGGTACTTTGTGATCTTCGCAAATTACTATTTGTTATACTCCTTCGAGTATGCCTCCTTTCAGTAGGTATACCTGACCATAACTTGGCAAATTGTATCAATATTACCCTTGAAGACTTAATTCTAACTTTAAGAGGATTCTTAGGGTTTGGAAAAGAAAATAAAGATCGAGCCAAAAATGAGTAAGATATCTTCTGGTAACCTTCAGCCACAAATTATAATAACAACCCTGTTGAATCTTCAAGCTGTTTCAAAACTCATAACTGAAGTTCGATATTAGCGATTTTCTTGACTTTTTCCACGTCTTAAATAAATGTACTTAGCCAGATCACATCTTCAGTGTTCATCTTCTTGGTACACAAACTACTAACTTAATGACAATTATTTCCAACTACTACACCCATTTATACTTGCGTATAGCCATACGTTGGCCTAGAGTCAAAAGGCCGTCATAAATCCCAAATTTAGTGGTTTTGAGTTACTAATGGTGATATGATAATGATACCTACTTATAAGTAATTTATTGATTAAATTTGTGAAAATTAACAAACTATTGATTTAAATTATGTTTATTGTTGGCCTACTCCATTCACTATAAAAGAGAATCGTTTCTTGACTCTCCTCTAAAATTAGTACTTTCTGAGTTTCTGATGAGGTACAGCTACGACATTATTTGACTCCAGGCCGAAACATAGCCGCAATTTGCTCCATATTTATCAGTAATTACTGATGCAGTTTTTATGGACAGCCTTGTAACTTAAGTACCTATAAAAATCTAAATGACAATCAGCTTCAGACAAATGAAATACCTCACGAGCAAAAAATCAATTTTTGTAAAACGTTTGTAATCTCACTGGATAGCCTTCTTTTTCAATAATTTTGCAGTAGGTATCACTAGTAGTGCTACCTATACGGGTTTCAGAGTTAGTTCAATAATGACGTCAGTGTGAATTGTTTACATTACGCTACAAGCGGAAGCTACAAGTACGAGCTTCAAAAATTATCCAGCTGGCAGCTGCTCGAAGGATAATGATGACGCTGTCTTTCTCACCAACGACAACGTGTGATTGTGATGAGAGATGGCAGTGAACGATGAACCACCAATGAGCCTTCATCAAGTGTTGCTATATTTTTTCAGTTAAGTCAAATATTATTACTATTAGACACGACGTAATTCCGGGTTTGCTGATCCAAATTTTCGTTTAATTTTCGTGAATGGTCAGTACGTGCTTGAAGTCTGATTATGAGTGTTGAAGTGATATATGATGTCTGCGGCTGTGACAGTTTTAACTGTACTCTTTTCAGTTATATTGACTCCTTTTCTAGTATTCTTTTGCGGTATAGTTATATTAGCTGCTTTAGGAAGAACTTTGGGGGTTCGTAGACTGTACGTCAAGCTTTTACTCAAAGTATTCGAGGTAAGTACTCGCAGCATGATATTTCTCCGATATCTCGTCTAATTTGACCATATCTATCCATTACTTATATGATAGTGGAGTGAAAAATCTAATTTCATGTTGCCCTAGTTATCTTATTAGATCATCGAATTCATTATACGGTGTTCGTTGAGATTCAAATTTCTAGCATGTCATATTGATGGTGAATCAGCGATCACTGGCAAATCCTGTAGAAAAATTCGAATCTTCTTTCTGATATTAAAGCTCTATTCGAAAAGCCTCGCCCAGTTTACATTATCTTTTATTTGATTTTTTTTTTTGAACTCATGTGAAACACCTCGTCATTAATTTATTTATCACTTTGTAGGATATACCTTTTATTAATGTAGGTACTCATCTATTGTAAACCACGTTGAGCTATGTATCCTTTCATCGAATTCGTGTTTCATTCGAAATTCGGTTGATCGTTGCATCTTTTTATTGGTGCACCGCTTACGTAATCAGTGCCTGACCTATAAATTGTTGCTGAGTAATTCGAGTGTGGTACGAGTCGCGAATCTCATCATTGACCGTAAAACACAGAATGTGCTGTAGACAACGTGCGAAGAACTTGATAGGTGTATTTTCTGCTCCTACCTTAATTGAATTAATTCTGAAAAAATATAGAAAGATAAAGAGTCAAATCTCATTCATGTTTATGAACTAACTCCAAGTATTCGTTAGTTTGAAGGTCTTGTGGTAGAATTCAAAGCTATTCTACACAAAATTAATTCACCTACTCCGTGCCACTATTGGTTTACGGACATTGTTTCCTATTTCGTTCGATTATTCTAAATTTTATTCAAAATGAAAGTCTGCTCTCTTACTAGTAGAATTGTTTTAATAGTGATTGTTGTCGAAGTAAACCTATCGATAGAATAGAAATTCCATTTGTTGAGGAGAAAACTTTACTCCGTTTCGTAAATTTTGCTGTCGATTAGAAGAAAGGATTACAACCTTGAATTGTAGCTTTCAAGTTCGACCGCAGAATTGCGACCGTGGTACCTGACCCAAATTTCTCGAGAAATTATTATTCATATTCCAACTTCCATTCTTGACTGTCGACTAATTCTCTTCTTCTTGATGAAATCACAAGTATCATAACGTACTTTTTTATTTGATTATTTTATTAGAAGGTTGGAGCTATAAATTCATTTTGCTCGTTGAGCATTTCGTCTCATCTTCGAAACTGAATTTTTTCTTTTAAACTTGTAAGTAATGAAAATCATTCGATCAAAATTTCTTTTACGAGCTCGAACATAGGCCTACCAACTTGAAAGCCTTGTACTTGACCTTGACTGCGCAGTGTTCTCGAAAAATTGTCCAGAATCAGTCAGGAGAAATTTATTCGATTTTTTAGATCAGTTACGTAGGTTGTTTTGTCTTCTTTTAACAATTTTATGATAAATGATAGTCTGCACGCGTTAGTGCTGATCTAGTTTTCAGCTTTAAAAAAAAAGTAAGAAAATACGGTTGTTAGTCAGTTGTCGAATACAACTAATGTTTAAGATTACTATCTTATATGCTGCATTTAAGAAAGGGTGGAATAGAGAAATATTTCATTTGTTATGGAGAAAGGTGGCGACCGATGCACGGTAAAAAATTTGGTGACTAGTTTGCGTTTTGAATAAGGTCCGGTTCCTTATTTCTTACATTATTCAAGCGTTGAATCTTCCCGTCAATTTTAAAACTAAAATTTTTGAGTCATGGAAAAAAGCTCAACCAGAATCATCTTTTTTCATTGTGGGTCATTTAAAATTTACTAAGCGATCATTAAGAAGCCCAGACAGTCTACTTCGGAGACTCGAGCAAAGAAGTTTACTCAAGATGCTAAAACTTTGCCAGCCATCAAGAATGACTGAAGGTCGTCCAACCTCACCTACCTTCGAAAATTTTGGCCTCACTTCGAAAATTTTTCAATTAATTTTCATTCTATTTATTCTGATTAGTATCAATTTTTATGGTTACGTATGTGACGATAGATCTAAATTTCCTAAAAATTCACTTTCAGCTTACCATTTTATTACCTGGAAATCTCATGCATTGGGTGGAAACGTCGTGAAATACATTACATCTTGTCGACCTATGAGATCGGTAATTTATATGCTTTTGTGTAGGTGGTCTCCGTTTACTCGTCTTTCTATCGATTATTTTGCAAAGAAATTCGTTTCAATATCATTTACGAGTTTCTTGTTATCTGACGCCGTCAAGTTCTGTTGTCGTTATGATCATGCCGCATTCTACGTAATATCTTTCATTAACAAAGCAATCTGGTTTCCGTGAATAACGTTTTTTGAACCTGTTCGAAAGTTTGACAGTGGCATTAACCCTGCGACAATAACGTGTCGAGGAAGGCAATCATCGGAAAGTTATCGAATCCGTCTGCGATTTGCTTGTTCTCGTAAAATTTGCATGGACGACGTCGAATCGCCGCCTTTGCTAATATTTCTGTGCGCGACGTAACTATTTATTCGTCAGTCTTCTTGGAAAGTTCAAACGGGTTCTCTTTCTTTCCTGTTCTCTTACTTCTTGTATAGCATTCGGTCTTGTGGACGTCAAATTTCGCACATTTTGATCGTAAAAGTTCTCCAATACTTGGTTCACATTTTGGTCTGATAGTTATTCCGAAAGACGCGTAACTTCTATATGAGCCCGAATTCCTCGGAATTTGCAGTAGGGTATCATAAAATTTGAAATTTCTAGAAAATCAGTCAGCATTATATACTATGAGGGAGTCAAAATTTTCCTATATGTTGAAAGAGTGAAGCAAAAGTTGGTCGAAACCTTTCCCCTATATTTTGTCAGCTACGTCAGCATATTGATCAAACTAGCGCGTGGTCACTTTCCCTGTCCAAGCTCAAACGATCTCGACCTGACGTCATGCCCCTGATCCTGAACAACTGATCAACCTTCATCTACCTAGGGACTACCTCGGAACAGGACATGAGTATGGTGCAAGATGAAAAGGTCGCGTAGTGTGGTCCGGGCAAAGAGCAGGCGTGCGAAGCCAATCAAAATTGGCTGTAGCTTAGCCTAATGCTAAGCCAATGGCTACTTTAGCTTGAACTGAAGCTTATCATTGTTAAACCGAAAACTCATCTAGGATCAGCTATTGGCTGGCTTAAGGTCTCGAGATATATTTATTCAGTACTGAAATACCCGTCAGTTCTAAATATATCAATAATATTGCAAAAAATTTTGCAGAACGTCTTCATTTTCGCAAAATTCACTATTATAGACTTGATTTTATATGATTAATACATTTGTAAAGCATCTGTGGAGGCATTATAAATCGAAATTTACAATTAATTTTCATCCCCAATAAAGCGAATATAAGATAAAAGATACTGAGGAACAGTTTCAAAATTTTCGCACGCTTAGGGCTAGTTTTATTGATCACAAATTAGCTGTTAACCACCGGTTAACGTGACCCTAACCGCCCGAAATCGGCGATCATAGTTAGGAGAGGTTCAGTCGACCTGAGGTTAGTAATGAATTTGCGGTGGGAAAACTGGCCCTCAGTCCATCGTACACTCCTACTCTCGTGAAATCTGAAAGTTAGATAAGCGCGCGGAAACAAACGTGGCTTTAAGCTGGAATTTATCAATAGTCAAAAGTACGGCTTGAGCTTCGCACCTCTGGATCATAATCTTCATATTTTTCTCATCAACCGTTGATCGGTTTGGAGGCCTATACTAGGATAAGCAGGCTAAGTTTGGCCTAGGCTTATAATAGGCTATTCAGGATAACGAGAGAAAGTGAGTTTATTTAGTTGGCGCAATAAACAGTGCACTAGGCTTATACTAAGCTAAGAAGGGGGTGAATGAGCAGTGCAAGTGAAGCCGTCAGCTACTTAGCCTAAGGTACACTAGACTAGGCTCATACTAGACCGTAAGCCCGTGAGCGATTCAACCTGACATACAGTATACTAAACTTGTCCTAGGCTAGAAATGGATGCGAACAAGCCAAGCGATTGAGCACATTCTCCATTTTTTTTCCTTCTCCTAATGTAGCTTAGTAAAAAAAAAAAAAATGAGGCTCCATTGAAACATTTTAAAAATATTATGCACTTTGATAGACATTGTGGTTATAATGATTGTAAGAAATAAACTTGTTGATTCTTTTGGTGGTCACTCATCTGCAAGTGAATATTCTCAATCCCAAGAACGTGCATACTCACTTTGGTCGCATGTGCAGCCTCTCTCCTCCTCCATGGTGGATTGGGTGCGGGCTGGGTATGCGTTTAATTTTGTTTCCAGTAACAGCGGTATAACTTCAGTGTTGGCAGAATCTCATCGGCGAACCCCCTCTTCTTATAATATTGGCAACCGCCAAGCTGCAGTGTCTCCAGGCCTGCAAAACCTGAGAACACAACAACAGTACCACCATAGACGTAGTAGATCACGGTTGAGTCTCTTTCTCTTCTTTCTTCAGGCTCGGTTAATCTTCCTCGTTTTTCTGATCATCTAGATGTGGATGGTACACAGGTGTTGAGTAGGCCGTAGCGTGGTTCTCCATTCCAGGTTCATTTTCTTCTTCATGATTGTGACTGCAAATGCAAGCACCTAGTTCCATGCTTCTTCGGAACCTGATATGTTGGCTACAAAGCTACTCGGCGCAAGCGTATAATCTGCTTCAATCTCTTGAGGAGACCGACTAAGCTTGCCACGCTCACATCTCCACGCCTCACATTCTAAAACAGCAACCACGTTGCCTGCTCAACTTTTTTCAACTTCCCGTGAAGATACTTGGACCTGCGTCAGGTGAAAGTTCAGCTGACCATGGTTGGGACGCTCATTTCTGTCTAGCGCCACAATTAGGCCAAAATTGAGTAAACTTACACATTCTCGGAATTGTCGATCCACCACAGCGAGCCTTTACGTTTAACGGTATTCCACTTTGCGAATCCGCAATTTTTCGCGGATGTTTAGTCTCCATCGAAGGATATCATTTATGCTTACGAAAAATCTGTATATAAGTATACTGTTTACAGTTGAATGTATCTATTGTTTTACACCGCCCTAATTCCGGGATTTCGTGGATGTTGTGTCTACGATCAAGCTTTGTATAATAGTTACCGTTAACTGTACCAATTATTCCTAATCTTTGCATTATATTAATTGCAATTTTCAATATTGTACATTTCCCACTTCCTTAAATATCCTAACTTTTTCAATGTAAACACCATTATTAATAAGAGTATAAATATTCCATTGTCTCGTCTACACAGGGCACTTAGCTATTAATCAAGAATTTTGCTCGATAAGATTTCAAACTCTGCTCTTTCGAAAGTTCATCGTCGAGCTTCCATCCCTCGACCAATGCGATCTTACAATGGTTCCGGTTTATCCACTCAAGTTCACGTATCAACACACGGGTCGTCCTTTTACCCAACTCCCTCTGACCACTTCTTGCTTTCCATTTTTCAAGCGAGGAACGCCTGGCCTCCTACTTGACCCGTAAAGCCTCTTGATCTGTCGTTGTCTCCTTTTTTGCTTTAAGCACCAACGTTCTCTCCTCAGCAGGGAGCTCGAGTAGCTCTTGTAGAGTCTTCACAATCTCTCTCCTTCTATAGGGTATCTTCATGGAGTCGCCCCATACTAGGGCACCATGTAGAAGGATCGACGATGCGGTGCTCAGGCTTAAGTATGTAACTACCCTGCCCGCCTTTTCCGCTGTCATCAGGAAATGGTGTCTAAAGCTCAGATTTGATTCAAACCAGACGCCTGGGTACTTTATCAGGGTGTCTACTGGCAAGTAAAAAAACCAAAAGCAAGTAGATAGCAATTATTTACTTCAGGTGGCATCCGAGCATGTAAATAACATCCTTTTGCACTAGGAGCAACCAAAAAACGGAAAAACGGGCGTATATATCTATGAAATTGTGAAGCGTTCTGGAAAAATTGAGCAAGTGGGCACTATCCGATCATTATTCAAATCTAGTTCCGAGTTCAACTCGAAAAGAAAGTTATTGCCATACTCGACTTGTTCAAGAAGATTAATAAAATTCCTATACCTTTCTATGGGCTGCAGAGTCATTTTTAGGCTTAAAATCCAAATGGCTGTATCTCAGGCAATATGATCGCACATCAATGAAACTTGGGGACATTTTAGTATATGTAAACGTTCATCCATGGTATTTTTTTCGAAAAAAAATCATTCATATTTTCCCTAGTTTCTAACAATAACAAAACTTCAAACTCAGATAAAAAAAAAAATCGCGGGAGGCACTTGTGGAAAATTATTCATTTGAAGCGCCATACCCTCTACTACAACATACATGAGTACCATAATCCTCGGTGAGGTGGAACATTCCCAAAAAAATCAATAATTAATGAATTTCTGTGATTGTCCTATGAATAGCGGGGTGAACTATGACTGCTACCGCAATAGACCGCGAGAAATCAATAGTCAATGATCGAAAGAAAAATACGCACTCCTCTGGGGCATGAAATGGGAATGTTGATAGACCAAAAAAATATTTTTAGTATTTCATTTATCGATTTGGTCAATTCTCATGTAAACACGTCCACCGATTAGGTGGAGTACGCGGAGTTTGAAAAAAAAATAATCAAAAAATTCTCCAGGCGCTGGAACTTCTGGAAATGACAAATAATCGAGAAAATTCACTTTTTCACCCTGGAGGACCGTGAGTTTTGGTATTTTATTCATCAAATAGGTCAGTTCTTGCGTAAACATGTCCGCCGAGTTTGGAAAAAATAGTCCAAAAATTCCCCAGTCGCTGGAACAGTCTGGAAATAGCAGAAAATCGAGAAAGTCCACTTTTTCAACATGGAGAGCTGCGATTTTTCATATTTTGTTTATCACTTACGTCAAATCTTATGTAAATACATCCGCCGAGTTGGAAACAAATAATCAAAAGATTCTCCAGTTTCTGAGATGCCCTGGAAATAGTAAAAACTCCAGGTAATCCACTTTACCCCAACATGGAAAACCGTGATTTTTCATATTCTGTTTATCAGTAAGGTCAAATTTTATGTAAATACATCTTACGAGTTCGGAAAAAATAGTCAATAATTAATTCTCCAGTCGCTGGAACGATCTAGAGATAGTACCAAATCCAGAAAATCCACTTTTTCATCATGGAGAGCCCCGATTATTGGTACGTTGTTTATCAAAAAGGTCAAATCCTATGTTAATACCTCCACCGAGTTTGGAAAAAATAGTCAATAAATTCTCCAGTCGCTGGAATAGTCTGAAAATCAAAAATTGAAAATGTCTACTTTTTGAACTTGGAGAATCGTGATTTTTATATTCTATTTATCAGTAAGGTCAATTTTTAAGTAAACACATCCCTATTTCGAATATAATAGTCAATAAATTCTCCAGACGGTCATTGGAATGGTCGTATCTTATAAGAACACTTACGCCGAGTTTTACAAAAATTGAAAAAAATTGTCCAGTCGTTGAGACGCGCTGGAAATATTAAAAAATCAAAGATACACACCCGCCACTATGATTTATGTGTTACTTTTTTCCCCTCGAGTCGCAGCGGTACAAATTGTGTTACTGGTAGCCGTGCACTCGCCTGATGTGAAGGAATCCTTTCCCGAGACACAATAGAAGACAATCAACTCCTCTGTATTGTCATGCTCATGAATTTCAACGTTTGAAGCATTGTCACCTCAACTTGAGAGGAGATTCCTCCACTTCATGCAAGTGCACGACTCCTAGTGACACAGTTTCTACTACTAAAACTTCAGGGGAACAAAAACCAAAGTTCTACTATTTAAAGTAAAGGAAATGAATCTTGAGGGTGGGTGTGTATCCTTGGTTTTTTACTATTTGCAGAGCGTCCCCGCGACTGGAGAATTTATTGACTATTTTTTTCCAACACGTTGGTTGTAGTTACATAAGATTTGACCTTATTGATAAACAGAATATGAAAAATCACGGTTTTCCATGTTGGGGAAAAGTGGATTACCTGGAGTTTTTACTATTTCCAGGACATCTCAGAAACTGGACAATTTTTGATTTCTTTTTTTCCAACTCGGCGGATGTATTTACATAAGATTTGACGTAATTGATAAACAAAATATGAAAAATCACAGCTCTCCACGTTGAAAAAGTGGACTTCCTCGATTTTCAGCTATTTCCAGACTATTCCAGCGGCTGGGGAATTTTTTGACCATTTTTTTCGAACTCGACGGACATGTTTACATTATAATTGACCTAATTGATGAACAAAATACCAAAAAGCACGGTCCTCCAGGGTAAAAAAGTGGCTTCTCTGGATTTATTGTCATTTCCGGAACATTCCAGCGCCTGGAGAATTTTTTGATTATTTTTTTTTTTTTCAAACTCGGCGTACTCCACCTAATCGGTGGACGTGTTTGCATGAGAATTAACCAAATCGATCAACGAAATACTAAAAATATATTTTTGGTCTATCAACATTCCCATTTCATGCCCCGAAGGAGTGCGTCTATTGATTTCTCGCGGTCTATTGCGGTAGCAGGCATACTTCACCCCGCTATTCATAGGAAAATCACAGAAATTCATTAATTATTGATTTTTTTTGGGAATGTTCCACCTTACCGAGGACTATGGTACTCATGTATGTTGTAGTAGAGGGTATGGCGCTTCAAATGAATTTTCCACAGGTACCTCCCCCCCCCCCCTCGATCTTTTCTTACTTGAGTTTGAAGTTTTGTTATTGCTAGAAACTAGCGAAAATATGAATGATTTTTTTTGAAAAAAAAAATACCATGGATGAACGTTCACATATACTAAAATGTCCCCAAGTTTCATTGTTGTGCGATCATTATTGCCTGAGATACAGCCATTTGAATTTTAGGCCTAAAAATGACTCTGCAGTCCATGTGAGTGAGCGGATGGGTCCAATTTTTTGGATTTCGAGTTTTCTCGTTGGAGACATCATTTTGACGGGACATTTAAAATATTTTCCGACCATAGCCATTTTCCCCCCTTACGCGGCTAGAGCCTTTGTCCTGGAATACAGAGAAGAGTAAAGTAGTTGAAACCCCGTTCACATTTTTTTTTTTTTTTTTGTCAACAGGGAACCTGTTTTATGGGAGGCTTTTTGAGAAATTTGCCGTGCGCCGTCCAGCAAAAAACTTGGAAAACTTTCGACTCTCGCGCTATATATGATAGGAGGGGGAGTTAGACAAATTTCGACTCTCGAGCCATCATATATAGCTCGAGATTCGAGAAATATTTAGACTCTCAAACCATATTATACCAGGCTTATAGTCGGTCTAGGCCTTCTTTATACTAGCTTTATCCAGGTCTAGGCTTCCTTGAATTTTCAATACCAAATCACATTTGACTCGTAAAACAGGTTCCCTACGTTCTTCGTTCAACTTCGTTAAGGAAGCCGTCGTTTTTTACATCCTCTTTCCCCGAAATTCTACTAGATATAGGTGAAATCGGGGGTGTAAAATCAAGTCTTCTATTGCTTTTCATCGAGTAAACATTTGAGTATTACGTACAATCAATGTGAGTATGAAATACACCTAAAATTTTGGCCTGGTCTGGTTTGTTGGGAAATACGACCCTTGCATCATTAGAATTTCCACCCCTAATCCTATCCACCCGCACTGCAAATAAGAAGAAATTTTTGAAAATTCAGGAAAAAAATGATGTTGCTCAAATCGAAATTACTCCGAAAGTTCTCAGATACTTCAGTCTCCAAGGATCATTCATGATTATGAATCAACCAAAATTCAACTTTCGATACAAATCATTAAATTTTTTTTTTTTTTTTTTTGATTCTTCAAAAGATGATTTTGAATTCTTTAGAAGTTGGGCGATTGTCAGTACCGTTCTTCGCATTTAAAATACTATATAAAATAGAAACGATAAGTATGCGTAAAACATACATCAATCTAATCGATTGTCGAGTACTATTTTTAGTCTCGAAAAGTAAGAAATACTCCAACGAGAAATTTTTCTACTCAAGGTCCTTGACTAGAGCGTCGTTGCAATTTTGCAAGTGTTTTTTCGGTTTACGAGTGCGACGTGTAATACGGCGACAATGTATTCTAATTCAACCATTTTTATTTATTGTTGCAGTTTGGTCGAGAAAGTATAGAAAAAAATAATTTACGTCGTCGTAACTCCGAAAGCGAGGACGAAATTGACGATGCTCATTATGAGGCCGTCGAAGTGAAAGACGAACCCCTCGAAACCAAGGAAGAAGGGGTAACCGGTAAAAATAACGGTGCCCCCAAATCAAATAAAAATGGGTACGCGAATAATAACCAATCTAATGTAATTAGTAGAGAAGATTTCATCTTACTGCCGGAACCGACGCTCAATAACAACACAAAAAATGGATCGTCGGAGGAGGTGAGTTTTATTTCAAAATAAAATAAATTTAAGCATCAGTTTTTCGGTGATCTCTTTGCTGAATTTCGCTGTAGGTTATTGCTAGTCCATCGAAGAAGAATGTTTATTCAAAGAAAGGAGCCAGGAGTCATTTAGTTTTTGTCGTTTCACATTCTTGGCCAACAACGCTTCAATAAACTTCTCAGCTATTTTTTACATCGATCACACCTTTATCGAATCTTTTCTTCACCTAATAGGACATCTATCGTAGCAGGATGTTGATATTCATTCAGTAGTGAAAGAATTACAGAACCTCCATCTTGATGAATAGCCCTTGTTTCGAAAATTTCAATGTTTCTTCCGATTTCTGGCGTCCTTCGATTGGGAATTGATTACTGCATCATTATTTCTAGAAAATGATCATCGTACTGAAAGTTTTTGAATCATGAATCCACTGTATTGCTAGTCAGTCGATAGTCCTGGATATTTCCGCTGAAATCCTTCGTCTAGTTTCGTATTTTTTTCTTACTGGCTTCTGGTCGTACCGAGTTTCTAGGCTATGCGTCACAATTTTAGCGATCAACTCAGTTCGTTGTAGACTTGTACATCATATATGTATAAATTATTCATGTAAGCGCGTCGTTATGTTTTCAGTCCGTGACATTTCTTCGAAAACGGGGCTGGAACTATTCTCATAAATTATGTCACTCAGTTTATGGCGATTTGGCTCTCGTTCGTCTTGAATGCTCACGTGTGAAAACTTGTGGGTGAGAAAGATGAAACTTTTTTTTTTTTTTTTTTTTTTTTTTAATTTATTTTACAAGCTTTGAAGCTGCTCTAGGGCTATTAGCTTGACAAAGGTTTATTGAAAAGACGGATACTATCATATGGTTAAATGTGGGGGAAGATGTCGGATGCGGTAAGATATTGTATTAGTTGATCTGTAAGTGTGTAGTATCGTTATTTGTTAATGCCTCTTTTCTGGAATGAGGAATATTGTGAGTGTTTCGTGAGGTTGTTAGTTCGGGGTATGTAAAACTGTGATTAACGTCAATTTTGTCGAGGTGGCATTTGTGGCATTCTGGTGTTTCAGAGTTAATCAAAAAAAGATATGAGTGGGTGCGTCGTGTATGTCCAATTCTGAGGCGTATAAGGACGGAAGTTTCTTTTCTTGATGGTCTGTTGGGAGTGTTTTGTAGGGGATTGATTTTGATGGGGAGAAGTTTGTTATTGGTTTGGTTAGACCAGAAATGGGACCATTTTTTGAGTATATGGGCGCGATAGTTATTTTTAATATCGGATGATGGAATTTGCCATTTGAGTGTTATTTTGTTGAAATGTGTTGACTGTTTTGCTGCGTTGTCTACTCTATCACTTTGCGATAGTCCAATGTGCGCAGGGATCCAGATTAGTGTGACAGGTGATAAGGTTTGCGTTATTGTGTGAATGATGGTGTGGATTCGTTGAATAATTGGATTGTTCGAAAAAATGTTTTGTATACCCAAAAAGGACGACAGTGAATCAATGACTATAAGGTATTGATTGTTCTGAGTGAGAGTAGATATTTCTTGTAGGCATCTGAGGATAGCGAAGAGTTCGGCTGTGAAGACAGATGCACTGTCACGGATGCGGAATTTGAATATTGAACGGTCGATCGAAAAGGCAAAGCCGGTCTTGTTGTTGAGTCGTGAGCCGTCAGTGAAACAGTGAGTGTGTGATTGGTAATTGTTTAAGAGGTTTTGTGTTTCTTGTTTGAGTGTATTTTTTGGGGTATATGAGGGAAATTTAGTAAGTTCGTCGTTGAAATGGGGTGAATTTAGTGCCCATGGTGGAGTCGTGTTGAAGATGGGAAGTAGAGGGTTAAGTACAAATTTTCGTTCGTGTACGCGTTGTAAGTCAAGTTTGATATGTTTAGTAGAGTTATGGGAGAATTTTTGATAGTTGGTAGGAAGAAAAAAGTGGTCAAATGTGGGAGAATTTCTATCATCAGATATATTAGCTAAAAATGAGTTTGTTAGGATCTGTCGGCGGTATTCCAGAGGGGGTTCGCCTGCCTCAACACATAGGCTGAGGCTAGGGTTAGTTCTGAAAGCGCCTAGGACTAGGCGAAGTGACGCATTTTGAATTGAGTTTGATGTCGAAAGGAAAGACGAAACGTGATTGACGAAATATGTAAGCCTTTGTGATGAGTGGTACCCTCGATGGAGAGTATTGGCGATAGAAAAGGTGTCTGAAGTATCGAATTTTAGTGCATATACTTTCCATGTCGTGTTGATTTTAATAAATTACGGCGAAAAATCATTCTAGACACCTGTACATCGCAAAACTCTTTGAACTCATAGATGCTCATGCAATCAACCGAGATGGAACATAAAGTTTTGGGATTCATGAGGTAATTTCCTCAAGTATCCTTCATTTCGACTTGTAAAGCGGTACCATATAACTATGACTGGTAGGGAAGTTGTTCTAAGTCTCATCTTGTTAGAGGAATTAGTCTAGTTTTTATTTTGCATCGTGAAAGAATGGTGTATTGAAAAGATGACGCTGATTTATGCGCATTTGAAGTGGCCTCAGAAGACCAAATCCCGTGTACAGGGGTGATCAGTTCCTGATAAACCGGGAAAAGTCAGAACATTTTTCAAGTGCAGACGTTGCAATGGCAGCGGGGAACCCGCAATTCCTTAACTCGACCTCTCAGGTGGTGTGGAACTGAGTTGATAATCTTGTCATATAATTCAAATCGATATTATCATTCTACATTCCCTCCTATCACATATAGCTCGAGAGTCGAAATTCTTCCAAGTCCCCCTTCTATCATATATAGCTCGGAAGTCACAATTCTTCCAAGTCCCCCTCTTATCATATATAGCTCGAGACTCGAAATTCTTCTAAATCTTCTAAGACCCCCTCCTATCATATATAGCTCGAGACTTGAAATTCTTCTAAGTCCCCCTCCTATCATATATAGCTTGAAAGTCACGATTCTTCTAAGTCCCCCTCCTATCATATATATCTCAAGACTTGAAATTCTTCTAAGTCCCCCTTCTATCATATATAGCTCGAGTCTCAAAATTTTTCCAAGTTTTTGGTTGGACGGCGGACGGCGGACGGTAGCTCGAAAGTCAAAATTCTTCCAAGTCCCCCCCCCCCCTATTATATATAGCTCGAGATTTGAAATTCTTTCAAGTCCCCCTCCTATCATATATAGCTCGAGACTTGAAATTCTTCCAAGTCCCCCCCCCCCCCTATTATATATAGCTCGAGACTTGAAATTCTTTCAAGTCCCCCTCCTATCATATATAGCTCGAGACTCGAAATTCTTCTAAGTCCCGTAACCTAACCTAACCTTAGGTTACTAACTTCGCGGACGCGGACGTTTTCTGAGGATGTAATCTCCTAACAAAATGGATAGCGGGTTCCCCGCTAAAAATTAGATGCCATTGCAGGACTGCGATGGCAGCCGGTAACCCACTGTCCCGAGTCCCCTAGAGCCTGAAGTTTTTCCAAGTCCTGAAAATCATGACAACTTGAACGCGCTGCAATTTCAAGGAAGTCGTCGTCTTTCCAAGTCCCGCTCCAATCATATATAGCTCGGACCCTCCCCTCTCCGTGACGTCATCAACCTCGCTCGCGCTTGCACTCGCAGACGAAAATTTCCTAGAAGTACCCCCAACAAAAGGGATAGCGGGTTCCCTGCTAACAAATCTGATACTGTGAAGTGAACTTTTTTCTTCGGGCTTTTAAAAAAGTGGGAAAATGAAGTTACCTATAAGAAACCTGGAAAAATCAGGGAATTTTTTTGGATCTCTCTCTCTCTCTCTCTCTCTCTCTCTCTCTCTCTTCCCCTGCCCCTGCCCCTGCCCCACAGTAACCTGCTCTACCGATTTTGAATGCTCGCTGTCGTAAAAAGTACGAAAACTACGACACTAGTATGTTCAGTTTTTATAGTTTGAGTGGACTATCATTAATTTTTATTTCATTTATTCCTTGAAATACAACAAAAGGCCAATCAGTTTAGAAATTCGATTACAATTAGAGCGAGGGAAAAGGGGTTATTGAGAAGCTGCACGCAACAGTGTTGCAGAGCGTGTAGCTCGTATGGTTTTTTTTGCTTGTTATATATGATCGACAGGTAAATACTCTTGAGCTGTGTTGATTTCATCATGAAAATAGCATAATTTTTTGTAACTCAACAATTTACTTATTATTCATCGCTCGAAACTTTCTATTTCACTATCCCTTCCTGCTCGCATGTGTGGAGACCCTTTTGAACAAATTTTGATAAAAGAAAATTGTACTAATTGAACGTTAATGTCAGTCTCTTCCCTCATTCATTGTGCTTATATCGAACTTCGTCATGCGACTTCGAATAATTTTTTAATTTCTCATCGTCATCGCGTGCCTTCTGAAGTTATCGATGTGGAAGAATTTGTGTTCGTTCTTGAAGTAATCGATACGTATTATCTTATTTCAGGAAGTTGAAACTGTTCCCGAAGAGCAGACTGAAAATGATAAAAAACGGGAATTTGAACTAGCAGATGTCCTGGATTACATCAAAACAGGCGTTGAAGCAATCATTGAAGATCAAGTTACCTCGCGATTTGAAGCGCAAGAATTAAAGGTGAATGTGACGATCACGTGATTCATCCAAGTTGAGGATAATTGACTTGAGCTATACATAAACTACTGTCCTACCAATTTAATATTTTTTCGAGGGAATATTGTTGCAATAGAACGATGTTCCGAAGCGTCATAGATGAGCTTAGAATTCCTATTTTGAACTCCTCTTCCTGGTATTGTCCGATCTAAGTATGAATTTAATAAGCTATTTTTGGGAGCGAAGAAATACAATTATGAAATGCTACTAACTTCGACAGATTCTGTGTCCTTGAATGTTACATTTTTCCCTCTAATTTAGTGAGAAAGCATTAGGCTCTCTTTTAAATATGTAAATTAGATTGTTGTGTTCAGGTTGTGTGTACGCGGACTGTTTTTATTTTTAGATAACATTTTTTCCCATCGTCGAAGTTCGGAATGATGAATGGACAATCCGAGTTTGTAGTCACGATATAGAAACTATTAAAGTCGGAGGTAGGGAGTGTAAAATTTCAAAGGGAAACGAAGTTCAGACTCTGGAATCATGAGCAAGAATTTCGTTTAGTTTTAAAAGGCAAATGCTGTTGTATTCAACAATAAACATGAAAAGCGCAATTGTCTATGAATGTTGTTGCGACCGTAAATTGAAGTATTTCTGCTTAGACTATGAGAAGATTTCTCTTATTTGGAGCAAAGAGTCTCCCAATATTGACTAATAAAAAATATCGAATCCAAAATTATATTCTATTACATACTATTCGAGCCTCATTTTCTTATTTGAATTGATTCTGTTGTATTTGTTCTATGGATATCGAGGTTTTTCCTGCGGATGTATACAAAGATGATTCCATAAATCTGCTGCTTAGTCATAAATTTTTTCGTTTGTTGTTTGCGTTGGATAGAATCAGGTAGTCACCCGCATTTCCGGTCATAAATTACTTCTTTCTCCTTTCTAGGCAATTCAGTTGAAAGTCTTGAATGTTTTTCTCCCCTGTATAATTGCCGCAATTTTTCCTGATATCACGCCCTGATTTTATAAGTTCCTCTTCCATAAGGATTTGAACCAAAAATCATCGCCTGATGAAGTCACACTCTCCTGCTTGTACTCATACAAGTATATCCAAATTTTATGTTGTTTCTTTTCGCTCAGACATGTATACTCTTGTCTCCTCATAAACAAGAGACACAGCAATAATGAACTATTGTCTAACCTTTCGTCCCCATCCACTTACTCCCTTATTAAATTCCTAGATTGTTGGTTTAAATCACTCGTCGAGTTTGATTTCTTTTACCCAATAAAGAATTTGTCTTCCTTGGCTAATAAGCTCGAGGATGTAAAACTTCCTCTGTTGATTGACTCTCTCTTCATTTGACGTAGTTGGCTTATTTCTAAATATCCCTAAGTCTATTGCTATCCAACGTATAGGTGACCTGTTTATTAGATTTTGTGTTCCTCATGGAGAGTTGGAGGAATTGTTTAATATAATATTGAAAATTTGTTGGCTCTCGGACTTTTGTAAATTTTATGATAAATTATTGAAGAAGTTGGCATCTCTGTTGGATCTCTTGTGGGCTCCTTCATTTAGGAGGTACTCATATCCAAATTTGAACTTGATCTCTTGTCTTTGGGGCAGGGTGCTGTTCTTCATTGCATTGTTTGCTAAACCGTGACTTCTCATCTTCTTTCTCCCTTAATGTTTTCTACTCCTTTCCCCTGATATCAAACTTTTTTCCAGTCTCACCAATGTAGATGCCTTCACACTAGCTTGTACACTTCACTCAAGCTTCCCTTGTCTTTTTCCTTCGTCTGGTCGTTGCTTGTTCTCTTCCCTATGGGTGACTGAACACCTTCATCACACCTTGTTTGTGAATATTCCTATTATGGTACTGATCTGAAGTACTTCCTCACTGTGCTGCCATGTGCCCCCTTCTTTGCTTCCATTTTCCCAAGGACTCCCTCAACCAAGCTGCTGCAAGTGCGACCCTGTACTTTACTATCTCAATTTCTTTCCACTTCTCTTCATTGTTCTTCAGGAGAGAAATTGCTGGATAGCAGTAATTTTGAATCGCGGCTAACTTGTGTCTGGAGTTGTGGTAGTAGTCGTTTGTGATAATGGTATCAATGTGCGTTGGCTCCCTGTAGATTTTGTATTCTATCTGGTTGTCCTCCTGAGTAAGTAATGTGTCCAAATAGTTGATGATCTCATTGCCGTTTTCCACCGTGAATTGAATGGTATCATTCATCGCTTTTGTTTCCCGAAGGAATTGGTCCAACTGTCTATTAGTGCCTGATAACATAATTAAGATACCCTCTACCTAATATCTATCCCTCGAGTTTCTGAACTTGCTGCCTCTCTATATTTTGTTTTCCTTGTCATTCATGAATACCTCCGCGAGTATCGATAACAGCGCTGACCCCATTGCCAGTCTTCTTTCCTGGCCATAGAACTTGTTACTGAAAGGACAGTAGTTCTGGTCCACGATCTCTTCCGCTATTTTTGCGTACTTCAGCCCGTCAAGATTCCCATGGCATTCGTTGTTTTGCAGTGTGGTGATAAGGTCCCTCCGAGGATACCAGTTAATCTTTGCTCTCGATTTCCAACTTGTTGTTTCTGATACTTGGTGTAGGTGCGAACTGTAGTTCTCTTTCAAACATCTGGCGGTGATCTTCGCTATCTTGTAATATTGTGATTAAATGCTATTCACCAGTGGTCTAATTGGACGGTTTGCTTTGTGGAGTTAACACGTCCCTTGAGTTTTGATGCTACTGGATTCATCTCGAGCGTCCTTTCACTGCCAGAGGCATTGTTCTCCCTCAACATGGTTTTCAGCCTGTTTTGGTATTTCTGGGTCGGGCCCTTCTTCAGCTCTTATTCTCTGCAAAGTACTTTTCCACTTTTTGTGTGTAGTCGTCCTTCTCCATTAATGCTATCGAGTTGCCTTTGTCAAGATTAGGTTATTCTGTTGGATCTTTTGTAGATTTCTTACCTTCCTCTGCGTTATTTGCGTTCTGTCATTGGTTGATGTTGAACAGTACTTTTTTAATTCTGGTTCGAGCTTCTGATCTCGCATCATATTCCATGGTTTGGATCACTTGTTTGCAGCTAATGGCCATGTTTTCGAACTTATCTTCTGTCGATTTCTCTGGCTGGTGGTATGTATGTATTTATTGGCTTCTCCACTGGAGGTTGCCTTCAACGCACGTATAACAATTTACATAACAGAACAGTACGTAATACAACAATAACAAAAGGAACAATTATTTATCTGGCTGGTGGTACTTGATTCCTTTTTCTATCAGTTCTTTTTCTTCTTCTGTGAGATGGACATAAGGATTGGTTCTCGATTCTGGGAGCAAAGTTGTACTGTGGTATCGCTGTTTCATATTTTCTTCCTCCTTTCAGGGTGTCTACAAGTCATGAAAGTCATGAAAAAGTCATGAATTTTTGTTTATGGTTGTGAGATTCTTACAAAATTATTCATCATTCATTAAATAATGCAAAAAAATTACAGTGAATAAAAGTTGTTCAACAAATCAAGGAAAAAGATCATGAAAATTGCTATGAAAACGTCATTAGAAAGTCATGAAAAAGTCATGAATTTTTGAATTGTAGATTTAGTAGACACCCTTCCTTTGTTTCGAGTCAGTTTGGCAAAAGTTTCTTGTGGATTCCTTTCGTTTGGTCTTTCACTCGGTTTTTTATGTATTCCTCTCCTTTGTTGAAACCATTTCTTGAAATTCTCTGTGGTCCAGCAACGTGTTCAGATGGGAATATTGGTCGAATACAGTAGACCACTTAGCTTGGTGATCTTTTTGTACAGTTAGTTAATTTCGTTCTTGACTCAAAATCTTTCGGCTGTGCTTTTCCTTACTGGACTGCATTGTGATGGCCTGATAGTCGCACCTATTCGGATGTAATGCTTTGTCTCATGCATTTGTTGTTGAACCCACATGAGTAATTCTCAAGTTTGGCTCTGGTCTTCAGCCATTTGGAAACCTCTTTAATAGTTTGACCATGTTTGATTTGTTATCATCAGAACTCATATTGACGGGGTGCAAGTAGTGCACTGGAAATTTAAAATATCTCAAACGTACAATTCTACTTTATTAGTTAGTTAGCTCTGTGCCATGTTCTTTTTTATTTGTTTGCAAATGTGTCAATTTTTATTCATACTGCGAGAACAGCCGAAAATAACTGGAAATATTAGTTTGAATAGTCTCGATATTTTGATCAGATTGCTGAATGAAATAAGTAGGAATTATGATTTTTTCAATTTCCAAGGGGAGATACTTCTAGGTGTTAGCATTATTGTGTGATTGCAATGATACGGTAAATTTTGTAACTTGACAAGTGAAGTTCATGGATAATCAGCTGACCTTTCCAAAGAACATTGAAGGCCGTTATTATGATTAAAGGACGTGATATTCGGGTTTGAAAAATCACTAAAATTACGTCATTGTATGTCATTGAAAGAGAAAGAATGAGTCGAGTATCGTTTGTTTCTAATGAAATTGGTTAGAAAGTATACTTTTTGTGCGACGACAATTACGATTGGATTTGGAAAATGACTGTTCAGACGTTTAGCTGGTGAAGTATAGCGTCATTTTGTAAACACAATTCTGAAAAAAAAAATAATAATGATAAAATAATGAAAATATTTTACTTAGCGAATTCCTCTGATTTTTTTTTTCCAAACCTTTTTTTAATATTCTTCCGTCGAACATCAAGGTGACTGCGACTGAATAACTGGTTCCATGCGTACGAGCAGTAATTTAGCTTACCGACGTCGTTGATAAGTACTCTTAAAATGCTTTGTAACGTTTTTTATGTGCCTGTATTGTACATAAAATTACGTCGTTCGCAACAGTTGACCCTCAGAATAACACTCTTGAGTCTTTCCTGTACGTTTTTTCAGGGATACGTGTTACTGTACCGATGTCAAGATTATCGTTTGACTAATCGATAAAATTATTAAATTTACTCACCTGTTTTACAGTCTTGGAATTTACTTACTCGAACAAATCGTAATTACGAATTTATAAATTGGAGGATTACGGTCATTTGGTTCATTGGATTTTGGATCCGATACGCGTTTCTGCTTCCGTTGCGTGTCCTCATCTGTTTCTTTGGTGTAAGTCGGTTAATTCTCTCCTTATTTATAAAGATATTTTAAAAACTGAACATTTATATTGTCAGCGTATTGGAGAATCCCTTGATTTTCATTATAGAGAAAGAAAAAGAAACCTTGAAAACATTGAGAATTGAACAGTATTCGTTTACAGGTCTCGTGGGCTGTAACATGGACCTTTTGTTTGAGTGTGTGGCCAGATAGTGAACTGAAAAGAAGGTTTAGCGAGCTTGCATCCTTGGTCACGTTTAGAGTGTTTGCGTTATGTATTTCGGCTGTTATAAATACTCATGATACCCAATGGAAACCGCGAAAAGGAGGCGTGTGCGTCGCCAATCATACAACGCCAGCAGATGCAGTTCTTCTGTCTACTGAAACAGCGTTTTCTCTGGTAGATAGGCTCATAATCGTTTATCTTTATTTGTTTGCTATTGCACGTTTCACTGTTGACTGTTCATGTCTAGTAATTTCGTTCTTACTGAATTTTTTTTGTATGCTTCTATAACCTGTTTTTTGCGAATTTCTATCTCTGTCAACATTTTTGCTGGTAAATTAGAATCGTGTCTTCACTGTTGCGACCGCTTATCCTAATCAGTCGTTGAATGCTACAGTAGTATAAGCTTAATGAAGTCCGTCTGTAGTGTAGCCGAATAGTGAACGAAGTTTGAGATGAAAATGCCGCCCCACACTATAGTATTCTCATAAGACGTTCTTGATGAACTAAATACTCATGTTTTGAGAATGGATGAAGATCCAAGAGATCGAATACGATTACAAATTTACATTAGATGTATCGCTTTCATAGCTTTTGTGTTCAATTTTTTTGTCCTGGTTTGCTTGAGCTTGTAGTTTTCTTTTCCTTGCACATAGGTTTTATGGCTTACCGTTTGTACCGCGGCTGTAGGGTATGTTCCAAAAGGAGCGTTCAAAATGTGGCTAAACGAACGCGTCTCAAAAATGTGTTTTCAAGTACTGTCTAGTGCTTTGTCTGCCGTAATTACTTACCACAACGAAGAAAATAAACCGAAAACTGGTATATGTGTGGCCAATCATACGTCACCAATCGATTGTCTTGTCGTTGCTTGTGATAATTGTTATTCACTGGTATGCATCATTAAAAATATCACCTAGATATAATAATATACAGTCGTAAAGGGAATTCATATGTGTGATAATACAATTGTGTACGCAATATTGATTATGAGACTATTTGTACGCTTCAATTTGTTATGATTATTTGTTCTCTAAAATAATTAGTTTACAAGCATCGCGGTAACTCGATTGAATGTTGTGGTGTGAACAGAAGGTAGGAAGAATTTTATTGAATAAGATTTTTCCAAAAATTACCTACGCATTTTGTACGGGTACCCCTCAAAAAGTGGGAATTAAGGTTAGGGTGAAGTAACAAATTGTAAAGTGATGAAAAATCTACGAACAAATTTCCTGGAATTCCTCATACGTATCCTGCAGCGAAATAAAAATGCATTCAACCTGAGCTACTACTATGCGTGAGCGCTTTTTAATTTTGCACGTGCGACGCAAATATTCTATTTGTATGTTTGAAAATTTTTATGCGTGATAATTTTGATGGACTTCGAGAAATATTACGCTTTTTGCACGGTATTATAGCGATAGAATTTATATATGTTGATGGGGAAAAACGAATGGAATATGTTTGTAGCTAATTCGTGATTTCTGTAAATAAATGTAGATCGGACAGAGACACGGCGGTTTTCTAGGAGTATTACAAAGAGCATTAGCCAGAGCATCACCCCATATTTGGTTTGAAAGAGACGAAGTCAAAGATCGTGAAGCCGTCGCAGACAGGTTGGTGGTTTAATTTAATTAAAATTGAATTCACGATTTCTCTGATATTATGTTCAAATAAAAACAAACTGTATAATTATAAAAAATATGACGTTTCTGAAAATCGGTCGAGCTTTTGCCGCATTCGTAATGTTTTTAAAGTTTACTCGACTGATCATGCATACTCGTAGTAACATAAAAAGACGATAGATAGTGTATTAGTGATATTTTTGTTGATTTTCTTAACAATATAATTATGAAGTATTTTAAAATCTCTTGCAATTTTTTAACAACACTAATTCAGGGTGTCTACTAGGTCAACTAAGTCAAGTAAAGTCAACATTTTTGGAACATGGTGAACTAAGTGAAGTAAAGTCAACTTTTCTATCCGTAGGTCCACTAAAAAGTCCAAAAAGGCATAATTTTCTGTAAAGAATGTTTTTCACATGTCTTCCTATATGTACAATATCAAGCTATAATCAACAAACTTCTGATTTCTAAAATGACACTTCTCTCAATTAAATATCAATTCTTGCAAACGAATAAAAAAAATACCGAAATTACGATATTAGTTTCGGGGGGGGGGGGGGGGGGTGATATTTTTTAGGGTCAAATAAAATATCGAAAAAAGGTCAACTAATGTCAACTATTTCCATTTTTCAATTCTGGTAGACACCCAAATTGAAATAAAAAATAATAAAATTGACTGATTAATGTGATATGAAGAGAAGGAATATTTTATTTGCAATAAATTAATATCATCATCTTAGAATCTGAGAAAATAATTATTCAAATGTTTATTGGATATGGATGAATTTTAATATGAATAAAATAAATGAACAGATAAATTTTTTATTCATAAAATTAAATATCATAAGAATGATTATTCGAACTTATTATGTATTTAATATTATTGATAATTTTTAACAATAATAATTCATATTACAGAATAGTTACTATTCATGCATTAATAATAATTTTTTTATAACAATTCTCATTTTTACTCTACTGAATAACTATTTTGCAACATCACTTAATAATTATTAATTATAAAAATGAACTTATTAATTATATTATTTATCATTATAATAAATTTTTTTAATAAAAAATAATTAAATAAAAATAATATTTTCAATAATAAATTGATATAAAAAAAATTAACATAAATTAAATTTACAAAAATTAATTTTATTATAAATAAATTAATAAAAAATATACATTACGCATTCTAACGGGTGATTCAATGCTGTGTTCAAATCAGTTTTCAATTTTTTGTATCACGTTGTGCTTTTGAGTAGCCTAATTACGTGAAATATGAAAAACATTTATATTTTCAGAAACCTCATATTATATTGAAAATAAATTACAATGTATTGAATAAATTCGAATATGAAAATCTAGCTTGAATCTTCCTTCATCCCATATCAAAAATTTAGACCGACTCAATATTCTTCAAATAAATAATCTGCAGTCTTGCGGAACGAAGTGTTTTGATAGTGTTATCATCATCGTGATTGTATAAAATTGCAAATTAATTGTATAAAAAATATTGAATCTTTCTGAAATTTGAATATGTGATGAATATAGATTCAAGCTAGATTTTTATGTTTGAGTTTAGCGACTTATCATTTGTTCTCAATGTAATATTATGAGTTTCTGAAAATATAAAAAATTTTCATGAAAAACTGAAAACGGATTCGAATTTAGCATTGAAAATATTTCTAGAATTACCTTCTCAGATGCTCAATGTGAACGAAAAATTTTGTTTCGCTAAGTAGTGTCATTGGAAGAATAAGAAATTGATTGATCCCATTAATAATAATATAATAAAAAATTAAATTTCTTCAAATATAAAATATTTTTATTATTTAAATCATTATGCCTTAATAAATGACCATACTAATTATAAAAATATCAGATTTATATTATCTAATATTAAGAACCTACTTTTTAATTATTTTTATAAATTTTCTATCCTTTTGTTTGGTTTATTATTCATGATATCACATTCTTATGTAAAATATGTATATTTTGGTCCCACAGAATCAGAAAACACGTTTCCGATCCTAATAATCCACCTATACTGATATTTCCTGAGGGGACGTGCATAAATAACACTTCGGTTATGCAGTTCAAAAAAGGAAGTTTCGAAGTTGGTAGTGTTATTTATCCAGTCGCAATTAAGGTAAATAGTTCAAGTACTCATAATATGTAAATATCATCACTAGTAAAATCAGGATTAGGAAGAATATTAAATCTACGTATACCGCTTATAAAGATTCATTTATAGACTGGTTTCCAGCTCTTATACCTGGAACAATATTAGAATTTGTTATTAGTGGATAAGGATAATGAATAACAAAAATGGATGACAAACTGAGCTGAATTTTCAGCCATGTATATCTTCTTAGATATCTAAAAATGTAGCGAGCGGCACGCTTCGTTTCAATTACTATTTTTAGGATTTTGTGATTAAATAGGATGCTTTAAGGTTCGTTTGAGTGTACGATTTCGAACAAAGAAGTTTGCTATCGATCTAACTCATAATATAGAACCAATTCATACAAATAGATACGAGAGCTTTTAGAAGTTTGTATCTCGTAAAATTGAAGGAGAAAAACTGCTTCTGAAACAACTCAAGTACGAGTATTACTTTCTCCTTAATGTGATGGTTTTGAAATTTTATTTCAGTACGACCCGAGGTTTGGAGATGCCTTCTGGAATAGCAGTAAATATTCTATGATGCAGTACCTGTATTTAATGATGACTAGTTGGGCGATCGTATGCGATGTGTGGTATTTACCACCAATGACGATGCATCCGAATGAAACTGCGGTGCAATTCGCTAATCGAGTCAAGAGAGCAATAGCCGAACAAGGCGGCTTAGTAGATCTCATGTGGTGCGTAGAAATTTTATACCTTCATTAGTAGCGCGCGATTATGTTATTACACGTACGAGTCACGAAAATATTTCGTGAGTGTAGTGGTAAAACTTTAGTAGTGCTACATTCCTTATTATTGAAAGACGAAAATACCTGAAGACTCGTAAGAGCTTATTTGAACTCGCGGTGGTGCTCAATTTGTGTGACGTAGACGAGAAAAAGTCGACAACAAACGCGCGACACCCAACTGATAGAAACACCAAATTCTGTTGGAAGTACAGGAGAATTTTTTTTCGTCTAATTAGGTGATAAATAGTGTATCTGGTGTATGAGGCACGCTTGTTCGTTCAAAAAATTTAGTTTGTGGAATCTAAAAAATTCTTAGATGTGGTTCCGCTTCTTTTTTTAAAAAGTTTCGCTCTTGTATTCAATGGAAGGAGAAGTTTATTAATTGTTCCTCACAGATCGCCTAAACTTAGGCGGTATATTTTCTATTTCTCGCGGAATAATAAGACCCACTGTGAGTGTATCCCTGTGTGTTTACTGATTTCCCGGGTACTGTAAGATTTTCCAATTTTTAAGTGTGTATGAAAAATTGAAAACCTAATAGGTATTATTTTCTTTCATTAATTATTATGTTCTATGAAAAAAAAAAAAAAATCGGCGAAAAACTTGGAAAAATTTTGACCCTTGTCCCATATTATGATAGGAGGGGGACTTGGAAAAATTTCGATCCTCGAGCTATATTTTTCGAAATTACTGAAATAGGTCCAAGTCACTGATGACGTCCTTTTTTAGACTAGATTCATAGTAGGCATCCTTCATACTAGCTTTATACTAGCTGTAGGCTTGCTCGAATTCTCAATACGAAAAGCAATTTGACTCATAGAACAGGTTGCCTGCGTTCCTCGTTTTACTTCGTTAAGGAAGCCGTTCTTTTTTATAAGACTTTATGAATTGTTTTCATTATTCAGTGTGCGGCAACATGAAAAATATGTTGGAGAAATGGGAAACACCTGTTTTATCTAAATTTATTTGTAGCTATCCCAACGAACGTCTGTATTTAGAAAGTCAAGAAGTCCGTTTAGAAAATAATTTTGGATCCATTTCTAGAAGAAGAAAAAAATTGTAATTTTTTTTTCTTCTCGACTTTTCCTCTCACACATTCAAAACTCATTAAATCGAGTTATCATACCCACTCTATTTTTAGAATAAATTAATACCAATCACCTATCAATCGAGCCAGATATTTGTAAAATGAAGAGTAAAACTCAGTTAATGCAGTCTATCAAACTGGTAACAGAGTAAAAGTACCCTTAATCTAAAAAGAAAACCTAAATTTCATTTCATTCAATTCATAATGAAAAATTTTCTCAACACTGTTAATTTTATTATTATATTTGGATTGATATTCAGAATTATCATCTATTTTATGATCACCGATAAAGTATGTAACTGCGAATGAAAAAACGTGCTTTAACGGCAAAATGCTTCTTTTTCAAGAGAGAAAAAACGAACTTTCTATTTTCAAAAAAAAATAAAAAATATATAATGTATAGAAAAATAAAAACCGGCAATTGAAAATAATATTGCCACCTCCTGAGACACCTCAAATCAACTACAGTGGAAACTCTATATAACGAATCTGAAGGGACCACAAAAAAAATTCGTTATATAGAAAATTCGTTGAAAGAAATTCATTTTTTTTCTTATTTTTGCGAAGTTCCACATTTTGAATGATGAAAATTTTCAAATTTCACCTGAAAGTTGACATTGTTAGAAGGAAATGTTGAAATATTCGTCAAAATTCAAATTTTCTGGAGAAAATATTCAAATGTTTACCAAAAAATCAGAATTTTCAGAAAAAAGTTTGAATTTAGGCCAGAAATCGATATTTTTTTGGAAAAAATGACAAGATTTCTGTAGAAAATTCGTTATATAGAGTGAATTGTTCGTTATAAAGAGATTTTTTAGCACGTAAAATTCATTGAAGGGGGAGGGACCGAGGAAAAATTCGTAATATAGAGGAATTCGTTGTATAGGGGTTCGTTATATAGAGTTTCCACTGTATAAACTACTATCTATCACTTAAAAACGAAAAATGATGAATAAATCAATTATAAATACTCATCCGATCCTTGAAACAATTGCAGATGCACACCTTCAGACACAACTTTACAATCCGTCCAAGTTTCAGAGGGTAAAAATCATCCAGTAGTCCTTCCCTTTCCCTGTCAACCTTTATTATTTGATATTATTTGAAACGTTGTTCAGAATTATCATCTGTAATCACCAATTAAGTTTGTGACCGCAAATGAAAAAACGGGCCTTAACGGCAAAATACTTCTTTCGAGAGAGAGAAAAAAAACTTCTTAATTTCAAAAAGAAAAAAGAAAATATAGAAAAGAAAAAGGCAGTTGGAAATGATGTTCCCATTTGCTGAGACACCTCAAATCAACTATAAACTACAATCAATTACGTATGCACGAAAAGTTATGTATAAATCAATAATAGATTTAAAAATGAGTCATCAAGAGTCTCGCAGCACACTTGGTGAAGACCAGAAAATTGTCCTCATTTCATTCAAACTCGAGGTTTTCACTATCTAGTGTGACTAATAATAATGAAAATAAAAAAATTGGGCTGAGTGGCTCAATTCTCGATCACCTTTGATTATAGGTGTACACCTTAAATCAACAATAAACTACTATCAATTATGTATGCACGAAAAAATGATGTATAAATCAATAATAAAATATTTAAGAATTAAGTCACCAAGATATGTAGTCTCGCAGCACACTTGAATGAAGACTAAAAAATTGTCCTCGATCATTCAAACTCAAGATTTAACAAAACAAAATTCAAGCCTCTAGGTGCTGTGGGAAGCGAGATACAAGGGTACTAAATTTCCAGGTAGGAAGAGTGAATAAAATACATTGAAAATAAAATTCAATGAACATGAACTTGTTGTTTTTTTTATTACATCCAACCATACAGAGAAATTATAAAAGAAAAACAAAAAAAAAAAAAACAAAACAAAAACAAAACAATATAAAACAAAACAAAAAAAAAAAAAGAATAGAAAAAAATTACACGCGTGCATAAATGTAAAAAAAAAAAAAAAAAAAAAAAAAAAAAAAAAAAAAAAAAAAAAAAAGTGAAAACAATAGTACTCCGACATAGCAATCCGTTGTAAGGACTGGAGCTGAGTTTGATTTCTTATGTTAAAAAAGATTGATTTAATCCCTCTTTAGAATTTAAAGAAAGTAAATCATAAAAAAAGAAAATAAAGAAAGAAAAAAAAAAAAAAAAGGTGTTGGAAAGGGGATGGCTACTGGGCCTTACCTCGAAGGGAAAACGGAAAAAATGAATTGAATTTAAATGTTGATGGAAGGAGGTAGGTCAGAGATAAATTTGAAAATGTGTGAGAAAATACATGATCTTGTTAAATAAAAGGTTCTTCATCACAATACACGTACTGATAATAAAAGGATAGGAAAATCCTCTTCTGGTAACCTAAGCAGCTATTCGCTACTCGTAATAGTAAGAAATTTTTCAAAAAAATGAAAATTTCTCGAAAACTAAACTCATCCGATCTTCAAAAAAATTGCCAAGTTACAAAGAAATCCATTGGGTATTTCTGGAGGAGTTCCGCGGACAATAAAATCTTATAAATAAATAAATAGGCCTATAAGGAAACCTGAACGGACGGGTGCGATAGGAAAAAATAAAAAAAGTCAGTAAAAGAAAATGTTCGACTGTATGAACGAGAGTGTACGATTTTAGAAGTATTTTTGACGCTCATGCATTACTCAAAATCAGTCAAATTTCCTCGCCCAGTCCTTACACTTCTCGGTCACTTTTCAACTATTTTACTATGGGTGTGATTTATCAGCACAGCTAAAAATGTATGCATCAGCAGCTTTTAAATGCGTAGCACGCCGAAACAAACATAGAACAGCTAATAATGAGTATGCAAAGTAAATAATGCAAACACGAAGCTAAAAATTATATTGAACGTCTGAAAATACGGAGAACATCAAATCAGTACATTATACATCAAAAAATAAAAATCAAATTAAAAAAAAAAAATTTAAAAAAAAAGGTTTCATTACAATCAAAATACACAAATTCTTGAACAGTTATAGGTACCGGTACCAGTAACATTTTATTGAACGAGAAGTGCACGTTTGGCTTTAGACGGGCGACCTCGTTTTCGTTTTCGTCCTAAGGGTACGTTCTTCGCCTCTGTTGGCACATCTACTAGCTTCAGTCGTATAAGCATGCCCAGGGAATGTTTACAACATGATTCCTTCAGGCATATGGGGCACGAGCACGACGACTCATAAACTGAATGACGATTGATATCAATGAACCATATGCTGTAATTGTATTGTACAAATTCGTCAAAAGATTTCCACTTTCCATTTTTTGTAAAAAATTCATCAAGAATATGCCGACTGAGTGTTTTTATCATCACTCATTGCAGATAAATTAGATGTGTAGAACATTTCTATTTGAAGTTAGGTGACTCATAAAAATGAAGCTTCGATTACAGAAATAGATGTTTGTAATTTGCTGTGGATGTGTATTGAAAAGATAGGGATTCCTTTCGAATTAGCTGTTTTATTTTTTCATTATTAGCTGTGCTCATCTCTTCTTTAGAGCGTGCGTTTAATTATTCCCCTTTTACTATTGCCCCTCCAACACACTGGACAAAATTATATCTTGTAAATGGACTTCCTTGGTCGCGTATAGACTTATTAAGTATGTCTTATGATACGTGATAGCTGCTTATAAGATTAAACAGCCAATGCTGTTCCCGAGGTATTCTTCATGTTATCTTTTGCTGAAAGAGAAAACAAATTATAAATCTATGAGGAACATAATTTTTCCTGACAAATTAATCAGAATTCTGCCACGGGTGTATGTTTGGATCGTATTCCACTTCTTACTTTTCTAACTTAGAGAAATCTTTATTCGTGGAAGGAGCCTCCATTACATCGATTTACGAAACGCCATCTAATTCTCATTCTGCCCACTCTGAGCACATAACCTTAAGTGTAGTTGCAAGATTCGCTAATTTAATGAAGAAGAAAAAAGAAAAACGTCATCTACGAGTACTTCCAGTCTGCAAAACTGCACCCTTGTGATTTGTTGTAAAGATATTCATGTCTTTGATGAAATGTACATGTGTTGTGTTTTAGGGACGGACAATTGAAAAGAATGAAGCCGAAAAAAGAATGGAAAGAACGGCATCAAGAAGAGTTTAGTAAAAGATTAAAAGTTGAATAGCACATATCATAAACAAAACATTTATTTTTTGCCTTTTAATTAAAATCCTACCAATTTTCAATCGTTTGAATCGGCGTATTTATTTTTCTTTCTTTTTTTTTTTTTTTAATTTTTTCTTTTTGTATTTATTTTCTTATAAGAATAGTAAGTTACGACTGTAGAAACCGATTAAATCAACGATTTTCTCATGTTATCGTCTATTAGCGGTTGTAAGGCTCTTGTACCCATGTTCGAAAGTGTTTGCCTCTTTCCTTTCGTATTTTCTTTCTCTTTTACATTTTGTATTACTTTTTCACGTGCTGCAACATTATTATAATGAATCAAAAATGAAATTATGTAATATAATTTCGTTTTTGAATTTCGTGGTAGATTTTGTTACCAAAATGTATATTTATCGGTTCCTTCGTAAAATTACGTTACTTATCTCGCTTTATGTGAATATATTATCATCATGTTAAGGTGATGCACGGGTAAAAGCTAGATTCATATTCAGTATTATAATAAACCCAGATTACAAAAATGACATTGGCATAAGAATCTGGAAGTCTGTTTTCAAGTCTGAGAAAGTTTTAATCAAAAATCAGTTCGTGATGTTAGTGAAAAGATGCAATTTCTTAGAATTTATTACTATCGTTACAGTCGGAATAACGAATTCACAGTCTTGTCCGTTTTTTCCTTTTAATTACTATGAAATGGATGTTATTGTTATTGCTACCACTTACTATTATTATCACTATCATTATTCTTAATATTATTATGTCATTTTCTCTTATTTTCTTTCAATTTATATTTACGACAACGTTATTATACATGTATAACTTCTATATATACATCCATCAAAATGTATGTACTGCGGGATCTGTAATTTTGCAATTTAGAATTTTTATTGTCGCATCGTGTAAAATTTCGGAGACAATCAAAAGAATCCTAAATGCAATATTTCTAGTTGATCCCGGTCGACTGATAATCTAGTCCGATCATTAATGTTTTAGGAAAACTGCAGCTCGTTTTGTTTTCTTGTGGTGACGTTATGCCTAAATGTACGTTAGCGTTGTAAATTTCTTTTTCTATTTCATAGTTAGTAGTAAGAGTTGATTTTATTAACGATTATAAAATTATTAAATGGAGTTTCTTGTGGTACTTGATTCGATTTCATTACAATTTGATTCGTTCAATCTTTGCCTTTGTGAAGTAACAACAAACTGGAAATTATGCGACAAAATGCATTTTGATTCTCGAGTGGCCCACAATCCCCTACATTTTACTTCGAATTTCATGATTATAAAGAAATTGTTCTATATAAACAGCTTGGTTTAAGGATGAATTCAGCTTTTGTCGAGAAAAAAAGGGAGAGATGATTAAAAGACGGTCCACGCGTGAAGTATCAAATAGCAGACAATAAAATGTAAGCACGTTATGAATTACGAGCCACGAGTACTTGAATGAATTCGACGACGATCATTAGTCTTCAATTATATAAATACTTCTAATCGATTATTTTGTTGAAGGGGAGCCAACGATTTGATAATTTCTCTTGCCGTAGCTTCCAAATACCACCAGTAGTATTTTATTGTGTTTCAAAATAGGTAGGTGCTGCTCAAAATACGATATGTCTTTGTACGATGGATAATTTCGTATACGTATGCACATTGATGTTATTATTTTGTAAAACATTAATTGATGGTTAAACAATAAACTTACTATCCAACGGAATCAGCTGTAAATATAACGGTAATCAAAGAGCTTATGATGTACATTTGTCTCGACTGAATTCTAATTTCAACGCATTGTTGAAGTTGAACTACTTTTGTTTTTCTGGAAAAATGTTATCTAGTGCGTAATCTTCGTGCGAGAGGAATATGCATTACTAAATGCCCTTTGTACCTCGAATTAAATGTAAGTAGTAAGTTGATGGAATTTGTACACAGATCCAATTGAGTAACCTGAGATATTACGTGTGCGCGAGAATTATTGATAGAAAGAAGAAAAAAAAAAGAACTTTATATTCTACGAATTTCAAGGGCGATAAGGTAAATGATGAGTTGAAAATTTTCTGATAAATGAGTAATTGAGTAATGCTATCCATTCGTATCATTTCAGTCTTCGTTTACCTAGCTTATTATTGATATCATTTTCTAACGTATCTGTGATGAAAAACTCGCTATGAGCGAATATCTAGTCATGTTGCGTGTTCTTATGCTCTCCTGGTTTCTCTTCAAGTGGTATCTTCGTATATATTTTATTTATTTTTGGGTGATTTTTGCGTTGTCCTTTTTCGACGTCAAACTTGGTTTTACCGAGAAGTATGTTCAGTTTATGAATCGCGTGTTTGAAGTAAGTTTTGTTTTTTACGTACGCAACTTTTCTTTCCAGGGGAAACGTAAAATTAAACAAATTTTATTTTTCCAATTAAAAAGTGAATTTTGATTAATCTTTATGCGAAACGTACTTACCTATCGTTATTGAGCTATACTAATAAACTCCAAAATTTTAATATTAGGTAGCCTATGCTTTAAGAATTATTATTGGATAGAAATTTAAGAAAAATCGCACGCAGCAGTCAAGACTCCGAGTTTTATTATAGGTAGATATACTATGTATAAGGTACGACGTCGACTAAAAATAGTGCTGGGTGGCCTTTTTACAAAATTCATGTTTTCGATTTGTTCGCTTCTGAATATAAATGGACGTTGAGGGATTGAATTTGGCGAAAGATCTATTTCTGGAAATGTAATTTGATAAATTCTATTTTGAATGATTTGCGTTTTTCAATAAGAATATCCCTCAATATTATGACTGACGGTAGAACTTATGGTTTTCAACAAAATCTACGTCATACACAGGTTTTTCAAAAGGGAGAGAATTCTCAATGCGCCAGCGGTTCATTTAGAAGTTTATTATTCTTTTTCGTATTGAGTCCCTATTCAAACCGTGAATCATTGTTTATTATACCTCAGGAGAATGAGACCCCAACAAGGGTTCCGGATCAACGCTATTCGAAACGTCGACTTTTTATTTTAATGTTAACGTCTTCAGACGATTCTGGGAAATGAGTGTTCTAGATGCAATTCCCACGTGGTACTCTTTCTTCACGATCCCGGTAGAGATAAGGTGGAATCAGAAACCAGTTCTTACGGGTATAGATCCTATCGAATATGTACGCTAACGAAAATATTTATGAAAAAATATCATTTAAAAACGATCTATCAACAAACCACGATCAAGTTTCTGGACTTCGAGTTAGATTTATCTCCCTTATTGTGCAATTTTCTTCAACGAAGTTCGTTCAGATATTCACGTCAGTAAATGCACGTCAATTCGCCGATATAGGCCTACGCAGTAATGAAATTGACGTATTCACTTGTATTGTGTACAGAACGTAAACGATATTTTACATGTGCACGCTCACATTTTTACGTTTACAAATAAGAGCATGAACCTATTCCTGAATATGTATTTTGATATCTATATTTGTGGGTGCCTACGTTCGTAAATAATTTGTACAGAATATCTCTACGAAACGGAGGAAAAAGATACTCACTTTTCATCGATCCGAGCCCTCCCCACAAGAATGCCTTCATTTCGGTTTACGTTTCCCTTAATTTGACGCTCGACTTTGAAGCATCCGAAATTGAAGAACCAAGACTTACGACAATGATAGGAATATAAAAGTGACTTTGACAAAAATTGAAGAATTTTGTCATCGATTCCCAAAACGAAATACCGCTACCAACTGAAATTTTACCGAAGCTATATTATGTAATAAGTATTCGGTCGTCTGTCACCGTTTTTGATGTTCAAACCCCCGAAAGGTCTTCAATTTAGTATGTATACCCAAACCAATAGGGCTTTTACAAGCGTCGAAGATGAATCAGGAAAACCGGTTGATATACCTATGATTTTTATCGAGACAGATATACTTACCTTTTTCCCAGTTACATCTTAGTTTGCACGATGGGCTATATTTCGCATGAGAAAAAATGACAGAAAGATGAATGTCCGCGGAAATAATTAAGAAAACATCATGCATCGTCCTGCAAACCGATAAGAATTGTAAAAGTCCTATCCCAGAAAATGACTTTACGGGTGCGGATGCAGAGCAAGGGTGTCAATTTTCAGTTGAAACTGGCCGATAACTGATTAATCAGATTAACAATTCAAATTTGTGACGGACTGAAGAACAACTGACTGGTGACTGAATAATTTTTCCGCGCGACATCACTGACTTTTAGAAGCTCGAACTAATTTACCGGTGATTAACATTACAACTCAAGATGAAACTTCACAAAAAATCAGAAAAAGGAATATTCCTGATAGGTATTATACATTAAAAAGTATGGTATTTTTGTTGATTCATCTATTGTTGTAACCAGCACTTCATTTTGCTTCAGTGAACTGATTTAGTCCAGAATGAAGTTGTAAGCTAATTGTTATCGACTTGGTACCTAACTTACAACTCAAAATATAGGCCTTTCGACTTACAACACTGATGTGACTAACACTTATAAATCGGTACAACACACGATTGACTGACTGAAGCCATTTTAAAGGTAAGTTTTGATTACAACTGCCTGACTTGATTTCAAAATAGGTCGATCATTAATGGAGGAGTTTCGAGCGAAACGATTTCAATCGGTCAGGGTTATCGGTTAGAACTTCGAAGGCCTTCGAATTTTGAAAAGGTTATTGGTTAGGTTAGAGGACTATATAAGATAGGTATGCGCCAAAGCGCTAGAGGTATTATCGCTTGATGTAAACAGATGCGGAGCCGGAAAAATCAAGTGGTGGTGGGGGTGTGGTGGTGTACGTTCTTCATGGACCCACCACTGCTGCTGACCCACCAACACCACCACTTGATTTCTCGGGCTCCGCATCTGTTTACATCGAGCGAGAATACCTCTAGCGCCTAAATGCGCAAGTGATAACTGATAAGAAGAGGACCGTCGCCATTTTGATAAAGTCCGAGGAGGAGCAGTTTTAGTTTTAGGAGGTTTTAGGAGAGCCGCGTGAGGAGAATTTGAATAGGTATCAAACATTGAATTTTGGTTAATAATTATAGAAAGATTACCTATAGGCCTATCAATGAGAACGGAAAATTATTATTTATCATAATTATACTCAGTTCACGTTAAGAAAGGGCTCGAGATCGTAAAAAAGTAGGACCAAAAAGTAGTACCTTGAGAAAGGATAAAAGGTAGTAAATTTCTTATCACCTCATTCGAAGAATGTTGAATTCATAATTAATTAATTCCTTGTACTTAAATTTTCACAAGATTTAAGCAAGATTTCAAATTTCGATTACACTTTGCTCCTGTTTGTATTTCTTCGTTAGTGTTATTATGTTTTTTCCACGTTTAAAACATTATTGTGGTAAGAGATTTACTACCTTTTATCCTTTCTCAAGGTACTATAACTTTTTTACGATCTCGAGCCCTTTCTTAACGTGAACAGAGTATAGTGAATTATTTCTTTCATTTTTTGTCAGGGAGTTGTCACGATCTCGATCTTATTCTTATCACTCTGCCGTACAAAAAATAATTGACGGGTGTAAGCTCTGTTATCAAGAACGACAATATTCAGAGAAAAGATTTGATGTACTCATGTTCAATTCGATGAAAAATTGTTATTATACAGAAATAATCTCATCGGCATTAGACCCTTTTCTCAGGATTGTTATCAGAAAAATTTTGCCGACAAAGCCGAAAAAGGTCAATTATTTTTTGCGCGGCAGCCTTGCGCATACCTACCTTATATCTAGTTTCTTATAGTTAGGTAATGGTCGGTTGAAATTTTTATCAAACTGTTACAACGGTTACAGGTTGGGTAAGGGTCAGACAATTTTTAATGAAATGGTTATTCATATGTTAACTGTCATAAACGTTATTCTGGCATATCAACTTACTAGGGGTCATAACGGTTAAATGAAAATTTCATATATTTCTTGATCTCTCCGACTCACTATAGGCTACCTAATTGCCAAAACAAAAAGTGAAACTATCAACGTAACTGTATAACCCTTAGCAAAATGGGAAACGATTGTGGTCAATCAGGCAGATTGTTTTTGTTTAAAGGGTTATCGGTCAAACAGTCAAGGGATATTTTTCGTTTCGGTTATCGGTTATAGGCCTAATAATAATCCCCACCGCCCTCGCTCAGTGTGTTTTTTATTGAACATGCGATGGGTTAAATTTTTAATTTTTGTTAAATGTCGATATAAAAATGATTACAATCAAGAAAGAAGGGAAAAAAGTTGGTCAAATAACACGTTATCATTTTTCTTAGCCTCATTTAGTGTCAAAAATACGCAATTTTTCTTCGAAATCTCGAAAAAAAATTCGTTATATAGAGTAAACTGTTCATTATAAAGAGATTTTTTCATAGGTAAAGTTTCCACTGTATTTCGAAACCCCTCACAACTCACAACGAGAACTTGACTAAAGCTCAATGCATCCTTGTATAATACGTGAGATACTGCATCTCACAGCGGTTACTTCTTTTCTTCAGAGATGAAACAATAGAAAACGAACAAATTTCTGCTCCTTTCCAGCGTTTTTGAACGTGATCGAGACCTCTTGTACGGTTGCACCCGAGGCGGTCGCAAAACCATTCTCGTCTAATAGGTATCAATAAAATTAAAGCTGAAATTGGAACAATAATGGAAAAAATCGACTTGAGGTATATTGGTGTCGTGTTGATAATGTGTGTTTATGTGTATCGACCTGATATATATATATATATTCCCCCCCCCCCGTTGTGCAAGATTCTTATCTGTACTGGTTCACACTCGCGGGGACAATGTGGAGGTGTATAGTGGTCTTCCACAGCTGCGACGCTGATGTGTCAGTCACAAAGAAAACACACTACTCGCAGACAATGTTTGGGTAGTTATTAACATAAGACAATACCTATTTCAAAAACTCATTGGTGGAACATATCCATCACATCTCTTTCATAAGAGAGTTTTTTTGATGGACCCTTGTTCGCACCACTCAAGTTATGTGGCGTCACTTTAGCGCCATATTATCGTCACATCACCGTCACTGCCATAGAATATAACCGTTACCGGTACTACTCTTTCAAACCTGGATGTGCCGCAGTTGAGTCGCGCCCGCGCGCCACATTATTGCTTCAATACACCCATGAATTTCGCTTGTAGCTCCACAAATGTTTTCATTTTGTGAAGGTATTTTGCCGTACATTTGCTTGGCTGTGATTGGCTAATCAGCGGCACACTTCGTCACAAATTACCGGCACATGCGGTACAGGACGTCTCCTGGCACTGTGTTCCGCAATTGTACCGGTATTTTGCATAACGGGGTTGCAACGTTAGTGAAGTATGTTAAAGAAACTAGTCGATAACAATGTACATAGACCCTTTTAAAGGGGTACCTGATTGATAATAATGCAAGTAAAACTTTTCATACCGATGATATTTAACTTGGGTCTACAATCACTATCGAGCTAGGTATAGCTATGTAAGAGGAGGGAACTTGGAGAAATTTCGAATACAGTTGTTGTGTATACTAGAGACGAGAATTTCGAGACATTTTTACGATCAAGCTGAGTGAGACTTATAGATATTCTGATTTTTGAGTTACCAAAAGGTGTTTGCGTTTGGTAGAAGCCGTTGGCAGGCCGAGGCACTGGGATTACCAAAGGAGACTCGTTAGCGACTCCACTTCAAAGACGGGTTAGCAAGACCTCATTCGGTCTCCTAGGTCGGAAGGATGATGTCCGGAGTTCTCGAATTCGAGGTGATTTCATTGATAGAATGGATTAAATAAGGAAATACCTTTAGCAACGTCAGGACAATTCTACAAACCTTAAAAAGGTCTACGTTTTAAGCATAGGTATGTGAGAGATTGAACCTATTCGCAGGCTTGTGGGTAGGTATCTTGAGTCGTTCTCATTCAACTCGACCGTGTTTTGGCAGGTATGTTAATTCAACATAGGTATCCAACTTTGTATGTGGCAATGATGGCTTGTCATTTATTATTACTCGCATTCATTGTTTGCAGTATTACATCAATAAATCACACCGTCAATAAAATATGTGACCTTACAACAGAAGAGGAAGACCTTCTTTTCGAGGGAAGCGATTTTCCGAAAAATATTCCTGGTAAGAGCAGAGTAAAGTGAACTTTTGAATGCAAAAAGAGTATTGAACCTAAGGCCTATACAATTCTGATATTGGTTTGCAGGACGATACATGATATTTTTTCACGAGCTCCCACGTGAATTATTCATTTGTCTTTTTTTCTCATGTTCAACATGTCCATCCTGCAAACCAAGATACAACCGGGAAAAAGATACGGTACCTATCTGTCGCAAGGAAAATTGCATATAATATCAGCTTTTTTTCCTGATTTATCTCCGACGCTTGTGAAGCCCTATAGCAAATTCGTCCTCGTTGAAACTTATTATCAAAACACACATTTTTCCCGATTTTTCCTCCTCTTCACCATAAGCCCGGCCAATCCAGTTGTAAGGACACAACATAGATTTTACTCTCTTATCAGTCTTAATGTCTGAATTTTTTCGTTCAAGACCGTGTGAGTCTAGGATTTTCGTGTTCCCGCAAATCAAACTTCCGACTTCTATTCCAAAGTCCAGAGTCTATCCCGTGTGTATATATTTTTTTCTCTTCTCCCGCTATAGTGATTCGATGGAGCTGATTGTAAATAGTACCTATATTTATAATACACGGTATTAAATGAAACAAATTATTCTATAGTTCGATGAGGAAACAATAATTGATTTTGATATACTCATCGAATTTTGGTTTAAGTGAACAAATACTAACGTTCTGATTTTCACTCTCCGAGTACCTAGAATAGATATGAATTATCGTGCGTCATTCGATAGATTCATATAATATAGCTATCGCGTTATTGCACGTAATATTGCAACATTATGCTTCCTAATTCTAGGAACAAAGTCTTCAGTATACGTACATGTGTACGGTTCACTAGCGCGGATTCCCTTTCCCCTCGATAACGAGCACGTGTTTATCGTTTGACCGTAGTCTCCCCTATCAATGATAAAAAGTAAAGCGGTGTGTCTTTTGATCAGAGATTACTGATGCTTGTGATACTTCCTAGAACCACTCGACTGTACCCACCTCTCGTGTCAAGATAATGAATTTTCCCTTCTTCGCAATCAAACAACTGAGTACAATGATGTTTTTTTTTTTTTTTTAGGTTTTCGTTTAAGCTCTTTTTATCACTTTTTTCATTTTTTGAACACAAAATTGTCCAGCGTCCTTTCGGAAAATTGTGGTTTCGAGGAGGACAGGAATTTTGACCTATCGGGAAAATTTTGATTATGTAACCATGTACCTATCAAAAAGATGAAAGAATGGGATTAGGTTCGGAGCTGCGTGCATAAAAGAAGAGGAAGATTGTAAGAATTACCCGCACCGAACTACCAGTATAGATCACGAGAAAAACATAGGAAAATTCCGATCGTCGAGACCAATAGATCAGGAGGAGGATTTGAAAAATTTCGAGAATCTAAATCGATATAATGGGAGAAGGGGGAGGCTTGTAGAAAGTTCAAATTTCAAAGCTGTATTAAGAAAAGAGAGACTGAAGAGCAATTTTGACTTCAATAAAGAAGAAAAACTGCTATGGCAAGTTGAAAAAAAATACTTTCATGGAGCCCGCACTGTACACATACAAAATAAATTCATTATCCAATAGGCTTTTACTCTTTGACTTGAACAATTCAAATCTCGCAATTTAGCATGCCCTCTCATTTCTGAATTGATAAAATAATTTCTTAATCATTAATCCACTGCTGATCTTAATCCTATATATAGAGGAAATCACTTGAAAATATGATGAATGACGTCGAATTCTATTTTAATATCACTCGCGAATTGTACTTACAGGTTGCATATTTACCCACGGCTATAAATCGCGCTTCAATTTCAACATTATATCCAACTATTTGTTTATTGTAAATTTTGCAACTGATGACCTCGTCTTAGTCTTAATGAGAAGAAATGTAGCACTTCCCTACACTTCTTTGCTCAATATTTTCTATTCCTTATCACATTACGTAATTCATACTTACTTACAGTACAGGCTACTCGATCAAAATAAACGTAAATATCGTGATTGCCTGAAAAAAAGGTAGGAAGAGGAAAAAGAGAAACGTATGCGTACGGGCAATTCTCAAAATATGAGACCTCTTACGAACAATCGAATATTTCTACCTATTTAATATATACATTATATTTTCGACCTGAATGCCATCGTAATTGTAGAAGCTTCGATTTAATGTGTTTCAGTATGTGGAAGAGTCCAGAGAAATGCCACCGTTTGATGACGAGAAAAAGAGACCGTCTTTTTCAAAGAACAGTCCATTTCTCGCAGAAAATGACATCCACAGTCAATTATACAACGATGCAGTGGTTAAAAACAGAGAATCACCAAAATATGCTTCTACCATTCAGCGTAAAATAATATTACTGCCAGAATTTGAAAATAAAATATTGGTAATTTTTTTCTAAATTAATAATTTTATAACCGTTAGATGATTATCATCAATGCGTTTTTATGATTTTTTCTCACACTTGCAGAGTACTATCGAAGACGATGAAGTACTGTTTTCGGAAAGTTCGGCAAAAGTTTACGAATTATCCGATATAGCCATATACGTCCGGGCAGGTATAGAAGCTATTGTTGAAGATCAAATAACTTCCAAATTTGAATCAGAAAAATTAGAGGTAATTGTATCCAACGTCAGGGAAATATTCATTACTTCCAACTAGTTGAATGAGAGAGCGATTTTTTTTTTTTAAATTTAAAAACAGAGCATAGAGGTTTCCAATTTTAATGTTAAAAATTTTCTTGTGCAGGCGTATCATAATTTTTTTTGTATTATTTTTTTCTTCATGTTCGCGTAGGATTGGAATTTACTCACTAGAAATAATCCACATATTCGCTTTTATAACTGGAAGATAGTTATTTTATGGTTCATTGGTCTCTTATTCAGATATTTTATATTGTTTCCGGTTCGGTTTCTCAATTGTATTCTTGGAGTAAGTTTACTTTACCGCTGTTTCTTAGAGGTCGAGTACTTCTTCATTCAGTTCTTAGATCGAATGATTACCATTCCGTTTAGATCATTATAATATTATCCTCCAATATACCCTATTCCCCATTGTGAAAAGCCTCTCAGCAGTCATTCACAGATCCCTATACCCAACTTTCAATCAGAAACAATCCTCTTCATCGGTTCTATCAAAATTTTCCTCGGGATCTTAGTTTCTTCGAAATGCTTCCATTAGTTTTTATTTAGTTTCAAAACTAGGGAAATATTTCTCGAAATTAGGTAACTGATACGATAAACTGATTCTTTCTTTTCAGCTTTTATTCCTCGTGTCTTCTATGACCTTAATTTCGTATTTTCCTCAATCGGATTTCAAGAAAAAAGCTTTTAAAAGAGCACATTTCACGAGTTTCAACTTACTGGCAAGGTGGCAAGGCATGGTGTTGAGATTCCACGATTCCAAGAATAAACCTCGACATGGAATCGCAGTCAGTAACCATACAACTCCGTTCGATGTTCTGGCTTTATCTACTGATAATTGCTACTCGCTGGTAATATATTTCAAGTTTAATTTTGAAAATTTCACTCACTCAATCACCCATTTATCTGTAAATTTCAGATCCTCACACATATTTATTTTTGTATCCATATATACATACCCGATTTCTGACTCTTAATAACATTCAATTGAGAATTAAACTTGAAGAAATAAACGTGTCGTGTTACAAGAAGATTTCCTCATAAATTATGCAATAAATTCGAAATTACCCGTTCATAATCTGTCTTATTATTTTCCCATCAGACTGGTCAGAAACATGGTGGTTTTATTGGAATTTTGCAACGGGTTTTGAATCCTGCTTCACCTCAGATTTGGTTCGACCGATCGTCTGGACAAGATAGAGAATTCGTAGCAAGAAGGTATGGAACATTTTAAATACTGCCGTTCGCACTCTGACTCTAATATAAACCGAAGGATTTAATTACAGAATGCGGGAGCACGTGAATGACGACAATAATCCACCCATTCTCTTATTCCCAGAAGGAACATGTATAAATAATACGGCTGTGACACAATTTAAAAAGGGAGCCTTTGAAGTGGGTGCAACAATTTATCCAGTTGCAATTAAAGTGAGTTTAGATTCATATGAACAAATATGAAACATGTACTATATGATCAAAACTGGTAAACCAACGAAGGTAGTCGACCACGTTTATCCAATTCTCCGGCAAATGGGCAGGTCAAATTGTTTGGAACGGTATAAACGTTTACATGCGCAAGAGAATATATTTAACTGTAACAAAATATCTATAAACGGTCCATCCACAAACGCAAGTTGGGTGTAATTATGTACAAAAAAATTACAAGAACCTTTCGGGTACTTCCTTTCAATAACCTTCATTTCACTCGCTTTTTTTAAATTTTCATCTTAATGTAAAGATATACAAAATCTAGCTTCCTTGACGACAATTCAAAAATCGAAATTATTGATTTCACAGTACGATCCCAGGTATGGAGATGCTTTTTGGAATAGTAGCAAGCAATCCGCTTCACAACACGTATTCGAGATGATGACCAGCTGGGCAATAGTGGGCGATGTTTGGTATTTACCTCCAGTAATTAAGAGACCAGATGAGACATCTGTGCAGTTTGCAAACAGGGTTAAAGGCAGCATAGCGAAGAAAATGGATGTGATCGACCTTGCCTGGTAAGCTTTGTATTCGCTCTCTAAAAATTGCTTACGATACAAATCGGAATAACAGGTGTGGATCGTAGATCACTACTAAATGAAAGAAGAAATTTACTTGTAAAAATTCAAAAAAGACATAATTTTATTCGTGCAAGGACACAATAATCATTAAGCTTTTCCTGCACAGTTTTTCATCATCACTTGAACATCATCAGAGTCTGAAACGTCGCATTCAAATAATTATAAAAAACTGAGCAGGATACGCCAAATGTACTTTATTTACTTTATGCAGTGAAAATTCTTCACCTATTATTGAAGGAGCGAAAAAACTCATAGCATTTTGATCCCGAAACTTCTTATCAATTATTGTATTACTATTTATTTGATCAAGTATTGAAATTCACGTTTACAGGGATGGCCAAGTCAAACGTAATAAACCCAAAGCTGAATGGAAAGATGTTCACAAGAAATTATACTACGAGAAATTAAAATCGAGACTAGGACTTGCTGTTAGCATTTAATATTTCGTATTCTTTGATGGTTTTATATTTTTCGCAAGTATCGCACGCGGAAATGATGCGAATACTGTATTCTCAATTTTTGATGATAAATTCTCGCACTATCAACGTGACATTTTAGCGCGTAATCTTTGATCACTAATTATAAATTTATAGTAAGTACTTCGACTTATCTTTGCCAACTGCAAATATACTTAATTATTATAACAGAAGCTCTGGAAAATCCATTATGATCGTGATCTTTTCTTGAGTTGCGAAATATCTTCCAAGGAAATTCACATTCTATTAAATAAGATAAGAAAACTCATTAGAATATGATAATGAAAGAATAAATTAATAAATCAGGACAAAATTTCAATAATTCATCACAAATGCGCTGCACGAGTGCACGTGCGACGTTACTACCACATCAGAATCAAGGGAACGTACCTTGATATTTGTTTTATCGTTGTACTTCGATCTTCAAGTTCTCCCCTAATTTACTGTCTTCATCTTCTTTTTTCTTCTGCTTTTCAAACATCTCACGTAAACGTTCTGTAGCAGTGGGTGACATATAAGCTGGCGTAGACAATTCGTCCTAAAAAATAAGTCTAGTTGAAGCAATTTGCACAAAATTTTTCAGAAAATTAGCTCTATCAATTTTCAAAATACCGAGGGAAAAGATTCAACATTTAATTTTGGATCACAATTCGTAAACGGATTCCAAACACCTTGTATTGAAGGTGTGGTGGTGTACTGTAGTTTCCTAAAACGTGTATTTGGAATACCCGTACGATTACGAAGGTAGATCATCCATTTATTTACTTCATCTCTATCAAAATTATGAATGTTGTTATAATGCCGTTCACCATTCACTACAAAGAAGGGAAAAACAAAAATACAAATTAGGCCTTGATATGACACAGAAAATGAGAAACATCAAGTAATGTAACTCACAATATTCGGAAATTACGACTGGTGAATGATGCCTTCGCGGCTTCAGATAAACAACCACTTCCGGATTCTTTTTCGCAAAATCTACAACATCTTGTTCGATAAAACTCCTACAATGATACAAGAGACATTGAAATTGATATTTACCACGAAAATTGAATTTGCATAATGGAAATATAACGACTGTTATTTTGAATGCCTCATAATTCCTACCTCACACCCTTACTTGCACCGGAACTTTTACAAAATTTGATAGTGACTCTTTTTAATTGACACAGAACACGATTGATTCCACTTTTCATGTGAGCCCGAGGAAAACCGGACGGTAATGACAAGCATTTATTCATTTTCGTCTACTTTTATCGTCTTTCAATCTAGAAACCAATATTCAATTTGGAATTCTCCAATATGATTCCAGAAAATAATTTAACTAGGTGTGTAAGAGTACAGGATACCCGAGAATTTCGAACATCACTTTTCGAATTTTCTTAAACTTTCGTAAATCGTAAGTCTGAGAAATAGACTAGAGTGGTGAGGCAGGAAATTAACCCGAAATTTAATCCGGTTGATAACAATGAAGAACTGATAAAAGATCGCCCCTCTCACGTGTGATTGGGTGTGATCGGCAGCCATCTATGGTATGCAGCGCTCCTCGCGGATGACTAAGAAGGGATGACCGGTCGTCCGTACTATAGTCCGGTCCCTAAACTTTCGTTATCAGTATACATGATTTTAATCAGTAATCTTAAGGCGCTAGAATTTCTCTAAGGCGCTCAGTTTCTCAAGATGGAAATATTGTACATTAAAATAAGATCCAAGTTTTTCTTTTCCATTTCAATGTCTTTTCAACTATTTATTACCTTTATTTCCTAACTGAATCATCTGAGAGAACACAGGAACGCTCTATTCATTGAGTATTTCCTCTGTCATTGTCATGTCGTTTGTGCCATGTGAATGGAATGGATTTATTAGTGCCAAAAAAGAAGAAGAAAAAGTATGAATTGTTTCCTCTCAAACCGTGTGCCTAGTTCTATTGCATTCATTTTACTCAATTTTTAATGTATCGGTTCCAGTTTTGTTCATGAAAATACATTCAGCTGTGTAACCTGTCGGAAAGCTTTTGCTCGAAAAGTTGGCCTGAGAACTCATATAGAGAAGACAAATCACTCGATCACCAAAGAATGGCCAAATTTCTTAAAGGTGCATGAGTCGAAACTCAAACTTGCGCTGTCTGAGTTGTGAATTGAAAATAACTTTTTTCATATGTTTTCAGAATGTTTTACCTCAAAAATGGTCCTACAATATCATTAACTTCAACAAATATGGTCTTCATTATAAGCTACGATTTTTATTGCCCAATGTTGCCACTATCCCACAGCTTCATCAATGGATACAAACGTACATAGAATTGAACAAATGCGTTTATACCAAAGTTGGGCGCAGAAATAATCGCTCTGGTTTAACGCCTTATTCAGTGAGTTTAGCTTTTCCAGTAACTCAGCTAGCTTCCCATACAGTAAGGTTGCTCTAGAGTCCAGACATTAAAATACAGCAACCCCCTTCCCTTTTTACCTGCCTAACAAAACGAAAACTCTAATGCAAAGTATGGTACATTTTACTGTAACCAGACAGCAAAGTCGGTCTTCTTCTTCGTCTTCTCTATTTTCAAGGTATTTTCTCCTATCTAACTGAGACTGGGAATTCGTTCTTCCCCTTCAATATTTGGTGAAGGAGCGTACTGCTTCACCTTACTTTTTCGTGTTTCTCTCCGTCAATCCGCTTGATCCTTACCATTACGATGATTCAAATTTCAATCGACCGCTCGTAACGCTGGCGTATTTTCAGCCACTCGTTCTTCCTGATTCTCCTTGATTTAAGGTCATTGAATGCGTTCCAGTTTTCCCAGTGCTAATTCTCATTTCTGTCTCATCCAATCATTTGTGATGTCAGTACCCATAAATATGTATGTTTCCAAACTTGTTTTATCCGTTCTCTATAGTCTTGGATTAACCTATTCTCATCTTTTTAGTTTTCTTGGTATTTATAATGATAGAAAATTCCTTACCATTTTTAGGAGTTCTATCGGTGCCAACATTTTCACCCTAGAAGGAATGGAAAAAAACGTTCCAAAGGAACGGGTTGCAAAAGCACCATTACTGCGTCAATAAAATGTGATTATAGTGCAACTCCGTAAGTATTAATCTATCTAATTGTTCAATTACTCGACTTATTATCTTTGAAATCAGTCGATAAATTTCTTTTTCAGGTATTATGCAGTCGTTTCTATCAATTTCACTCATAACCATCCTGTCTATTCTGGAGATACGCTGAGGTATCGTAAACCATCTGTTCTAGTTGAAAAAGTATTTCAACATATGTTAGAAAACGGCTTATCTCCTGCTCAAGCTCTGAAAAATTTTATGATTCACCTTGAATTTCAACCCGCTGACTTATATTTCATGTCTGTATCAGATCGTACGATGTGCCCCGATTACAATTGGGTTCATTATTTCTATCGTAAATTATCCAAAAGAAAACGTAAACAGTTTAATTACGCTGAAAATATGGCAAACCTGATTCGATACTCCGATCAACTGAATCTTGAACATGGCCAGCACACATGTTTATGTCAAAACGTAAATAATATTCACTTCATCGTGAGTATTGTAACTCCCTTGATGAGAAGAACTTTGGCCAACCGAGCTTCTGGTGAAGTAATATACTTGGAATCTATTGGTAGCGTTGATAAATTTGGTTTAAAGGTGTACATTTTATTCACTGAATACAACATTACCAGAGTTCCTGTTGGAATTCTAATCATGACCCACGAGTCCGAATCTGTAGTCGAACAAGCATTTCGATTATTTTTTATTATGATTGACGACGACCCGTTGTGTTTTGGAGGTCGTGGCAAAGATGGCCCCGTTACAATCCTAACAAATCAATCTAAAATTGAGACGAGAGTCCTCAAGTCACTGTTCCCGAAAGCAATAATTATTTTGCATACTTTTCACCTACTACACAATGTGTACGAATGGTTATTGAGCTCGCGATACCACGTAAACAAAGAAGTCGACCTAAGCCAGCTGTATTCGTCAATCAGAGGCTTGATATATTCGAAGGACGAAAAAATCTTACAAAATAATTTTGATTCAATTATACGAATGTATTCGGATAATCCCTTGTTGTCAAGCTACGTAAAACATTTATACGTGAAACGATGTAAGTGGGCTTTGTGTTACAGATCTAGTTTTTTACGTCGTGGGACTGATCGTAATACAGTCGCCGAACGCGAGCTTCAGATTTTGAAGGAACGTATTCTGGAACATATGAAAGTGCAAACTCCCATTTTGTTGGTCAACTATTTTGTCGTAGAGTTCGACGAGTTTTTTCGAAAAAAACTAATAAACAGCTGCGTCGAATTGCATCATAATTTTTTCTCGCGCGATTTTGTCAACGACGAGGATGCCAAAAGCTATTCTTACGGATCATTTTTTGGGTCGAAAAATTTGTTCTACGTTTATAACAAAATTAAAAAGACCAAGTACATAGTGAATGTGGATATCGGTATGTGTACTTGTTGCGTAGGAGTCACCGGGAATACGTGTAAACATCAACACATCGTTATGAACGATTTAAATGATGAACCTGAGAGTTTGCAATGCACGATGATAATAGAACCGAATTTGGATTTATATTACATGGCCACTGGAAGTACTGAATTGGCTCAAAGTTTTTTCGATTCCATTCAGACCACGAATATTGAAGATGTGGTGGCACCGTCAGTGGTGGAAACCATCACAAAAATTGAAACGTCTAGTCGCAACAACAGCCTGGAGGAGAATCTAGGGAGTCATATAGTGGAAGAGATTTTGATCGAAGTGGTGGATCTAAAAGATGGGAACGAGTACACTATGATAGAATCATCCGATGAAAGAGAACTAACGAATGAAATGCGAAACTGTTTCGGTGCCTTACTCGAAACCTTTCACGGGAATGAATCTTATTATAGAAATGGTATAAAATCCATGTATCGAGAGCTCGAGAAATTATTGAATGCGCCTGCTGAATCTAAATTAGTTGCATTGAATTCCTTTTGTGCCGACGTGGTAGATGCAAATGTTAACTAATTTCATCTGGCACCATATTTTATCGAGTATCGATCTATCGTATTTGTTTCTTTGATGTAGTGTGAGAGAAATTATATTTTTAGAACTTTGTTATTCTTGTATATGTATTTCATCTTCTTTTCTAAAAATTTTTGTCCTTGTTATTGTAAATAACCTTTTCACTCGGACGAACGAACCAAATTGTATATTTTAAGTTACACAAAGTGATCTTACATTTATTTAGTGCAAAGTTCCTCAGGTTTCATCTTTGTATCTCGTTACCTAAATAGTGTTTTTCTTTTGTGACATGTTTTACTTTGTTGAAATTATTTTATCATAATACATCGCGAACAATTTCTAGTCTTGTTCAGAAGAAAACTTCATCATATCTTTTTAAAATACCTGAGAACACAGCAAAAATTTACCTTTAGATAAGTTCAAAGGTTTTTTGCTGGATTGCACACATTCTCCAGTCCTCTTTCTCAAATGTACCTCTACCAAGCTTGTAAAAATGTTTACACCCACGCTAATGAGAAACTTCGACACAACCGTCTATGCGATAACATTATTATATTCTCAATAATAGTGATACATGCAGAACAAAAACAATAAAAATCTTCTAAAAAAAATCATTATAAAATAGATAGTGATCAAAACGAATACATGAAAGTGAAGTATGATGCGCCAAAAATATTCGTTCGTACTATTATTTATTATAAGCGTAAAATGCGGTAGCTCGTACGGCCGACTCTTTGCGTACAGGTAGCGCCGACTGCGACGCGGACGGATTTCCTTTCAAGGGCGACGGTGTATTGAAGGCGGACGAAGCACTCGTATTGAGGCTGGTAGTACTTCCCGTCGTCTTGAAGGTGCTGGTCGCATTCAAATTATTCTCGCTCATCGACCATCGATAATTTTTCACGATATCAGGCGACTTTTTATCGTTCACTCTGTTACCCGCCGATTTGGGAGTTGTGGACTCTTTGATTCTAGACGGTATTCCACTTCGGAAAGGCTGCGACGTCAGCACGCCGCTCGTAGAATTCTCTGTCGTCGGCGTGGTAGTTTTTGACGACGAATTACTTCCTGCAGGGCGAATCGATTCCTTCGGAATCGGTATGCTGGAAGTCTCTTCCTTTGTAAAGGTATTCTGACGCTGCAGACTGACTGGTAACTCTGATGGAGGTAATTTTTTCACAACCGTCGGATCTGTGAATATAAAAAACATTTAAGGCCATTTGTAAGGGGGAAAAAATCAGATAATCATGTTCGCCGACCTGCCGGAGAATGGTGGTTCCGAGGGTCCAAACCTACAGATTTGCCGAAGTAGGGAGACTTAAACAAACTTGATACATATGATGGAGGAGAGAGGAAGCTAGAGGAGGCTGTGACGTCATCAAGAAAAAATTGAATATTTTCATAGATTTTTCTCTGCTTTTTTGAGCTTGGTGGTCAGAATTTTCCCAAGGCCCCCGCGTCTCCTCCCCCTTACACACAGCTCCCAGTTCAAAATTTTCAAAGCGTGCCTCCCGATGTTTGTGAGTGCAGCTTGAAGAACGGAATTTTTTTGTCAAGTCCCAGAAATACTTAGGAATAAAGAAACAAAAGAGATAGTAAAAAATATGAGGAATCCCCACATCAGGCAGGAAGCAGAAATTTGTACGTTTTTTAGGTGCTCTATAGTTTTACAAATGCAAGAACATTCTCTAACAGAACTTGACCTATGTTTTGCAAATCCAGATCAGACTCACTTTTTGTTTTCGGCAGTTTACTACTGACTACCGGTATGCCACTTCTAGCCATTTTTGGGGTCACTGGTTTGACTATTCTTGCTCCGACCAGTTCGTGGTAGCTTTCATCATTATCGGAAGTCGTGCTAGATTCGTCGCTTTTGTGCAACGTACACTGAGATGAGACGGGCGTTTGAGGAATTACGGGTTCCACAGTTTCTGGCTCCAGTGGTTTCTCCTTATTTTGACATCTGACTATCTCCTCGAAATCAGTTTTAGTCAGCGTGCGAGTCTTGAAACGATCTTTTTCGCTCGATCTACGATCTTCAGAAGTTGCGGATGGTTTTTTGAGTGCAACGTCGTCTGTATCTTCTCTCATTGTCGGTGAAACTATCGCCGTTGTTTTGGTGGGCGAGGTTTGCTTCACAGTGTATGTATTGTACCTAGCAGAACAGAGGTAAAATTTTTGATAAGTACAATTCCACAGTCCTATTTGACCCTAAGGTGCCGGACCTTTCAAAAAACTAACCTTTCTTTGATCTGACGTCTCTTCTGTTTCGGTGTAGTCTTTGCCGGGCTCGGCGGATAATCCGTTATTTCTTCAACATTCGTCAAACTGCTATCCAGATTAGCCTCGGCTAAAAACGAAGGCGGTCCTATATTTTCTAGATCGCTAGATTCTTTTACACTACGCATTCCCAACGCGATACACTGATTAAGTAAATCTACAAAAGGATTTCTTTCATCAACACTTTTGAAATATCGTCAACAATAAAGCTTAAGCAACAGATAGCTCACCTTTTTCCTCTTCTTCCGACAAATCCTTGCTATCAACCCCATCCAGCATAAAATCATTGTCCGTTATTGAGGACGTAGTCGTCATTGACGAAATAAGGTTAACGTTCGGCATAATATCTTTAATAAGAGTACGATCTTCAATCGGGAGGTCTTCAGTAATCTCGGAAAGAGTAGACGATTGCGAGCTCTGATTATCGTCCAATGAATTTGGATTCGATAAGCTCAGAGACTGTTTGCCTTTCGCGATGCACATATTTAAAAGATTTTCTTGTTCGCTATCCAAACACGAGGAAAGCGGCAAGATACTGTTCTGCAAGAAACTATCCTCAGACGGACACAATAAAGACAGGTCGGAGTTCGAGGCGGCGTGACTAATCGAAATCGGCGTACCTTCGGTGCAATAATTTATTGTTGAATCTGTTAACGTCATCGACTGGAACATGGAGCGACTCATGCTGTCCTGAACAACTTTAGGTTTCGGAATGGTGACGTTTTCGCTACTCACGCTTTTTAGAACAGTTTTTTGCGTTGCAGATGGCTTTTTATTCACGACCGCAGCTTCTGCGTGCGCTTGTTGTTCTTCTAAGGATAATTCCACTTCCAAACTGTCATCTTTCTCATCTTCAATTGCGACGACCGTTTGACTGTTGCTAGTAGTATTTCCACTAGAACTAGTCTCCGGCTTCTCGACGACTGGCGCAAGTCCATCAACAACATACGTGTCGTCCTCAAAAGTCAATGAACTCAAACTAGTTGCCACTGAAAACTGTATCGGTGTACATTCGTCTTTGAATACAGTCACCTCATCGTCGAATACGTTCTTCGTTAAGGGCGCACGAAATTGACTTTCATGCGTTTGTGGTCGTGGCGTTGGTGGCACAGTCTGAGTAGGTGAATCTGGTAAATCACTCGGGCTGACAATACCACTTACCGCCCGACTGTACTCACTAACGACGGAAGCTTGGTCGTCTATAGGTCCACCGCACGAGCTGACTGAGTCCATTGAACTGCGTCTCGAAAACATCAAGGGTGTATGGGTGGGTAGACTTTCGTTCAGCGGCGACGATGGCAGTTTGGAATCGGGCACGCCACTTTTGTTGTCTCTCGTCTCCAAATCAGTGGTTGGATGAGAGTCGTTAGAATGCTCGCTGAATTTTAGGCTGTAATTGGTCGGTTGATCGACATCCGTCTCAGCGTACTCGTCATCTACGTTGTAGGGTTCTTCAACCTTACGAAAACTATTCGATTTGATATTGTCCTCTTCTTCGTCATCGTAAGTTCGAGGAACGACGTCTGAATCACCGTTCGTATTTTGATCAGACTCTTTATCCTTTTTCTCATTAATGACGCTGTCTGTGGGCGTCAAATAAGTGTACGAGGAGGTGATACCGGTCTCGCGTTCTAACGATCTTGGTTTGCGTGGCGCTAAAGCTCGTTTCTTTGTTGCCTCAATGACGCTTGGACTCGAACAACAGCTCATCAAATTCTTAAGGGCGGCACTGCTCGCGATAGAGATCATCTTATGTTTTGAATGGGTGAGCGAACGAAGCATATCGATAGCTCCCAGTTGAATAAGCGTACACTGGTCTTCGGTGGAGCGAGCGGTCAAATTCCACAACGTTCCGCAGGCATTACTCACTACGGCCAAACTTGAAGATTTCAACTGTTGCAGTAATATCTGTAGGCAATTGTGCTCTCTCAGAATCGCCCTGGAATAGGAAAATTTGGTTTACATATCAGTCCTATATTGGATGACAAGTATTAGAAGAGAAGAGAATATTTATAATTCATTCTTACATCTTTTTAAACGAACAAAAGTATTTTTAGTGAACGAAGGAATACCTTTTTTGGATACATACCTATAATCATCCCTGATAGCGATTATTTTTGAGACATTTCTCAAAATACCACCAACATTTTCAATAATAATCGGAGATCCAGACGGAGCTTGGTAGGTAAGCATTCTTACTAGGAACTCGATGGCATATTCAACATTACAAATATCCACCTGAGAACGAATACAAAATCATTGAAATTTTTGCTTCATCTTCTCACCTGATATACTGTAGTTCAAGCGAACAAGCGTAGTCCACTTCAGAGGCTAGTTTGTCTAAACTATCTTCTTTACCTTATTAAGATCACTGTGGGCTGAAAGATTCCACAAAGCTGCTAAAATAGCTTTCAGCGTCGATTCCTTCTTCACACGCAAAACAGTTCGCATCAACGTTTTGGTAGCGCCTACCTCTCTTAGCGTATCTTTGGTATGCGTGTCCGCTCTCCACGATAGATTTCTAATAACACCCGCGGTAACCTGAAAGTATATTCATTAGCTACAAAAATTTCTGCTATCAATTTCCTCAAATCTAATCATCATTCCGTTTCACTTTTTACCTGACACAAATCTTCAATGGGAGAATCCAGTTGAGCAACTAAGGCAAGCATAAACGGCTTCATGGAGCATAGCAAAGCTTTGTTTGTGCTATCACCGCAAGTCAAATTGGTCAATGACATGGCAGCGTATCGTCGAACGTTGACGTCGTCCGGAGTCAAATTTTGTACATCTTCGTTCTTTCGTGCATGCTCAACTTGTATGGTTTTTGCGAGTGCGTGAAGACCTCCAAATTGGCACATTGTCAGTCGTTGCTCGATATCGAATGATAATTTCATCAAGGTGCTAAGCGGTACAGTCGGATTTGGCGAGTGATTTTCATTTTCGCAATATTCCAACAACTGCTCGATCAATGCGAGAATGCGCGCCTCTCTCCGACCTTGTTTCTCGTCCGTGTTATGTCGCACGATCGAATGTAAAGCTTGCGACGCGTGCTCACGAACTGTCTCGTTCGAACCGGGCCCGTGTATCAATTGAATTAATAGAGGAAGACAACCTGTAATAATCATACAAGAACTTATAATAAACGAGTACGTTATTTTCTCTTAGCTAGTTTCAATTCTATAGAAGTATTTTCAGCTGTAATATATTATGGAAATTATCTAAGTGTACCCTGGTTGCGAGAGAGAATTTCTACAAAGTGAACGATTGAAATTGTAAATTCAGCACTCACCTGACTGTCTAAGTACAGCGCAATTATCGGGTGAACCGCTCATGGCAAGAAACTTTTTCGATATGATTTCTTTGTTATCAGTCTTGAATTGCGATAGTAGTTCATAAACCATTTCTGATCTCTCATTCAGGAATTCTTCACTGTGAGTCCGGTGGACCGTTTCGTCTTCATCTTGAGACGAAATCTGTCGCCAAAATGAGAATAAATTACAATGTGAGCTAATATAGCTTATTAGAAGGATTCCTTAAATTACTTCGCATCGAATTGAATCAATTAAAACAAAATAGCACATTTCGGCACTTCCAGCACGAACAATTTGTCATAGATTATATCGAGAGAAAATATTTTGAATTGTTGAAGAGTTTTTTTTTTTTTTCTTCCATTTCTTCTTTTCCTTAAAATAATAATAAAAAATACCAAAAACTTCTACTCACTTGATATTTTTGAGATTCTATCGGTCCCACACTATGCCACATATTGAAATCTAGTTTTGTCTCCGAATCGAAATTCATGGTAGGAAACTGAAATCAATTCAAACACAGAAAAAAACTCTGAAAACTTGTTGAAATATTTAAAACATAAAAGATAAACCAGACTCGTCAGATACCGGCGTATTCATTCAAAATTATTGGCCAATATTTATTCCAGATTATTGCACTATATGATTCAAGAGCTATTTCAATCGAGTGTAATTCATTTCAAGCACTCGTTTCAAGATTGTTCATCACAGTGCGCCCGAATGCACTTTTTACACTATTGTCTTTAACAAAAGAACTTCGTCACATTTGGCTTACGTAAATTCGGTAATTTTACTGAGATAATGAAGCGATAATACAAACGACGAAACGCAAACGAGAACGACGCGCCTACAAGTGTCAAATTAATATCTACAATTCATAGAAACAACGGGATTATCCCGAGAGAGATCGTCGAACAATATTGGCAACGCCTGAGAGAAACATAGACATATTAATTGCTGCCTGGGGATACCTACTCGGGCATTGTTATGTCTAAGTTTTATTCCCGAAGTATGAATATCGACAGCGTTCTTCCGAAGTGACTTTATCAAAGACCAGCATGAGAGCATTGCTACTTAATTACACGAAATTATTCATGTAGATGAATCACTGCTAAATTCTTTGATCTGCTCACGTACAAGTGAACTATTTTCAAAAATCTTTCAACTATAAAAGACCTTCAGTCTCTCCTCAGTTTCCTTCGCCTATCGTTCAGCTAACTTCTGTAAGTTCTTTTAAAGCTAACCTAGTACTTTAAATTTTTCCATTTTGTTCTTCTTTTTTCCTCTCAAATCTATTGAGTGCTTAAATTTTCGACTACTATTCACGTACAAGAAGTAAAATTTCGAACTTTCGTCTCTCAATTATTGTTCACATTAAGGTATAATGAAATACTGCATTCTTGGGATTTAGATAATGGAACAGATGTGACGTTACGTCGCTGAAAACGAGGGGTTGAAACAAACGCAATCTCCATCCGCTAAAGTTGTTATACTTTTCTCTCTCTCATTCCAGATTTACGTTTAGAAGAATTACCTCTTTGGATGATCTTTTTTTATCCGCTTGTTCCTTCATTTCTGCCGAGTGTTCTTCTTTCGAGTGCTGACCAAGTAATTTCGCCATCAATATTTCACCCCTGATATCTCGAGGCAGATTTTCATCATCGTTGTTGAGAAACTGTGTAACAATCATAAAATAAAGAAAGTTCTCAGTGCTATGACATAATATATTTTGGAATGAAAAATTTCTCGGAATCTAGCAGTTCTAGTATTAAGTCGAGAAATAATTCTATAGATTACTGCAATATGAAACTATTCAACCTCTAGATCTAATCGATATCCTATTTAATTTTTTCCAAAATTTAATTTAATCAAAAAACTATCCTTATTAACTACCGTTTAACGAGCAATCGAAAGAGGAAGATACAATGCAATTAAAAAAATATTTACTTCTCATGACGTTCATCCGCGCGAAAATAACGTCAATTTTCCTTCGCGAATTATTTAGTACATTCCAATGTTCCAGCCATTGAACAGCAACAGTGATTACAAGGCATGTAAATGTAATTACATACTATAGTTCTACGAGTAATGATATTTCTCGACTGACGAGTAATGTCATCCTTTCGTTACGTAACGGGACCGAATAGAACTTCTCAAAGAGGTTACATATTTTATTCTAGAGAGAGGTAATTTTAACGCGTCACACTTTCTAACGATCATGAAAAATTGTACGCCGTTCATAGGAGTGCGAGGGATTGAATGAATAAATTTTGAAGTTCAAGAGCAAAAGATAAGACGAGAAGACAATCGATTTTGAAAATTTGAAGAGGGCTAAAAAGGTAGTTTTAGATTCACGACAAGTGTTTTTGATGGATTCATCATGCTGGTTTGATAAGTCCTTCGAGTAAGTCAATCTGTGGCGCTTCTAAAGGAACTTAGCATCCTGTCTCCCGATTTATGTTCAGCCTAAAAGGAGTCTTTCCTTGAATTGAACCTCGTTATGAAAACTCACGACTTTGGTCTTTATATGTGTGTGACTTATTATGATCTATGCTCAGAGCTCTCACTATCATTTGTTAGAGAAAAAGGAAAACACTACGAATTCGGAATCAGAGAAGTTCGGTTCGAATTTTCAATACGTAGGTCAAAGTAATAGCTTCTGTTATTTTGTGAGAATCTTGGTAAATATATGGACGAATTTTATTAATATGAATCTCGCGGTAACGGAAAAACCAAAAGCAACATCTTTTCAACCTTTGGAAGCTTTTCCAGGGGCGTCTAACGAGAAGAACGTGTTCAAAAAACTCGAAAATCGAGCTGAAAAGCTGAAAAACGTCCACTAAGTAATCTAGAGGCTATTAGGTTGGAAGAAGAAGAGAGAAAAAGACAGAAAGAAGAGCGGAGAAAGATATAAAAACCGAAGCAAGATCTTAAACAGTTTTAGACTTACTTCCTTGACATGTTTTGATGTATTGCTCATTCTGGTATGATAAGTCCGCCGAGTTAATTAATCTGTAAGATTTGAAAGAAATAAAACTTTCGTATTAAAATCTTGGTTATGTATTTATTACTATCGAACACAAGAATTTACGTTCAGCAGAAATATCTTCAAGGTTTTCCGGTAATTATGAGTTTTTCAACACGATTTTTGCAAGATTATCACAAAATAGAGTTCAACTATAAAAATTGAACCACGAATACGTCACATTTATCTCGCACAACAAATTATGCATCATTCTAATTAATTATACTCAAACAAAACACTGCACTCTACTCGAACAAGGAAATAAAACGAACTATGTCATTTGTTACATTTAGTCTCGTAGTACAAAAACATTATTCAAGATTGATTGTTGTATTACATGACACATCATAAATACATGCGAACTGATGTGATTAAATCATAAAACTCGTAAGAAGAATTACATTTACCTAGATGAATCTTGACATTGCGAGATATTGTTCTTTCCTCTGCATTTTATTTCACTAATTGATAATACTCTTGGCAATGTAATACCATACATTAGAATTCGGAGAGTTTGAAACCTAGAAAAAAGAATAAGATTAAATATTTTAGCCGTTTTCTCTTTCATAACGGCATAATTATCATCCGAAATACCATGCATTGCTGAGACACGAATATACTAGATTCGAAAACTGATTGCCCTCCTCCAGTCAGAACCGAATGAGTATTGAAGTACAATGAAAAAAGAAAAGAATATAAAATACTTGACGCCTGTTGACGAATAAATGGTACACGAGAAGATGATTATTATTGAATAGCTAACGATGAAGGTTCGTAAATTTTAAGTTTACGAACGACAGAATTTACTGAAAAGAAAAATACTGCATCGCCTATACCATTACTACGAATGAGTCCGAAATACCCACAAAAATGCCTCCTAATCAGTATAATGACAATCATGACGTCATAATGGCGAATTCCACCATTTTTGTGATAGTAAATCGAGTATATAGAAAAAGAAGTTTTGGGCTAAGAGCGAATGAACTGAAAACATCGCATGCTGCCGATTGACTTGAGTGGCTTCTCTCCTGATTCGCGTTAAGCCCCAAAAAATTTTTCCATTAATCACGACTTTGGTCTCCATCTGTGTCCTACCTATGATCTATGTAGCTTAGCTTCCTTTATCATTTTTGTTACAGACAGAAATCAAAACAATCATTACGAACTCGGAATCAGAGAAGTTTGACTCGAATTTTCAATACGTAGTCGCTAAGACCTAATTATTTCAAGTATTCTTTCTTATTTCATTGAACTTCATCATGGGTAAAGCGGAAGTAGGTACGCCGAAGTACATTGCTAATAAAATCAAAGCGAAAGGTTTGCAGAAATTACGCTGGTTCTGTCAAATGTGTGAAAAACAATGCCGAGACGAAAATGGTTTCAAGTGTCATACTATGTCCGAATCGCACCAACGTCAGCTTCTGTTATTTGCCGAGAATCCTGGTAAATATATGGACGAATTTTCGCGACAATTTCAACGAGAATTCTTGTACCTTTTGAAACGTCAGTTCGGCACCAAACGAGTGTTGGCGAACAAAGTTTATCAAGAATATATATCAGACCGTAAGCACCTTCACATGAATGCTACACAATGGGAGACGTTGACCGATTTCGTCAAATGGCTTGGTCGTGAAGGTAAATGCATTGCTGATGAGACTGAGAAAGGGTGGTTTATTACGTACATCGACAGAGATCCGGAATTCATCAAACAACAAGAACAACAAGCTAAAAAGGAGAAAATGGCCAAAGATGACGAAGAAGATATGATGGATTTTATTCAGAAACAAATAAAACGTGATAAACAGAAGAATATACCGGAAAGTAAGCCAACAGAATTAATGAAGAGTGCCGATGAAAAACTATCGATAAAATTGAATATGAACCCCGCGGTCAAAGAGAAACCAAAAGCAACATCTTTTCAACCTTTGGAAGCTTTTCCAGGGACGTCTAAAGAGAAGAACGTATTCAAAAAACCCAAAGATCGAGCTGAAAAACGTCCACTAAGTAATCTAGAGGCTATTAGGTTGGAAGAAGAAGAGAGAAAAAGAAGGAAAGAAGAACGACGAAAGGTGGAAGAACCGAAGAAAGAGCTCTCCGAAAAAACTTGGATCACCGAAGGAATAGTTGTAAAGGTCGTGACATCATTACTCGGAGAAGAATTTGAAAATAAGAAAGGTGTTGTTCGAACTGTCGTTGATAAATACGGTGCAGTGGTCAAACTTTTTGATTGTAAAAAGAAAATTAAAGTAGACCAAAGTCATTTGCAAACCGTTATCCCTAACCGTGGAGGAAGTATAAAAATCCTGACCGGTAGATATGCTGGAGCAGAAGCTGAACTGTTGGACGTCAATATCGATAGGTATTCTGTCGATGTGAAAATCCGACATCCTGTTGAATATGCGGATAAAATAGTGGAAGATCTGGAATACGAAATGGTGTGTAAAATTTTCGAAGATGGAAAAAATTGAGTGTGCAAATAGTTACAGCGTAATTTTTGTACGTGTTGTGTAAATGGACGCTAAATATTGTTTGTACTCATTTAATGTTCCTTCTTGCTGTGATATGTGATCGTGTTCGTATAGAATGTAGAATTAAGATACCGTCAATTCTATTTTACTTTTATCCTTAGGAATTCCTCTCTCTGATGATATTATTAATTAATGTACAGTATGTGAGTAAGAAAATATTGCCATATTTATGTAAATACATTTTGTTCTTGAAAGAAAATAGACTTTCCTTCGAACCCGCAATTGATATTCCAAACACCGAAACAAGAAACTTTGAACGCCTTTGAATATAGAGAGATTGATCACTGACTATGTGAATCTTGAATCGATTGACATCAATATTTTCATAAGAGATGGTAACATCTAGGAAATTTTACACTTTACAAAATGATTTTGTTCTCCTAATTTTTTCGACTTATTTTGAGATTACTCAATTAATATTCAAATGAAGAAATTATCCTGATCCACAGTCATCCGTGGCCTTCTTTTTATAAGACTGGAATGTAGGGGTATTTCAAGGTTGCGCTTGCGTTTGGAAATTGAAGGCTATAGATTTACATGGACGTTTATGGGAAATAACAAGAAAATTCAATTGTTTTGATTCTTATGCAGACTAGGAAAAGAGTTCTTGGAAAAAATGAAGAGAAGATAGTTGAGAGAGCAAACGAGCTTCTATTTTTTTTAGCCTAATTTCAGTAAAATTGGTGCTATATAACTACGAGCACAAGAGAAGTTATGATTAATTAAAAATTGAAAATTAGACCGGCCAGGCCAAGGATCCGTATGTCATTACTCATTGTGAGCATTACGCACCTATTCAGGACTTTGATTTATTTTTTATTGTAAAATTTCCTTCAAGTATAAATTTTAACGACCACAATTTTTTTCATGCAATTGATATACTTCTTTCCACCTTAGCTGAAATGTTGTTCCTCATCGTTACCGGTAAATTTTGACTCCGGTATAATTATTTCTTTCACATTCTTTATTTTTTTCCCCATTGATTACTATTTCATTATCTTCATTTTGTTTTCGGTATTTATTGTCTTTATTTTACTCAGATGCCGGGTCATTTCCTGAATTAAGGACTATATCGTCCGCAAATCTGGTTATTCAAATATTTGCCATTTATATTAATACTTTTTAAAAAATAATAGAGGTTCTCACCCAATATGTTCCGCCTATGAGTTTGCAAAATGTTGTCTTATTATGAATGACTACCCAAATTGTCTACAAGTAGTGTGATTTCTTTATGACTGGCACTGGCACACGTCACACCCCATGCACCACAACCACATTGTGACTCAACCGGCACAGTAGAGGTACAAAACCTCCTTAACTGTACCTCCAAGAGAGTCGAGGCGTAGTCAACAGCCTGCTGTGCCGCTATAAATATTCCTCAAATGTGATGATGATGGTATTTGTGAATGCCTCGCGGCAGTACAATAAAATATTTTGAAAAAAAAAAAAAAAAAAAATGTGATGCTTACATATTAATATGTAAAGTGCTTGTGCGTCTGTGCCACAAGTTTGAACCAGGGTAGGACCGGTATACCTAAAAATATTGCACAACAGGTAGAGGTAATTTTCCTTTCCTCTAAACTGGATGTTCATTTTTTAAACCATCAGATCCCGCAACTTTGTCAGTTTTTAAATTCCTCACAAACTGTTTAATATGTTCATAGACATTATTTTTGTGGTATTTTCTATTTTTCTCTTGTTCATTATTATCAGATGGCTCATACGTAATGTTATGTGTGCCAGTGTCATATTTTGATGGTCTTTATCCCGTTCTTAATTTTCAAGGAGATGATCCAGAGTTTCCCTATAGCGTTAAATTATTTTTAAATTTTTGATTGTTTTTACACTCTCAGGTCTCAGCATTTTCTAGAATTTTGGTTATTATAGTCTTTTTTAGTTTTTTATATTCAATTATTCAATAAACCCTCTTAGTTTTCGTTTTACCATTTTTAAGTATCAAGTTGAGTTCTTATTCTTCAAACTTTGGGTAATTTCTCTTATTCCTTCGGTTATTTCTCTTGTTCAATCGCTCAACAATAAGCCTTTATCACTCTCGGTTATTTTTTGTTCTCTTTTTTTCAATTATCAGTAAGTCAATAGCTCTTACGCAGGTATCGTTTGCAAAAATCGCCTTATATATATTATTTCTGATCCCATATTCCCAAAATTATTATTCACTTTCGTGGATTAGGCGATTGTAACGCTCCTAGCGGGTGATCGGTTCTGGTTCAAAGTTCGCGAATGAATCTTCATTCTGTCATGAGTCACACCCTTCGGTCACATCACGGCTATGGTCACGTTTGAGGCTCGTCACGTTCATGATTGTTATCATTAGTAGCGCGGACAGCGGTGAACTTTCAAACAAAAAGACTTGAAATGTTCAATCGCTCAAAGCTAAAACGCTGAAATAAAGTTGCAGTGAACGCTTGTACTTCGCCAATGCGACTACGTCTGCGCCGATTTTCTAGGACGTTTTCATGCGCGCTCGTCGATTAAAAAGCTAATATGGCTTTCGTGTGCGCCTGACCGTGTATTTCGTAGCTTATTTGACCTTTCGAAGTGAAGTGCCACTCGAAATAGAAGTTTCGGCTGATGGTTATTGTGCGGTTCGCAGTAGTAATTATCCGGAGAAGTCGATTTTAATGGAAGATTATAAATTCAACGAAAGTTCTAATGTCGGGCTTTTATCGTCTGTAGATTATTCCGTAAGTACATCATCGCAGCAGTCGTATTTCAATACACCATCGAGTGTATCCGACTTGGTATCGAATTACCAAACTGTTTTAAACATGCAAGATGATCCTTTGAGCGAAAATTCATCTCACAGTAATTCGCAAAACAGTTGTCATCAAAGTGCCGAAAATGGCAATGACGATCAGGTTAGTGTTAGTCAAACCAAAGACGAAGGGATCTCGATGGTTAATTTAGGAAACGGCGTTCAAACTGACTCACCAGAGCAACGAGAAGTTTCTGGTATTACTAATAATCAGTTACCTGCATACAGTGCATCCGAACCTAGTCTAAACGTGATAAACTCAATAAGTTCGTCAACTCTATGGGCCAACAATGTGGACGACAGTATGATACACAATTTCAACGTACCGTCGGCGAATGGCACGTTAACTTTTCAAAATTTTTCGCCCTCGGATAATTCACCGCTTTACGATCCTAGTTTGAGTAATCATCTCTCTGGATTAACTTCCTCGCAAATCCAGCCGCCGCAGCAACGTCGAACCATGAACGCTACGCAAAACTATCCGCATAATTTGTCGCGAAATTTGGCCCAGTCGAATCTGCAGCAGAGCGTTTATTTAGCTAACAAAATGTATAACAATTCGTGGAACACGTCTCAAAATACGTGGGGCCCGTCGGTTCAGAATCAGAACAATATAAACAGCGTGTCAACGTGGAATAGGGGACGATCGACGCCAAATCTGAACCCAATGCCAAATCTGTCGAGTCGTAAAATTAATCCGTCATTCGCGCAACAACAGAATATGCTGATGGCCCAGAAATTTCGCCGAAGTACTTCGTATCCAGGAAAAAATGTATTCTCTCAAGGTTCTGGATACGATATCAATAACGTGGACGATACATCTGATCTAATTCTACCATATCAGGTAAGTTTCGACTGTTCGATTATGTAGAATTAATTATCGGTTGAATTTGAGAACGTGCGCTAATAAACTTAGAATATTATGCTATTATCTATTCGGTGAAGTTATCCCCTCTTGAATGTTTTTATTTTGAGTCATCGGATCCTCTACTCGTTTCGATCTTGCATCGTTCTATCAATTTTCTTCCAAATTACTCAATTTTTGGTCTCTTTCTGGTTATGAGGTGAATTTTTGCTACAATTCGAACTTAAATGCTTACTTTTGCTTTTGCTCCCTCGTCCCTTCTCTTATTTTTACTTCAACCTTACCTTTTAATAGGTATCGATTTTATGAGCGTAAATAAGGCTTGTAGTTGAAATTATTGGAAAATAGCAAACGATTGGGTTTTCAAAACACGTCATGCGTTGAGTCCCCACCCACCCTCTGCCGGCCAAATGGTCATACATGTGATTCGAAATTTTATTTCGTCTTATTTTTTTATATTCATAATTGTTTGGCACCTAACTCAGTTTCTAATACGATAATAATTTCTTATCTCTTGCATTTCTAAGCCACGGTTTCATTTTTGAAAATATTTTCAACTTTATTAGTTGTTTCCTCGCGCTGCATTTTCCCGACTTATTTTCCCACTGCAGATTAAGTATTTGCAGTACGAATTTAAGTACGGGAATTCTCCTTTTCCATACGATACTCGCAATGTTCCTGTCTTTCCGTAGGTCATTACAGCCCTTGAATACTTCAATGATTTTTAGTCGTCGAAGTGTGTAATGAATCTCGGTCTGTGTTTGTGCAGGTGTCGTAATGTTTGCTTTATGTCATTCCTTTCCTGTATAAATCCAGGAGAACAACTGAACAACCTTAAATTGCTTCTATCGAAGTTCGATTTTCTTCATATTTGGAAATTCAATTGCATTTTTGGAGCATTACTTGTAAAGCGATTTATTCAGGGCCGCCAAGAGCTGAGCCAGGCCCCGGGAAAAATTTGCTACCAACGGGTTATTATAAAATTGTCTTTTACACAATATTAAAGATGATGATTAAAAAATTTATGATTTCGAGCTTATGAAATGTAGGTTCCTAAAAATCCCAGACTAGCCCCCTCCTCGTCCCCGGAACTATTTCTGTATGGATCCCTTTTTCGCCTTATGAATATTATGCCTCCCGTTTCGTCATTCTTGCATCATTTGAATCGTTCAAGCGTATCTGGTTTTCATCGATGTTGGAGAGGCGGATTTGTTGTCTAAAACGTTGTGAGAGGGCGGATCAACTTCCGTTCTTAGGAATATTGCTTCCGATACACTCGAAGAGAACATTCATCGTTTAATTGCAGCTACTTCATAGGTACACTTCAAATAATAGTGCCTCGAATTGATGAGAGTGTTGCGGGCAGAGCGGTGAAGAGATTAGCCCATGATTTGGTTCCTTCTCTACCCCTCTGCTAACATGGTTATGCTGTTATTCTTATTTGGAATGTTTTGTACCTTTGCGAAGCTCAAATTTCCAGTAAGAATAGTGCTTCAGGCGAATTGAAAGTCAGTCGCTTGGTAAAGATCAACTCTCAAAGGCAAATATTCGCATGCGGTAGATGGTTTTATCTTCATCGATTTCTTCTCTCAGCAAGAAGTACTTACATGAGTGCAATAGCAGTTTGATCAAATGTTGATAAAAACAGAGTTCCGCTGTTATCAATTCTTTTCTTTTATTTGGAATGCACTAACCTCTGCGAAGCTCAATTTGTCAGTAAGGATAGTGCTGCATATGAATTGAACGTCAGTCGCTTGATAATAATCAATTCTCAAAACCAATCGCTCGCATGCAGTAGATAGTTTTATCTTCATAATATTTTACCTTTACACGGGTTCTTCTTTCAAGAAATACATGAGTGCGATAGCAGGCTGATCGAATGTCGATAAAAGCGATGATTTTGGTCTTAATAGCGGTCTTTCAACAATATTAAATTTTTAATTATTGAAAGATAATATTAGAATTCTTATAATCATTTTCCCCGCGATTACTCTTAGACTGTGACTGTATTTTGAACATAATCTACCGAGATGCTGCGCAGTTCTCATTTTCGTCGAGTAACTTCTAGGCTGTTTGTATTATTTATTTCATACTAATCTTACGTTACCTAATTTTTGTTGATCTTTCTCGTGCCCCAAATGAAAACTCATGATTCATCATCCTCCTGATCTTCTGTTCATTTATTATACGACTCGACTATATCGTTACTGTCGTATACGAGGTGTGCAATAAATATTACCCATATCTACGAACTTTTATGTTGCTCATTCGGAGAAACAGTAATTAACTTCAAGAACTCGAACGATTTTACCGCGTAAAATATTCCGAAGAAGATTCAGGGAATCAAAATGCGATGCAAATTTCATCTCGTATTAGAATGACGAACGCCACAATTGTTGTAAAAGGATGTCTACAAATCGAATATTTTGACTACAGGTGAAGTCGAAAAGAAGGAGAGTGTTATTAGTAGCCAAAACCGAGTCTGCAAATGTTGGTGTTTTATATTTATTTTTTGTCCACAAAAAAGTAATAGTCAAGTTTCAGATTTTAGATCTAGTAGATACCACGTCCTGAAAATGTGATTTTAATTCTTTGAAGTAATTTTCAAACCTTACATACATGAGAAAAGAGAAAGAAAGTTGACCATGAATAATCTCTGATTACTTTTTCCGTGACGTTCACTTCACTTAATAGTTACTCATACTACTGTGGAAAGACTTGTTCAAAGTAATTTTCTCCACTTCATGTATCAATCTGGATTACAAGTTTGAGCTCCATTATAGGCCTATATAATAACTTTGTCAGAATTCAATATTTTAAGCTAACTAGCTTTTGGGAGCTTACTCGCTCCGTTCGTTCGCCCCCTTCTTAGTCTAGTAGAAGGCTAGTATACTATAATTAGGCCTATACACAAATGAAGGATAAACCTACTACAGCAGCCTAGTTTAGGATAAGCCTAGTATGTTTTATATTTGGCCTTGTCGAAATTTTTTCAAGTCCCTAAAGTAGGTCAAGGTCATTGATGACGTCATAAAGCGTCGCGTGACGCAGATTTCAGACTGCCCCCAGCCCAAGAAATATACATGTCAAAATCTTCTTATACTCCTATATGAAGTAGGAAACTTTTATCCCTTCTTAATCAACCTGTATCAAGGGTAGTTGAGAGATCTGTGGCTTGGAAAATCTATGAGACATTGAAATAAAGAGTTCAATAGACCTTCACCCTGTGACGTCACTCAACAAGTTACGTTAGCGTAAACCCTGTCGACTTCGCCAAACGCGCTATTGATTCCCGTAAGCCAAAACACAGGGAGCTGAGATCCATTTATGTTATAAATTAAGAAGTAGAAATTTCTTAGTGGTTGAAGTTGTAGATTTCTAATATAGAAGGTCCTTAGCATTTTGCGAATAAACTTTCGACAGCCATGATATTTCTTATTATCAATCAGTAGTCGAATGATCTTTGCACCCTGTGTCTTTCTTATGGAAGTCGATAACCCGTTTTTAACGCGCTGTGACGTCATCAGGATAAAAGGCCAACTATTTAATCCTAATTTCTGATTAATACTCATTGCTCCACAAATTCAATCAGATGGCTCTTCCTCTTGAACTTTTTTTGTGTATCACAATTTAATTCGTTTGAATAACAATCAATCTTCATTTCTTTTTTATTGAACCCACGGAATAAATGAAACGCAAACAAACGAATTTCAAACTTTTGGAATGAACATAAACTACCCGAGGGTATTTGTAGAAGTATTTTCGACACTCATTATTGTGCAATACTCACGTTCAGTTCCCGCGCTGTATTGCGCCAGGCAAGTGTACCTTCTCGTGCATTGAAATTTTGTTGCTAGATGAACCGTGGTGACTGAACAACTGTGGGAGGTAAATTGAAAAATGGCACTCAAGTCCATCTGGTTCAAAGATGGTATAATCTTGCCTCGCTCGTTTTACTTTTATCTAGTGACTCTATAATTTTCAGAGATTTTAATACAGTTTTTCATCGATACTCTAGCTTTCAGTTGTTATAAAGTTTCCCATCCGTGGAATGTACGTAACTGATTAGCTCGTCGCATTCAAATATGATTTACAGGCTGGTTTTCTTCTGTTTGTAATCAATTTACGAGGTAATTTTTCAATGAGAAAACCCGCAGACTGACGCATGATGGCTACGTGTAGTTTACATCATCATTGTGAAAACGTTCGAAAGACATAACAGTGGTATTTTTCATTGAAAGTCATTTCTGTGTAGGATTATCAGCGAAAGATAAAGAAGAGAACAGAAACAAGTCTTCTTTATTTTTGCGAAAGTTCGTTTCGTTTGGCCTTGCCGGATCCGAATCCAATTTTAGTAACTAGAAATTTCTAGTGCTCACTTAAAAGTGGTTTATGATCGAATTTTCATTTTTGGATATTCTTTTTTTTTCTTTACAAACTTTGTGGGGTATGATTGTCGTCGATTCGGCTGAGACGTAAAATAATTCCTACATCCTAAATTTTTTTTTTTCAGCTGATGATTGTACATGAGGTGGACTGATGTAGAATTTTTCAGTTCCGTGATTCGTTCCATTAAAATTTGCGCAATCGTTTCTCGCCCGCTTACGATAGTTCATGAACTTAAATATTGCTTGCATGAAAATCAGCTTTTATAAATTCAAGTATTCATAGTTTAATTCAGAAAGTACCGCTTCACGTGTACCATAGGTTAGAAGGGTCTCAATTTTTTCTTCAGCTTGTCAAGAATCGCGTTGAATTTTTTTCCCTCGTTTTGCGATTATTTCATAAACGCGATATTCCATTTTCTTGATGAACTTTCCAAAATATGTTCTCGTTAGCCGATTGGTTACGTGCGCTTGTATCGTATACTTCTTACGTGTTCACAATCTTCTATTCTTTACTCCTGCCGTCGACTTCGAAATTTTGTCTTGTAGTTTGGATATTCGCAAATTTATCTGATCGTACGCGACCTAAATATCAAATTCGTCTATACGATGGAAATCTATGTCCGAGACAATTCCAGGTTTTAGATAAACGTTATACAAATGCAAGAATGCAAGTTATTTAGCGTAATTAATTATGATTTTTTTATTTTTGAGTTTTTCGACGATGTGGGCTGTTGGCCAGAAAAATCAACTTCGAAAGGAAAGGTCGTAAAACTTGCCAAGTATCATCCTATGAATGAAGAGAAACAAATGTTACCTATTTCTAGGGCTCGTTTCCTATTATGACGAAGTATTTCTGGCGTATACATATTTCGATATGCAAAGTACATAATATTTTGAAAAAATAATAGTATCCAATTTCTTCACCGTCTCTCTGATTCATTTGGCTTACGTTGGGCCTCGCTTGTATCATTTCTTCAATTCTGATGTTCAATACCGATAGAAAAACGGGCAAAACTGAAACGTAATGAATTGTAATTAACAGCAAAAATTCATTTCAGTAAATGATATGCTATCGAAAATGCGTATCATTGGATAAGTTTTCGATTCATAGGTAGTGCGACGACAGTATAAGGGTTATTATTGTCCGTTTTTACATTCATGTGGTACGAATGGGGGAAGAAGAAGGAAAATGGAATGAATAAATAAAGTATACGGCGCTGGTATACACGTATTATAATTCTAAAAAAGCCATTATCGTATGCGCAAGCTATATTGATTAATTTTGAAGATTTCATTTACCCAGAAACTAAAATAGTGTTGTGACTTCCGGCGAACCATTCATTTATGGTAATATGGATAAGGTCTATTATCTCTGAATAATTATTGAGGTTTTTCATCCTAGAATTAATGCTCGGGTTTTGCTTCGTGTTGGAAGCGTATTACGTTAGAATGTAAAAGACAGAATTTTCCGCAAGACGGGGAAAAAATACGAACATAAGGGTCAATGCTCCGCACTTGATTGTTGAGCACGAAAACATGGAAAAGTGGGCTCTTAGCAATCTGGTACCTATCTTGTATTATTGTTTTTTTTTTTTTTTTTTTTTTCATTACGTTAGAACCTTTTAAGTCGTCTCGTTGAAACTTTATTAATAATAATGACCTCGATATTTCAGATCAGTTCTAGTTTAAAGAAAGATGTCATGGAACCTTGTTCACTCGAATAATTCATTTGAGTGGGAAAAACTGATTTGGGATCAAAATAAGCGCGAGAAATAACATCAGTTTAGAGGAATATTAGATATGGACTTTCCCAAAGAGTCATAGGCGTACTTCAAATGATTGACAGCCTCATTTTAGATCCAGCTACTCGTAAAACCGTTTGAGTATATGGAAATATAGTTGCAACGGAAGTGAACAGGATCGAAGTCCTATGTCTTCTGAAATCTGTCAAATGAGTAGTATGTAGGAGGCAACTGGACCACATAGCAACAGGAAGTTGCTGTTGCGTGTTTCCAAAGAATTTTTTTGAAAATAGACTCCCGTGGAAGAGAATTTTAGGCACTATCAAACTTTTGTTTTCTTCATTTCTTTTTCGAAAATTGTGTTTCTTTTTTAGTTACTATAGACGAATTTACTGGTAACGTCATAGTTATAAATCGTTATAACCTATTGAATTTTCATAAACCTCTTGACTTCTAGGAGAAGAACACAGGGAGTAAAGATCATTGTGTTACTAATTCTGAATAAGAAACTCCTTGGTAACCAAAATTTTATGAACGAGTTCTAGGAACCCTGTAAACTATGAATCTTAATTATAATTTTTAACCATTTCACAGATTATTTTTCTTCTATTCGCGAATAAAGGCAAAGGAGGCGCCCTCTAGATTTACCATGACGGCAACTTGAGGAAGCTTGCAAAAAAAGTGATGAAATGAAAAAAGTTCTTTAAAAAATCTAAAATTACATTCATCTGAAAGAAAATTGAAAAAGCAACAAGTTTTGTTCTCTGCATTTTTCATGAAAAACAATTTGAATCGGTGGAATTACGATTTTATTAGTATGTCGTCTCAAGGTGGAAAACATCATGATCACTTTTTTCACAGAACAAGTAGCGCTCCTAGCGGGACCTTTATCCGCGAATTTAATTATTAATCTTTACTCCCGGTGTTTTCGCATGGGAATCAATTGAGTCAACAGATTTCTGATCATCAAAACGGGTACTCTTATCCAGAGGTGGGCACGGTTTACAGATCTTCATATCGTGATGGACCGTATGTTTTTACAGGCCCCGTTTCAGAAAGAAGTATAACCCCACCGTACCACAAACACGATCTGTACTGTAGAAAGATATCTTTTACATGAGGCTGAAAGATCTTGTTTAATTAATCAACTGTCCAACAAATTATAATAAGAAAAGCCTTATTTTTTCTCTAGAAGATCTCTTTTCACTTATGAGAAAGAACACGTAGAACATTTTTTTTTTTTTGTTTTAAACGTAGCAGTAAGATAAGGGTAAGCTCTTATCAGTGGAGCAATAGTGAAAGTGATTCAAATCACAGATCAAAGAGAAACTGATCCGCATCACAAATCGCAAACTTTTCAGCTTCAAACTATACATTTTCGGCGGAAATATTCATTTAAAATATGAAAGTACAATGAAAGCCATCAAAAAAGAAAATGACGCGATTCAAGACAAGATTTCCGCGGATCTTCCAAAATGATCCGGACCGCGGATCCTTTAACCCAGGAAGATTAGGCTCAAAAATAAGAATAAATGGAAATAAATGCCGGCAAAGGTATTTTCGTGGATTACGTTTAAAATGGTCTCCTGATGAACATACTAAAAGTCCACAGCGATCAGAGAGCGGGCCCTCCCCCAAAGGGGGTCAAAGTACCACAAAAATTAGTTTTCTGTGTATAAATCAAAAATTAAGCATCAGAGAAAAAAAAGTTCCAAACAAAAGTTGTTCCCCATCGAATTTCCTTTAAATTTCACTATATGTATGTCAACTTAGCCCAAAAACTCGAGCTGAAAAGTTGGTTTGAAAGTTGAGCGATTTTCTGAAATTTTTTGATTTTAGTGTTAGTGTAGTCAAATTAGACAGGTTTCGGAAAAACAGAGAACATTGCGACATAGTAAAGGTCTGATTGCTGGAAATGGTCAAGAATGAAGTCCAAAACAACATACTAACTTCTCCGCGTTTTTCCCCAAGAGCATCTTTTTTATGGGGGTTGAAACCCCCTCAAAATTAGTTTTTTGTAAATGAGGACGTATCTGGCAGAAGGGCGTCCGCACAATGTATTTCTTGTGGGACGGACGCCCTTCTGCCAGAACCCTCCTCAAATATCCCGCTTAATACGCATTTTAAAGAAAAAAGTCATCAGTCAAAAATTATTCCTCGTGAAATTTCCTATCGGACTACGTATTTCATTTCTAACCTACACTTGATAGTTAACTCAAAAATTCATGGAAATTGAGCCTCCGCCATGCAAATCCGTGGATAACGCGCTCCTTGCCGAGGGATGACGTCGTTGCGCAGTGGTTACCCGCGAAGGTAACGTCGATATTTCGCTAGTACATACGATTAAACGTATACTAATTTTATTAGTTTTAATTAATTGTCACAGGGAATTTGCTGCACGATATCATTTTGAGAAAGGTATAATCAACTGCCTATCGTACATGAAAATAAAGTTTTCCATACATGGACAGGCATTTTAGAAATCGTTTCTTATGCATGTATGATATGTAAAAAGCTGAATGGGGGGCTGTAAACATGCGAGCCCTTCCCCCTTTTTGACTTTTGTGGTTATAGTGGGTGGATTCGTTTGTACTGGGTTCTGCCGTAGAGTTTTCCATTCGTGCTGGTCTTCTTCCCCCTCCAACCAACCTTATAAGGGGGCTGTATGTCAGGCCAGGCCAGCATGTCGTGCTCCATTTTCGGACTGAAAACAGGCTGAATTTCGTGTGCTACGTTTTTGCTGTATTATACTCTCAAGTTTTCCATTCTGGTTGTTTCAAGCGATGGGGGGAATGGATGTGGTCTTCTGTTGTGGACTCGCGGTGAGATTTTGACTTCGACCCGCGGACAATTGAAGTGGGCTAACGTGTGGAATTGTTTGAAGCAATGGAAGGAATGTCACCAAGAAGCTTGTTATTGTTGTGTGCTCCCACAAATTCAAGAAGAACCGCCGCAATACAAATCCGAGAAAAACGCGCTCCTTGTCAAAGATGGCGTAGTCGCATGAGGGTTTCACGTTGATAGTCGATTGGGTCAGGCAAACTTGCTCCGCCATTTCAGGCGACCTCCCGAGAAGCTTGTTTTTCGGTGAGAGATTGACTACATGAGTCTTGCAATTATCAAAACGGAGAAACAAGAGATAACAAGCTTCTTGGTATCATTCCCTATATTGCCTGGAACAATAAGAAATTCAGCAAGTTTGCCTGGATTTCACGAGGAATGATTTTTGACTGATGACTTTTTTCTCTAAAATGCGTTTTAAGCGGGATATTTACAAAAAACTGATTTTGAGGGGGTTTCAACCCCTATAAAAAAGATGCTCTCGGGGAAAGACGCGGAGAAGTTACTATGTTGCTTTGGACATCATTCTTGACCATTTCCAGCAATCAGACCTTTACTATGTCGCAATGTTCTTTTTTTCCCCGAAACCTGTCTAATTTGACTACACTAACACTAAAATCAAAAATTTCAGAAAATCGCTCAACCTTCAAACCAACTTTTCAGCTCGAGTTTTTGGGCTAAGTTGACATACATATATTGAAATTTATAGGAAATTTGATGAGGAACAACTTTTGTCTGAAACTTTTTTTTCTCTGATGCTTAGTTTTCGATTTATTCTCAGAAAACTAATTTTTGTGTTACTTTGACCCCCTTTGGGGGAGGGCCCGCTATCTGATCGCTGTGGACTTTTAGTATGTTTATCAGGAGACCATTATGAACATAATCCACGAAAAAACCTTTGCCGGCATTTCTGCCTGTGCTACTTTTCTCTCTCTGAGAAATGATCCAATCACGCATCACTTATTTTTGATCCGTACCCACCTTTCCTCTTCCCGACAGTAACTGACTGTACAACGTCAGAAAAAATTTGTGCATTACCCTTTGCTTATCAGTACTTCATATTTTTCTTAGAAGCGACGCTAGCGAACCTACGGCTCGTATCCTCTGAGTTGAAATACTGTAGTGGGAGACTTTATGGGACTCAATCTTATACAGGATCAAGTCTTCAGCTGATGGCTACACTTGCATTCATTCTGCATTTTTGGTGTGGGATGACGTCATCATGATACAGACAAATGAAGCAAATGCAGCCATCAGCTGCAGGCTTGATCCTGTGCAAGATGAAGTTCCATTGTATCTCCCACTATGGTGTCTTATCCGAAGGTAGCTGAAAAGTCATGGAAGACATAATTACGAAAAAGTTTCAGACTCTCGTGAAGAATTGAACCCCTCTCATGATATGCTTCAACCATTGGAGATTAAATTGTTCTAATTTGAGTTGATCGTTGTAAGTTTAAGGCTTTGACTATGGTATACCTCTTATGGACTGAGCTAAGACGACGTTTAGTCGTGGAAAGATATGATAAGAAAATGAAATGCGGAGAACTCAACATAGGCGACGCGGTTGATTGCGGAGGGAGAAGAAGCTATTGCTCCTCCGCGCACTCACCCGCGCTGCCTACGTTGGAGTCCTCCGCACACAATACAGGTTTCCACGCTCGTTTAATATTGCAATATATGGACGAAACTCAGTCCGGTTTAATGGCGTTTTGTACTAAAGAAGGTCTAGATACCATGTCAATCATTTACACCTCCAATATTCACAAAAAAAAATCATGTTCTAGCACACTTATTTCGATCGGACGTCCATTGGAAGCCTTCTTAGACTCTTCATTATCAAGCCCAATGTAGATTGAGGTTCAAGAGAACCTTCGAAATCAACTTCAAAGCATCAACCTAGATAACAGTGGTACACAACGTAAAAGACTTACGTAAACTGAGTCAAGATACGGATAATTGCGTGTCGAAATTTCTATAAATTTTGTTTCCTTTGAAAATGACGGACAAGAAAAAATTGTATCAGTTCTGTTTGACAGGCACAAGATAACGATACTAAAATTTTGACACACCTCGAATTGTCAATTTTTTGAAAGAAAATGTTTTTTCGGTCTCTTTATCCGATAATTTAGAGTTGTTTGTGGCACATTTATTCATATTCTCTACGATATTGTGTTATAAATAGGTCGAACATACATTCTCGGAAAATACACCCTTAGAGCGAGAAGTGATAAGATTAGAACCTCTCAGTGCATTCCCTGCTTGATTTCATTTCACTGACGCAATATCACTTATAGTAATCATTCTCCTAACAATTTCAGACCATGTAGGGTAATGCTTTTTCTTTTTACCGGGTCTGAACTCGCAAGACCAATTTGTTTCCCACGTTTCAAAATAAGATTAAGAAAAACTCTAACGGTCACAAGGACTTTCGTTTTAACCAGTAGATATTCTGAAATCGTTTATAATCGATTGCATCATATACGTAGTTTTCTTAGGGCCATTTGAATCGAAAAGTAATCCGAGTTTGAACTATGTTTGACGCGATTGGTTGATCTGGAGTTTACACTTTGATACAAACGGTGGTGATAATAATTTTCCTGTATTCCGCGTTCAATGATGGTTTCTTGTAAGAGAAAGGGTGTAGAAAATCAACAAAGCGTTGGAGGGTTCCGTAAATTTTGAGAAACCCTGCCACCTACTGCTCGTTCACTTACAATGCTTAGACTAAACCCGGAATTTTAAATTATTCGCAGTCTGTACACAAAGCTCAAAGATTGGGAGTTTTCCTACAGGTCTTTTTTAAGATTATGGTCCTGTCTATCAATTGCGGAAGTCGTTCACGAAGAGAAGGTCTAGACGAATCGCACGTGGGGATGGAGAACTCGGCAAGTATCACGTAATTTTTCCTCAAGAAATCGTGTGGAATATCGCAAGAAAAACTAGGTCAACTCTTGGACAAAAATATTTAGGCAAATTATGTTTCTTTCATTAGACCTGACGCGATCAAGCTCGCATTAACAGTAATGTACGCATTTCGAAAAATCTCTCGTGGCAAGAACTGGGTAAGAGGTCAATCCAAATCTCAAGGTATCTCACCAACACAGAAGGCTTGACAGAAAAATTGAACGATGATGCGAAAATAGCCCCCGCAAGAAGACGTTATTGCTTACGACTGAAGTGCCTAAATTGTGTTTGATAACGTAGTGATATCGCTGACGTGAGCAGCATTAACTCGAATTATCATCATTGATCAAATTTTCTGGTACACATAACAGGAGTTTATTTGAATGGGATCTGTTTTATTTTCTCGTCATACTGAAACGTATACACGTTGTAGTTGTTTTTACTTTACAACATGTGTGTATTTTTTAAATAATTATTTCACCGCTTTGAATTATGTGCCAGTAGAGCACCTCTTCCCTGGTACCCCGTCTTTTCATCTTTCGTATCAAAATTTTATCGATACTAATAAAAATATATGGGTAGAAAAGGTGTTTTGCAAATCGTGAATATGACATACTGCATGCACATAGAGTTTTTATGTTAGTCCGTACGTGTCTGCGCCTAGATTCGATTATAGCGTCGATATAAGGAAAGGTCAAAAGGAAGGCATCTGATGCAATCTGCATTGGTATCCTTAAAATATGTTCTGCGTTTAATTTTGTCTTATTAATTCTCAACTTTCTTCCTTCCGAATTAAAGGAAGGTTGAGCGCGAATCTGTGGTCGTTTTCTATGAAAAAAAAAAAAAAAAAAAATTAATCTGGCGACATATGTATAACTGTTGACACTCGTTGGAAATAATTTCTGTGATCGCAACGCATTAATTACTCTTCTATCGAACGTAGTTATGTCGTACCGTTTATTCCATAGCCGAAACGATTTCTTGGACTCGGAATTTTCCTCATTTTTGGACATACTGAATTTCTCCCTGAAAAACTATGTATTATCAAGTGAAAGAACGAGAGGAAAAAATTTTAAAACCTTGAAGCGAAATTTTCAACGTTGAATGATAGAAGAAGGAAAACATTTATTTTAGAATATAAAACTTGACGAAATGAAAAATAATGTTTTATGTCTGATTTTACAACTGGTATCTCTACTTCTTTCCTTCAAATATAAACGTGTAATTCAACATGTTACCAACGTTGCCTGACTCGGTTCGCTACTTACGAAAACCGATAACAGGCATTATAAAAAATATTGACGCTCAAAATTTTCGCGAATTATTTGCAGTTGAAGCATTTTCTTGCACATCAATATAATCAGTCAAATTCGTTTTTCCCGACAGTTCGTGATTTGAGGAAAAGATAAAGAAAAAAAATATCAACTTGAACTTCGATGAATGAAACTTGTTTTAAATTTTTTTCCTTCAGGAAAAACATAAGATCATGGACATGTCTCGCTTTCGTTCTGCCCGTTTGCTTTTTATGATCATTCACTGATTCCAGCATTCCATGTTGTTATTACAATCTATATTATATTTCATACGTATCTTTTTTACGAGTGATATTCATACTGAAATTTTACTTATTTAAGGTCAACTTTTTGTTATGTCACCAACCCGTGACGTCATCACCCCTAACCTTAAGATGTATCTCTATTGGTGTGGACGTGCATTTCTGAAGTAAATTGACAACCTGTAGGCCAAAACTAGTTCATCTGAAGGTGAAGTTTGGAGCAAAGTAGCATAGATGGATATTATCTATAAATGCGCAAACTTGGCCCGAATTCCAACCCGCTAATGATAACATTAAGTAGGCGTGGCTTTGAACTATTTCAGAGGCAAAATATTAGTGACGTCATCCATTATGAAACATTAAACATAATCTTTATTTTTTGCGCTGCAGAAAGTTTTTTTCAACTTGTCTCAGGTCTTCAGGCTAAGTGTAAGCATCCCTACTCCCTGCATATATGCTGGACTTGTGTTCGGGTGTACGAGCGACCTTGGATCTGGGGAAACTTTAAAACGTTTGCGCTATACCTACTTTATTAAAGAAATTCTAACCCTTGCCCTCTTTTCTGAATTCGAATCCTGGCATACAATCGTCCGTAAGGTTATGACCTGACCCTTAGCTGAGTACGTACCAGGTTAGCAGTCAATGCTAGATCTAGAACTAAGCTAATTGATCCCTTACTGTAAATTAGGCTGTAATTATACTAGGCTATAACAATGATAGCCTAAATGGCTTTCAAGCCATTGATATGAAAGGAAAAGGAGCCTTAGGAGAATCTGGTACAAGACTCTACAGTTATAGCGTAGCGCAATCAGCGTGATTGATTACGTCTTGCTTTTAATCGAAAATCTAAGCATACAAGTATTTCTTGGATAAAAATTTGAAACGAATAATTTACTTGAATGAGAATTTCTTATTCACTTCTGACGTCACGAAAAATGTATCGTAACGAAGTATTTCCATTTTTGACTGTGCCCTATTATAATTTGTTCCAAGACTATCGATTTTGACTCTTGGGTCATGGTTTCTTTCTTTCCATAACTTATTTTCAGCGTTATAGCACCATTCTTTAATAGTCTAGTCAAATTAGACGCAAAATGAGCTTAAAAAAGAATTTTTTGGTAAAGAACGGGTGTTTGCTGGAATGTGTAAAGGAAGCTATCGAAAAGCACCAAAAAAAAAAAACACTCCCTAAAGGCTGGGGAAAATTTTTTCCGGCATGTTTTGGCCCCCCAAATTCAGTTTTTGGAATATTTCTCAAAAACTAAGCGTTTTACAAGAAAATGTTCCGAAGAAAAGATGTTCCTCTTGAAATTTCAAATAAAATGATGTATAGAAATTCCAGTTTGAACCGAATAGTCAGCTCAAAAATCCCTCGAAGTAATAATTATAGTTTTCAAAATGTAGACGAAATTTATCAAATTTTTGCTGATATTTCGGAAAAATCAACTTCTAGAAGAAAATGTATAGGAAGGAAACATTTTCTTTATAGTATTTCTTATAAATTAAGTTCATTTCACACACATTTTGTTTGCTTCTTCATCTTCTGTGGCTGTAAAATGTGACAATAAGGAATTCTTCTCTAGTCTAGCAATTGTCGAAAAATTGATCTCAACAAGTATGTAGCTTTGTTTACTGTGAACGTCAGCTATAGGTATTTATTCGATACACACGTGTCCCAGTACTGAAGGATACCTTACTACGAGACCGATTGTACATACCTTCGTCATATGACTATCAGATCTCTCTCTTCAAGTGCCATATCCAAGGGACTTCAGGCAGTTGTCATTTCGATGATTTGTTTCTATTTTTCTCGATCTCTCGCTGCGTGGAAAATTTCTTCTAGCAACATATTGGTCCACTGTCTTATGTTCCTTAGCCGTGAGAGACTTTTTCGGCCTATCCATCGCTTCCCCTCAATTCGACCGTACATGATTGTCTGCAGGAGATCATATTCAGGCCCGCGAAGTACATGACTTAGATACTGCATTTTTCTCTTCTTAATGGTTTTTAGAAGTTCGCGCTCTTTTCCCATGCGATCAAGAAATTCTGTATTTTTTCCGTCCATACAACTTTCAGCATGCGTCGGTAACACCACATCTCGAATGCCTCAATTTTATTCATCATCGCCGTCTTTAGGGTCCACGTTTCACAGCTATAGAGTAGCCTCGACCAGACATAGCATTTCAAGATCCTCAATTTTAGACACATGTTCAGGTCCCTTGTCGTCATTACGTTGCGCCAGTTACTGAATGCATCCTTTTCCAACGCTACTCGAACTTTAATCTCCTCATCCGGGTTCATATCCTCGTTTATCCAGGCTCCAAGATATTTGAAATGCGTTACTCTTTCAATACGTTCTCCAGCTAGTTCCAGTTGTACATTCCCAATCCCACCCTTGCTTACTATCATCATTTTTGTCTTATTAATGTTGATGGATAAGCCATATTTTTTACTGGGCTTCGTTAACTCGGTTTAGTAAAGTTTGGAGGTCGGGCATTGTCTCTGCTACAAGGGCTGTGTCGTCCGCATACCTGATATTATTGATTGTTTTCGCCTCCAATTCGCACTCTTATTGGCTGATCTTCTAAAGCCACCACAAATATTTCTTCGGAGTTGATGTTAAATAGCAGTGGCGAGAGGACGCAACCCTGCCTTACTCTTCTTTTGACTGGGATTTGCTGCGATTCTGTGTTGCCAATTTCCACAAACGCCGTTTGTTTCCAATACAGATTGACCATTAGCCGTATGTCCCAGTCGTCCAAGCCAATTTTCTTCAGGCTTTCAACTAGTTTGTTGTGTTGTACTTTATCGAAAGCTTTCCCGAAGTCTATAAAGCATATAAAGACTGTTTTTCGGAACTCTCGGCATTTTTGAAGAATAACTTGTACGCAGTACAGAGCTTCTCTCGTTCCCATGCCTGGTCGAAATCCAAATTGTTCCTTGTTGTCATGGAGAGAAACGATCAAGAAACGGCCACGAGTCCTGGGCGCTCCTTCAATGGAGCAGGGGTGCTAAGAATATCCCAGCTCGAAATGACAAAGATTCTGAAGATAGGTACGTGGAATGTACGCACATTATACGAAACTGGAAAAATCCACAATCTAATCCGAGAAATGAAACGCCTGGATATTCACATTCTCGGTGTTGGTGAAACATACTAGTTTGTCTCCGGGTGCTTTGAGACAGAAGAGCACACCATATATTTCTCAGGAGCAGAAGACGTCCGCACCAGAAAGAAGTAGCTATTATATGCGATAAATCTACCGCTAAAGCGATGAAAGCATTTATACCACTGTCGGAGAGAGCTATGATGATCCAACTTGCAGCCCATCCATTCGACATAAATACTCGTATAATACAAATCTACGCGCCTACAGCGGACAAACATGACGACCAACTTGAGGATTTTTACGGACAGGTAGAGGCACTATTAAAAGCCTGCAAAAATCACGATGTCACTTTTGTGATTGGAGATATGAATGCTAAGGTTGGAAGAGGTCCAACAGGACCAATTGCCGGACCTTTTGGCTTAGGAGAACAAAACGAACGCGGTGAACGCCTCATCCAATTTCGTCAGGAGCAACAACTTATCATTACCAATATGTGGTTTCAGCTCCCAAAAAGAAGGTTATATGCGTGGAAAGCTCCGACTGATAGTAAAGATTTGATAGTCAGAAACCAAATAGACTACATAATGGTCAAAAAGCGTTTCAGAAACTCGGTAAAAGCCGTGGAAACGTATCCTAGTGCAGATATAAATTCAGATCATATCCTTCTTGCGGCGAAGGTTAAAACCCGACTGAAGAAAATTAGGAAAGCCTCAAAACAGTTTATAAATACGTTAAAACTATAACAACCAGAGGTCAAACGAAAGGTAAGAGAAAATATAAGCCATAAATTACAAGGCATTTCCGAGCAGGAAATAGGAAATAACGATCTCGCAAAAACTAGTACGCGGATGAAGAATGTAATATTGCAATCGGCTGAAGAAATCCTGGGCAAAAGGGAGCGAAAAAAGAAGAACGCATGGATAACAGAAGAAATTCTGGAACTCATAGACAAAAGAAGGAAACACAGGAACAAGGATGAGCGAAAATACAGAGAGACTCAGAGGAAGCTCAAAAAGGCACTAAAAAAAGGAAAAGAAGAATTTTATCTTAAATCTTGTGAAGAAATTGCCACCACAACGAATATCAGCTACACAAAAAACTGAAGGAAACTGCCGGAATTTACAGACCAAAGAAACCTTACGTAATGAGAAACCAAGAGGGAAACATAATTGTGGAGGAAAACAGTCTGGTTGTGGAATGGACCAGATATATTGAGAAACTGTTTGAAGATGAAAGAGAATCCGTGGAAGTCACTGCAGAAGAAGGACTAGCAATCCTTCAATCCGAAGTAGAAAGCGCAATAAGGAACGCTGCAGTAAGAAAGGCCCCTAGACCGGATGGAGTGATAGCAGAATTACTGAAAGTGTTGGATGAACACAGCATTGGAAAACTGACGAGACTATACAACAGAATCTACATTAGCGGAACAATACCAGAAGAATGGCTTCGATCAAAGTTCATAACAATTCCCAAGAAGCAAAAAACGAAAAGCTGCAACGATTTCAGACTAATCAGCTTGATGTCACATCTGCTAAAAATATTGCTGCGTATAATACAAAGAAGAATATCCAAAAAAATGCGAGTACTACCAGATATGGATGAATAATTCCATCTTTATCCTGTTGCAAGTCTTGATAGCTAAATTTTAATATTCTTATAGCTAATTACAGTATATGAATTGATTCTATAATAAATTTCCTCTATTTCCGCCCGTTCTACAGAAGATATTATAGGTATTACATTTGCTCAATTGTAAACTTATTTTATAAGAAATACTATAAAGAAAATGTTTCCTTCCTATACATTTTCGTCTAGAAGTTGATTTTTTCGAGATATCAGCAGAAGTTTGATAAATTTCGTCTAAATGTTGAAAACTATATTACTTCGAGGGAATTTTTGAGCTGACTATTCGGTCTAAACTGGACTTTCTATACATCATTTCATTTGAAATTTCAAGAGGAACATCTTTTGTTCGAAAGATTTTCTTGTAAAACGCTTAGTTTCTGAGAAATAGTCCAAAAACTGAATTTGGGGGGCCAAAACGTGCCACAAAAAATTTTACCCAGCCTTTAGGGGGCGGTTTTTTTTGGTGCTTTTCGATACCCTCCTCTACAAATTCCAGCAAACTCCCGTTCTCTACCAAAAAATTATTTTTTATTGTCTAGTTTTCCTAGACTATAAGGATTTCCCGAGTTTTCGTGAAAATAAATTCCCCATTCATGTCAGTTTTGTAGTACCATGTTTCCTAAGTGGGGAGGGTGAACTTGACATATGTCAAACTTTTCATCGAAAAATTTGTGCTCTCTTTCAAATCTTGATTCTTTCTCCAATTTCAAAACATCCCTCTAAAGCAGTATTTTTCAAACTTTCTTACATCACGCGGCACAGCATTTCAAAAATATTTTTCCGCGTTTTGACGTGTTCATGTTTCTACTAATTTCCACCCTTTAATTTCAGGCTTTTTGGTCGTACTAGGTGGCCGTATACGGCCTCACGCCCTCTCCCCAAACTGCGGTCTCCAGAAAACGGGAGTATTAATCGAGTGTAGGGACTCGGAAAAATTCCAAGTTCTACCACCAATATATACGCGTAAGAACCTGAGTGTTTCTTGTCATTACTGGGGAATACCCTCACCCTGCTATCCTAATCCTGAAATTTGGGCGGAGACATGACACACGATCCGTATTTTTTGCTACCTCGCAAGAAGTTTTTGGTTTTCAGTAAATGCGAGGTCGGATTAGAGTGAAAATTCAAAAAATTATGTATAAAATTGGCATCTTGCAAGTGTTGGAATGTATCAATCAGGTATTTCGAGGAAATAGAACAAAAAACTCGCAGCCTACTTCGTCAGCTGCTCGGGGTTGCCTTCATGAACTGTGAATTGAGGCAAACAGGGAACCTGTTTTATGTGGGTTTCTTTGTTCATACTTTTTCTAAACAAGGATTAAACTTTATCACATACAGCTCAATATTCAAATTTTTTCTAAGTCCCTCTAAGTCGAAATTTTTCCGGGTTCCCTCCCTATCATTTATACTCGTAGTTCCGAGGTCAGAATTTTTCCAAGTCCCTTTCCCGCTCTGAGGTTGAAATTTTTCCAAGTTCCACGTTTTGCCGAACGACGCCCGGCACCCGTCATTTTTCTTCAGTTTACACCCCCCCTCTCCCCGATAAAACAGGTTCCCTGTTGAAAATTTTGATGAATATTCTAAGCAGCAGGTAATTTGACTAAGATGACTTTTTCTGAACATTCAAATTAGTTCATGATCAGCAATATCGACGTTGGAGTTTGTAGATAGTCACTTAACGAGGGATTGTAATGCTTACTGGTGGGGTAACCTTACTAAAATGCTTGTGTGTCAAAAGCTTGTGTTTGAAGAGAAAAAGGTTATAAAGTCCTATGCGTTCGAGGATAATTAAGAAGGAAAATATCCTTGTGTTGAATGTAATTACAGGCTAAGCGCTTATAATGTTGCTAAATTCGATTGTTTTAGTTTTTTCCCCTCTTATCTCCTTCGTCTTGTGTGTACGTATATTGCGAGTGAAATGGCCATCATTAATTTTCGATTTCAGTACGTTTAGATTCGAATGGTATGACAAAGTTTAGCGGTATTTTGATTATTAAAAAATTCAAACATAATATCCTAAAGGTCACTGTTACATAATTTATTCGAAGCATGCAGAGGAAAACAGTAAAAATGAGAGAAGCGAAGTGAGGACGTAAACCACTCATTCATGCAACGCGTTTTACTTGTGTTCAATAAAAACCGAATCACCTTGTATATTATTCGTATCGTACATTTGTAACGAATGAATCGACTATTTGCAGGCCAACTCGCTGTAAATTCTTAGAGCAATTTTTTTGTAATCTGTTCGATATCGGACAATATATTGCACCCTGACTTGATCAGTAAATAAGAATTTTACGAAATCGTACATGTATTATGGCATGTTACCGTTTATGGAGGAATTTTTTGAAGGAAGAAACTGATCTTCATTCACTCATTTAACTATACTCGAAAAAGAAGTATGTACTTAATATTGGTTCGCGAAGAAAAATACTTGGGTTATGATGAAATGATAGTCAGGAAAATTGTATCTCAAAGTAATGAACTTATATCGAAAAAACTTTGTGACTGTACATAACTCTGGAGAAGTCAAGAATTCATGGAAAGTCGAGAAATCTGAAAAACAGCCCGTACATTTCTATGGTCCGTCTGTATTGAGCAACAGAGGGTAGCAGAGAAAAGTGTAGAGGCTCGCATCCAAAATGTCTCCCTCTTTTTCTCTTTTCTTTCCCTGTCCCCTCGTTTGCCTCCTAGAGACTAAAATTGGAGAATTGAGGATGTCAAGAATAGTTATCTCGCTCAAGAAGGAAATTTTTGATTTCCAGCTTTTGGTACTTGATGAAATTTTGCGCACCGTAGTTCGTAAGATTTTGGAACTTTGAGTCCTACCGGAGAAGATAATTCGTTTTGGGGGATATTACTGAAAAAATAGTTGAATCAAATAGGGATATACGTATTTATGTAGACGTAGAATGAAATGCTTTCGCTCTCATAGGAAAACCCACTAAGACGAATACACGTGACTGCTTGTAATATTACACGGAGAATTCCGCGACGTAATTGTGCGACAGATGTTCTCCACCCAGTTTTTTCAAAGTCTCGAAAATTGTGCCAAATCATACATGTTTGTTGAACCAAATTTTTTCAAAGTTCACGGATTTGGAGAACTTGATTCGTGGCTCCCTCGGGATCTCATGAAATACGTCGGGACAACTAGAAAATCTGTTCTATGGGGAGAAGAATGATTCTTCATAATTTATTCTTGAATGCTGTATTGCTAGAGAGTTGGAGCCTAAAATTCTCCTTAGTCTATAGTTACGTTCACAATCTCACCTCCACAAAAATGTTAGCTTTTTTCTACTTAACCAATTATTGGAGCTTAAAGTTTCTCAAAACGACTTATACCTGGCCTCCCTCTTTTTCCTTCACACGCAAGTACTATTCCAAGGTAGTCTGTGAACGAAAAAAGGAATACTCAGAAGGGAGCTGTAGAAAAATTAAGACGTCGAGCGCTTTCGGTTAGTAAACTATCTTCGGGACTGAAATGAAAGCAACTGGCAAGACGGAGGAGAGAAACAAGATATTAAGGTCGGCCAAACAAGAAGTCGCGGCGTGAATCATAGACAAGTTCTATTAGGCCATCTTCTGGAATGTACGAGTAAGGTACCGTAACGCCATCAGGAGGTGACGCATTATCTCTATGTGTTCGAAGGCGATACGTTTACGGTAGGAATTCTCCTTATGGAGGAGCCTTTCCGATCCCTCACGGAAACTGTGGATGTTGTTTATTAAATGATTAGCAAAAGCTGATTCCCATCCAAGACTTCAGGTGCTCAGCTACTCTCACCAATATAAAAACCTCTACAATCCCTGCATTCCATCTTATAAACACCGCTCCTCTCATCAAGAATACGGGGTCCTTCAGCCTCACAAACAACCCTTTAACAGTGGTACGGTTGTAAAAAGCTGGTCTGAAACCAAACGGGTGGAGGGCCCGACCCAATAGGAGGGAGAACTTCCCACGGAAAGGGAAAGTGATTTAACGCATATGACGAGTAATTCTTTCTTGAAGGCAGCCTGACTCGTGTGAACCAGGATATTAAAAGCAGCCATCTTATGAGCAGCAGGACAGAATGACGGTCCGTGGACCAAAACAACGGTCGTAAGGGGGCGTCGATAAATTACGTGAGGATTTTTTTTTTTTTTTGTTCAGGGGGGTGACGACAAATCTCACGTAATTTTTTTCTCCCACAAATACATTCTAAAATATTGTTAAACTGGCTTAAATTTACTAAAAACTAGTCCTTTTTGAATGGGTATAAAATGTGATCAAGACAATTACGTTTTTTTAATAGATAAACGCGATGAAACACAGATAAACGTATTTAAAGCAAAAATACACATTTCGGAAAATCTCACGCGTGATAAGAGGGGGGGGGGGGAGGCAAATCTCACGATATCTCACGAAGGGTGGAGGGGGGGTCGAAAAATCACAAAATTCGCTTGACGTAATTTATGGACGCCCCCTAGTATCCTTTCTGTATATTCCAACTCATAGATACTGTCTATTACAGGTATCGATAAATCCAAAAAGTTGATGGAAAATACCCCACTTTCGAAAGTAAATTTTATGGAAGGGTACCAGGAATTGAGATATCTCAGAAACTCACCAAGGAGATCTGGGGGACCAGTCCACGTGCATAGAACATCATCAACGTATCTGTTCCATTAGCAAATATGATTGAGTAACACCTGGTTCGAGGAAAAGAGGTCAAGTTCAAGCTTGGACGTAAAAATTTCCCTTCGAAATAACAATGGACCGTATTTTTTCAAAACCCCATCACCCCAGTTTACCGTTTGTGTTCAAAACAAAAATTTTACTCCATAAGAAATACATAGAGACGTTTCGATCATTAGTTATTATTGAAAAACCATAAATAAATAAGAAACCAGAGGCGCATTGGCAAATGCTTTAGAACTTCCAGATTCTGAATGTAAACTTCAAAATTCTTATTTCTTCCTCACATTCAAATAATGATTTATGATCGAAACGTTCCTATGTATTTCTTATGGGAATCGATAGTACGTTTGATCAAATAAGGTAAAATATCGCAAATTTCATACGGGTACGTTTGCTTAAAGTGGGGCAAATCCAAACGTGCCAGCACGGATAATACGGCCCATAGTTGGGGGACCAACAAATATTTGGGAGATCGAAAAATATTCTTGAAGCTCAGTGTGAGGAACGTTGGCCTTGACAAGAAGCTCACCTATACGCTGGATACGAGCAGCCCTAGGAATATTCGGGAACCGACCAACGACATCAAACGAGCAGATGGTCGTTCCCGGGGGAAGACTTGCACGCTTCAGGACGTCAGTTGAAGAGGCCGAGTTCAAGACCGAATGAGGAGATTCAAAGTTAATGTGATGTTTGAACCATTGGTCTAGGAATTTATCCAGGAGGTGGGTAGGAGAGGAAATGGATGAGACCACGTGTCGCATCGGGTATTATTATTATGCACTTTAGGCAACCCGTAAAGGAGGGAGGGTGTGGGGATAGGAACAAGGAGGGCATGAAAGAGGAATACTCCGACGTGGAGTAAAACATGCAAACCGCAGAAAAAATGAAAAGACGACGAGCGCTTTCGGTTAAACAACCGTTCCATCTTCAAGCCTGAAATGAAAGCAACTGACGAACAGAAGAGAAGAACGAGGTGTTAAGATCGTCCAAACGAGAAATCACGGTGTGAGTCATAAACCAGTTCGATCAGGCCATCTTCCGCAATGTACGAATTGAGTACAGTGATACCGTCAGTGTTGAGATGACGAATTATCTCTATATTCTCGAGGGCGATACGCTTACGGTAGGAATTCTCCTTATGGAGGAGCTTTTCGGATCCCTCGCGGAAGCTGTGGCCACTGTTTATTAAGTGATCGGCGAAAGCTGACTCCCCCAAGTGTCCCTTCTTCCAAGATTTCAGGTGCTCAGCTACTCGAACTTTCATTTGGCGGCTGGTCTCACCAATATAAAAACCTCCACAATCCTCACACTCCAACTTATACGCACCACTCCTCTCATCGACAGGTATGGGGTCCTTCAGTCTCACAAACAACCTCTTGACTGTGGTAGGGTTGTAAAACGCGGGTCTGAAGCCAAACGGGCGAAGGGCCCGACCCAATTGCTGGGAGAACTTCCCCAAGAAAGGGAGACTGATCCAACGCAAACGGCGATCACGGATCGTGTCTCGGGGGAGGGAGGTGGTGGAATCCAGGAGGCCCCTCGTAACTTTCCTCCGAACCATCACGTCAACATCGACATTGACCCCATTCACTCTGGCCAGGTGTTTTATTGTGATTAACTCTTTCTTGAAGGCAGACTGACGCAAAGGGATACGAGTCAGTCTGTGAACTAGGCTATGAAAAGCAGCCATCTTGTGAGCAACAGGACCGAACGAACCACCGTGGACTAAAACATCGGTCGTAGTATCTTTCCTGTAAATTCCAAATTTATGGATACCGTCTATTATAGAGATCGATAAATCCAAAAAGTTAATGGAAAATACCCCTATTTCCAACGTAAATTTGATGGAAGGGTACCAGGAATTGAGATACCTCAGAAACTCACCAAGGAGATCTGGGTGACCAGTCCAGGTACATAGAACTTCGTCAACGTACCTGTGCCAATAATGAATATGATCAAGTAACACCTGGTTCGAGGAAAAGAGGTCAAGTTGTTTATTATGGATAGCCGTAACTTGAAGGAACGGATTCGTTTAACAAGGAGGGCTTTTTTCATAGCTGGAGTTTTGATAACAGCCTCACACTTGTTGATGACACTCCTAACTTCTTTAACATGCTTAGGAAAACTGAAGTCCCCACTCTCTTTAGTACCACATTGCTAGAGCACTTCGTGGACCTTAGAAGCATCAAAGTTTGAGGGGAGGTAGACTGAATTTCAAACCTTCTCATGGAGGGCTGTTAAATACTACCTGACTGGAATTTCTGATTGAAAACACCGTCACTAACCTCTTCCTTAGCCACATCAACATTTTCATTCATTAGGGAGGATTCTCTATCACCACAACAGCATTGCCCTTGTCAGCCTTGGTGACGATTAAATCTCCCTCCTTAATCGTCCTCTTTAAACCTCGAATCACTCCTCCCAATTGGTTACTCATGTGCGGGGGGGGGGGGGGGTTATTGCGGACTATTTCAGTACAGACTTTTTGGGTATTAAAACCTGGACGCGAGATCCGCAACAACATTCGCCAAAGTTTGAGGGGAGGTAGACTGAATTTCAAACCTTCTCATGGAGGGCTGTTAAATACTACCTGACTGGAATTTCTGATTGAAAACACCGTCACTAACCTCTTCCTTAGCCACATCAACATTTTCATTCATTAGGGAGGATAACTTTCTATTTTTCTTCTCCTTCAAATTCACCTTAAATTTTACATTGACGTCACGCAAAAAGTGATCAAACTCGTAGGGGGAGCATACCGGAGAGTCTCGAATGGACCATAAGGTTCAATCTAGTCATATATTCGTAAGATGTAAAATCTTGACAAATCTGGCGATGCTGCGTTTCCACAGAATCGAATCAGAAAGTCGAGTTCCCGAAGGAAAGGCAGGTCAGCTGACTGCACTCGGAAGGATAAACAGGACGAGAGAAGAATAGCGTTATATGGTCGGAGCTCCGAACTTTGTCCGTGAGTAGGAGAGTGACACGACTGACAGTGAAGAACGTTCACGTTCTTACATATTTACCTATTTACCATGCCATACTCTCCCTTCTGAGTATTCCTTTATTCGCTTCTATGGATAACCGTAACTTGGAAGAACGTATTCGTTTAAGTAGTAGGTGAAGTTGGTCAAGATTAATCGGGATCAGAGGCGCAAATTCAGATCGGCGCCATTGAGTTCATTGGAAGGAGGGGCTTTCTCCCTCCATATTCAACGTACGTATTATACCCCTACCCTCTTCCGGAGTCACCCGCCCCTACCTTTCTATATTTCGCGATCCCTTTTATAGCTCAAAAATGAAAATTTTCTCATGTTCTCTAATGAAAGATAAGTAATAGCCGAGCGTTATAGAGCGGGAGCCCATGCGTATCAGCTCAGCTGTGGAAGTAAATACCTATACCTCTGAGTTACTACAGTAGCGGTATAAATTTCTGAGTCTTCCTATATATTGGCAAGAAGTCAAAATTTGTCGAATATTTACTCTTCATATGAATAGAATGCGAGAGACGGAATTTCCAAAGTCTCACTTTTCATGCTAATGATGTAAAGCTGGCCAGTTGAAAGTCTCCAAGTTCTCTTCGTCGAGTATCAAAATTTGTTGGGGTCAGTTTCTTTCAGGCGGACGTGGAAAATTTTAAATATGTGCCCCCAACAAAAGTAAGGGCGACTTCTCCTCCAAGAAACAGCTCAAAAATTGAGTTAAAACAGTTTGGCAAAACGAGTAATTTGATGTATTCATATATATAGTGTCGTAATGGTATGATGGAATTCTTCGAAAGAAGAATGACTTTTGTTGTTTTTTTTTTTTTTGCCAAACTCGTATTTTTTCAATAGTGGAATTTCTTTACCGAATCTACGTATTTCGCCGGTTTACATTATAAATTTAACTCACCTTTGTGCTAATGTTTGTGGGTCATTTTCTACTCACGCGATACTCATTAAAGAGTTTAATTCTAGACATGCAATCTCATTCGCGGCGTGTTAGTGTTGTTTTGAAAAACTAGATTGAGTGTTTGGAGTTGAATGGCGTATGAGCGAAGAAATTCACGAAGACTAGTAAAGATGCAAAAAATATTGACTTTTTGCCACACTGTGTAGCATCGGCTTTACAAAAGTTTTTAGATTCATCCTCGCGTGCCGATAAATTCTGTACAGTTGACCAGGAAGACTCATTCTCGCATAATATGTTGTAACTTAACCGTTTCACGCTTCGAATTTGTATAATATCGTAAAGCGATATGGGATGTCGTAGATTTATGTGACATAATATGAATTATGATTTTCGCCGTCAGTCGTACTACAGTGACGACACGAGAAATGAGTTATGTCGAATGGATGTTTATTCAATAATAAAGATTGGTGGCGATCATCTAGTTTTGTGTTTGTATGTGCATTGTAAAAGCCCGAACGCGCGCGATATTTCGTAAATGGATTCAGTCGACGTCTATTCTGTCATTCTGTGGATCATATTGATGAGCACGCTGTTCAACAGTTGCGTTGTTCTACTTGTTTGCATCCCGCGATCGAGTGATTGAAATACATAGGCCTGTTTGAAACATAATCTTTCTATTTTCTGTTCAGACCTTATTTCGAACCTTGAGACGTATGATATGTTTATCGCGTACTCTTTTTTTTTTTTTTTTTTTTTTTCGTCTAATTATCACCGATCTCTCGCAAAACGTGGAAAATAACATAGCATTGCTTAACAATTTGAAACCTCGCTCGAATATTTTCGCATTTTCTTCTTCTCACAAATACAAAAATCTAATTTTTTTTAGTGGACAAATTAGGCTGTAGAGTGTTTACAGGTCGAACAAAGTCAAATAACATTGCTCCTAGTCTCGAGCGAAAGATAGTATAATATTTTGTGCCGCCTCGAATGAATGTAGCGCAGACATTGCTATCTATTTTCTGAATCAGAGGACTTCCGACTTTTTGTATCGATTGCATTGAATTTTGAGTTATTTCGTCGAGTAAATCAATTATGATTTTGGGGGAGCAGGTCTCATCAGCTCGTCGGCATCCACGCTATTGCTAAAATTGACGTATTTTTCCTTCAGAAATATGCGGTATTCAATCTAGAAATGAGAATTACTGGAACGTGACATAGTCTTCGAGAAGAGCGAAAACTTTGATGAGAGTCACAGTTCAATCGATCTTGAGGTCAAATTGATTGGCGGTGGTAGTCGCCCAACAACAGTAGAATAGTAAACGTATCATTTTTGAGGTCAAGAGTTCAGAAATATTGACTTGTAATGTGTACTTGGGGTTACTAGTGAGCTGAATGTTGTATGGCCGATAGGAGGACGACGACTTTCTAAAAAGAAAATTACTTTTTTTTTCAGTGTGGCTCTTTACTATTCTACGAGCATTTTCTTCTGTAGAATTATACAAGTTTAAATGTTTCGTGTAGTCCATGATTGGTGTGGCAATTTTTAAAATCGTTTCCAACAAAAATTACTCTTGTTCGACCTTTTGTTCCGTAAGAATTCATTCACGGACGAATCGATACAAATGAAGATAAATCGAATAATCACATTTTATGTCCTCATATCATCAGAGATTGTGTAAGGTGTATTGTTCAACTTTATGATTTGGAATATCTGAAATGGAATTGAAAAATTATCAGATTTTGAAGCCAGCGATTAGAAGATCTAATAAGGTTAGAAATCGAGGTCATCGTTTTCACAGTGAGATACAGAACTGAATACTGACATTTCGATCAGGGTGTTGAAAGCTTAGGTCCATCGGAGGGATGAAAATACTGATGAAAAAAGATTCGCGGCGTATGGGGAATGTATTCTTATAAAACGATGATGACGAGCAATTCTTCCTGGAAAGGAAGGTGTAAAAAACGACGCCTTTCTTAACAATGTTAAACAAAGAACGCAGGCAACTTGTTCTATGGATTGAAAAAACGACGGCTTCCCTAACGAAGTTAAACGAGGAACGCAGGGAACCTGTTTTATGAGTCAAATGGGATTTGGTATTGAAAATTCAAGGAAGCCTACGCCTAGATAAAGCTAGTATAAAGAAGGCCTAGACCTACTATAAGCCTAGTATAATATAGTTTGAGAGTCTAAAATTTTCTCGAATCTTCAGCTATATATGATAGCTCGAGAGTTGAAATTTTTCCAAGTCCCCCCCCCCTCCCCTATCATAATTATATAGCTCGAAAGTCGAAATTTTTTCAAGACTCCCTCATATATGGCTCGAGAGTCGAAATTTTTCCTCCTATCATATATAGCTCGAGAGTCGAAATTTTACCAGGGAACCTGGCTATGGGGGCTTTTTCAGAAATTTGTCGTGCGCCGTCCGGCAAAAAACTTGAAAAAATTTCGACTCTCGAACTATATGTGATAAGAGGGGGACTTGGAAAAATTTCGACTCTCGAGCCATATATGATGGGAAAGGGACTTGGAAAAGATTCCCACTCTCAAGCTATATATGATAGGAGGGGGACTTGGAGAAATTTCGGCTCTCAAACTATATATGATAGGAGGGGGACTCGGAAAAATTTCGACTCTCGAGCTGTATATGATAGGAGGGGGACTTACAAAAATTTCAACTCTCGAGCCATATATGATGGGAAGGGGACTTGGAAAAGATTCCCACTCTGAGCTATATATGATAGGAGGGAGACTTGGAGAAATTTCGGCTCTCAAACTATATGATAGGAGGGGGACTTAAAAAATTTCGATTCTCGAGCTATATATTGTAGGAGGGGGACTTGGAAAAACGACGGCTTCCTTAACGAAGTAAACGAGGAACGCAGGGAACCTGTTTTATGAGTCAAACGGGATTTGGTATTGAAAATTCAAGGAAGCCTAGACCTAGATGAAGCTAGTATAAAGAAGGCCTAGACCTACTATGAGCCTAGTATAATATAGTTTGACAGTCTAAAATTTTCTCGAATCTCCAGCTATATATGATAGCTCGAGAGTTGAAATTTTTCCAAGTCCCCCCCCCCCTCCCCTATCATAATTATATAGCTCGAAAGTCGAAATTTTTTCAAGTCTCCCTCCGATCATATATGGCTCGAGAGTCGAAGTTTTTCCTCCTATCATATATAGCTCGAGAGTCGAAATTTTACCAGGGAACCTGGCTATGGGGGCTTTTTCAGAAATTTGTGGTGCGCCGGGCGCCGTGCGCCGTCCGGCAAAAAACTTGGAAAAATTTCGACTCTCGACCTATATGTGATAAGGGGGGGACTTGGAAAAATTTCGACTCTCGAGCTATATATGATAGGAGGGGGACTTGGAGAAATTTCGGCTCTCAAACTATATATGATAGGAGGGGGACTCGGGAAAATTTCGACTCTCGAGCTGTATATGATAGGAGGGAGACTTGGAAAAATTTCGATTCTCGAGCTATATATTGTAGGGGAGGGACTTAGAAAAACGACAGCTTCCTTAACGAAGTTGAACGAGGAACGCAGGGAACCTGTTTTATGAGTCAAACCGGATTTGGTATTGAAAATTCAAGGAAGCCTAGACCTAGATAAAGGTAGTATGAAGAAGGCCTAGACCTACTATAAGCCTAGTATAATATAGTTTGAGAGTCTAAATTTTTCTCGAATCTCCAGTTATATATGATAGCTCGAGAGTTGTAATTTTTCCAAGTCCCTTTTTTATTATATATAGCTCGAGAGTCGAAATTTTTCCGAGTTTTTTGCCGGACGGCGTACGGCAAATTTCTCAAAAAGCCCCCCATAAAACAGGTTCCCTCTTAAAATGTCGACGCTCGAGCTATATTTGATAGGAGGAGGAAAATTAAACGAATAAGTGCCTCGAGATTACGGCTATCCATAATAAACGGGAAAAACGAATACTCCGAAGGGAGAGTGAACAGTGCAAACCGCAGAAAAATACAAGACGACGAGCGCTTCCAGTTAATAAACCATCTTCAAGCCTGAAATGAAAGCAACTGACGAACAGAAAAGAAGAGCAAGGTATTAAGATTGTCCAAACGAGAAATCGCGGTGTGAATCATAAACCAGTTCAATCAGGCCATCTTCCAGAATGTAAGAGTTGAGTACAGTCATACCATCGGTGTTGAGATGACGCATTATCTCTATATGCTCGAGGGCGGTGCGCTTACGATAGGAATTCTCCTTATGGAGGAGCTTTTCGGGGTCCTTCAGTCTCACAAACAACCTCTTGACTGTGGTAGGGTTGTAAAACGCGGGTCTGGAGCCAAACGGGCGGAAGGCCCGACCCAATTGGAGGGAGAACTTCCCCAAGAAAGGGAGGCTGATCCAACGCAAACGGCGATCACGGATCGTGTCTGGGAGGAGGGGGGGGGTGGTGGAATCAAGAAGGCTCCTCGTAACTTTCCTGCGAACCATCACGTCAACATCGACATTGACCCCATTCACTCTGGCCAGGTGTGAGTAACTTCTTCTTGAAGGCAGACTGACTCAAAGCAATACGAGTCAGTCTGTGAACTAGGCTATGAAAGGCAGTCATCTTATGAGCAACAGGACCGAACGAACCACCGTGGACTAAAACATCGGTCGTAGTATCTTTCCTGAAAATTCCAAACTTATGGATACCGTCTATTATAGAGATCGATAAATCCAAAAAGTTAATGGAAAATACCCCTATTTCCAACGTAAATTTGATGGAAGGGTACCAGGAATTGAGATACCTCAGAAACTCACCAAGGAGATCTGGAGGACCAGTCCAGGTACATAGAACGTCATCAACGTACTGTGCCAATAGTGAATATGATTAAGTAACACCTGGTTCGAGGAAAAGGGTCAAGTTCAAACTTGGACATGAAAATTTCGGAGATGAGAGAGCCTAAAAGTGATCCAATAGGGATCCCTACTTCATCAGGAAACTCGAAAAATTTTCCTTCAAATTTACAGTAGTTGGGGGACCAGCAAATATTCAGAAGATCGAAAAATTCGTGAAGCTCATTATGAGGAATGTTGGCTTTAACGAGTAGCTCACCCATACGCTGGATAGTAGCAGCCTTAGGAATATTCGGGAACAAACCAACAACATCAAACGAGCACATGGTCGTTCCCGGGTGAAGACTTACACCCTTCAGAACGTCAGTTAAAGAGGCCGAATTGAAGACCGAATGAGGAGATTCAAAATCAATGCGATTTTTGAACCAATGATCCAGGAATTTGGCAAGGAGGTAGGTGGGGGAGGAGACGAAAGAAACAACGGGTCGCATCGGGGTATTGTTCTTATGCACTTTGGGCATTATACTAGGCTTATAGTAGGTCTAGGCCTTCTTTATACTAACTTTATCTAGGTCTAGGCTTCCTTGAATTTTTAATACCGAATCCCGATTGACTCATAAAGCAGGTTCCCTGCGTTCCTCGTTGAACTTCGTTAAGGAAGGCGTCGTTTTTTCCAAGTTGTTTGCTGGACGGCGCATGGCAAATTTCTCAAAAAGCCCCCCATAAAACAGGTTCCCTGTTAATAATACATTATATGACCCGCATTATGAGAGCCCTAGACATGCGATGCTTTGTACACCAATTGGCTTAGCCCCTTCAATGAGCCAGATATGCAGTGCTTCAAACATCGCATAAGTCCCTCTCCTATCATGTATACAATTCGAAAGTTTTCCATGTCGTTTTTCGCCGGACGGCGCACGGCGAATTTCTCAAGAACCCCCCATAGAACAGGTTTTTTGTTAAAAGATGTGACAAGAGTGGTTGGAGTAGTGCAATCAATGTAAGCTCAAAAATCTTCCATTCTACACTTCGGATTTTATTCGAAGTGAAGCACGATCTCGAGATGTTTCGCTAGAAGAGAGAAGGGGGGGGGGTGATTTTAAAGCATTCTAAATTTTCTCATTACCTCTATTTATTCTTCATAACAGTTTTACTGAATGACGCAGGATAAAAATTGTTTATTTTCCACTAAAATGAAACGGTTAGGTACCGAATAAAGTCGAATTTTCGAATGAAGAGTTGTTTCAGGTTTCGCCTTGTAATAGTCCATTTCGTAAACATGTCTGAAATGGGATCAAGTATTGATAACTTCGTTTCATCCTCTTACGTCATGGTATCGACAGATAAATAGAGCTCGAAGCTCGGCTCTAGGTCGAAATAATCAAGCTTGTAAACATCGAGATAACGTGCTGAATTACAGCTGATAAGCGAACGGAATATTTTGTTTTTGCTTCTTAGGCCGGTATTCACACTCGTATAGAAATTTATAATTGTTAGTAGAGTTGGTTACAGAAACCTTGAAAATTTTCAACTGAAGAAAAAAATGATAGTGAAAACAAAAAGAGAGGATTTTCAAAGTTGAAAGCTTACCCATATTGAAAATTCGATTCTGGATTTAAATGATTAAAATTTGGCTATTTTTGCGAGGTGAGCTGAAGTAAACGTATTTTGAGGCGCAGTGAGTGAGAATACTGAAATGAACTTTCCCCAGGGCAGTTCTGTGGCTGTTTGAAGTACGAATTTGACGAGATTTCGCTCTTGTATCTCTCATCCCAACAGCTATCCAAGATACAGTTATTTCCTTCTGTCTACTTTACTGCTGTCTGAACTTTTCTGGAATTATGGTATACTTCTTGATGCGACTTTCTTCCTCTGAAGGTACTTCTTTGGGTACCTTTTCTTCTTGCGCCGTAATCTGATGTTTGATCCGACCAAAATTTTGTTCTTCTGCTTCCGCATTACAGAAACCATCCTGGTCTTGTAACAATCTTCATATTTATCATAATTCTGAGACCATTAATGAAGATGAAGTCTTACTGTTCGTTTCCACATTGCTCCTTTGTCTCAACTGAAGGTTTTCCATCATATAAGGTTCCGATTATTGGTGTGTTTCCTCTTTAAACTTCGGATTAATGCTTCCAGTGATCCATACTGACACTCACATTTTCGTTTACTGAACTCTGGGTTTCTTCTATAGAATTCAAAATCTTCATCTTTTCTTCTTGGATTGAAGTTTCTTCTATCTCAGTTAAAAGCAGATCCACTATCATTGTCTGTGGTTCCATAAACTGCTCATTGTTTGAACATCATTATTCTGTATATCTGCCTCTGTGTCTTGCTCTTCATTATCCAAACTGACGTGCAGGGTTTCTGTTGGTTTACGCCTATTCTCCTGCTATAATGGTTCTACGCTGTCTCTCTAGAACATCTTTCTTGAATCCTGTTGGGAAGGTCTCCAACTGCGCTCCATGGCTCTGAATTTCAAAATTCATTGTCTCGACTAGTTTGGTATTCAACTGCGTTTGACTGGTCTTCATTTCTGCTTGGAGATTCTGCAGGCTTTGTAAGATTGATGCCGTTTGGTCTTCTCTATTCTTTATCTTCCCCTTGCGGAGCGTCGTCTACATGCGAATGACACACAGATTTTGAAGAGGCTGCGTGGTTCTGCATTTGCCTAGTCCAGTCCGTATCCATCTTCTTCTTCATGACCGTAGCTGCGAATGCAAACCCCTGGTTCAATGCTTTTTCGGAACTCAGCATGGTGATTACTAGACTACTCGGAGTACCGTCAACCTCTTGCAGAGACTGACTAGGCTTACCTCGCTCACGTTACCCTATGGTGTGATGTGGTCCGTTTGCTGAACTTATCTTGGCTTCTCATGAAGGTATTTGTTGCTGCAGCCATGACCACCTAACACCTGCGTTAGGTAAAGGTTTTAATTAACCCTGGTCTCGATTGCGTATTAAGACAAGGGTCGTTCATATTCCTGACTTGCTTTGTACAATTTTCGCTTTCCATTCCTCATACAAGGAGTGTCAGGCCTCTTGCCTCACCCATAAAACCTCTTGATCAGTCGTTATTTTCTTCTTTGCTTGAACACCACCGTTCTCTTCTCAACAAGGAGAAACTCTGGTACTAACGAAATACAAACGTTTTAGACAGGGTTTCGTTCAAAATTTAAAATCAGGATGGGGTAGAGATAGGTCGCGACCTTCGAGTTGTGGCAGGATGGGACTTGAACGAATTCCTATCTTTCAGCTGTATAGATGAGAAGGGGTGGGGGAGGGTGAAAGTGAGGGAAGAGAAGATCCGAAAAATTCGGATCACGACGGAGCTACATAGATGAGGAAAGTACGTGGCGAAATTTCGACCATCTAGTCCTGTAGATCAGGAGGAAGACACGGAAATTTTCAAGAACCCAACTGTGTACGTTGGCAGATATTTCGAACACCCAGCTGTGTTTATGAGGGGAGGAGGAGATATCTTAGAAAAGAACTGCCAAAATCTCGCCTCTTAGGCTTTCGCTCTTACGCCGGACGCTGATCCGTATATCTACATAATTGAGGTTGAGAGAAAAACAGAAAAAAGAAGCGAATAATTCGGAGGAAGGAGCACGGACGCCCTACGCTACGCTAATATATTGGAATGGATGCTGGAATTATTTAAATCGTTGCGACTCTAACCCTCGAGTGGCTCCGCTATCGTCCCATCTATCGTTTTAGTACAATTTTTAGGAACGTTCAAGCTTCTTTTCTGGGTGGTTCTAAATCGTTATTGCAGATGTAACGATCGAAAAGTGTAAGTTTTGGCAGTATAGAAACTGGACGTGCTAACGAATAACAATGCGTAAAATCATCTCAAACCATTTATGTGCCCCAATCCTCATTTTACCTGCCTAAAATACCGACCTAAGCTACATTCTCATTGGGAGCAATACGAAAGTCTCTTTCGAAACTCATTTGTATTTCACGATGGCGACAGCGCAAAACTTTCGTTGTAAATAATAAACAAGCGTTACAGAAATACACGCGCGTGTATTTCAGTGATTTTTGGAAATAATAATATATATCGTACGCTGCTTCGCAGCTTTGGATTGTCGATTTTTTCAGCCATTTTATGAAATAGGGAAAAATAAGTTCAGTACCCTTACCCTGCCCCCCGTCACTGCTTTCTTCAACACTACCTGGCAGTCAGCGTGATTATTTGCGTGTTTATCGTTCATGTTGATCGTATGTATTCAACTGATTTGTTAACGTTGTGTAGGAAATCATCAGTAATGCCACTTTATGAAGGTCATGACATGTGAAATCCGTAGACGCCATGATCCGTTCCATTAACTCCTTCAGAAATATACTCGTACATTTCCGCGTGATAAAATCTGATATAATTGGTCAAATCAAAACGAACGTGAAATTCGAGACAGATGTATTCCGTTCATTATTTCACATATGATCGAACGGAAAATTGAGTTATTTATGCTGTTATTATACATTTGCTGGCACGGATATTGTATTGTAGATCACAGTGGAATTCTGCAACGATGCAACGTAACATCTTCGCGTAATACGCGTACGCTGCGGCGTTCTTTCGGATAGATATCCGTTTTATTTCGCAATAATATGTAGCATGTCGGAACGATAATTTGTTTACTTCAAAACGAATATTGTTATTCGTAATTGCCGCGCGTTACTGTAGGAGTTGGTAGCAGTAGTTGTGTGTTCTTATCAGCGCATACCTGGATCTGGTGCAGTAAACCTATAGCGTCACGCCTTCGGTTCGAAGCTCATTTTACTGTTTGGAAATTCGTAATTACGAATTTTTCTTCGCGCGTATTGGTCTTGCCCACGAGAAGGTCGAAATGGCCGAACGCGTAGAAATAATTGTAATGTGTATTACATGTGTTGATGATACTGTGAATACGTATCGATGTATGTAGGCGTGATACCGAAGTACTGGAACTAATAGTCAACCACCCCATGTTGGTCATATGCCTCAACAACTATTTTACACCTCTGTATAATATCTTGTACCAAGTAGGATGTGTTGGCCATATAAGCATACACTTGTATTAAGTTTGTAACGGATACAAACAAGTGGCCACCTCGAAAGAGGTAACCATGACCGAGGGTGTTGAGCTAAGGCGACACTTTTAGTCGTTTCCCCTGTGATTTTGAGCCAGAACCAACTATTGAGTGATTAACCGATGGTTAAATGTATGTGTTTGTTGGGGGAGGGGGAACTCCGTGTCCACGTCTGACTTTTTGGGTCGATATCAATGACTTTGATCATATTTTAGGATCTACATAAGGGACTTGCAATAGATCCGGCTCTGAACCTCTGTAGAGGTGGAAAAATCCAACTATGAGTCTCAACTTAAGATGACTAAGATGAAGTTTCAAGCTGAACAAGAGCTAGTCCCAGAGGAGCATTCGAGCTATGGGAGTTACATTCCCAGAAGATGGACGCATACGACCTTTGTGACCCCTATTGACAAAAATCGACGGTTTCTGGTAGAAATATTCTGCGCCAGAATTATTTGAACCAAAATGGCACTTTTTCGTGAAGCTGAACGACACGGAAAACTTTTGAGCTTTTTAGTCGTTTTCCGCTACCCATACAAGTCTGTTACTTCTCCCTATACTGGCACCAGACTGACGCAGAAAGAGATTAGTTGTATTCTGTTGCGGACCCTAAACTGCTACGTTAGGCACCTAAAACTAGTTTCAGTAGCGTTTTGCAACTGGAAACCTTCGGGTGCTGTCCCACCAGATTGATACAGAAAATTCACTAATTCATTCTGTCGCAGCTACAAATTGACACGGTTTATTGCGCTAGAAAAGCATTCATGATTGTAGCATTCTGTGTGATGAAAATTAATACTCTACTATGGACCAGACACCTTCACACTTCTTGAAGTTCAGTGGCATTCTGTAATCAACACCGGATATAATCTTAATATTGTTCTAGGTTGAGACCTTTATCAAGCTTGGACAGGCATATTCAACTATTTTTTATCGCGAGTTAGTTTTCGTGGTTGATCAGGCGGGTGGGCCGCTAGTGATTTCGTTCTTTTTTTTAATTGTTCCATTGTTCTTCAATGTATCTCGCGGGCCGCTAATTGAATAGCCTTCAGCTAGACCATTACTTGTAGTTTTGAGCTGAATTTCTCCTCTGGCCGCACAGGCCAGGCTACAACTAACATAGACTACGCTAAGAGTAGGATTTCAGGCTAAAACTTCCGAGTGCTGATACTTTATAAATTTGAAATAATTTGGAGCTATGAAATTCTGCAGAGGTATGTCAGAGCAAGGTTAAGCCCCTTGAACTAGTTTCTTCCTTTAGGCTTGAAAACTTGCTACAACTAACATAGACCAGGCTCAGAGGAGGATTTTAGGTAGAGACTCTCCAAATTAAGACTCTGTCTCACTACAAACTAGGTTAAAGCTTGCTTAATTGATTGTCGAATAGAAATACAAGTTGAAAATGGGTGTGACCTTATCTGCTTAGAAACAGTGTTGGGTACGGGTTACGAATTGTAATCCATGATTTGGATCGTGATCCGCACGAATCATATCTTGAATCGCGTTTCGTATTCTCATATTTGAAATGGAAATTTCCGTCAAAAAATTTCTAGTTCTGAGCTGAAAAATTTGCGATGTGATCCGGAATCCAGGGGATCAATTTTCTATCATCAATTACGTCAGAATGATTTTGCCTATTTTTGACCGCCCCCCTTCCATGTAAGGATACATGAGATTTTGAGATTTTTTCATCTCTCCGTTTCTTATGTAAGATTTTTCAAAAATTCTAAAGAAGAAGAAGAAGAAGAAAAAAGAAGCTTTTTCTCTAAATTCTTGAACTAGTAACACGTGATTTTTTTTTTTCGTTCGCTCTGAAGATTGATTTTGCTGATTTTGACTTGTGAGACTTTCTACCCCAAGTAGGGTTATGTAGAGATTATTCAAACCCTCCTAAGACCCTTTTGTATTTAATAATGAACGGCCCCTGATCTGAACATTTTTTGCCATAGCCCAGTAGAATTACACTTTCGAAAAAAAAAAATCTCTATCTAAGATTTTATTGCTGAAAAGTGTTGCCCTTGGTGTCCTTTTTATGTGGTAAAAACCCATCACCCCCACCCCTTGCGGAACCCCTTCAAAGGAGGGCTTATTTGGTACGTTTTTTGGTTTTTTCAATTTTTCTCGAAAAGTATGAGATTTAGAGCAAAAATACCTTAGTACAAAAGGATTCTCCATAAAATTTACCATGGAATAGTGCCACCACTTACTCGGTTACGATAATTTGACGCTGTATAACAATATTTGCAAATTTACTGTTTTCAGAAATTTTCGATTTTTCAAGTTTTTTCTCAACGTTTTTCAGATTTTTCTTAAAAAGTTTGAGATTTAGAGGGAAAATACCTCAGTACAAAAAGATTCTCTATAAAATGTACCGCCAAATAATGCCATCACTTACTCGGTTACGATAATTTGACGCTGTATAACAATGTCTGAAAATTTACTGTTTTCAAAAATTGTCAACTTTTCAAGTTTTTTCTTAACGTTTTTCTGATTTCTCTTAGAAAGTTTGATATTCAGAGCAAAAATATTTTAGTACAAAAAGATTCTCCATAAAATTTATCATCGAATAATGCCATCACTTACCCGGTTACGACAATTTGACGCTGTAGAACAATGTCTGAAAATTTACTGTTTTCAGAAATCGTCGGGTTTCCAAGTGTTTTTCTGATTTTTCTGAAAAAGTTTTAGATTTAGAGGAAAAATACATCATTTCCAAAATGTTCTTCTCAAGAATCATATCTTAAATGTTTTCCTGAACTGGACTAACATCAACTTCTGAGAAAATAATTTTGGAGAGAGCAAGATGCATCTGTTGATGTGCTTTTATAGGTCTGAATATACGTGACCAGACATTATTTTCTCTACAGAAAGAGTGACATAAATTAAACTGAAAGCTTTTTTCAAGCTTGACCTATATATGGTACGAGGGGGACTCGGAAAAATTTCGACTCTCGAGCTATATATGGTAGGAGAGGGATTTGAAAAAATTTCGACCTCCAAGCTATGATAGGTGGTGGGGAGGGACTTGAAAAAATTTCATCTTCCGAGCTATATGCAATGGGATTCAAAATTTTTTCAAGTTTTTCACCGGACGGCGCACGGCGCACGTCAGATTTCTCAAATAACCCTCACAAAACAGGTTCCCTGTCAAAAAATCTGAAAAAAGTTCTTGAAAAATCGAAAATTTCTGAAAATACTAAATCTGCAGATATTGTCATACAGGGTCAAATTATCGTAAACGAGTAAGTGATGGCACTATTCCATGGTAAATTTTATGGAGAATCTTTTTGTACTAAGGTATTTTTGCTCTAAATCTCATACTTTTCGAGAAAAATTGAAAAAACCAAAAAACGTGCCAAGTAAGCCCCCCTTTCAAAGGGTTCCACAAGGGGTGGACTGATCGGTTTTTATCACTTAAAAAGGACACCAAGGCCAACACTTTTCAGCAATAAAATCTTAGATGAAGATTTTTTTTTTCAAAACACTTATTTATTGTAATTCTACTGTGCTACCAATACCTTTAGGATGCGTATCAATTTATCGTAATCCGTATACCCATCTCTGCTGAGAAGGAGATAGAAGAGGGATTTGAAAAAAATTACAAGCATGATAGCATGATTTCATGAGGGCGGGATATCACTTAAAATCCCTAAAGACGAGGAAAGTACAAACAGGAAAGTGTGACGTCGTCAGGGAGTGATTTGTGGTTTGAATCCTTGGAGGAGGGACTTGAGAGAATGAGAGCGTGATGTCACGGAAAATTACGATAGTGACGTAGAGGAACTTTCAAAAATTTCATTCCTGACAAATGATTGCGAGCTCCCTGTAGTTGTCATTGCAGAAAGTGCAATGATCGCTAGTTATCCGAAGGATTGTTGTTTTTATTAGAGTTGACATTTAAACATGCGATAACATTGGGACAACAGAACAATTCCGTTCTCGTGAGCATTGGTTTCACTGTGTGCCAATTCTAACACTCTTCATTGCCAGGACTTGGGACCATTCTTTTTCTGATTCAGTTCAATCCTAAGTAGACTTTTAAGGTGGAAAATTCTCACTACATAAGACCGTCTTGCGCTGCCCAGGCTAAATTCCCTTTCTTTCCTCAATTTCGTGCTACGAAATATCATAAAGATAGAGTAGTTACATTTCTTTACGGGTTACAATGAAAAAATTATTGAAACCTCATTCTTCCCCTAGTGCTGAACTCATATCATATACAGTCCACTCTCGATTTAACGAAGGCCATGGGAGCAAGGAAAAAATTCGTTAATTCGAGAAGAGAAAAGAAAATTCATTAAATTGCGTTAAATGGAATTTCCTAATTCGTCAAAGTTGACGTTTTGTACTTCAAACGCAATTTTTTACAAATTTAGTTGAAATTTCTTCAAAATATTCGTTTTATTTTCGTCAAATTTGTCGTGGTTGAAGTTTTGTACTTTTAATACTTGGCTTTCAAGAAAAAATGGTTGAATTTTTCTCAAACTTGATCGCAATTTTGTCAAAATTGATCGAATTTTCTTCAAATTTTGTTAGATTTTTGTCGAAATTCGTCAAAATTGCTTGCACATTAAATTTCGTTAAATCGAGTACAAATTTTTCGTTATAAGGAGTTTTTCTCAAAGAAACAGAGTTTTATTTCGTTAAATCGAGAGTCGACTGTAGTAATTTTTAAAGAACTAAAAAGTGCAAAAAAACTTCAAAATGTTTCCCTATTTGCATTCAATGACTTCAAAAAGTGACATTGAAGATGGTCCAAGTATTTCGTTACCAAAGGACCATTCTTTTAATCATTTATTCTGGAAAGTATTCAAGTTTGTCGTGATGATTTTTCCTCCTCAAATTTTTACTTTGAAATAATTGACTCTACTTTTCTTCTTTTTTTTCCCAACCTGATGAGAAACCGAACATAGCTCAAATTTTCAGAAGTTTTCTACATGTCTAAATTGTTCTTGTTTAGTCATTGGAAAAATCATAAATACTGTTCGAATCGCAACTCGTTCTTACTTTTTCAATCCACTGGTGATAATTTCTTCACCTTCCTTCTTTCCAAATTATCTCGTATGCTGTCATTCTTGAAGAATATCAACTTAATTTTTTTATGTCATCGAACGAATGACAAGTTGGGAATCGAAAACTCGACATCCTTGGTTATTGTAAAAGTGGGATCATCGTATTCTAGGAAACACTTTTATTGAATTCGATACTAAACGAACACTAAAATAATGTCGTTACATAGTACTGGGTTGAAAATTGTCGGAAAAAATTTCGATAATTTGACGATGCATATACGCGAATTTTTATAATACGTGTAAAAAATTCCTAATGATATACATATATTCAGACAGTATAAAAATTCGAGAAAAATCTTCCGAACTGATTCCAGCTCTCGCATTATCGTATCGTTGTGCAATATTGTTCCAAATCTGTTAGCTAGCTGTAGATTTTACTGTTACAATAGAAAAAAGAAAGAAAAGGAGGAAAAAAAAACTAGTTCGATTCTAACTGTATTAGGTACTAGTTTTTTCCATCTTCGTTGGGCCATCGTACGGAAAATCGGTAAAGATCTTTTATAAAACTAATCATTTCACGGGAATTGTCGATAAACTATCAGTAAGTTATTGTTGAGCAACAAGAGAGAGAGAGAGAGAGAGAGAGAGGCAGAGAAAAAAAAAAAAAGCGAGAAGGGAAGTAGGAAAAAAATGAACCATACACTCGTTCGTTGCAATTTATAGCGTTGTGCTCTTTGATTCTGAATAATACGTTACGGTGAGTTTTGTACGTAAGGCTTTATTCGTCCTTACTGGCAAACTCACTGTGAGCGTATCGATGTAGATTTTAATAAAATCTGATCAATGTCGGTCTGTATTAGAATACCCTTTCAAGTTCAATATCATCGATCAATATTCGTATCCATTATTTTAGCTTACAATCTATCGAATATTCAATCCGTTCGGTCTGACTGGTTTGAGCCTAATTTTGTATTCGATGAAAAATTTTGTTACAAAAATATTTAATATTCAGAGTTTGGAACAGTCTCGTGACTTCAACTTCGGTCTCATTGCTTCTGAATATGCTGACTACATAATGAGAAAAAGGCGACCTCAAAACATTTGATACTGACTGGGTGATCATCAAGGAAGTCTTGAAATTCTGGAAATATAAGTTCAACTTGATAATAACTTCTTTTTTTTTTCTCTCTCTCTCTAAGTGCCAGAAAAATACTTCGAAGAATAAAATACGTACCATCATAGCAGCGTTGTTGTTATATTAATGGAACCGACATTTTCCAAAATTCATTTATCAAATATAAGGTCTCGATTTAAACAACTCATCTCATCGCATAGTATTGAAGTCTTTTGTCGTGGTCAGGTGGTGGAAGGGATTGAAGTTGTGTTGCTCGGTCTATTGGTTTTATGTTTTGAGTAAGAAAGTGCCACCCTCAGCGAAATCATTATAATATATATTTCAAAAATATCTCATTGCTCAATCAACTCCATTTTCAATGTTGAGACTAAATTTTTAATGCGTGATTTTTCTTTTTTATTTTACAGGTGAGTTTTGTTGATTCTCTGCGTGAAAAATAAGGAAAATGGTGTGTATTGGAATCACCTCGCCTATGAGTTGGGTAATGATCTCATATTATGTTCTTAGTGATGAATCAAAAACTAGAATAAGCCACTAGTGTTAATTATTATTATTCTTTTGCGAGCTTTAAAATTACAAGGTCATTAGCTCGACAATAAATGATACGAAATTAATAATTATTACTAGGTGTTAATTGAGTGTTACGTTGATGTCGGATGGAAAGAGCGACAATGTCGGAATTATTTCCGAGCGCTAGAGAGATCAAAGAAGAGAATTGGAGAGAGGAGCGAAGAGGTTGATGGTGGCGACATCAGAGGTTATGTTCGACTGTGAGGATTTCTTCCGAGCGATATAAACAAGATGGCGGAGGAGAATATGAAGGTTGATCATACGTGTGGTGCGTATGTGATCTATTCTTAGTCTAGTGTGGATAACTTCCACACGTCTGGAATTTCTTTTAGAGGTTCGCCAAAAGTTGGGTATTTTTTTCATACCCAGGAGTTTGTTGTAATGTTGATTTTTCCAGGAAACTTTCCACACTTTTAGAGTGAGTGAACGGCAGTGGTTTCTTTGAGGCGGGTATACGAGCTGTGCCGGTAATTGTTATGAATTTGGTGATCTGTTTAGCTGCTTGATCGTCCGCATCATGGTCCCGGAATTCATGTGAATGTGATGGTGCTAAAGCGTGAGGTGAATTCCTTGGATAAGAGAGTTGGTCATGTAAAGGTCCTTGAGTGAGTGAAGTGAGAACAGTAAATCTGTGCTGAGGATATATTTACTGTTAGTTGGCAGATAAAAGAGCTCAGATAGACAAGCGAGAATGGCCACAAGTTCTGCGGTGAATATGAAGGCTATGTCGCAGATACAGTGAGATACTGATATTCCGTTGAACCGTCAGCCAGCCAGGCAGGTGGAGTGGTCGTGGTATCAACTTAATAGTATTGTCCCTGGAAGAGGGGATCTGTGTGAGGTCTTTGAACGTGTGGGGGTTCAGAGAAAGTCGATGGGTGCGAGAGCGAGTAGATGAGTTTTAATGGGTTTGCTGAAAATGATAGTGAAGCGGATTCGTTTGTTTGAAAAGACAGATGAGTGGTTCAAGTTTGTGAGAAAGACCGAGTTATAGATAGGCAATTGAAGCAATTGGGATACAGAGGACATGAGGCTGGAAGCTGACTTTCGCACCCAAGTTCGACGCGGAGCCACTAAGGAGGCACTAAGGGCTAGTCTAAGGGGATTACTTGGAATAGGGTCTAGCAGTCCAGAGTGTGTAAGACTTTGAAAGACTTGCAGAAGGATTCGTATTCACAAATCGTGAGATGCTAAGAAAATTTCTTCCCGAATAAGTCGGTCAATACGATCGTACTCATACTGTCCATGAATTGTCCTATTGACGAAGTCTAGCCTTGATTAATTCCTGCGCATAAGTCCAGAGGCTGGTCAGATATTTTGGAAGTTCTGGCCTCCACTAGGCTAAGGGACATAATTCATCATAGAGTGAGTATATCGTGACTTTAATCTCGTCCTAGTGCACAACGAATTGACGAGGAACAGAACTTCGTGCGTTTTTCATTGTCTACTTCTGAAGATGTCCACTCTCATCAATTAACGGCGCCATATCTGGGATTCTGGACTGTAGTATGCGCTTGCAACAGCTACATATAATTTTTGTACCTTTCTCTCGCAGTTGAGGCATATTATTGGAGTTGGTTTATGAAAGAACGGAAAGATAATGTTAAAATTTTACACATCCTACTGATGGAGCAGTTTTGCCGATTTCCTTGCACGTAAGAGGTCTCAGATTCCAAGTCCACTGGAATGGAGTAGGAATTTGTGCGTGTTTGGTTGTTTTGTGAAACTTCTTTCCCTAAAGACTTACCATACAAAACATAATTTTATCTGCTAGTAACAGGACCCCAAAAGGGGACTTGAATAATTCCGTGCAAACCAATTGTATGAAGGGAAAGGGTTTTAGAAAATTTCAACTTACAAAACTTTTGAGCATTTTCTTGTTATGATCTCGTTGTTCCTTCTCGAGCATTACACCATTGTGTAAAGATAGATATGTGGCTGTGGAGTGTGGAGAAGATAGCTCAAGAAGAGTGTTACGTCATCAAGGAAAATAGACAGTTTAATTGAAATGGGCTTTTATCCTTACATTTAATTACAATCAATATGAGTTCCAATGTTTGAACAATAATGAAAATTTTCCACTTTGGACCAATCATTGCTTACTTTCAACAGTTGGTGTGATGGGAGCGTGAGCTAATTGAGTGAGAAAGTGTTTTTTGAGATGATAAGGACTAGAATATGCTGAAAATATTGAATGTCCAAGTGTTAGCCTCTTGCTTGTGAACCGGTCTGTATGGGTTGGGTGTTATAAATTTAGGGCTTTTAGCTTGTATCATATTGCATCGCTTGTGTGTCGCATGTGCAGCACCGCCCGCCATCATGATGGAATAGGTGCGGGTTACGTATGCATTTAATATTGTTTCCTCCAACACCGGAATCGACCCTTTCAGGGAATCTCCTATGCGAACCCCCTCTTCGACTCGGCAACTGCCTGTTGCTTTGGCAACCGCCAAGCTGCAGTGCCCCCCTGGCACGCACAAAAACATGAGAACAAACACAACTACAACGCCACAATACACAGTATAGTAGGTCACTGTTGAAGTTTCTCCATCTTCTTCTCTCTTCAGGGATGATTGTAGTCCTCTTCTTCCTGCAGATCTGGATGTTGATGGTACACAGGTGTTGAGTAGGCCATGGCGTGGTTCTGCATTTGCCTATTCCATTCCTGGTCCATCTTCCTCTTCATGATGGTGGCTGCAAATGCAGACACCTAGTTTCATGCTTCTTCGGAACCTAGCATGGTGGGTACCAGGCTACTCGGGTCGAGCGCTTCATCTACCCCGATCTCTTGAAAAGACCGACTAAGCTCGTCCGGCTTACGCCTCCACACCTCACACTCAAATAAGGTGTGTTGTGGCCATCATCCCGCCCTTGGTTACAGTGCGAACGCGTTGCCGGCTCAACTTTCCTTAACTTCTTGTGAAGGTACTTGTTGAAGCAGCCATTGCCGCTTAACACCTGCGTCAGGTGAAAGTTCAGCTGACCATGGTGTCGGTTCATCCACTCGTCAAGGTTGCGTTTAGCACACTGGTTGTCCATGTTCCCAGCTCACTCTGGGCAATTCTTGCTTTCCACTTTACAAGCAAGGAGCGCCTGGCCTCCTGCTTGACCCGTAAAGCTTCTTGGTTGGTCGTTGTCTTCTTCTTTGCTTTGAACACCACCGCTCTCTCCTCAGCAAGGAGCTTGATCGGTGGCGAACGTGCTAATACACAAAGAGCCTCCGTCGAGACAGTGCGGTAGGCACTAACACACCTTAGCGCAGCTCTTCGTTGGATCTTTACCATCTCTCTCCTTCGGTATGGTATCTTCATGGAGTCGGCCCATACTGGCGCACCATATAGAAGGATCGACAAGGCGGTGCTCATCATGATCCTTCTCCTTGCTTCTCTCGGTCCTCCTAGGTTCCTCATCAGGCGGCTTAGGTATCCAACTACCCGGCCCGCCTTTTCCGCTTCCATCAGGAAATGGTGCCTGAAGCTCAGCTTTGAGACAAACCAGATGCCCAGGTATTTCATTTGCTTCTTGGTTTCAATTTCCACACCTTGCAGGCGAAAGGTGGGTGGCTTGAACTTCCACGGTGGCATCCGTATAGCAGATAAGCTTAAGATTCCGTTAAATTCAACGTACCACAAAAGCGGCCCAAGGACCGACCCCTGCGGTACCCCAGGGCGCTTTACTGTACCAGCAGACGTCTCTGCTTGGATTTCACGCCAGCTAAGATAGCTGCTGATCATCCTGAGCAGGTATGCGGGCACTCCTGTGTCCACAAGAGCTTCCAATATCATCTTCCATGGAATTGAATTGAACGCATTTCTTATGTCGATGCTGACGGCTGCGCAAAACTGACGCATAGCAATCGCTGACTCGGCTATTCTCTTCAGCCGGATCCGAGCATCTGATGTGCAGCGTCCAGTTGAAAACCGTACTGGCTATCAGACATTATATCTCTTTCCTTCATATAGCTCTCCAAACGATTGGCTATCACTCTTTCTAGAAGTTTCCCAACATTGTCTAGCAGACAAAGTGGACGATAAGAGGATGGTAGACCAGGTGGTTTATCTTTCTTATCGATCAGCGGTATCCTGGCTTTCTTTTATCGCCCAGGGAACAGTCCCCCAACAATTGCCACATTGAATGTATCAACAAGCAGTGCTGGGTCAACTGAATGTACGGCGCTCCAGACTGGATTTGGAATCTCATCCGGGCCTGGAGCCTTCCAATACTTACCCCGCATTCTATTGACTGCTGCATCCACCTCCTTGGTGCCTAGGAGGGATATACCATCCTCTTCTACTATTGGTAGCGTTACCTTTGGTGGTGGCTGCTGTGGGAAGAAGCCATCAATGATTTGACCCGCAACATCCTGCTCCATTCGGCTCATAGCTTCTTCAGCACTATCTCATGAGGCTTTCCAATCGGGTCGTCATCTGCCATCTCACATAGCTCTCGCCATGCAGCACTCTTGCTGTCCTTGATGGCCTTCTTCAGCCTTTTACGAGCCAGCTGGTATTCAGGTGCAGCCGCCCGCGCCCCTTCGCGGCCACTACTACGCTGGTTTATCCGGCGCTGACGGTTGCACTTTTTCCTCAACTCGGCAATCTTGTTGGTCCACCAGTAAACGGCTCTCCTCTTCTTTGGTGGACCTTGCCCAGTACAAACGAATCCATCCACTCCAACCACAAAAATCGAAATTGGGGAAGGGCTCGCATGTTTACAACCCCCCCCCCCCCCCCCCATTCAGCTTTTTACATATCATATGTATCATTGTACAGAGTGCGTAAGAAAAGATTTTCAAAATGTTTGTCCATGGTATGGAAAATTTTATTTTCATGTATGTTGGGTAGTTTATTATACCTTTCTCTAAATGATATCGTGATGCGAATTCCCTGTGACAATTAATTAAGACTAATAAAATTAGTATCGTTTTATCGTAGGTAGTAGCGAAAATTTTGAAATCGCTCAACTTCCAATCCAACTGAAAAGCTCGTGTTTTTGGGCTAAGTTGACGTATATTATTATAATGAAATTTGTAGGAAATTTGATGAGGCACAAGTTTTGTTTGAAACTTTTTTTTTATCTGGTGCTTAGTTTTCGATTTATTCTTAGAAAACTAATTTTGTGGTATTTTGACCCCCTTCGGGGGAGGACCCGCTCTCTGATCGCTGTGGATTTTTAGTATGTTTATCAGAAGACCATTTTAAACATAATACACGAAAAAAACATATACCGGCATGTAATCTGCCTGGGCTAAATATCGTCGCCGGGTTTATGTGCAGAAAATTTCCCGGTGATGAAAATTGTAGTTTCTTTGAAAATTGCCTTTTACATTTTATTAATCCGAAGTCGTGAAAATAAAAGGAGAACAAAAGGAGAGACGTGCAAGTGAATGCGAATTTCGAGGCACGGCTTTTGTGATGCGGGGGAGAGAGAGTAGAATTTTCTTTCATGTGTCCGTATGATTTTTCTCAAGCATGTGTATTACGTACATTATTTGCTGTTGGAACATTTTGTTTTTTTGTTGTCACTCCCTTAGTTTATTTTTCTGTTCATTTTCTTTTTCAAGCTCCACTGCACATATGCCGCACACTTATACTCAAAAATACGTTTCTGAAGTTGTGACAAAAGAGAAAGATTTCATACTCGTATTACGCTAGCCGAGCGTTGAATTTCGTGCGAAGAAAAAAGAAAAAAATGTTTATAATTTGAAGTAGCACGGTGAAGAAGAAGAAGAAAAAAAAAAACATTTTTTCTGTTTTTAATGTTTGCATTCGTAGCGTATACTACTTTGGAAAAATATGCATTCACGCTACACGTATTTCTCACTGAAAAGCTTTTTCGCGTATTTAGGAAGAAGTATACGAGTACAATTGAAACATTTTTTAAAAGGAAATATCGCAAAAACGTACTTTATTACAGAATTTTAATTGTAGTTAATGTTTCAATTAGTTACATACATTGCTTGGTGTCCGTGTCCTTTGGTGTGTCCTTCAATTAGCACGTATTATGTCAGCAGTGTACTGTGAAAGTCGATTATTACATATATAATATATGCGTGTGCTTCGAGATGTGTACGAGAATATCCGTCAAAATTATGAAGAAGACAGAAAAGAGGGGAAAAAGTAAACAAAATTACTGTTTACCGCGTAGGTTCGTCAGAGTATCGAACAGAAAAATTGGTATTGCAGATCTTGAAAGATGAATGTGCGAAAATATGCTCGATTGGTACCTTTCAGACGGCCTGCAACCCAGACTGAGAGCGATGTACTCGCATCCCGATGTATCTGTCGATAGTAGTTCATCTGTCATCTTTCACAAAACCAGAACTTCGGAGACTTTGCGAGGTACCGAAGTAATCGTAATTACAAGTATATTTTCTTATCATTTCGTATACTGTGATTCTGAACTCGTGGTTCATCTCCGTATCTGTTTAGCAATCCAGAAGTTTTCCAGGATTATCAACGAAACAATGCGTTTTTCGCTTAGATACGAGGATTGAACAATATTATCACTCTTTAAAATTATCTATGATGAATGCCCGAGGGAAGATAGCGTGAGATTGTGCATACGAGTCGAGTGCGTCTATCTGTCAGCCGGAAGTTGTGGCTTTGTGGTATTTCAATCTCATTATCAAAATTTTTGTAATGATCCGACTATTCGTCGTTACATGGTGCATATTTTCCAATTTCGTAAGATTGAATGTTTCATCATCGAAACGATTACCGCCATCATCTTTGTAAACAATGAATCTCAGCTGTGCATATATTCTGTAGCTTATATGACTTCTGGTTGATACCATCATAAGCTTTTTAGAGTTTCTCGTCTCGTTGATTTATCTCTTTTTTTTTTTTTCATTTCATCGATTAGAACTTCGAGTCTCTTTATCTCATTGCTTCGATCTTAATCAATCGACGCATGTGTTGTTGATAGGTCGAACGTGTAATGTGACAGATGAACGATGAAGATGAAAAATGACTATAGTATAATTCATGAACGATCAACGGAAAGAAAATAATGCACCCAGGTATTCGGAAGATGAAGAGATAATTTCAGTATTTCGAAATTTATGGAAGTCTTATCTCCTATAAACTGTGTGCGCGTGTTGATTAATCTTTTGGCGCATCGCATCGATAATAAACTACTGAGGAAAAAAACGTTTAGATTGTGTAAATTTTTTACTGCGATGTGCGGTGAAATTCGACTTATCTATTGATACTGAAAATTTTCTCTTGTATAGTACACTCGAAACCCCCTTTTCTAAAGTTTCCTAAGCTGAAGTCTGGTACCGGTCAGCGCTAGTATTGCGCGCAAAGAAAACGAGACAATCGATGGACGGGAGCTTTCCTCGAATTGATCAAAATCAACACCATACTCACGCAAAAACTTGACCCCACCTTTTGGAAGACAGTCATCACCCAACTCCGACCCACTCCTCCTTGTCTTCTATCGCCATGTAGCCCTCTCCAATGTTGTTGGAAAATTATTCCAAAATATACCGAACGGAGTCCCCCAAGGCGAAGTTCTTAGCGTTGTACTTTTCTTGATAGCTATCAATAATACCACCTCACATATCAACCCTCCCCTCACGCAGCTTCTTTTTACCGACGATTATAACATCTCCATCTGCTTCACTAACACCCAGAGAGCCCACTGACTGATCCAGGAAACCCTCAATTCAATTACTGCATGGGCATCAAAAAACAGATTCACATTTTCTGCTTCAAAAATATGTTCAGTCATTTTCAAAAGAATAAACCCCATCCGATTATCTATCCCTCCCCTCATTTTACAAAACTTCGAAATTCCATCACAAAACTCGGTCAAATTTCTCGGACTCGGCAGGTAAGAAGCTGAGCATTGAATTCAAGATTGAGAATGCTTTTAAAAAGTGCTTAAAGATCGATAATGAGGTATTAGGTTGAAATACTATAGTAAAATTTCAAGTCATTTGTTTATAGAATGGTATTATTATTTCAAATCGGATGTACGAAGGAGAAAAATAGGAGAGGAGAACTTTAGGCTTTGTTATTTGCAAAGCAATTACGTTTCTTCATCGATGTGATAAGACACTCCGTCTTGCTATCTGATGACTGGTATTATTTGCAAGCACTTGGCGTTATTTTTCATCATGAAAAGAACACGTGTGATTTTCCATCATAAATAAAGATTTCAGTTGTAGAAACAGCCTAGCCTGTTTAGGAATCACCTTCAAAGCAGAAATGCAATATTTTGTCCACCAGGGTGGATCACAAGATGATTGATTAAATTCACCTTTACCTCCTTTGTCCCCCATATTTTTCCAAAAATAGGCCTCAGTCAAAAATGACATGAAGCTTTTGAGTAAATAATTGTGTCAACTCTTGCCATAATGAGTTGAACATAAAAAGTGGTGTGAATATTGTGAGACATAGTAAGCTGTAAGAAGAATGGAAGTATTATTAACGGTAAAATTTCTTCTCAAAAGAATCTACTCTGGAGGTGAAATTATCATTATCATTAAAAATAACATCATGACGATAGATTATGTAGAAAAGCATAGCTTCTGGTATCTTTTCCCCTGATTAATAGTTTCCTGTTGACTATTGTTATTTACTCTTCAGCTCACATGAATAGAAACACGTTCTTTACGTGCTTCTGCTTTGTTACAAGGCTACAATTTGTTTGTCAGGGAGAAAAAACGCGCCGGTTTTTCTCTAAGGCATAAAAACGTTGCGCATGCGCGTTGCATGCGTGACAAACATTGTTTGTGTGAACCAAAAAATAGGAGCGTCTGTTGACAGGAAGGTTCGCGTTTGGATCCATCATTTGTAAACGTGAGTAGCGTGCGTGCGAGTGAAGCCGTGGGACTTAGAAATATTTTCGTACTTCTTGGACTTGAAAAAATTTTCAACTGTTGGACTTGGAATTATTTTTGAATTGTACGACATTGAAATATTTTTATAAGTGGACTTGTAAAATTTTTCATTTTCAATTCTTGGACATTGAAATATTTTCAAGTGTTGGACTTGGAATTATTTTCGAATTGTGGGACTTTGAAACTTGTAAAATTTTTCATTTTCAATTCTTGGACTAAGCAATATTTTCAACGGTTGGACTTTGAAATATTTTCAAGTGTTAGAATTAATTTTGAATTGTGCGACATTGAAATATTTTTATAAGTGGACTTGAAAAATTTCTCATTTTCAATTCTTGGGCTTGGAAATATTTTCAACTGTTGGACTTGAAATTATTTTCAAATTGTGGGACTTTGAAATATTTTCAACTGTTTGTTGGACTTGAAAATATTTTCATACTTCTTAGACTTGGAATTATTTTCCTTTGAGATATTTTCATACTTCTTGGACTTGTAAAAATTTTCATTTTCGATTGTCGGACTTGGAAATATTTTCAAGTGTTGGACTGTGAAATATTTTGCTTTTGGGGGACTCGGTCGCTGTGCTCACTCGCCCTCCTTTTGGGTTTAGTGTGATTCTACTTTAGAATATTTCAAGCTATTAGCTTTCGGGGGGGTTCACGAATACTAGACCTATCTGATGACGTCACAAACACTAGCCAGAGTAAAGATATGAAACATATCAAAAAACGACGGCTTCCTTAACGAAGTTAAACGAGGAACGCAGGGAATCTGTTTTATGATTCCTATGAGATTTAGTATTCAGAATTCAAGGAAGCCTAGTATAATATAGTTCGAGAGATTAAATTTTAACAGGGAACCTGTTTTATGGGGGGCTTTTTGAGAAATTTGCCGTCCACCGTCCAGCGAAAAACATGGAAAAATTTCGACTCTCGAGCCGTATATGATAGGAGGGGGACTTGGAAAAATTTCGACTCGCGAGCTATATATGATAGGAGGGGGACTTGGAAAAACCTCTTATCGTCCACTTTGTCTGCTGGACAATGTTGGGAAACTTCTAGAAAGAGTGATAGCTAATCGTTTAGAGAGCTATCTGAAGAAAAGAGATATAATCTCTGATAGCCAGTACGGTTTTCAAACTGGACGCTGCACATCAGATACTGGGATCCGGCTGAAGAGGATAGCCGAGTCAGCGATTGCTATGCGTCAGTTTTGCGCAGCCGTCAGCCTCGACATAAGAAATGCGTTCAATTCAATTCCATGGAAGATGATACTGGAAGCTCTTGTGGACGCAGGAGTGCCCGCATACCTGCTCAGGATGATCAGCAGCTATCTTAGCTGCCGTGAAATCCAGGCAGAGACGTCTGCTGGTACAGTAAAGTGCCCTGGTACTTGTGGGGTGCCGCAGGGATCGGTCCTTGGGCCGCTTTTGTGGTGCGTCGCATTTAACAGAATCTTTAAGGTGAAGCTGCCACCGGGGGTCAAGTTTATCTGCTATGCGGATGACACCCTGGTGGTATGCACCGCCGAAAAAACTGTAGCGATGGAGAGCAGGGTAAACCGGGCCTTAGAGGAAGTGACGCGTTGGATCGAGTCGGCTGGACTTGAACTTGCAGCAAGTAAGACGGAGGCAATTTTATTCACGATCCGTCGGAAGTTCAAGCCACCCACCTTTCGCCTGCAAGGTATGGAAATTGAAACCAAGAAGCAAATGAAATACCTGGGCGTCTGGTTTGACTCAACGCTGAGCTTCAGGCACCATTTCCTGATGGCAGCGGAAAAGGTGGGCCTGGTAGTTGAATACCTAAGCCGCCTGATGAAGAACCTAGGAAGACCGAGAGAAGCAAGGAAAAGGATCATGATGAGCACCGCCTTGTCGATCCTCCTATATGGTGCGCCAGTATGGGCCGACTCCATGAAGATACCATACCGAAGGAGAGAGATGGTAAAGATCCAACGAAGAGCTGCGCTAAGGTGTGTTAGTGCATACCGCACTGTCTTGACGGAGGCACTTTGTGTATTAGTACGTTCACCACCAATCGAGCTCCGTGCTGAGGAGAGAGCGGTGGTGTTCCGAGCAAAGAAGTAGAGAACGACCAACCAAGAAGCTTTACGGATCAAGCAGGAGGCCAGGCGCTCCTTGCTTGTAAAGTGGAAAGCAAGAATTGCCCAGAGTGAGCTGGGTACATGGACACCCCGTTTGCTAATACGTGACCTTGATGAGTGGATGAACCGACTCTATAGTCAGCTGAACTTTCACCTGACGCAGGTGTTAAGCGGCCATGGCTGCTTCAACAAGTACCTTCACGAGAAGTTAAGGAAAGTTGAGCTGGCAACGCGTTCGCACTGTAACCAAGGGCGGGATGATGGGCCACAATACACCTTATTTGAGTGTGAGGCGTAAGCCGGACGAGCTTAGTCGGTCTCTTCAAGAGATCGGGGTAGATGAAGCGCCCAACCCGAGTAGCCTGGTACCCATCATGCTAGGTTCCGAAGAAGCATGAAACCAGGTGTCTGCATTTGCAGCCACCATCATGAAGAGGAAGATGGACCAGGAATGGAATAGGCAAATGCAGAACCACGCTATGGCCTACTCAACACCTGTGTACCATCAACATCCAGATCTGCAGGAAGAAGAGGACCAAGATCTTCCCCGAAGAAAGAAGGAGATGAAGAAACTCCAACAGAGACCTACTGTATTGTGTATTGTGGTGGTATTTGTTATTGTGAGTGTTCTTATGTTTTTGTGCGTGCCAGGGGGGCACTGCAGCTTTGCGGTTGCCAAAGCAACAGGCAGCTGCAGAGTCGAAGAGGGGTTCGCATAGGAGATGCCCTGAAAGGGTCGATTCCGGTGTTGGAGGAAACAATATTAAATGCATACGCAACCCGCACCTACTCCATCATGGATGACGGGTGGTGCTGCACGTGCGACACACAAGCGATGCAATATGATACAAGCTAAAAGCCCTAAATTTTGTAATCGAGACACATTTGTTTGTGTCTGCTTGTATACGTCGGTTGTTGCTGGTCTTCATCACCGTGAAGGCCCATCGCTTACATCGATCAGTAAATACCGAGCCTCTCAGCTAACTGTTGGTCTTGCTTTCGTACAACGTTATGAACGTCGATAAAGAAGCTAGTCTTTTGGAATTTCGAGTGCCAAGAACCAGACGATTTGAAATAATAATGCCACACTGGGAAAGAAAATCCAAACAATTTTTAGTTTATCGAGTCTCGAGTGAATGAAAAGAGGTGTGGTCGATTAAACGAATCCGTTCCTCCAAGTTACGGTTTTCCATAATAAACGCGAAAGAAAGAATACTCCGAAAGGAGAGTAACGAACTGGTCCCCCAGGTTTTCTTGGTGAGTTTCTGAAGTATCTCAATTCCTGGTACCCTTCCATCTAATTTACGTTGGAAATAGGGATATTTTCCATCAACTTTTTGGATTTATCGATCTCTATAATAGACGGTCTCCATAAGTTTGGAATTTACAGGAAAGATACTACGACCGATGTTTTAGAATAGTCCGCGTAGGGGCTCATAAGATGGCTGCCTTTCATAGCTTAGTTCACAGACTGTCTCGTATTCCTTTGAGTCAGTCTGTCTTCAAGAAATGATTATTCACAATAAAACACGTGGCCAGAGTGAATGGGGTCAATGTCGACGTTGACGCGATGGTTCAGAGGAAAGTTACGAGGAGCCTTCTTGATTCCACCACCTCCCTCCCCCGAGACACGATCCGTGATCGTCGTTTGCGTTGGATCAGTCTACCTTTCCTGGGAAAGTTCTCCCTTTAATTGGGTCGAGCTCTCCGCTCGTTTGGCTTCAGACCCGCGTTTTACAACCCTACCACAGTCAAGAGGTTGTTTGTGAGGCTGAAGGAGCCCATACCAGTTGATGACAGGAGTGGTGTTTATAAGTTGGAATGTAGGGATTGTGGAGGCTTTTATATTGGTGAGACCAGCCGCCAAATGAAAGTTAGAGTAGCTGAGCACCTGAAGTCTTGGAAGAAGGGACACTTAGGGGAGTCAGCTTTTGTTTATCATTTAATAAACAGGGGCCACAGCTTCCGTGAGGGATCCGAAAAGCTCCTCCATAACTAAGGAGAATTCCTACCGTAAGGGCATCGCTCTCGAGCATATAGAGATAATGCGTCATCTCAACACCGATGGTATGACTGTACTCAACTCGTACATTCTGGAAGATGGCCTGATTGAACTGGTTTATGATTCACACCGTGATTTCTCGTTTGGCCAATCTTAATATCTTGTCCTTCTCTTCTGTTCGTCAGTTGCTTTTATTTCAGGCTTGAAGATGGTTTATTAACCGACAGCGCTCGTCATTTTGATATTTTTTCTGCGGTTTGTACTGTTTACTCTCCCTTCGGAGTATTCGTCCTTTCGCGTTTAGGTGTGGTCGACTCAATGTAAACAACAATATTTAAAACAACGCGTAAAATTGGAACCGACACCTCATAATATTCGGAAAATGAAGGAATTTGATTTGAATTTCTGGTGATCACGCCTAGAAAAATACCTGAAAAGCAAATTCTAGATTACCCCCCAAAAAATCAACTTGAACCATTATAATGACTTCAGCCTCGCTCCCCTGGCTGGAAGTCGGTTTTTCTATTGATTGCTATATAATCGCCCGCTATCGGTATTCCCTCGTGAAAAATCAATAGGTTACGGATCAAGAATCCCATTCTGTACCAATCCTACGGTAATTAATTGGCTGATAGGGAAATTCCAAAGTATGGAATCGAATCACAAGTATTACGCGCTAAATAAAAGATAAGGAAACTCCTGGAAAGCGGTAATGAAATAATTGGTGTAGGCGAATTGAACAATTCGAATATTTCTCAGCCACTGGTTCAATTTAGTAGCATTTAATCGTATTTCATGGTATCGTCGACGTACTCACGCTCGCGTGAATTTCATAAGGAAAATTGGATGCATAAATGTGTATACTTACGATGAGCGTCGCACTCATAGCTACAAACTGGAGTACGAAGTGTGTAAATGTGTGCGTACGTCTAGGTCGTTGACCTTTCTTATTATCGAATATTTTTCACAGAGTAACTTGGGTTTTCATTGCTATAGAAGCCTAAACGAGACATTACTTTCTCTGTGTATCGATAAACCAGTAATGTCAACAAATCAAAGTATAATTTTTCGCAAATATTCTCGTTAGGAAAGAATATTCTTCGTGAACGATACGAAAATTGACAATTTTTTATCATTTTATCTCCATTGCGCTCGATTAGCCATATTAAATCGACTAAAATTTATTTACGACTTCGTCACCAGATGATGACGATATTTTTGCTTGTCCGATGTAGATTTTTCTATTTATAAATTTTCTCGGAAACTTCTTGAAAATTCTCCGATGCGATGTGAATTTTCCGTGAGTTAATTCGATTTCAATTTTTTGCACGTCAACCATTTTCTCTACATTTTTCCTCACCCGTTACTTTTTCTTTCCCGCTCTCCTCGACTGTATTCTTAGAATAATGAATTCTAAAGAGTAAAGTGTGTAGAATACTGAGACATTTCACTCCAAGGACAAATTTTTCTGTCATTTGTTTTTCATCCCTTATATGTCTATTTTCTAAAATCTGGGTTTCTGGTTGTAACACTACCGAGACCAAGATTATCTGAAGCGAAACAGATTGTGAAGAATTTTTGTCAATCATATCGCAGAATTGAACCGCCTTATATGGAGTCCGTAGGACGTCGAATTTTTGGAAGTACACGGCCTCTAACTTTGGGAAAACTAACGAAATGAAAAGAAAGAAAGCACATGGACGTGTAACGATGTATTTGTAACTCGCGGCTCGATATCTTAAAAGAACGGAAAGGTTGACAATTTAGAAATCGATACAAATCGAAAACATTGAAAAATCGAAAGAATCGAAGAGTAAACAGAAATAAGAGGTAAATCAGTGTGCTTTCTTTCTTTTCATTAGTACAGGCAGTAAGGAAAGAATTGTGCATTTTGTCATAAAAGTATGAAATTTGGTGTTGAGGTGTATGAAATTGTAATAAATGATATCAACAAGAATGCCACGCAGAAAGTCTATTTTTGAGCTGCCCGGGGGTCCACATTTGGGAGGGAGGGTTCATTTTGAAGATTATTAATGCAGTAATTGAAAAAAAATTACAAAAAATATATTAATCATGTGATTTGTAGAAAAAATGTATCCCAAAATTTTTTTCCTACACGCACCCTTCCATAGGAGCCTTTGGCCCAGAATTTCACAAAATTGTAAATGTAATCAGAAAAATTTGAAATTGGGTTTACAGATGAAGGAAGAGGTAATTAATAATATTAACAAGAATGCCACGCAGTAAGTTCATTTTTGTACCCCCAGGGGCCCATTTTTTTTGGGGGGGGGGGAGATGCATATTTTGAACACTATTGTTGCAAAAATTGGGAAAAAAATTTATAAAATGAATGCATTTGGTGAGTTGTTCAAAGAAATGCCGCGAGGAATTTTTTTCTATACATAGACCCTTTCATTGGGGGCCTTGGGGCCCAAAATTTCACAAAATTATAAATTTCATCAGAAAAACTTGAAATTTAGTACACACGTGAAGGAAGGCGTACCTAATGAATAATATTAACAAGAATATGCCACAGAATGAGTTCATTTTTGTGCCCCTATGGGCCCATTTTTTGGGGGGAGGGGGCAAAGGCTTCATCATTCTAACTTATTGTTGCAAAACTTGAAAAAAATTACTTCTTTTTCTCAGGGATTACGAGTCAGTTGTTGTGAATATGAACAGAAAAATAGAGAATGGTTATCGTTATACTCTGACAATTCAAATTTAGATGATTTTGGTGAGAGTACGAGATCTATATCAATGGAATCAAGATGCCTACATACATTTAGATTTATTCCATATCTATAAATCTTCAAGTTGACGTCATTGTATACAAAGAAATTTCTTTTTCCAGTTATAGAGTATTGACTGAATTAAAATTAAGGAACTACTCCCGTTTGTACAATACGTCTGTTGTACATAAACGGTAACCATTATATACCACTGATCGAAAAAATTGCTATAGATTGACAAACGCCGAAAATCATACTTCAAATATCTCATTGGAGCATTGTTATACCAGTAGTTACTCTAATATTGATGATCTAGGAATTGACACACGTAGCGATAATTTAAATGACCATGAAAATATGAACGTAGTTGAATCCTTTTTAGATCATTCATATGCCAGGAAAGAGTTTTATATTGATAATAATGAATCACAAAATATTTCACACCTACCAGACAATACATTTTTTTTGAAAATGATATAGGCTCAATCACTTCAAATTCTGGTTCAATATTTATTGGTAGAAGAAAATATTGTGAAATCAATATTGCGCCAAATTACTTGGGTTCCATGAATCTAAAGTGTAAATTTTGTGGAGCTCTTCATTTCAAAAACGAAGTACCTAACCGAAAAGCAGATGATATTCACCAAAAGTTGCATGGGAGGAAAATATAATATTTTTGATTTTGAAGTGCCTTCGTTAATTAAGGAATTGTTGTGTGGTATTTATATTGAGAATAGGCAATTCCGAGGGGGCACAAAAATGAACTTATTCTGTGGCACATTCTTGTTAATATTATTCATTACACCTTCCTTCACGTGTGTACTAAATTTCAAGTTTTTCTGATGAAATTTTGGGCCCCAAGGCCCCCAATGAAAGGGTCTATGTATAGAAAAAAATTCCTCGCAGCACGATAACCATTCTCTATTTTTCTGTTCATATTCACAACAACTGACTCGTAATCCCTGAGAAAAAGAAGTAATTTTTTTCAAGTTTTGCAACAATAAGTTAGAATGATGAAGCCTTTGCCCCCTCCCCCCAAAAAATGGGCCCATAGGGGCACAAAAATGAACTCATTCTGTGGCATATTCTTGTTAATATTATTCATTAGGTACACCTTCCTTCACGTGTGTACTAAATTTCAAGTTTTTCTGATGAAATTTATAATTTTGTGAAATTTTGGGCCCCAAGGCCCCCAATGAAAGGGTCTATGTATAGAAAAAAAATCCTCGCAGCATTTCTTTGAACAACTCACCAAATGCATTCATTTTATAAATTTTTTTTCCAATTTTTGCTACAATACTGTTCAAAATAAGCATCTCCCCCTCCAAAAAAAAATGGGCCCCTTGGGGTACAAAAGAGGACTTACTGCGTGGCATTATTGTTAATATTATTAATTACCTCTTCCTTCGTCTGTATACCAAATTTCAAATTTTTCTGATTACATTTACAATTTTGTGAAATTTTGGGATACACTTTTTCTACAAATAACATGGTTGATTTATTTTTTGTAATTTTTTTCCAATTACTGCATTAATAATCTTCAAAATGAACTCAAATGTGGACCCCTGGGGACTCAAAAATAGACTTTCTGCGTGGCACTCTTGTTAATACCATCTATTACACCTTCATACACCTCAACATCAAATTTCATGCTTTTATGACAGAATGCACAATTCTCTAGAATTTTGGATTAACAACCCGTAATGTAACGAAAAGAAAAATCCTCTTCATTAAAACTAACGAAACTTCCTGCTATTGTTTTATTTATTTCTATTTTTTTCCAATCAATTACTTGTCTATTTGAAGTCTGGGTTACTGGTTGTGATGTTTTGGAGACTCAGATATTGAAGAATATTTCTTTATCATATCGTAGAGTTGAAGCATCCTAATAATGAAGGTCGTAGGACTTCCGAAAACGTGAATGATCGCTGACAAAGAAAATCTTGTCATATAATTCAAATCGAAATTATCATTCTACGT